>OX336367.1:754169-1954169 GCA_946902895.1 Fragum fragum
GTTTTTGCTTGTGAAGCTGACTGTCCCTATCAAAGCATTGTTTCACCTGCTATTTTCAGGGCATGAGCAAAATGTCTTAACTGCAGCTTTTATAAAGCTGTAGTTTGACATGTTGCTGGCATACTGATGATATAAGTTACAAGTTTATTTCCTTAGGCTTTGAACTTGACAGTTCTTTAACTTTGTTGGAAATCGATCAATTGATGAACTTTCTTTTCTTTTTTTCAGGTTTTACATGATGAGTTTAGTCAAGGATTTACCACATAAGCCTGTACCTCCTGAAGGTAGCTGTCATTTCTTTGTAGAAAGAAAGCAGAGATTTTGTCGATTCCATCCAGCCAAAAACTCAGACTATTGTGCGGAACATACTACATTGTTTGAGGTTTGTGTTTGTCTGATGCAAAAAAACCAACAAAATTGGTATCTTGGTCTAGAGCCAAAATTTGTAAGAGGTTACTAAACACATTCAGTGCAATGGTCCCTGATTTAACACCCCTCATATAAAAGGAATTCATTCCTTTTACACTATGTTTTCCTAACAAAAACAAATCAAATTTGGTAAACTTGAAATCGTTGTCTGCAACTTCTTTAAATTTGGACAAGTGTAAAATTATTTGTCTGGAAATTGGTTAAAGCATCCGTATTGACATCTGACAAGTAAATAAAAGTCAAAAAGTAGGATGGTGAGTTATATAGCTTAAAGTCAAAAAGTAGGATGGCAAGTTATATAGCTTTTAGTCAAAAAGTAGGATGGCAAGTTATATAGCTTAAAGTCAAAAAGTAGGATGGCAAGTTATATAGCTTAAGGTAAAAAAGGAGGATGGCAAGTTATATAGCTTAAAGTCAAAAAGTAGGATGGCAAGTTATATAGCTTAAAGTCAAAAAGTAGGATGGCAAGTTATATAGCTTAAATTAAAAAGTAGGATGGCGAGTTATATAGCTTAAATTAAAAAGTAGGATGGTGAGTTATATGGCTTAATTATAGCATGAATTAGTTCACTTCCAGTCTAAATAAATGATTTGAATGGTCAACAGAGTTTTTGATTAACAGCGGCAATCTATCAATTAATGCCATGAAATTATTCATAGGTTAGGAAGAAAGCATTATGACTTGAGACTTACTTTTGTAAACTACAAGCAGTAGCAATACTTAAGTATTTCTGTGTAAATAGGAATGTTGAACCCAGTGGAATTATTTTTACTGTTTTTAAAAGTACCTCAGAGGTCCAAAGTTCTTGTAATTGTGTTTGGAAGCAAAATTCAGAAATTCCACAAATTCATACTTTAGAAAAGATTACTTGCAACATTGTCTAAGTTTGCCACAATGATTTGTATTGTGTTTTCTTTCTTTCTTTCTTTTTTTTTTGTGTGTGTGTGTTTGTATGTGTGTGTGTGAGTGAGGGATGGGGAGACTATATAGATAAGTTATTTAACCCATTCCACACAATAAAATATTAGACCAGTCCAAATTCAAAGAAGCTGCAGACATCAATTTTAAGTTGATGAAATCTTTAAAATCTTTTGTCTTTTTGGATGGAAAACATTGCGGATAATGAAGAAATTGCTTGTAACAAGCAATTTCTTCATTTTTCTACAATGTTTTTCAAAGCTATATATTGAGGAGGCGTTTAAAAGCGTCACTGTGTGGAAATGGATCAAGACTGTTAGAGTAGTTAAATGCAGGTAAATTTTTGTCAAAAAATTTGTGATTCTAACAATTAAGATCTGACATAAACTATCAGATATCTTTTCATTCCAAAAGTATTGGTAATGGGTACATTAGAGCTTGTAAATTGAAAACTTAAAATATATTTTAAAACTATAGAGAATGACTCTTCAATCTATGTAGTTTTCCATAACATTAAATGAGAAACACTTAAATCATTTCAGATTTAAATAGGTGTCATTGTAATAAATTTTGAAATTGTTAGTAAATTTGAGAGAAAGCTCTTCTGCTTGAATGGATTTTGGTATGGTGATATTATCCTCAGTCAGTTTAACTATTTGAAATACATGTAATTCATTTATTTGAAATAGTTCAGCAACATATTGATGTTTTTGTTGGGAAAGTTTCATGAATTTCCGTTGATGCATAAAAAGGGTTGTCAATTTGTCCTTGAGTTTCTGGACCCCCCCTTCTTATATATAAGATTTCATTAACCCTTTCCTGTTTGAACCCGAGATTTTACGTTCCTGCAATTTTATACTTGAGAAAACATTATGAAACAAGAAGAAATTGCTTGTGACAAGCAATTTCTCCTTTTTATACGCCCGTCGAAGATGGGACGTATTATGGGATCACCCGTGGTGTCCGGGCGTCCGGGCGTCCGGGTGTCCGGGCGTCCGGGCGTCCGGTTGTCCGGGCGGTGTCCACTTCTTTGTCCGGAGCATAACTCTATCACCGTAAGTCCGATTGACTTTAAACTTGGCAGTTATATTCTTCTCATCAATACGGAGTGCAGTGCGCAATAACCATAACTCTACCTGGCTTATTTTTTGAGTTATTGCCCTTTGTTGTTTTTCATTCTTGAATCTTGTCCGGAGTATATCTCTGAAAGTATTATAGCTAGGATCATGAAACTTCATGGGTGTATAGATCTCACCAAGGGGGAGTGCAGTGCACAAGAACCATAACTCTACCTGGCCTATTTTTTGAGTTATTGCCCTTTGTTGTTTTTCATACTGGAATCTTGTCCGGAGTATATCTCTAAAAGTATTATAGCTAGGATCATGAAACTTCATGGGTGTATAGATCTGACCAAGGGGGAGTGCAGTGCACAAGAACCATAACTCTACCTGGCCTATTTTTTGAGTTATTGCCCTTTGTTGTTTATCATACTTGAATCTTGTCCAGAGTATATTTCTAAAAGTATAATAGCTATAATCATGAAATTTCAGCGATATATAGAGCTGAACAAGTAGGAGTGCAGTGTACAAGAACCATAACTCTACCTGGCCTATTTTTTGAGTTATTGCCCTTTGTTGTTTTTCATACTTGAATCTTGTCCGGAGAATATCTCTTAAAGCATTATAGCTAGAACCATGAAATTTCATGGATGGATAGAGCTTACCAAGTGGGAGTGCAGTGTACAAGAACCATAACTCTACCTAGCCTATTTTTTGAGTTATTGCCCTTTGTTGTTTTTCATACTTGAATCTTGTCCGGAGTATATCTCTAAAAGTATTAAAGCTATAATCATGAAACTTCATGGGTGTATAGATCTCACCAAGGGGGAGTGCAGTGCACAAGAACCATAACTCTACCTGGCCTATTTTTTGAGTTATTGCCCTTTGTTGTTTTTCATACTTGAATCTTGTCCAGAGTATATCTCTAAAAGTATAATAGCTAGAATCATGAAATTTCATGGATGGATAGAGCTCACCAAGTGGGAGTTCAGTGCACAAGAACCATAACTCTACCTAGCCTATTTTTTGAGTTATTGCCCTTTGTTGTTTTTCATACTTGAATCTTGTCCTGAGTATATCTCTTAAAGTATTATAGCTAGAATCATGAAACTTCATGGATGGATAGAGCTCACCAAGTGGGAGTGCAGTGTACAAGAACCATAACTCTACCTAGCGTTTTTTTTTGAGTTATTGCCCTTTGTTGTTTTTCATACTTTGTTTGACAAAAAAAATTCATTCAAAATAACCTCAGTTCTATTCAAACCCCCAGTTAATATTAAGCACTGTGACGGGCGTATCTTGTGACAATTTGGCACCTTGTTCCACAATATTTTCTACCACATAGGATGGTTTCATTTCAAATTGCATCTAATCTTTATTACTGTCTGCAACTTCTCTCAATTTGGACCAGTCTAAAATTTCAAAAACAGGAAAGGGTTAAGTTTGTCTTGTATGATGAATTGACCAATCACTGGCCCCGCCCTCTTACTCCTTTGGCCCTGCCCTCTTACTCCTTTGGCCCCGCCCTCTTACTCCTTTGGCCCTGCCCTCTTACTCCTTTGGCCCCGCCCTCTTACTCCTTTGGCCCCGCCCTCTCACTACTTTAGCCCTGCCCTCTTACTCCCTTGACCCCGCTATCTTAATCCTTTAGCCCTGCCCTCTAACTCATTCGGCCCCGCCCTCTCACTCCTTTGGCCCCTGCCCTCTCACTCCTTTGGCCCCGCCCTCTCACTCCTTTGGCCCCACCCTCTAACTCCTTTGGCCCCGCCCTCTCACTCCTTTGGCCCCGCCCTCTTACTCCTTTGGCCCCGCCTATTTACTCTAGTAGCATGTAAGAAAAAACTAGAACTGTTAGTTGGCAACCTGAACATTGTAACTACAGCATTAATAAGCTGTAGTTTTGACATTTAAGTTACCAAACAAACAAAAAAATGTAACAAAAAAAGGCAGCCAATGTTGGAGCTCAAAATTCACTTTGAGTCTAAATGAATGATTTTGATGGTTTTTAACCCTTTCCTGTTTCTCAAAATTTTAGACTTGTCCAATTTAAAAGAAGTTGCAGACGACAATTAAAAGTGAGTGCAATTAGAAAAGTAACCTACCTATAGGGTAGAAAATATTGTGGGATAAGAAGAAATTGCTTGTGCCAAGCAATTTCTTCTTAACCCACAATATTTTCCCAAGTATAAAAACTCAGGGACGTAAAATCCAGGGATTAACCAGGAAAGGGTTAACCAGGTTTCCCAAGTTGTAGATTTTGTCAGCCTAGTAGACTAAGACAAGGAATTCTATGTCTAAAAACAAAAAATTTGGATGTTGATTTACTTTGTGATTAATTTAATCTTTTCAGCCCAACAATGGCAAAAAGCGAGTATTATGCCCTTTTAATCCCAAACAGTAAGTAGCTTACATTGTTGCCTAATTTTCTGAAATCAGAATGGTATTGTTTACAACTACTTGGAAAAAGGAATCAAATTTCTGATTTTTGATCTATGAAAAGAAAAGGGACCATTTGACATGTGCAAATGAGCAAGCCTTTTTAGCATGTCTGGGTATTCCTGGGTAGAATTTTTCCACTGTGGAAGTTTTTTTTATCTTGAAGAATGGTAATATTACCTCAATACTCATTTTTCATTCTAGATACTTTAATCTCTAAATTTTGTCATTATATTTTGCTGTACAGCCACTTATTTCACATATCTTAATTATTTTAGAAAAAGAGGCAAGCTTTGGTGATCATACTGTGTCCGTTGTCTGTCATGCAATGTGTGATGTATGTTAGCATCTTATTTGTACTGTAGAGGCCACATTGTTCATTTGTCTTCAAATCTTATCAAAATGCTTATCTCCATGATATTTCAACCAAGTCATTTTTAGTCACTAGATCAAATTTTAGAAATACCCTGTATGCACTTCAGAGTGCACATTTTTCACACAAATGATTTTATATTTGTTGAGCATGATGGTCTTGATAATATCTCGACCGTATTTAAACTCAGTTCACATAGGATCAAAAACTTTGTCATAATATCTGGGCCAAGTTTGAATTTGGGTCATTTCGGGTTGAAAACTAGGTCATTAAATTCTAACCCAAAGAAGTTTTCCTTGCAATGTAAATGCTACTTTACCTGCACAAATACCTCAAAACTATGATAGAAAGCTTGTTCTTGATTTCCTAGATATTATTTGATAACAGGTCACTTTTTAGCAAAATTAGTCTCTTTGACTTTCTCAGTCATTGACTCAGGTTAGCGCTTAACCCTTTCCTGTTCAATCCTGTGTTTTTACATGGCTGTGATTTTATACTTGATAAAACATTGTGGGAAAAAAAATTGCTGGTAACAAGCAATTTCTTCTTATCCCACAAAATTTTCTACCACATTGGCTAGTTTCATTTCAAATTGCATCCAATTTTCATTGTTGTCTGCAACCTCTTTCAATTTGGACAACTCTAAAATTTCAAAAAAAAGGAAAGGGTTTAGGGCAAATGGCCCTCTTGGTTGAAAATTAAACTCACTTTAAAAAGTTCGGAGTGCCCTGTTAACAGTAAGTGCAGTTTGCATCTACAAGACATTGACTTAAATCATTCACACTCAATGAGGCTTTAAGACACCCCCAACAATAAAAAAGCTTTGGAAAATATTGTGGAAAATGAAGAAATTGTTTGTTACAAGCACTTTCTTCATTATCCACAATGTTTTCTACCCAAAAAGTAAAAAAAAACTTTCATAACTTTTGAATTGTCATCTGCAACACCTTTCAATTTGGACTGGTCTTAACACCCTCACATGTACCATTCATAAACCTTGGTGGATAGGAGCAACATTGACTTCTTTTCAGCTCCTAAAGTTTCTAACTAACCCACTTCTAGATGACAAAACTTCAGACAGATCCAAATTCAAAGCAATTTCTTCATTTCCACAAGGCTTTCCTGAGCTTTGTAGAAAATGAGTTTCTTTTATTATCAAAAACAAACCAGATATAATTTCGAATACTGCATAACTGGAAATTTTTGTTATTGCAAGTTATTGTGATCACCTTTGTCCGGCGTCCGTCTGTCGTGTGTCATCCGTCGTCAGTCATCCGTCAACAATTTCTTTAAATGACATCTCCTTCCAAACCACTGGATGGAGTTTATATAGAAATAAAAAGCCATTTGTAAATGGCATCTGCCCAAAAACCACTGGGCCAATTTGAACCAAATTTGGCAGAAATGTTCCTTAGGTGGTCCCTTTAAAAATTGCTAAAAGAATTGAAATCCTTTAAAAACTCTGGTTGACATGGTAACAAAAGTGAAATTTCAAAATAATTTTTAAAAATCTTCTCCTCCTGACCCAGAAGGCGTAGAGCCTTGATATTTTGCATGAAGCATCTGTATATTGACCTCTTTCAAAATAGCTAAAATCATGCTCCTCGGGTCCCCAGGGGCGGAGCCCCAGGGGGGGGGGGGGGTTAAATAGAAATAAAGAATGATTTTTTAAATGACATCTCCTCCAAAACCACGGGGCCGATTTGAACCAAATTTGGCAGAAATGTTCCTTAGGTGGTCCCCCTTAAAAATAGCTTAACGAATTGAAATCCTTTAAAAACTTTGGTTGCCATGGCAACAAAAGTGAAATTTCAAAATAATCTTTAAATATCTTCTCCTCCTGACCCAGAAGGCGTAGAGCCTTGATATTTTGCATGAAGGATCAATATATTGACCTTTTTCAAAATAGCTAAAATCATGATCCTCGGGTCCCCAGGGGCGGAGCCCCAGGGGGGGGGGGGGTTAAATAGAAATAAAGAATGATTTTTTAAATGACATCTCCTCCAAAACCACGGGGCCGATTTGAACCAAATTTGGCAGAAATGTTCCTTAGGTGGTCCCCCTTAAAAATAGCTTAACGAATTGAAATCCTTTAAAAACTTTGGTTGCCATGGCAACAAAAGTGAAATTTCAAAATAATCTTTAAATATCTTCTCCTCCTGACCCAGAAGGCGTAGAGCCTTGATATTTTGCATGAAGGATCAATATATTGACCTTTTTCAAAATAGCTAAAATCATGATCCTCGGGTCCCCAGGGGCGGAGCCCCAGGGGGGGGGGGGTTAAATAGAAATAAAGAATGATTTTTTAAATGACATCTCCTCCAAAACCACGGGGCCGATTTGAACCAAATTTGGCAGAAATGTTCCTTAGGTGGTCCCCCTTAAAAATAGCTTAACGAATTGAAATCCTTTAAAAACTTTGGTTGCCATGGCAACAAAAGTGAAATTTCAAAATAATCTTTAAATATCTTCTCCTCCTGACCCAGAAGGCGTAGAGCCTTGATATTTTGCATGAAGGATCAATATATTGACCTTTTTCAAAATAGCTAAAATCATGATCCTCGGGTCCCCAGGGGTGGAGCCCCAGGGGGCGGGGGGTTTAAATAGAAATAAAGAATGATTTTTTAAATGACATCTCCTCCAAAACCACCGGGCCGATTTGAACCAAATTTGGCAGAAATGTTCCTTAGGTGGTCCCCCTTAAAAATAGCTAAAGAATTGAAATCTGTTAAAAACTTTGGTTGCCATGGCAACAAAAGTGAAATTTTAAAATAATCTTTAAAAATCTTCTCCTCCTGACCCAGAAGGTGTAGAGCCTTGATATTTTGCATTAAGTATCAGTATATTGATAATTTACAAAATAGCTAAAATCATGATCCTTGGGTCTACAGGGGCAGAGCCAGGGGGGGGGGGGGTGGTTATAGGTAATAAGCATCAGTTCACAGATTCTGTCTTATTTCTGAAATTATAACCCATGGATCCAGAGGTAGGAAAAAGTTTTTTCCTTCTTTCAAATCAACACTAAAGCTTTGGAATTTGTAATTTAGACTTTTCGATCCCAAGGTTCATAGTCTTTATATTTAAGTGTGGCCCACTTGTATCATAATCCTAACCGTAACATGAAATTAGACTGTTGAAAGAAAAAGAGCCTTTATCTCAGGTGAGCGCCCCAGGACCAACGGCCCTCTTGTTTGAAATTTTAGACTGGTCCAAATTGAAAGAGGTTGCAGACGACAATGAAATTTGACATGAAACCATCCTATATTGTAGAAAATATTGTGGCAAAATCAGAAATTGCTTGTTACAAGCAATTTCATCTTTTTCCACAATATTTTCTCAAAAATAAAATTACAATGACAAAATCCCGTGTTTAAACAGGAAAGGGTTAAGAGAGATCAATGACTTCAGAAGGATAAAAAGAAAAAATCTATGGTTGAAAAAAAAATTGCCCATATACATACTTTCACAATATCTCAGGTGAGCGATCCAGGACAATCTTGGTTATCTTGTCTTAGGTATTGTGCCCCTTATTTGACTTTTATTTTTTCACAATTCAGAACCAACAGTCCAGCCTAGCCAACCACACATGGTGCTCTTGTTGAAAGAAGCTAAAAATGAAAAAAATGAAAGGTACCTCTTGTAAGATCCCTTCCCAAATTGATTGTTAATTCGATTTTCACTATTTCAGCACCTGCTATGAGACGAAATTAAATCACCACATAAAGAAATGTCCTAGCAGACCCATGGAGATGCCTGTATGTATGAGATACATAAGTAAACCTATTCCCACACAATTCTGCCTTTCATGTTCTTTGTGAAAAAAGCTTGTAAAATATTGTGGATGATGTAGAAATTGCTTGTAACAAGCAATTTCTTCATCTTCCACAATGTTTTCTGCCCTAAAAGATTGTTTTTTCAAATTCACCATTCACCATCTCGTTATGGGTTTACCCAATTCAACCCATTGCCACTAAAATCCCTCATATTGACAACAAAAGCACAAGGTACATGTTTTGGAAAGAGAAGGAATTACTTGGCAGTTGTTAGGTGAACACCAGGGCCCGAGATGATAAAACATTTTTGTACTCAATTGAGAATTTACTCAAAATTCAATTTGAAATCAAAAATGTATATCCTAAATTCTATGGTAACTATGTGAAAATCAAACATATTGGTGAATTATCATTAATAACACAAATTCTACAGGTAGAAACACAACATTATTTAAACTTGAAGTTTGATTAAATTCTCAATTGAGTATGAAAAGAGTTGTATAATCTTGGGCCCAGATGCATTGCGATAGTTGGAACATGATTATTGCCCTCATCTTCATCATTCAAAGCCATGACATTTGGTGGTATCTCTATTCTTAGGAAAGATAATCAATTAAAATGCGAAATATATGTACCATAGCCTTTGATAATGAGAATGGGTTAACACTCATAAGGTGATAAGCATTCACTTGACACCTTGTGCTTCTTGAGTACCTTGAAATACATGTATAATTAGTTAAAGCGTTGTTTTGAGGGAATGGGTTTAAACAAAGTGTATATCCTTTTACTTAACATTTTAACTACTGTCTCAGCATTATGAACATTACATTGATTTCATTTTCATTATAGTAATGCCACAAATCTAGTTTCTTGCTACATGGTATTTTATGTCCTTTTCAACATTATATTTTTGTAACTTGAAAATGTAATGATGATAAGTAAATGAAATATCTAAATATTTAAAAGTGGTGAAATTTAGAAAATATTCACCTTGTACAGTAGAAAACATTGTGCACATATTTTCAAAAGCTTTTTTTTTTTTTTTTTTTTTTGAGGGGCACCAAGAAGCGTCATTGTGTGAGAATGTAAACAGATAAAACCAAGACTTTGCAGAGCTTTAGATAGTGAGATGATTGAATTTGGCATTTTGTTAAGAAAAAATCAAGATCCTATTGATAATAAGACCTAAATTTTTGTGACAGTTGAATAAAATTCATGGAGTTAACTTAATGTGAGTTGTGGAATATAAAATGCCAATTGTAAAGGTGTAAAGATGATGTCATTACTTGTATTACAAAAAGGTGTTGCTATAATTTTAAGCTCATTTACAAAATTATCTCTGTAGTCTGATATTTGAAATATTTAATCCATTCCCACTCAATGATGCCAAGAAAAAAAGCTTTGGAAAACAAAGTGGAAAATGAAGAAACTGTCTGTTTCAAGCAATTTCTTCATTATCCATAATGATTCTACCCAAAAAGTAAAAAAAATCCAAAAATTCATAAGCTTTGAATTGTCATCTACAACTCCTTTCAATTTGGACAAGTCTAAAATTTTGCCAAATGGTAATGGGTTACCAGGTTTTGTCTTATTCCCTCTCCCGATGTCGTATGAAACTTTCTCTCTAGAATTCTTGCTCTCTCCTTGTAAACATTTACATAAAATTCTTGTCATGTTTTCAGTTAGCAAGAAAGAAAATATTGCATAATATATAGATCTTCTTGGTAAAACAGTAAGATTCTCTAAATTGATATAAACCCTTTTATATGGGATAATCAATCTATTGTGAATTTAAATGTCATTTTCTATGGCTCATATAAATGAGCCCATGCATGACATTTCCAACATTTACACATGTGCGCCAAGTAAAGCCTCTGATCAGACTGTGCATTTGCTCTGCGCTCTGTAGGTAGATACCTCCCAAAAGCTTCTTCAAACAATTAGCCAATATTCTAATTGCCCCGAATGGCTGTCCAGGGTGCGAGTCATGCACATACGAAATTGTTGGAAATGTCACGCATAGGCTCATTAATTATATTTCAGCCCTACTACTGTGAAGGGATAAATTCAGGAGATAATGCTGGGGAGATTGTACCAGAACCAAAGGTAATTGGAATGAATTGAATGAATGGTGTTTAATGCCACTTTTAACAGTATTTCAGTCATATTGCGGTGGCTGGAGCACCTAACAATGGATTCCTGGTATTTCTCACACCACTACAACTACATCCTTTCCTATTCTCCAACTGCTATCCCACTTAGGTTTACGATTATCCACCCATTGGTGAGAGACAAATGAAGGTAAATTGGAAAAGTGTGTATGATCTAGGGTGCCTTCTTTAGAACAAGATTCCTGAGGATTGATATCAGTGATTTCTCTGGTGACATTGTAGAATCTCAATGCTTTGTTGATCTTCAAGAGGTAATGAAAAACAGCTTAGTACTAGCAATTAATTTTGGCAATGTATTTTCCCAAGTTTTGGCTTGAGGGTTTTAATAGGTATAGTGTAAGAATTTCTAAAAAAAAAAAAAGGACTCTGATGTAAGGAAACTTTCATTTTATAGCACAAGAAATTATCTTACCTACTCATAGACACACGAAGGTACTACAAAATAAAGCTTTGGAAAAGGAGAAATCGCTTCTAATAAGGCACTTAATTTTGAATTAAAACACACAGTAATCTATCGTCTTAACCCATTCCAACTCAATCCCTCCTTTTTACGCCCCTCAAGAAAAAAACTTTGGAAAACGTGGATAATGAAGAAATTATTATCAACAATGTTTTCTATCCAAAAAGACGAAAAAATTCAAAATTCTATCAACTTGAAATTGTCGTCTGCAGCTTCTTTCAATTTGGACCAGTCTAAAATGTTGCTGTGTTGGAATGGGTTAAGCCTTTTTCAATTAGAATGTTCATTTGGTACTGCCGAACTACAGGTAGAAGCGTCGGGGTAGACCTCAAATCTTGAATATAAATACTGCCAAACCTATGTTGTGGTATTCATTGGAGTCGTCATAACGAGACAATTCAAATGAGTACCCACAACATAGGATGTTTTTTATTTGGACGAATTCTGCAATATTTTTTCATCCTCTGACCTGCACCACTGTTATGGTTAACCCTTTCCTGGTTAATCCCTGGATTTTACGTCCCTGAGTTTTTATACTTGAGAAAAGTTTGTGGGATAAGAAGAAATTGCTTGTAACAAGCAATTTCTTCTTATCCCACAATATTTTCTACCCTATAGGTTGGTTACTTTTCAAATTGCGCTCACTTTTAATTGTCGTCTGCAACTTCTTTGAAATCAGACAAGTCCAAAATTTTGAAAAAACAGGAAAAGGTTAATACATGAATTCCCTTTGCTCTAGGTCACAGTACTGAGTGAACCGCTGGAAGTTATTGAGAGTATCATTGCCAGGGTGAAAAGGCTGCATCAAGGTAATTATTTTAGCCCATTACTAGACAACATCATTTAACTCCAGTTAACCCATTCCCACACAGTAACGCTTTTGGACGCCTCTCATGAAAAATGATTGGGAAAACATTGTGTAAAATGAAGAAATTTCTTGTAGCAAGCAATTTCTTCATTTAACACAATGTTTTCTACCCAGAAACTTGAAAAATCTAGAATTTCATAAACTTTAATTTGTTGTCTGCAACTCCTTTCAATTTGGAACAGTCTAAAATTTTGCCGTCTGGTAATGGGTTAAGGCTGGTCCTTGAAATAGAAAAAAAGTTGCTTATTTTATTCCTGTACATTGATAAGATCGGACATATTGCTTGATCTGTGTCTGTCTGCCTACTCTACCCATCTTTTGAGAAACTCAACACAACTACGACCAAAAAATGATAATAAACATTGTCAATTCTCTATAACTTCAATACTGTTTGAATAACAATAGATATATTTTGTATTTGGATACATGCCAATAATGTGTGTTCAATAGGATCACATGTCTAAGGTCATAAGTGAACCCTTATCCCCATGGATTAAAATGCCGAATTGTGCTTTCTTTAATGCTTTCAGGTGGATTATCGAGAAATAACGGTAGATTATCATTTGATAAATCAACGCCTATCCAGTGAAATTATTAAAAACTTATGCCCCGCTCTTGTTCATTTCACCCTATCTGACGTTATCTAAGAAAGGCCAAATAAGTGACGTCATCATAAGCGTTGCATAGCAGTCACGTGCAAAATGACGTGCTTTAAAAAAATTTGTCATATAATTTTTGCATTTTGTCTAATTTTTGCATTAAAGAAATAGAACAATCGTTTGTTTTTCAAGTAAGATCGATTGATATTTCATTTCGTGAACAACAAAAGCTATATTTTCACGAGTGGCGAAGCCAACAAAATATAACTTTTGTTATTCACTCAATGAAATATAAATCAATCTTACACTGAAACAAACGATTATCCTCTATGTTAATGGTTAAGCTTGTATTTTAGGGCAAACTATTGTTTAACCCATTATCATTCGGAAGTAATTTAGACCGTTCCAAATTGAAAGATGTTGCAGACAACAATAAGTAGTTGTTGAAATTTTCAAACTCTTTGTATTTCCACAATGTTTTCTAAGCTTTTTTTCTTGGGGGGGAGGTAAAAAAGCAGACCTGGTCTACTTTAAATTTTCAAATTTTCAAGTCCATTTACAATAAAAAATCTAAAAAAACGCTCTGATTGGATGAGGTATATGCACTATCAGAGTCCTTCGGATGAAATTTTCAAGACAGAATGTTTATTTTGACTGATTAATGAATAATGCCACACCATGTCTATCTTTTGATATTTTCTTTTTTAATTTTGTATATCAGAGCATATAGGTAGTATTATTGTTGAGGACATTTTAAGCCATTCCTGTTTGAATGAGGAACTAAACAAGAAAGAGTACGGAACATCAGCATTGAGACAGAGAAAACAGCAGGTAGGTTGAACTATTGTTCTTTACTAGCCCATTCCTACAAAACAAAATTATAGACTGGTCTAAGTTGAAAGAAGTTGCAGACGACAATTTCAAGTTGATGGAATTTTAAATTTTTCAATCTTTTTTGGATAGAAAGCATTGTGGATAAGGAAGAAAATGCTTGATGCAAGCAATTTCTTCATTTTCCAAAATGCTTTCCAAAGTTTTTTTTTGAGGGACCTAAAAAGAAGGTATTGTGTTGGAATGGTTTAAAATAAATTTTATCAACAACTCAGAACTCTCACACATTGTGTAAAAGAACAGAAATGTTTGTTGTGAGCAGAGCTCATCTTTCCAACATGATTTTTGTGATTGATCAATGTATTTCTCTTTAAAAGTATTTGAAGGAATTAAAATCCATGAAGAACCCTGGTTGCCATGGCAACCAAGTAAAAGAGTTGGATTTAGATACATAGGGTAATAATTTAATTGTTAGTTTCGTCTATCAAAAAAGAGCGTTCTGATTGGTCGAAAAATTTAATTCATACCTCCATGAACACAATTTTGAGCACGTATCCATTTTGTATGCTTCCGCATGAAATAGTTCCATACAAAAAGGTATCAAAATTTGTACAGCTTTTGGTTTTTGTCGCTCGATGCTATTAAATTACAAGAAATGAAGAGAATGTTTTTTGTTTTCATCGCGTATTCATACAGTGTGATTAGTTTTTTCGGTTCATACCTCCATGAAAACAAAAATATTCTCTTCATCTCTTAATTACATTAATCTTCTTTGATAATTACTTATATGATTATTACTACTATTTAAAGAGTCATTCTTAAATTCATATAAACTAAAACTTTCCAAGTTTTATTACACTAGTATAATAAAGTTTAAAAAATGTTGTAAAAATGGAAACAAAATTAATGTGATGTCTTATTTATACCGTAACCTTTGAGATGAAATTGCTGTTTTTATACCCCCTTAAATTTGTTAGGGGTCAGCTTGTCGGTCGCCCGTCCGTCTGTCTGTAGCTTTTTTGTGTCCGCTCAATTGTCTGCTTGGCAACCATTGGATAATAAGTATCAAGCAGAGATGTGCATATTCTATTTTGGTTACGGTCCATTGATTTTGACAGAGTTATGGCCCTATGGTGAAAAATTGTGTCCGCTCAATTTGTCGGCAACCATTGGACGGATTTGATTCAAATTTCACAGAAATACTCGGTATAAGTCAGACATGTGCATATGCTATTTTGGTTATGGTCCATAGATTTTTGATGGATTTATGGCCCTTTAATTAAAAAAGTCCATTTTTTGTTATGGCCATTTTGCAGATAGCACTTTTATATGGACAAGCGCTGTTGGGGGGTATTAGTCCGCTTTGAAACAATGACTAGTTTTTACCAACCATTTTAATATTTTGATTTAGTAAAAATAGTAAAGCAATGAAAAAAATGAGCTAATGATTTAAGTCTATTTTGGTATTCTCAATTCACATAAATTTTTATATTTAAGGCCTCTCTAATTGGACAAATGGAGAAAAATGGAATGTTGAAAGATGGAACATGTTTTTTGGAGATGGGTGCTGGAAAAGGTAGTCAATATTTCCCCTGTTCCTTATGTTTCCAACACCTTTGAGGCAATCTCTATGTAAAAATGTTGTTACAGAGGTCTTACCGTATCACAAACACATCTTGTTCAACCTAATTTCACACCTGTTGCTTAACCCATTACCACACAATGATGCTTTCTGATGCCCTGAAGAAGTACTCTTTCAATACTAGAGAAATTTAAAATGCTGACTGCATCTTCTTTCAATTTGGACAATTTTGAAATTTTGCTGTCTGTTTGTGTGTTGAGATGTTTTTAACCAGAAATTGTACAATAAAAGACCAACCTACTTTCTAGGACAGATGTCCCACTGGTTACATGCTGCAGTAGAAGATAAAAAAGACATTGGTTTTGTGTTGATAGAAAGGAGTCATGTAAGGAATAAGGTATATTATTGCTATTCAATCAGATAGTTAAATGATGTAATGTCATAGAGGGAACGATCTTGGTAAAGTGGTAATTTGCTCAACTTCACTGTAAGGGATCATTGGTTTGATCCCCCTTTTTCTCCAGTCCTTTACATGAGACTTCACACTTGGATCCAGTGACCAAATGACTTCAGAAAACAACCTATTTCAAAATGCAGGGTGGCTTGGTAACACTTAATCTAGATAGTTTCACGCCCCAAGAGACAGTTATGGCCACTGCTTTGTAAACTTGGCCTGGCTGTGAACATAGCCTGTTGACAGCAGGGCTTGAAACTGTGACCCCCAAGACGACTGGTCAAGCACCTTTACCACTTGTAAAGTATAATCAAACATTTTACAATGGGAATAGTAAAACCTTCAACTAAAGTGTAAAATAACTTAGCTTTGAAATACATAACAATGGTCTATATTAACCCATTCCCACACAATCTCTCCTTTTTACGCCCCGCAAGGTAAAAGCTTTGGAAAACTTTGTGGAAAATGAAGAAATTGCTTGTTTCAAGCAATTTCTTCATTGTCCACAATGTTTTCTATCCAAATAGACAATAAAATTTGAAATTCCATCATTTTTAAATTGCCATCTGAAACATCTTTCAATTTGGACCAGTCTAAAATTTTGTCATGTGGGAATATAGCTTAATAGCATTGACAAATAAACAAACATAAACATAGTGAATTTGTAGCCAAAATCTTAGCGAGTAAAGTTTATGCCTCCAAAATTGAATTTTTGTAGTAACATGTTAATCTCCATAAACATTTTGTTCTTCACGTTTGAAAAGTATATCTGGGTCATTGCTGACTCAAATCTATGCTGAAGATGATAAAATGAAATGTCATTGAATGGCTTGTGGCTTGAAGTGATATTAATCCATTACTAGACAGGAGAATTTTAGACTGGTCCAATTTGAATGAAGTTGCAGACAACAATTTAAAGTTTATTAATTTTTAGCTCAGCTGTTTTCAGAGAGAGCCCGAGGTATTGTGATCACCTTGGTGTGACATTCGCGTTGGCATGACAAACTTTATCCTTGGTCATATCTCATTGTTTTTGAAGATATCCTCATGAAACTTAGCATGTGTATTGACCATCACAAGAGCTATCTAGACTATCAAGAGGGATAACTCTAAAAGCGTTTTTATACCCCCCACAACGAAGTTATGGGGGGGGGGTATACTGGAATCAGGTTGTCCTTCCGTCCGTCCGTCTGTCCGTCCGTGGACATAATTTTGTGTCCTCTTCTCCTCCCACATTTTTTGACCAATTTTGCTGAAATTTTATCAGGTTGTTTCCTATCATATGAAGTTGTGCACCTGCAATTTTCATCTTGATCCAGTCGTTAGTTTCAGAGTTATGCCATTTTGAACTTTTTAACGGGGGGGGGGGGAGTAGTCAAAATTTAAAATTGCAAAACTCTGTAACCATAAGGGGAGCTTTTGGTATCACCTTTTGTCCGTCGTGCGTCGGAAGTCGTCAACAATTCTTTAAACATCTTCTCCTCAGTAACCACTGGGCGGAATTCAACCAAACTTGGTAGGAATGTTCCTTGGGTGACCCTTCTCAAAAGTTGTTCGCGGATTTTTGATTGACCCCCAAATATGGGCGTGGCAGGGTGTGGCAGTTTTTAACTAAGAGATCTTTAAACATCTTCTCCTCAGTAACCATTGGGCCAATTTCAACCAAATTTGGTATGAATGTTCCTTGGGTCACCCTTTTCAAAAGTTGTTCGTGGAATTTTGATTTATGCCCAAATATGGGCGTTGCAGGGCGTGGCAGTTTTTGACTTAGGAATCTTTAAACATCTTCTCCTCAGTAACCATTGGGCCAATTTCAACCAAATTTGGCATGAATGTTCCTTAGGTGACCCTTTTCAAAAGTTGTTCGTGGAATTTTGATTTACGCCCAAATATGGGCGTGGCAGGGCGTGGCAGTTTTTGACTTAGAAATCTTTAAACATCTTCTCCTCAGTAACCATTGGGCAAATTTCAACCAAACTTGGCATGAATGTTCCTTGGGTGACCCTTTTCAAAAGTTGTTCGTGGAATTTTGATTTATGCCAAAAATGGGAGTGGCAGGGCATGGCAGTTTTTGACTTAGAAATCTTTAAACATCTTCTCCTCAGTAACCATTGGGCCAATTTCATCCAAACTTGGCATGAATGTTCCTTGGGTGACCCTTTTTAAAAGTTGTTCGCAGAATTTTGATTTATGCCAAAATATGGGCGTGGTTGGGCATGGCAGTTTTTGACTTTGAAATCTTTAAAAATCTTCACCTCAGGAACCATTGGGCCAATTTCAACCAAACTTGGTATGAATGTTCCTTGGGTGACCCTTTTCAAAAGTTGTTCGCAGAATTTCGTTTCATGCCCAAATATGGGCGTGGCAGTTTTTGACTTTGAAATCTTTAAACATCTTCTCCTCAGTAAATATTGGGCCAATTTCATCCAAACTTGGCATGAATGTTCCTTGGGTGACCTTTTTCAAAAGTTGTTCCTGGAATTTTGATTTATGCCCAAATATGATCGTGGCCGGGCGTGGCAGTTTTTGACTTTGAAATCTTTAAACATCTTCACCTCAGGAACCATTGGGCCAATTTCAACCAAACTTGGTATGAATGTTCCTTGGGTGACCCTTTTTAAAAGTTGTTCCTGGAATTTTGATTTATGCCCAAATATGGGCGTGGCAGTTTTTGACTTTGAAATCTTTAAACATCTTCTCCTCAGTAACTATTTGGCCAATTACAACCAAATTTGGTATGAATGTTCCTTGGGTGACCCTTTTCAAAAGTTGTTCGCAGAATTTTGATTTATGCCCTAATATGGGCGTGGCAGTTTTTTTAACTTTGAAATCTTTAAACATCTTATCCTCAGTAACAGTTGGGTCAATTTCAACCAAACTTTGCATGAGTGTTCCTTTGGTGACCCTTTTCAAAAGTTGTTCCTGGAATTTTGATTTATGCCAAAATATGGGCGTGGCAGGGTAAGGCACTTTTTTTACTTTGAAATCTTTTAACATCTTCTCCTCAGTAAGCATTGGATCAATTTCAACCAAACTTGGCATGAATGTTCTTTGGGTGACCCTTTTCAAAAGTTGTTTGCAGAATTTGGTTTCACGCCCAAATATGGGCGTGGCAGTTTTTGACTTTGAAATCTTTTAACATCTTCTCCTCAGTAACTATTGGGCCAATTTCAACCAAATTTGGTATAAATGTTCCTTGAGTGACCCTTTTCAAAAGTTGTTCTAGAATTTTTATTGATGACCAAATAAGGGCTTGGAAGGGTAGGGCAGTTTTTGACTTTGAAATCTTTAAACATCTTCTCCTCAGTAACCATTGGGCCAATTTTTCAACCAAACTTGGCATGAATGTTCCTTGGGTGACCCTTTTCAAATCGTGTTTAGGAAATTTGATTGACGCCTAAACATGGGCATGGCCGTTTTTTATTTAGAAATCTTTAAATATCTTCTCCTAAGTAAGCATTGGGCCAATTTCAACAAAACTTGGCATGAATGTTCCTTGGGTGAACCTTTTTCAAAAGTTGTTTGTGAAATTTGATTGATGCCCAAATATGGGCGTGGCAGGTTGGGGCAGTTTTTTTTTAGACATCTTTAAATATCTTCTCCTCAGTAATCATTTGGCCAATTCAACCAAACTTGGCATGAATGTTCCTTTGGTGACCCTATTCAAAAGGTGTTTGCAGAATTTTGATTTACATCCAAATATGGGCGTGGCAGGGCGGGGCAGTTTTTTTACTTTGAAATTTTTAAACATCTCCTCAGTAACCATTGGGCCAATTTCAACTAAATTTAAATGAATATTCATTGGGTGACCCTTTTCAAAAGTGTTGGCAAAATTTTGAATCATCTTACATTAGTCAGGTGAGCGATTTTAGGGCCATTCTGGCCCTCTTGTTTCATTTTCCACTTTGTTTTCCTGTCATACTTTTCTGTAGGGTGTCAAAAACTGGGCTTTTGTGGGAACTGGTTAACTATTATGAATATTTTCTGGAAATAATGTTTTAAGTTTCATTCAAACATATCTTGCAATAACTATTTGCCTGTTTTCTGTTTTACCAGATGGATAATTTGCATAAGGAGGAGGAGGCAGGCCATGTGATGGAGAGGGTGAGAATTGATATAGAACACCTGAAATTAGGTAAATGATATAGTGTGATATGGTTAGAACTGATTAAAACTCAGATTTTAGGTTAGTTTAACCCTTTCCCATGCATTTTAGAGTACTCCAATTTTGAAGAGGTTGCAGACGAAAATTCAAAGCACATTTAAATTAAAAAATAACCAATCTAAAGGGAAGAAAACATTGTAGGGAAAGAAGAAATTGCTTGTAACAAGCAATTTCTTCTTTCCCTGCAATGTTTTTCTTAATACAAAACCTATGGGTCGTGAAAACAAGTGATTGTATTGGAAAAGGATAATGGAAATGGTGTGGATCGATATTTACAATCTGATGGGATATGTGTGGGGGCCATAGGGTAGTAGGTAGTATGTATGATTCTCAGTGAGTCTTGCTTTCAATTCCGGGCTGCCTTGAATATTCTTTCGACATATTGTCTCCCATATATAAAAATGAATAAGTTGGAATAGCAGCTGGAGGCTCGGAAAGGATGTTGTGGTAGTACTGGTGTTAGAAATACCAGGAATCTATGATTACGTGCTCCATACTGACTGAAATACTGTTGTCAGATATGATGTGATTACAGTGGTGAAATGTCGAAAATTATCACAGAACATGTGATAGAAGGTGATTATAGTGACGTTAAAGGTTTGGAACTGATATGGGTCATAAGGAATTAGTCGAGGTTGTAAAGGTGTGAATGGGTCAGAATTGATTTAACACGTAAGATTTGATGTGGAAAGCGGTTTTAAAAGATGAGATTTGATATTTGACATCTAAACCCTTTCTTTTTTTTCAAAATTTTAGATCTGTCTAAATTCAAATGATTTTCAGATAAAAAAAATTGAAGTGGATTTAATTCGAAAAATGACTATTCCGTTGGGTAGAAAATATTGTAGAAAAAGAAGAAATTGCTTGTTACAAGAAATTTCTTCTTTTTCTACAATGTTTTCTCAATTATAAAATCACATGGCTGTGGATTGAACAGGAGAGGGTTGATTGGGTGTCACTGGTACTGGATTATGATTCCTTTTTTACTTACAACTTTTTTATTTGCTTAATCCTTTCTCCATTTCCAGAGTTTATGATGACAAAACTTTCCTTTACTTTTATTCAACAGAAAGAGTAAAAACTATAGAAGATCATGACAGACAAGTTGTGGCATTTGGGAAACATCTGTGTGGTGGGGCAACAGGTATACCATAATTTGTACAAAAAAAATATTGAATTTTTATATTCCTTAAAATTACTTTGACATGGGTACTGTTTTGACTTGCAAAACTGACAGTAATATTAAGTATCTATTTTACCTTATAAGTGAAATTTAATATGTTAGATCAAGAAAACTAAGTTTTGCTAAATGGTGGTTTATTTAAAATACAGGACTCAAGTAGCAGACAAAAAAAAAGAGGGGAGATACTGTGTCATAATTTTAGAAAATGCTAAACATATTTTAAAATGTTAAGTTCTCATTTTTGTGCTTACTGTTTTGTTTACCTTAATCCAATTTGAATTTACAAATTGCCACTACCAGTCAAAAAAATCAATGGGCAAATTAACCCATTACCACGAAAATTTTAGATTGGTCAACATTGAAAGAAGTTGAGGACAAAATGTTCATGGTGAGCTTTTGTGATCATTGAATGTCTGTTGTCAACAATTGAGGTATTTACACTCTAGAGGCCACAATTTTAGTTAAATCTTCATGAAACGAGGCCAGAATAATTGTTAGGTCATAAGGATGATCCCTACTGATTATGGGAAGGTTCTATTAGAAAACACAGGAAAAGGGGCCTAAAGGGGCCTAAAGACTATTTCTTTGTTTGCAATCTAGAGGCCCCAGTTTTTGCCCATTCTTTATGAAACTAGGCCAGAATAATTGGTAGGTCATAAGGATGAACCCTATTGATTATGGGAAGGTTCTATTGAAAATCACAGGAAAATGGGTCTAAATGACAATTTCTTTGTTTGCAATCTAGAGGCCACAGTTTTTGCTCATTCTTCATGAAACTAGGCCAGAATAATTGGTAGGTCATAAGGATGAACCCTATTGATTATGGGAAGGTTCTATTGGAAATCACAGGAAAATGGGTCTAAATGACAATTTCTTTGTTTACACTCTAGAGGCCACAGATTTTTATTAATCTTCATGAAACTTGGTCAGAATAATTGTAAGGTCTTAAAAATGAACCCTATAGATTATGGGAAGGAAATCACGGGAAAATGGGTCTAAATGACAATTTCTTTGTTTACACTCTAGAGGCCACAGATTTTTATTAATCTTCATGAAACTTGGTCAGAATAATTGTTAGGTCTTAAAATGAACCCTATAGATTATGGGAAGGAAATCACGGGAAAAGGGGCCTAAATGACAATTTCTTTCTTTACAATCTAGAGGCCACAGTTTTAGTTCAATCTTCATGAAACTGGTTATAATTATTTGGCTCCAGTTGCATTTATTTAACAGCAGATGATTCAGGTGAGCCATTTAGAGCCATCATGGTCCTCTTTGTTTTTGGGGGGGTTTACCTCCCAAAATTATATTTGGGGGTATATAGGAGTCAGCTTGTTTTGTCAGTCGGTCCTTTGGTCGGTCGGTCCGTCTGTCTGTAGCTTTTCTGTGTCCGCTCAATTTCTCGGCAACCATTGGACAGATTTGATTCAAATTTCACTGATATAATCAGTATCAATCAAAGATGTGCAAGTTCCATTTTGGTTACAGTCCATTAATTTTTTACC
This sequence comes from Fragum fragum, assembly GCA_946902895.1. Classification (NCBI taxonomy): domain Eukaryota; kingdom Metazoa; phylum Mollusca; class Bivalvia; order Cardiida; family Cardiidae; genus Fragum; species Fragum fragum. The sequence goes on from OX336367.1 coordinate 776,976, forward strand.
CTTTGGTGAAAAATCGTGTCCGCTCAATTTCTCAGCAACCATTGGACGGATTAAAAATTTCACAGACTCAGTATAAGACAGACATGTGCATATCCTATTTTGGTTATGGTCAATTGATTTTTGACTGAGTTATGGCCCTTTAATCAAAAAGTCAGTTTTTGTTATGGCCCTTTGGCGGATAGCACTTGTGTATGGACAAGTGCTGTGGGGGGTGTATTAGTCCGCTTTACGACAATGTCTAGTTTTATTTACAAAGGTTTAATTTCCCACTGAAAGGGTAGTCTTATAGACAAGGTTCAAGGTCACTGAACAAGGTATTTGTATGGTGTCTATGATTATGGTGTCTATAATTAATGTTTCAGATTTAGCTTTAAGATGTGTTGTTGAAACATTAGGAAAAAGTTGTAAACAGGAGGCAGACAATGATGGATCACAGAGAAAAAGACTCAAGTCAGATATAAAGTAAATATTTACATGGATTATTTTTTTACCTATTTTTCAAGTAAATTTACTTTTGATGAACTTCATAAATGGGATTGATAGTTGATCACTAGAGATCACATTTTTGGCTCAAATGTCTTGATAATTGGTCAGAATGTTGTATGAATGATATCTGAGTCAAGTTCGATGTTGGATCATACAGTGTCAAAATTAAGGTCACAATGACAAATTTGAAAAACCTTGTATGCACTCTAGAGGTCAAAATTTTGTCTCAAATATATTTATATTTGGTCAGAATATTTGTCTCAATGATATCATTATCAGGTTCAATATTTGGTCTTCTGGAATCAAAATTTTGGTAACAAGGTCAAATCTTGGGAAAAACAATGTGTGCTCTGTTGGAATCATATTTTTTGGTCAAATGTATTGATATTTTGTCAAAAAAATAATTCTCTCCAAATCTCTGTCAAGAATGAAATTTGATCAAAACTAGGTCACTAGGTCAAATGTTAGAGAAACTTTGTGTGCACTCGAGAGACTGATTGTTTGGTTCAAATATCTTGACAGTTAGTCAGAATGTTTTGGGTGCATGATATCTAAGTTAAGTTAAGTTTTGGGTCACATGGGTTCAAAAACTATGTCTTGAGGTCAAATCTTCAAAAAAAACTTTAGTGCACTCTACAGGTAACATTTTTAGCTCAAATGTCTTGATATTTGATTAGAGTGTTTGTATGATATCTCGGACAAGTTCGATATTGGGTCACGTGGGATCAAAAACTAGGTCACTAGGTCAAATCTTAGAAAAACCTTGTGTGCACTGTGGAGGCTACATATTTGGCCCAAACGTATTGATATTTGGTCAAAATGTTTGTTTACATTGTATCTAAGTCAATTCACACAGGGTTAAAAACTAGGTCACTATGTCAAATTGTAGAAAATCCTTGTGTGCACTTGATGCCATATTTTTGTCTCAAAGGTCTTGATATTTGGTCAGAATGCTTGTCTCCATATCTCTATCAAGTTTGATATTAGGTCACATGTGATAAAAAGTCGGTCACTAGGTCAGATCTTAGAAAAACCTTCCTTGATATGTATAAACTACACTTCTGGCACAAATATGATAATAATGTTTCTCCAGTTTTAATTTATTAGACAAGACTTTGACAACAGGTCTGGTTGGAGTAAAATAAGGGCATATGTGCTATTTTACTTCTATAGTCATGCCGCCGTAATAGCGCAGTTGGTAGCGCGTCGGACTGTCAATCTAGAGGTCCCAGGTTCGAGCCCCGACGGCGGCACTCATCCTTTCCGACTATTTGTCTCTCACCATTGGGTCGATAATCGTAGACTTATGTGGGATAGCAGCTGGAGGCTAGGAAGGGATGTAATGGTAGTACTGGTGTGAGAAATACCAGGATCCCATCGTTAGGTGCTCCAGCCGCCGCGATATAACTGAAAGAATGTTGAAAGCGGCATAAAACCCCATTCAAACAAACAAACAAACTTCTATAGTCATCAACTCTGGTGAGCACTTTTGGACCAATGGCCCTCAGGCTCTTGTTTGTTTGTCCAACATTCCCAGCATACCGGTATATTTTTGTCACATTTTTCTCAGCAACTATAAATGGGCTCAACTTGAAACTTTGTAAGGAGGTTCAGCCAGTGTTCCTACATTGCGCTTACCAAATTAACCCATTCCAACACAAGAAAATTTTAGACTGGTCCAAATTGAAAGAAGCTGCAGACGACAATTTGAATTTGATGGAATTTTAAATTTGCCAGTATTTGGGGTGGAAAACATTGTGGATAATGAAGAAATTGCTTGATATAAGCAATTTCTTCATTTTCCACAATGTTTTCCAAAGCTTTTTTCTTGAGGGGCGTAAAAAGGAGGGCTTGAGTTGGAATGGGTTAAGGTCTCCAAGTTATTTACAAGACTGGCGATTTTAACATTTCCATCATTTTAACAGTCTTGAAAAGGTTACCAGTTCTTGCTCAGATTTATATTTGGTCACATGACGAACATGAGATTTATGGATTATGGTAACTTTAGAAACCTCGGCACTTATTTCAGAAAACGTTTCATATTTCAAGACGGCCAAAAGTTTACCTAGAAAGGGTGTGTTTAAAGTTAGATATTTTATAATAAACATGCATACATATTGCTTGCGTATTTCATGAAAAATGATCAAGGTAATGATTGACCCTTTACCATACCATGCCGCCTTTGGACTCCCTGAAGAAATATTATTTTGGAAAATTTTGTGGGAAAAGGAGAAATTGTCTATAGCAAGCAACTTCTCCTTTTCTCACAATGTTTTGTACCATATTTGGCACTTATTTTCAAATTTTAGTGCATTTTGAAATGTTTGCAACTTCTTTCAATTTCGACCATTCTATAGTTTATGCATCTAGTAATGGGTTGATTTGCAAAAATCTTTGGGGCATGAATTATTTGGAACAAACTTTCTGTTCTCAGTTAACAGACTTGTCTATCAAAATTTTCAGATGTTTATCTGGGGTTGCTATAGCTGTATGCTGTCATCATAGATGTAGCTGGACACCTTATGTTGGTAAACCTTTCTTCAAGGCAAATGGTCTCTCGGCCAAGGACTTTCAGATTATATCCAGTATGTCAAGTTGGGCTACTTGTGCTTGGAAAGGTTGGAGTTATCAGAAAAAATATGGAAAGGGTCAACACAATGGAGCTAAAGGCAGTGATAGAACTAGTGATTCTGGTCAGGATAATGGCAGTCGTGTAGAAACAGAGAATAACAATATAAATTTGATAAAAGCTGAACATGAAGAATGTGGTAAAGGTGTAACAGTAGAAGGTCATACAAAAATAGAGAAACCTGATCAGGTTGATAGTAATGTTGTTAAAGAAGGGAATGAAAGCTCTGGACCTAAAACAGATGTTGACAAAACAGAAATTCCTGGTGTAAACATGGACCATGACAGAACTGAAGAAGATCACAGGCCTACTGGAGGCATGATAAATGCCAGGTATCTATTAAACAGTTCTTATCCAAAAAGACAAAAGTTTAGAATGGTAAAAATTGAAAGAAGCTGAAGATGACATTTTAATTTCCATTTAAATTGAAAAATAACTGCAATATTTGGAAAAAACAATATGAGAAAAGGAGAAATTGCTCCTGAAATATTTCAAAATGAGTGTAGAATAACTGCAATATTTAGAAAAAAAACAAAATGAGAAAAGGAGAAATTGCTTCTGACAATTTAAAAATAAGTGTAAAATAACTGCAAGATTTAGAAAAAAAACAATATGAGAAAAGGAGAAATTGCTTTTGACATTTTAAAAAATAAGTTTAGAATAACTGCAATATTTAGAAAAAAAACATGAGAAAAGGAGAAATTGCTTCTGACATTTTAAAAATAAGTGTAGAATAACTGTAATATTTAGAAAAAAACACTATGAGAAAAGGAGAAATTGCTTCTGACAATTGCTTCTGACATTTTAAAAATAAGTTTAGGATAACTGCAATATTTAGAAAAAAAAACAGTATTAGAAAAGGAGAAATTGCTTCTGACATATTTCAAGATGAGTAGGTAGTGTGATCATTTTTTATATTCAGAAATTCTGTCAAAAGCTAACAGTTTTGATCTTGTGCAGTCTGCACAACCTCACTGCGGTTGATGTAATGATACTTTCTCATTTGTGAGATAGTTTGTTTCTTTTAGAAGAGTCCAATATCTGTACTTTTAGTTTTAACCTCTGAGAATGGTCAGAAACATGAATCTTATTGAAAATTGGACTATGCTTTCTGGAACAAGTGGTAAGGGGCCCATACCCACAGATTTCTTTTTAGACTAGTTGAATTTTGAAAGTTGCAGACAACATTATTTAGTTATAAAATTTTGAAGCTCCTCATTTGTTTGGATAGAAGACATTTCCACAATGTTTTGCAAAGTTTTTTTCTTAGGGGTGTATAAAAGAAGGACTGTATGGGAATAATGGGTTAATTGCAAATTCACTGTTTAAACACCACTTTGGCTAAATTTTGATAAAATTTGCAAGAAAAATCTTGCAGGTCAATACAATGAATCTTAGTGAAAAGTTGGGCATATTTTTTGATAACTCAGGAAAATGGATTTAATTACAGTTTCTTAATAATGAAATAGGGTTTTTTAATTAACCCCCCTGAGCACGAAGTGCTCTGGGGGAGCTATTGTGATCGTTCATCATCCGTCATCCTTCTGTCCGTCTGTCCGTCTGTTCACAATTACAAAAAAATCTTCTCCTCCTAAACTAACCATGGAATTTCAACAAAACTTCACAGAAATGATCCTTAGGTCATGCTCTTTCAAAAAACTTCAAAGAATTGAAATCCATGAAGAACTCTGGTTGCCATGGCAACTGAGTGTAAAAGTTAAAAAATCTTCTCCTCCCAAACGGTAAGGCCTAGAGTTTTAATATTTGGTATATATCATCATCTATTGACCCTCTACCAAAATACTTCAAAGAATTACCATATTCTGAAAATTAACCCTTTTCTTGGCGATCCCTGATTTTACATAGAAATAAAGAAGGAAATCTTTAAAAATCTTCTTCTCCCAAACCATAAGGCCTAGAGCTTTGATATTTGGTATACATCATCATCTATTGACCCTCTACCAAAATACTTCAAAGAATTACCATATTCTGAAAGTTAATCCTTTTCTTTGTGATTCCTGATTTTACGTAGAAATTAAGAAGGAAAACTTTAAAAATCTTCTTCTCCCAAATTATAAGGCCTAGAGCTTTGATATTTGGTATATATCATCATCTATTGACCCTCTACCAAAATACTTCAAAGAATTACCATATTCTGAATGTTAACCCTATTCTTTGTGATTCCTGATTTTACATAGAAATTAAGAAGGAAAACTTTAAAAATCTTCTCCCAAATTATAAGGCCTAGAGCTTTGATATTTTGTACAAATCATCATCTATTGACCCTCTTCCAAAATACTTCAAAGAGTTACCATAGTCTGAAAATTAGCCCTCTTCTTTGCAATCCCTGATTTTACATAGAAATAAAGAAGGAAATCTTTAAAAATCTTCTTCTTCCAAACCATAAAGCCTAGAGCTTTTATATTTGGTATACATCATCATCTATTGACCCTCTACCAAAATACTTCAAAGAATTACCATATTCTGAAAATAAGCCCTTTTCTTTTTGTTCCTGATTTTACATAGAAATAAAGAAGGAAAACTTTCAAAATTTTCTTCTCCCAAACTTTAAGGCCTAGAGCTTTGATATTTGGTATATATCATCATCTATTGACCCTCTTCCAAAATACTCCAAAGAATTACCATATTCAGAAAATGAGCCCTTTTCTTTTTGATCCCTGATTTTACATAGAAATAAAGAAGGAAATCTTTAAAAATCTTCTTCTCCCAAACCATAAGGCCTAGAGCTTTGATATTTTGTACAAATCATCATCTATTGACCCTCTACCAAAATACTTCAAAGAATTACCATTTTCTGAAAACTAGCCCTTTTCTTTTTGATTCCTGATTTTACATAGAAATAAAAATGGAAAACTTTAAAAATCCTCTTTCTCCCAAACTATAAGGCCTAGAGCTTTGATATTTGGTATATATCATCATCTATTGACCCTCTACCAAAATACTTCAAAGAATTACCATATTCTGAAAATTAACCCATTTCTTGGTGATCCCTGATTTTACATAGAAATAAAGAAGGAAATCTTTAAAAATCTTCTTCTCCCAAACCATAAGGACTAGAGCTTTGATATTTGGTATATATCATCATCTATTGACCCTCTACCAAAATACTTCAAAGAATTACCATATTCTGAAAGTTAACCCTTTTCTTTGTGATTCCTGATTTTACATAGAAATTCAGAAGGAAAACTTTAAAATCTTCTTCTCCCAAATTATAAGGCCTAGAGCTTTGATATTTTGTACAAATCATCATCTATTGACCCTCTTCCAAAATACTTCAAAGAATTACCATAGTCTGAAAATTAGCCCTCTTCTTTGCAATCCCTGATTTTACATAGAAATAAAGAAGGAAATCTTTAAAAATCTTCTTCTCCCAAACCATAAAGCCTAGAGCTTTGATATTTGGTATACATCATCATCTATTGACCCTCTACCAAAATACTTCGAAGAATGACCATATTCTGAAAATAAGCCCTTTTCTTTTTGATTCCTGATTTTACATAGAAATAAAGAAGGAAAACTTTCAAAATTTTCTTCTCCCAAACTATAAGGCCTAGAGCTTTGATATTTGGTATATATCATCATCTATTGACCCTCTACCAAAATACTTCAAAGAATTACTATATTCTGAAAATTAGCCCTCTTCTTGGCAATCCCTGATTTTACATAGAAATAAAGAAGGAAATCTTTAAAAATCTTCTTCTCCCAAACCATCAAGCCTAGAGCTTTGATATTTGGTAAAAAATATCATCTATTGACCCTCTACCAAAATACTTCAAAGAATTACCATATTCTGAAAACTAGCCCTTTTCTTAATGATCCCTGATTTTACATAAAAATAAAGGAGGAAATCTTTAAAAAATCTTCTTCTCCCAAACCATAAGGCCTAGAGCTTTGATATTTTGTACAAATCATCATCTATTGACCCTCTACCAAAATACTTCAAAGAATTACCATTTTCTGAAAATTAGCCCTTTTCTTTTTGATTCCTGATTTTACATAGAAATAAAGAAGGAAAACTTTAAAAATCTTCTAGTCCCAAACTATAAGGCATAGAGCTTTGATATTTGGTATATATCATCATCTATTGACCCTCTACCAAAATACTTCAATGAATTACCGTTTTCTGAAAATTAACCCATTTCTTGGCAATCCCTGATTTTACATAGTAATAAAGAAGGAAATCTTTAAAAATCTTCTTGTGCCAAACCATAAGGCCTAGAGCTTTGATATTTGGTATTCATCATCATCTATTGACCCTCTACCAAAATACTTCAAAGAATGACTGTATTCTGAAAATTAGTCCTTTTCTTAATGATCCCTGATTTTACATAGAAATAAAGAACCATTAGACCTAGAGCTTTGATGTTTTGTTCATATCATAATATATTGTCCCTCTTCCAAAATACTTCAAAGAATTATCATACTCTGAAAATTATCCCTTTTCTGTGTGATTCCTGATTTTACAAATGAATAAAGAAGGAAATCTTTGAAAATCTTCTTCTCCCAAACCATAAAGCCTAGAGCTTTGATATTTGGCACAAATCATCAGCCATTGACCCTCTACCAAATTACTTAAAAAATTAGCACTTTTCTGTGCAATCCCTTATTTTAGTTAGGAATAAATAATGAAATCTTTGAAAAACTTCTTCTCCTAAACCATTAGGCTTACAACTTTTATACTTGGTATGTATTGATGTCTATACTTCAAAGCATTACCATATTCAGGATACCATATTAGTGCTATATGGTGGAATCATCAATATACCTAGGATTAAAAGAGAAATCTGTAAACATCTTCTCCAAAATAATTAGACAGATGGCTTTGCCATTTTGTTTATATCATAAAGCCATGAACCATCATACTCAGGGGAGCAATTTAGGACCATCATGGTCCTCTTGTTTTGTGTATTGCTTGTTTAATTTGTTACCAGACAGCAAAATTCTAGACTGGTCCAAAATGAAAGGAGTTGCAGACGACAATTTATAGTTTTTGAAATTTTAGATTTTTCAACTTTCTGGAAAGAAAACATTGTGTAAAATGAAGAAATAGCTTGTTGCAATCGAGAAATCTGGTGAGCAGTTTAGGACCATCTTTGCACTCTTGTTTATTTTCAGGATTCAAGACAAACTATCCCAAGAAGAGAGAGAACAGATTGGCAGAAAATGTAAACAGTTGATAGACTACGGGCGTGTCCAGTATTTAAGGCAGAATGATATGACAAGTGATTTAAAAATATACATCGAAGAATTCTTTACACCAGAAAATGTGGTGCTATTGGCCACTTCCTGATAGATTTTAACACTGGATAATAACTCATTTCTGCTGTGATATGACTGATATACTGTTAAGAGCGGTGTTAAACCCCATTCAATCAATCAATAACTCATTTAGACTAGAGTCTAAATAGGAATTGCTACATTTATTTTCAGCTTGTTTATTGGTTTGGCAATTGAACCCTTTCCGATTAATCCCAGATTTTTTGGTCCTTGTAATGCCAAACTTAATTAAACATAGTGGAAAAAGAAGAAATTGCTTGTAACAAGCAATTTCTTCTTATCCCACAATATTTTCTGTCATATAGGATGGTTACTTTTGTAATCATATTATCTATATAATATTGTCTGCTACCCCTTTGAATTTGGATACGTCTGTAATTTTGAAAAACTGTAAAGGTTTAACGTTGTACTTACAGATTATTCCAGTCGTAGTCATGGCGTACAGGCATGAACCAAGAAGTTGCCTTTTATTAATTTGGCAGTTTTCAGAGAAAACCCGAGGTATTGTGATAGCCTCGTTGTTGTTGTCGATTGTTATTGTCGTGCGAAAACTTTGACATTTTTAGATATCTCTGGTTCTACTGAAGGCATTCACTTGAAACTTGGCACACATGTTCACTATCAAAAGAGGAACCTATACTATCAAGGGGGGTAACTCTAGATGCATTTTGTGAAAATCGACTACTTAGATTTTTTATCCACTATCCAGCTGAGCGTAGGCACTCGTAGGCACTGCTCTTGTTTTATTACCAGACAATTTATATTAAAAATAATGTTGTTTTTAACCTCGATCAAACCGTCATACTCAAGGTCAGTGGGCAGGGCCAGCTATCCACCTATTAATTTATTTCTTTGCCTTATCGAATAAGACTTGTTTATTAATTCAATTGTCAAAAGAAATGTTGATGCACAATTAGCGATTCAACTACTTTGAGCTAATTCAACCCAAAATAATAAATTTATCATTTTGAGAATTTCACAAGTCCATCATCGAATAGATCCAGGGATAATCTATAAACAACTTTATTTTAGTAATAGTCTAGTCAAGGCTTTGTCGAAAATACTGCTTCTTATAGCCTGGTGATGTAATATCAACAATCATTGTGGGTAAATGAAAAATTGCTTATCACATTGCCTTCTAGTCATTCAAGTGCTTAGTATACTTTACTTTGAGTTTTGACAAGTCCTAACCCTTGTCATGCTGAACCCAGAATATTCCTGCTCTGACAGGAAGTATAGACACATAAGTGCAGTCTGATCTTTGTCTACACCTCCTGTTTGTCTCATTCAACCCAGAGCTGTTTATGATATTGATTTTACCCTTAACTAGTGCTTTCAGGTTTGAATTTAGTGCAAATTCAGACAAGGATTTAATTCAGCATATTAAGTCTTTTTATCACATATTTTCTGAAGGTTTGATTTCAGCATATTTTTATTCAAGAAATTAAAACTCAAGGGTGTTTCAGGGTTACAGTTCCGCCCCTGAAAATGGTCACGTGGGTACGTGGGGGCAAGACATTCCAGAGACCCATCAAAATACTGGTGATACCTGGGAAGAATGAGTAATTGAGCCTTACTCTGATAACATTGACCAATCACTGGCCCGCCCTTGGACTCAGACAGGCAGTCCCAGTTTGAATTTAAATGGATTTATGTTGCAAAATTTATGGACAGTAGCATGTTAAGAAAAAAATGAAATAGTTGGTTGGCGACCTAAATGTTGTAACTACAGCTTGAATAAGCTGTAGTTAAGACGTTTTAAGTTGCCAAACCAACAAAAATGGTTAACAAAAATGGTAGCCAATGTTCAAAACTAATTTCTAGTCTATATGAATGATTTAATGGATCAACTGGTTTGATGGACAGTAGCAATTTGTCAATTGGATAGTTGTTAACAAGAGGGCTATGGGGTCTTGTTTGCTCACCTGACATAAGGTCTGTTCCTGTAAACAGTCCAGTTATATGTTAGGTTCAGATTTCATTATTCATATTATAGGCCTGACCTACAGGATCCAGGAGTCAAGATTTTAGCAATGTTTATATTAAAATAAAGGATTTGCTTAGGGTGTCTTCTTTTAAGGAAGCAAAAAGATTTGAAGTCTGTTACGATTCTAATTGCCTTCAATTGATAAAATCAAAGAACTAAAGATCCTGAAAATTGCCATATTTTTAATATTTATACAATATTTATATTTATCCCGGGTTCGAATCCCACTCAGGTCATGGAAATTTTTCTGAGCAAAATATTAACTCCACGTTGCTCCTCTCCACCCAGGTGTATAAATGGGTACATGTGAGGGTTACAAGCCAATGTGTTGTGGCTAGCAGTAGGCGCCGTGTGTTAACAGCCGACTTGTAACTCTATGATCGTGGGGTTAAGTTGTAAAGTCGGTAGAGCACGCATGAGGGTGGTGACAGACTATAAACTCATAACTTTAACACAAGAGGTGTTGAAAGAAATTTGAATCCTCAGACCTGGATAATATCACAAGTGTTGAGCCCTTTTTTATCCCCCACCTTTTCGTCAAAGGGGATATAGTAAAGGTGTCCATCCCTCATTTTTGTCACTAAGCTTGTCTGGAGCATATCTCCTAAAGTATAAATGCTATCAACTTGAAACTTCATTGAGGGATAGATCTCATTTAGGAGAAGTGCAGTGCACAAGAACCACAACTCTTGCTTGCATAATTTTGTAGTTATTGCCCTTTACTGTTTTTAAGACTTAGATTTTTTCCAGAGCATATTTCTGAAAGTATAATAACTATTAACTTGAAACTTCTTAGGTGGATAGATCTCGTTGAGGAGAAGTGCAGTGCACAAGACCCACAACTCTTGCTTGCATTATTTGGGAGTTATTGCCCTTTACTGTTTTTAAGACTTAGATTTTGTACAGAGCATATCTCTGAAAGTATAATAATTATTGAGAAGAAATGCAGTGCACCAGAAGCCTATATCTAACTAACCGGCTTCAGTTTACTATCAAGCTTTTTAGGCGGGGGATGGCCATGTCGAACATGGCTCTTGTAGTTGTTTGAAATTTAACCCATTACCATATGAGAAAAATTTAGACTTGGCCAAATTGAATTAAGTTGCAGACAACACTTTAATCTTGGTGAAATTTTAGACTTTTTTGCAAGCAATTTCTTCATTTTACACAATGTTTTCCCTATTGTTTTTCTTGGGGGCATCTTAAAAGTGTCATTGTCGGCAAAGTTTTAAGCAATTCCCACACAACAAAATTTTAGACTCGTCAAAATTGAAAGAAGCTGAAGATGACAATATAAAATTGTTGAAATTTTATTTTTTTTTTTTTTGTCTGTTTGGATAGAAAAAATTGTGGAAAATGAAGAAATTGCTTGTATTAAGCAATTTCTTCATTTTTCACATTTTCCAAAGCTTTTTTCTTAAGGGGCATAAATAGGAGGGATTGTGTGGGAATGGGCTACATCTGAGAGTATTGTAGGAATAACTATCTTTGGGTTTTCTGACAACTTATTGAGCAGCATGAGCCTTTTATTAAGATGCCTGACGCTTGATTGCAAGGTGCTGGGAGGTGAATTATAAACCTCAGTTAAAAAGTGACAAAGTTCAAATAAAAATGATTTTAGAGTTACTTTCCTTGATTTTAGAGTTTACACTTCCATTTTTTCAAAAAATGCCTTAAGCAATTACACATATTTTACAAATAATTATTGAGATGACTCTATTGTAATAGTCTGATTTGGCTCAAGAAACTTGAATGTTAACCTGCCAAATTAAGTACAATCATGCCATGTGTATTTTCATTTAAATGGTTATTTTTTTAACCACAGAAATTTGTGTGAAATTTACATAATTTTAAGTCATGTCAAAATCAATTGATTCTGATTTCAAAAAAAGACAAACAAATGTATAGTTTCCAATCAAAACAAGAAATTGTGGCAAAGCGGACTAATACCCCCCAACAGCGCATGTCTATATACAAGTGCTATCCAGGGCCGTAACAAAAAAATGGACTTTTTCATTAAAGGGCCATAAACAAGTCAAAATTAAATGGATCATAACCAAAATAGGATATGCATATGTCTGCCTTATACCAAGTTTGTCTGTGAAATTTGAATCAAATCAGTCCAATGGTTGCTGATAATTGAGTGGACACGATTTTTCATAAAAGGGCGATAAAGTTAATCAAGAGATAAATTAGTTATTTCTTAACCCATTCCAACTCAATCCCTCCTTTTTACGCCCCTCAAGAAAAAAACTTTGGGAAACATTGTGGAAAATGAAGAAATTGCTTGTATCAAGCAATTTCTTCATTATCCACAAAATTTTCTATCCAAAAAGACGAAAAAATTCAAAATTCCATCAACTTGAAATTGTCATCTGCAGCTTCTTTCAATTTGGACCAGTCTAAAATTTTGCTGTGTTGGAATGAGTTAATACTAAAGGACCTTATTTTAGACTCGTTCAATCCTTTTCTGTTTTGCAAAATTTTAGACCTTCAAAATTCAAAGGTTTTGTAGACAAAAATTTAAAGTTGATCTATGTTGAAAAATAATCATTCAGTAGGAAAATATTGTGGAAAAAGAAGAAATTGCTTGTTACAAGCATTTTCTTCTAAATTTTTTTCTCATTTATAAAATCACAGGGATTAAAGAGGAAAGGGTTATTAAGAAATATGTATGTCAAAGACAACATTTTAAACTACACAAAATTGGAACATAAGTTTTGAGTAAGGCTGATGGTACATGTATTGTGGGAAAAGAGAAATTGCTTTTTCAAAATAGCTTGTTTCAACTAATTTCTCCTTTTCCTGTTTTACTTTTGAAAGTCATATTTCTAGGGTGGTAACTAGTGAAAAGGTACCTGGACTCTGGGGTCTAAATACTGGACTCTGAATTTTGTCTTTGGGATAAATCTCAAAAAGTAAATTACCAGGTAGAGGGTAAATTAAATAGATATATAAGACTAATTAATCTGGAACCAAAAAATCTTCAAGAAGGGAGAGTTTTACATACCGACATCCATTCTAGAGCAGCTCGGCTGTATATATCCAGGAGTTCTTTAAAAACGAGGGAAAGAAAATAAAATTTCAACAAGAGAAGTTTATTCATGCTGTTGGCAATGTTGTATAATGTAACAAAGATTCCTAACTAACCACCTGTGAATATAGGTGAATGAAATGTATTGTAAAATATTCCTAATGCAGATTATATAACATGATGAATCACTCATGAATATTCATCTTAATTCATTACTTTTCTCAGTTTGTGCAAGCCATTGTCAAAAACGCTCTGATGCAAAAGACTAAGATCAGCCTTCACATCTTAACACACCTGATCCTTTAACGCATTCCCACACGGTACAATTTTACACTGGTCCAAATTGAAAGGAGTTGCAGACGACAATTTATAGTTGATGAAACAAGATTTTTTCAACTTTCTGAATAGAAAATATTGTATAAAATGAAGAAATTGCTTGTCACAAGCAATTTCTTCATTTGACACGATATTTTCCAAATTGCTTTTCTTGAGGAGCGTCAAAAAGCGTCATTGTGTGGGAATGGGCTAAAGATCATAAGAGTCTGGGTCAGCAAGACAATGGCCAGAATTTATCGGATTATTATCCGACAAACAAAATGGTTTCTAAAGCATAGACCATGTTGGTATATGCAGCTCTAAAATAGCTCCTCCAAACACTTATTTCCCATCAAACCAAAAGGGGTCATCTGACTTTGTAGTCTGACAAGGATCATAAATTTTTACTCAGATTTTCTGAATCTAAAATGGAAATTCTACCCTACTTGACTTGATTTTTGAGATCACTGCTGGGTCTAAGATTTTTTTCAAGAATTTCCAAGTGGTCTCTTTTTCCTGAAACACATCACAAATTCTCCAATCCATTAACCCATTCTCGCACAACAAAATTTTAGACTGGTCCAAATTGAAAGAAGCTGCAGACGACAATTTTGAGTTGATGGAATTTTAATCTTTTTGTTATTTTAGGATAGAAAACATTGTGTATAATGAAGAAATTGCTTGAAACAAGCAATTCTTCATTTTCCATAATGTTTTCCAAATCTTTTTTTTAAGGGGCGTTAAAAGGAGGAATTGTGTGGGAATGGGTTAACAGAGGCAAATTTTTTAGACGAGTCCAAAATGAAAGAAATTGAAAAAAGACAATTTCAAGTGGATGGAATATAAATGTTTTTTGACTATCAAGGGTAGAAAACATTGTAGATAATGAAGAAATTGCTTGCATAACCATCAATTTCTTTATTTTCCCCTTATGTTTTCTAAACCTTTTTTCTTGAGTGGCCTCCAAAAGCGTTAAATATGAATATTCATGAGTAGTAACAACAAAAGCAACATTTCTACACAAACATCTATCACAACACTCAAACATGCCATTATTAATTCAATATCACAAAATCTTACACAATGCTGACTGGAGAAAAACATCATCTTATTTTTGAGGGTATGGAAAACTGTAAAAAAAACCCTTTCAAATCACCATATCAAGTCAAAATTCATTGAAGTAGTGCAAAACTGTAGGTTCTTTGTTCATTTAGAACAGTTTTGAACTAACCCTCAGATACATTACACCAAATTCATATAAAACATTGTACTTTACTGGTCAGAATTTTGGCAGGTTTTCCATTAAAACCGTTACCGAAAGACAAATTTAAGATAGTCCAAATTGAAACAAATTGCAGACAACAATTCAAAGGAGGTTGAAATGAAAAATTAGAGAAAAGAAGGGCAAGACAATGTGGCAAAAGGAGAAATTGCATGTGAAAAATAAGTTCTGCCACAATGTTTTCTCCGATATAATTTCTGAGGTTCTTAACATTGTGTGGGAAGGGCTTAATCTTCCACAATCCTTTTTGACACCATGTGGACAAATGGACAAGGAAAGATTGTGGGAACTTGCTTTTCACAGTTTTTCCAACATTTGTAGCACTTATTTTCCAATTTTAGTGCACTTTATAATATGTTCTACCACTTCTATGACTTTGGACCTGTATAAAATTTTGTATGGTAATGAGTTAATACAGTGAAATCTTGTTAAATGAAACACCAATTGGCATCTTTTGTTTGTGCAAAGTCAATTCCAATTAACCCTTTCCTGGTTAATCCTTGGTTTTTACATCCCTATGATTCTATAATCGAGAAAACATTGTGGCAAAAGAAGAAATTGCTTGTAACAAGCAATTTCTTCTTTTACCACAATATTTTCTATCCTACTGAATGGTTATTTTTTCAAATAAAATCAACTTAAAATTTTGTCTGCTAAACCTTAGAATTTGGATGGCTCTAAAATTTTGCAAAACGGGAAAGGGTTAAATAGTGAGGCATAAACATACTTGACCTGAATGTCAGAGGTCACCTTTCACTACTGCTCTAAATGAACGAATTGATTGGTCATCAATATTTTTATTGACAGCTGTGATCCACCAATAAAACTAGGTGTAAGATTTTTTTTCCTTTCATTATCAACATTTTCAAAGGCAGTTCACATATTCCTAACTAAGTACATAAGTAATCTTCAAAAAAATATAAATGACCAAGTTTAACTCTTGTCATACTGAGTAAAATCTTTCTGTTAAGAAATACATTTAAATCAAAGGGCTGAAAGCACTGGAAAGCCTTTTTTGGTCAATATTTATTTTTGAAAAATAATTTAATATACAACTCTGACTTGAAAGGGATAAGCATATGGTGTAGACTAATATCAGACTGCACGTAAGTGCAGGCTTATTTTTGTCTATATCTACTGCCACAACGGGAATATTCCTGATTCAGCATGACATGAGTTCAGAACAACACAATATTTGTTGACATTGATATCCAGTATTAGAACAATAGAACATGTGCTTAACTTTGGTACTTGCCAGAAGCAAAGCAAAACATACAAAACACTTGAGGCTAAAACATGTAATTCTGAGAAATTCTTATTTAATGATACTTGAGATAAACATGCACCAAGTGAATAAGAAACACAATGTCTATATGATATATGAATTATGCAAACAGTAAATTTTCTAGAGTATTAATTTGATAGCTATTTGACATCCGACACTGACCTAATCAATGTCGGACATAAATTCTGTTATCATCTCACAGTAAGAGCAAGACAAAATCTGACCCTCTATCTATATGACATCTTGAAATCTAGTTGACGACATTATTCCTCAATTGACATGACATTCCCCGTTTCACCAAGCCTTAGTTTCCAATGCTCTATTTACAAATAATTACCTTGTTATTTGCTAGCATTTTAAAGGACTGCAATATATGACGCCAACAAGAGCCTTGTACATGACCATCCCCTGCCATAAAAGCTTGATAGTAAACTGAAGCCAGTTAGATTTAGGCTTCTTGTGCACTGCATTTCTTCTCAATGAGTTTGATAATAGCTATAATACTTTCAGAGATATGCTCGTGACACAATCTAAGTCTTTAAAACTACAAAGGGCAATAACTCCAAAATTATGCAAGCAAGAGTTGTGGTTCTTGTGCACTGCACTTCTCCTCAACGAGATCTATCCACCTATGAAGTTTCAAGTTGATAGCAATTATACTTTCAGAGATATGCTCCAGACAAGTTTAGAGACGGAAGGACGGAATGACAGACGAAGACCATTACTATATCCCCTTCGCTGAAATGGTGGGGATAACAAAGGAATCTAGGCATCACACGGATTCCAAAATTGTGCATTACAATCTCTCTACAATAAATGAAAGTAAAACCATGAATAGAATTAGAGGGGCTAGTAAAACAATGTACCAAGTATCTATAGATACTTAATGTAGGGGCTAGCACAACGGTGTACCAAGCATCTCTAGATATTTAATGTAGTTGTAAGTTTTATGAAAGCACATATAATTCATAAATAGGCCAGTATGTGGTATGTGTGCGGAAAGGAGACTAGGCAGGCACTTTGGTGCACATACAGTATTCACCAATAGGCAACTTTGAGTCAGTAACTATCTACAGAGACTCTGATCAGGCTTATTTGAGCCTTTGGTTTATATACGGGCTCCAATGGACAATCTAACCCATTACTAGATCATAGGTTTTTGAAACTGGTCCAAATTGAAAGAAATAGAAGTTGCACATGAGGGAAATGAGGGCAACTGGCCCTGTTACGCTCACCTGAGACAAAGAATAAGTTATTATCATAAATGTAATTTAATGTTTAGGATTATGATACAAGTCTGCACAATCATTTTTAATTCATATTTGGCCTTTCCCTCACCTTGGCTCTGTCCTATGGGATCCAAAAGTAAAATTTAAACAATGTTTAAAGAAGTCAAAAAAAATCAAGGCTCTAGGCCAACTGATAAGAAAAATATTTTTTTAGTTGTGACTTATTGCCTAGGCAACCAGACTCTTTGCAACTTTGCCACTTTGAAAGAGGACCACCTTATGAACATTTCTGCCAGATTGGGTTCAAATTAACAAAGCAGTTTGGAAGAAAATTTGTATAGATATTGAAAGATATCACACAGGACATAGAGCTATCCAAAAAGCTCACTGGAGCACTTTGTGCTTAGGTAAGCTAAAAACATTGTGTGAAAGGGAAAAGTTGTTGCCAGCAATTTCTTACAATGTACTAAGAAGCTAATTTTCAACAACACTTCAAAAAACCAGATTGTATGGTAACCTGTTAAAATAATTGTTCATGAAAAGACTATGTCTGATAGTTTTTGAAGCAGTCTTGAAAAAAACCTTGTCATGCTGAATAAAATCCATATCTGAATTTGCATTATAATCAAAGGCCTGAAAGCACTTGGAGCACTAGTTAAGGGTGAAAATTTATTTTAAAAATTTCATAAACAACTCTGGGTTGAAGGAGACAAACAGGAGGTGTAGACTAAGATCAGACTGCACTTATGTGCAGTCTGATCTTAGTCTATACCTACTGCCAAAACAGGAATATTCCGGGTTCAGCATGACAAGGGTTAACTTGCAGTCAGCAGCGAAGATTTTTACAAAGAAACTAATAATACTCAGGAAGACCAAAGAAAAATACATCATCATACATCAATATTTTAACTGGTGACAATTCTTACAAACTTATCTTACCATGAAATGAACTTGATTATCCCATTCCAACACAGCAAAATTTTAGACTGGTCCAAATTGAAAGAAGCTGCAGACGACAATTTCAAGTTGATGGAATTTTGAATTTTTTCGTCTTTTTGGATAGAAAACATTGTAGATAATGAAGAAATTGCTTGATACAAGCAATTTCTTCATTCTCCACAATGGTTTCCAAAGCTTTTTTCTTGAGGGGCGTAAAAAGGAGGGATTGAGTTGGACTGGGTTAAAAGATGTATACCATATAGACCCATTCCCACAGATTCTCTTGAACAATTATTAACCCATTACCACACAGTGACGCTTCTGGAAGCCCCATAGGAAAAATAATTGGAAAATTTGAAATTTCTTCATTTTACACAATGTTTTAAATTGTCGTCTCAACTCATTTCAATTTTGACCAGTCTTAAATTTTGCCATCTGGTAATAGGTTAAATAAAACTTTGTGAGAAAAGTATAAATTGCTTCTTAAAAGCAATTCTCCTTTTACCATAATTTTTTCCATAACCATATATTTTCAGGGCGCCAAAAGGCTGTATTGTGTTATACTGGATTAATATGTCTTTCAACACTAAATATCAAAAGTTTAGTCCAATCAAAATGACAGAGATTACACTAAGGTTGATATGACATGAAAAAGAAAACATTTCAAAGGATAGAAAATGCCAAGAGAAAAGATGTTCTTATAACAATCAAGTTTTTCCAGAAGTTTTGAATAAGATTATTCCTTAGAGGCATCAAAACAAGGGACTGTAAGATAAGAAATGAAATAGTGTACATCTCTTAAAGGTCTTTACAATTCAGTTTGCAATGTTCAAGACAAGAATAATGAAATACATATTACCAGTTTATACCTAGAAATACTATTTGAATACAACAATGAACAAAACAGTAATACAAATTACAAAAAGCATTGAATAATAATAAATCAATTGGCACATACCTGGTTTATAAACCTTAACAACAGTGTTCTAGTCTAAAGCATTTAACTTCATTTTGAAGGCCCTTTTTTTTCGTTCTTTCAACACTTTCCTGGTCAATACCTTGTTCTTAAGTCCCTGTGATTTTATAATTATGAAAACATTGAAGAAATTGCTTGTAAAAATCAATTTCTTCTTTTTACACAAAATTTTCTACCCTACTGAATGGTTATTTTTTAAATCTAATCCACTTTAATTTTTCTTTTGCAAAACCTTTGAATTTGGACAGGTCTAAAATTTTGCAAAAAAGGAAAGGGTTAATTTAACCTTTTCACTAAGCATTTCAATCTCAACCCGCGATAAAAAAGTTTCCATAATGGATATAAGGCTTTTCAATCAATAATTTCATGACAAGGAGGTTACAGTCGACATCCATTGTCTCGATATCAAAATAATTATTCAAATTTCTGGCTAAAATTGAACTCCCCAATCCAACACAGTATAACTTTTTTTGCCCCACTAGAAAAATTTGATAAAAACAATGTGGAAAATGAAAGATATTGCTTGTTAGGAGCAAATTCTGCATTTTCCCCTGTATTCTACCATTTGATAGTAAAATCACTAACACTATCTGGAACCTCAAAATGCAACAAGTAAGTCAGTACAAGTCTCAAATAAAGCTCAAGAATTTATCTAATCACAGTCAATCTGAACATTGATACTAAATTCACTTAAGGACAGTTACACATTATAACTAACATGAGAAAGGGGATAAAAATCTATGGATATCTATTGTAATATTTTTTACTAGATATATATATTCTGCACTTGCCAAAATGTCATAATTTTGAAAACAAAACTTAAAAGTGGGTTATATGATGTGTATTTTCTGTTAGGAAAACATTGTGGAGAAAATGGAAGGAAATTCATTTTTACAGCAATATCTGCCTTTCAAATTATGTTTTCAGCTTATCTTTTCTTGACCCTTTCCTGTTGTGCAAAATTATAGATCTGGCCAAATTCATAGGTTTCACAGATGACAAATAAAAGTATATTTAATTTGAAAAATAACCAGCAGGCCAGAAAATATTGTAGAAAAAGAAGAAATTCCTTATCAAAGTAATTTCTTTTTTTTCTACAATGTTTTCTTAATCATAAAATCACAGGGACTTAAAATCAAGGGACTGAACAATAAAGGGTGAAGGGAACACAAATTACTTCAAATGTTTTGGATGATGCCGAAACATTTTCTAGAGCCAACAATCACTCATAGTTTCAAGGGTTTTTTTTTTTATATAAAAGCACTGCATGGGGATACCAACACTCTGCTGCCAAAGAGCCTGATAATGGGTTATCCTAAATCAAAAAGGGTCAGAAAAAACAATTTAGAGTTCCCCCTCTTGTTGTTATAGAATGCACTTCCAATAGTATTAACCCTTTCCCGTTTTTGGAAATTTTAGACTAGTCCAACTTGAAAGAGGTTGCCGACGACAATGAATACTGGATGCTATTTGAAATGAAACCATCCTATGTGGTAGAAAATATTGTGGTAAAAGCAGAAATTGCTTGTTACAAGCAATTTCTTCTTTTTCCACAATTTTTTCTGGAGTATTAAATCACAGGAACGTAAAAACCTGTATTTGAACAGGAAAGGGTTAATTTAATATGTTACAAGTGAATGTGTTCAATACTACCAGAGGTATTACAAAATGTCAACATTTTTTACCGACACAGACGCTGACGACAACCTGGATATAGCAATACCACGGGTCTTCGCCCAAAACAGCCAAACTAAAAACAAACAATAAACAAACTAAGATGATAATGGATGAAAGTGGATGATTTATAAAGGATGAAATCAGCTTTCAAAGTACTTTAACTACTGTTTCAAATTATGATTAAACAACTTGATCCATATTGACCAACTACTCAAGATCAATTGTCTCTGAATTCTGTAAGAATGGTTCTGATTGGATGAAATAGAATTTCTTGTCCAATCAGAGCCATTATTATACAATTTTTAACCCATTCTCATATAACTGCCCTTTTCTACAAAACACTAAGAAAAATGCTTTGGAAAAACATTGCGGAAAATGAAGAAGTTGCTTGTTACGAGCAATTTCTTCATTATCCACAATGATTTCTAACCCCAAAGTCAAGGATTTTTTAATTCTCATTAGCTATAAATTGTTACCTGTTACTTCTTTGAAAAATGACAAGCCTAAAATTGTCATTCTGTAATGGGTTAATTGGACTTTCAACTTAGACTGGCTGGTGTTTATGGATCCTGCTATCCTCTTACATGTTGGATTATCAGTAGGTTAAGTTATTTACCGTGATAGAAAACAATGTCAACCATCATACAAAAAGAAAATTTCTTATTCTTTCTGGTTCTAGCCCTGATTGACCTGTGCTACATTTGATCACTACTACTTTTTTCACTACTAATTGTTTTGTAGTATTTCCAAGTGTTCTCTTTCATATGGCTTACACATATTTATCTTATAGCAAGACAAATACAGTAAGTTTTGCATTTTCCATTTCATACAAGATTTTCATTTAACCCATTCCCACGCTTTTCATGCCCATAATGAAAACACCTTTGGAAAACATTGTGGAAAATGAAAAAATTGCTTGTTTAGCCACAATTTTTCTACCTCAAAAGACAAAACAGTTTAAAATTTCATCAACAAAATTAGCCTATTAACCTATTCCCACACATTCTGCCATTCTTATGCACTGTAGAAATGTAGCTATAGAAAACATTGTGAGAAAAGGAAGAAATTACTTGTAACAAGACATTTTCTTTTTTCTCATAATGTTTCTACCTGATATGGTTTAGGTTAAGGTTTAAACCTGTTTATTTTACATTGATTGGGAAACAAGTTCTTCCAACTTCGATTAATCCCTCTTGATTCTGCTTCCTGGAAAATGCACCAGTACTCGCGCCGAAAGTGTGTGCCAATTACAGAACCAAGATCTATAGCAGCTCCTGTAAATCGAACTCAGGACCTCTGGATAGGGAAGCTGACCCTCTACCTCTCGACCACAGACACCTGATATTACCCTTATTGTTCAATTTAAACAACTTTTCTTTGTTGTCTGTGACTTCTTTCAATTTGGACCAGTCCAAAAATCTGTCATCTTGTTATGGGTTAAAACGATTTCTTCATTCACCATCATCTTTTTCTTTTTTTGTATACGAATTTAAGTTTGTGAAAAAAAAATCTGCTGGAAAAGATCAGGTAACCCATTGTTTGTCCATTCCATTGTTCTTTATTTAAATTCTAGACTAAATCAGTGTTAATGTTTCTTTTTCTTCTTGCGATTCTTCTTGCCGTGTGTGCCATGGGAGTTCGTGGGTTGAGAGGCGCCTGCAGCACCCCAAGGTTGATTGTTCGAGTGAGAAGGTTGTTGCCATGTTTGAGATGTGCCACTTCCCTCCTGGTTCATCGCTTGATGAAACAAGTGGCTAATGAAATCTTCTAGGTCGCCCTCCGTTCTGAAATAATTTAATTCTAGAATATGATTTGCTGAAAATTTATTGGGTATGGAACAAAGTGTATATGTGTGAGCAAACAAGTAAGTCCAATAACCTTTTCACAGTCAGCAAAATTCTAAGCCTAAAAAGAGGCATAACTCTTAACAAAAAGGTTTTTAGAGTTATCCCCTTGATAGTCTAGATAGCTCTTGTGGTGTTTAATAAACAATCCAAGTTTCATGAGGATATCTTCAATAACAACAGAGATATGACCAAGGTTAAAGTTTGTCGCGCCAACACCGACAACGCCAAGGTGATCACAATACCTCGGGTTTTCTGCAAAAACAGCTGCACTAAAAATGAAGAAAAATTGCTTGTTAAATGACTAAAAATGAAAAAAAATTGCTTGTTACAAACAATTTCTACATTCCACACAATGTTTTCTCAATTGCTTTTTTTGAGGGGCATCAAAGAGATTCAGTGTGGGAATTGGTTAAACAAAAACTCTAAGTAGACTGCAAAGCTCCACTATTTGAATGGATAGTGACAGCAGTTCCACTAAATGGTTCACAGTTTGACTGGGGTTAAACGCCATTTTTCAAAGTTTTTCAGTAATATCATGGCAGCTGGAGCACCTAAACATGGATTCCTGGTATTTCTCACACTAGTACTACCAATACATCCTTTCCAAGCCCCCCAGCTGATTATCCCACTTAAGTTTAGAAATATTAACCCATTGCTGGGAGACAAATGTCGTAAAGGTGATTTGCAGCGACTGGGATCAAACCCTTGACCTCATGATTGAAAGTACAATACACTCCCAGCTGCTCTACAGCCGCAGTCTGAATGGTGTTGTTAGAGATATGAGTTGAATTATGAAATTCAACACATGTGCCAAGTTTTGAACCATTATCAGAGATATAAAATCTTTCAAGTGAAACTTAAACTAAGAATCGGGTTAATTGAAAACAGGTCAAATTCAACTAAAATGAATGTCAGAAAAATAAAATATTTGCTTAGAAAGTTGAATTACAAGCTTAAATAAATGAATAAATTTCTTTTTTAGAAATTGAGTATTTCAATCTGACTACAAAATTTTAGACTGGTCCAAAATCAAAGAAGATGCAGAAAACAATTTCAAGTTGATAATAATTCAAATATCACTGTCTTTTGGGGTAGCAAACAATGTTGAAAATACAAATTTCACATTGTTTTCTTGAATCTCTCTCTTGGAAGGGGGGCATCAAAAAGTAAGATTGTGTGGTAATGGGCTAAATCTCTTAACTTGAAACCAAGGATTGAACAGGAAAGGGTTAAATTTCTTTAAGTCAAAAACAGGTCAAATTCAACTCAATAAATTTTTGTGCAAAATTTCAAGGCAAAAACGTTTATATGTAAAGATATGAAATGAAATATGAACTTGCATGTAAAATTCAAACATACCACACAAGATAATTTAGATTGGTCCAAAATGAAAGGAGTTTAAGATGACATTTTAAATAATGAGAAATAAAAGAATTGATTATTTCACAGCTTTAAATGGTGTGATGGCTTATCGGTTTTATTCTAACTAGACATTATAAAGAGGAACTTATAATGAGGAAATTGGTGCTTCCAGAGCTTTTAGCCCTTTGATTTTGATGAAAATCTGTAGAGGATATAATTCAGCATGACAAGAGTTAAATTTGGACCTGGCTATATTTTGTGGCCCTTACACCACTTCCGCCAATTATCTTTAATAATATTTTGTTTAATATAGTTACCTTCAGTAGCTATAGGGTAGAATACATGATGACTTACCCGGCTGCAGATCCAGCTCCTCCTGCACCACTCCCGCCGTTAGATCTATGATGATGTCCTCCTCGGTTACCTTCAGTAGCTATACGGTAGAATACATGGTGAGCATTGCCCTGGAGATGCTTGAAAAATTCTCTCTGAAGATCACAATAAACAATGAACAATTTAACTAATTACAAGATTGCAAGATTTTAGACTGGTCAAAATTCAAACAAGATGTGTTTGTGAATTACCAAGCCCCCCCACCTTTTTTTATTGGAAATGTGACCTTACCAAGTGAACTTGACCTTGATGGATGACTTAAACCTTAAAACCAACTGATGCCTTTTAATTCAAGGAACCTGATCCAAATACAAGCAATGTATTCTTCACTTTCCATTAAGTTTTCCAAAGGTTTTTTCTTTGGAGGCATCAAAAAGAGGGATTGTGTGGGAGATAGTGTGTACGAAAGATTACTCCTTAAAGAGTTGCCAATTAATATGAAAAACATAAATGCTAGGACAATCATTGCCTTGTATCATTCTCCAAGTTTTTTATTCATTCTGAATAAAATTATTTTAAGAATTTCATTAAAAACAATGGACTGATAGAACTGAAAGCACTAGTTATGGGTCAATATTCTTTTGAAGATAAATCTGCAAATATGATCAGGCTGATTATTGTCTATACCTGCTAAAACAAGAGGCGCTTGAGTGCCTGTATCGCTCCACAGGCCTGATTGTACTGATTCAGGAAATGATTTTTTCAGGAATTCAATATAAACTGAATTATATTTACCATGTAAAATGATTTTTTCTAAAGTTTGACTGGTCTAAAATTTTGTTGTGTTGGAATGGATTTAACGTTAAGTGTTGAGTTAATTCAGTTATTTTGAAATGTAAATATGAGAGTACTATTACAATAACTGTCTTTAGTTTGCTGAAAACTTATTTTGTCTGCAGATACCTGAACCTGCGCTGTAATGTTTCAAAGGATGGAGGTTAGTAATAAATCTCAGATGAAAAAGGCACAAAATTCCAATGATAATGAATTTAGAGTTACCATCCTTAATTTTAGAGTTTTCAACCTTTTACAAGATGGCCAAAATTTAGACTGGTCCAAATTGAAAGGAGTCATAGATGATAATTTAAAGTTTATTTTTTCAACTTTCTGGGTAAAAACCATTTCAGAAAAATGAGGAAATTGCTTCATTTTACACATTTGTTCCCCATATTGTTTTTCTTAAGGGGCATCAAAAAGTGTGTGGGAATGGGCTAAGCTATAAAAAAATTGTTTAAATGTCAGTTTTGATGGAAAGGTTAAGAAATTTGAAAGTAAGCATGTCAAATTAAGCACAAGTATCTGCATTCGCATTTTACCCATTCCCACTTAATCCTGCTTTTAAAGCATCTCCATAACAAATCTTTGGAAAACATAGTGGACAATGAAAACTACCCAACAAGGTAAAGATTTTTTAAATTCCAGCAATTTGAAATTGTGATATCAATTTGTTACAAGCAATTTCTTCATTGTCAACAATGTTATTTATCCTAAAAGACAAAGATTTTCTTCATTCCAACACTTGAAGATTGTTACCTGCAACTGCTTTCAATCTGAACCAGTCTTATATTACGTTGTGTTGTAATGGGTTAAAATATATAATCCATATTTCCTTTGATAATAATAAGGTATCCAAGAGCAGTAACTAATAAGACAAAACCCTTCTTTCTACCACTTTCTACCACTTTCTAACAACCTTGCATCTCCTTGATCTATTTCTAGAACTGCAAAGAGGAACCCTATCTAAGTGTGAGCAGACATTAAATATGCAGTCCAGTTTACTGTAATAACTAACTGGTGTTAAATGATTTACAACAGTCTCCTTGAAAATTGGGTGTAAATCAGTCAATCCATGTATAAATACACAAAAACCATGGAGTCTCAGAAACTAACCATGAACATTTAATCCTTTAAAAAAATTCACCCTACAAAGATGAATGTAAAAATCTGTCATTCAAGAAAAGCATTATAAAATGGATACCATATAAAGACATAAGCCACAACCATAAAAGCCATATTTTCAACAAATCAGACTTAAATTGATGGAATCTGAAAAAAAGTCACCAGCCGATCATTCAAGTGAAATTTGGTTGAAATCCATCAACTGGTTTCTAAGAAAAAGATATTCAAAGCTTTAAATATATATTGAAACTAGCCCGGCATATTAAAGCCATATTTTTCATCCGATTAAAATACTTTGAAGGAAACTGATAAAGGGCTAACCAATGATCATTCCTGTAAAATCTGGTTGAAATCCATCCTTTGTTTCTTAGAAGATTTTTAAAGGTTTTACCATAATGGAAAAAGACCTGCCGATTAAAGCCACATTTTTCATCCGATTAAAAACCTTTGAGGGAATCTGATAAAGGGTCATATCTGTGAAATTTGGTTGAAATCAATCCATTGGTTTCTGAAAAGAATTTAAAAGGTTTAACCATATATGGAAAACAGCCCTGCCCATTAAAGCCATGTTTTTCATCGGATTCAAAATTCTTTGAAGATATCTGATAAAGGGCCAACCAATGATCATTCCTGTAAAATTTGGTTGAAATCCATATTTTGGTTTCTGAGAAGAAGATTTTTAAAGGCTTTACCATATATGGAAATAAGCCCCGCCCATATAAGCTACATTTTTTATCCGATTAAATTCCTTTGAAGGAATCTGATAAAGGGTCACACAAGGATCATTTCTGTGAAATTTGGTTGAAATCTGTCCGTTGGTTTCTGAGAAGATTTTTTAAGGTTTCATCATATATGGAAATTAGCAGTGCCCATTAAAGTCATGTATTTCATCCGGTTAAAAATCTGTGAAGATCATTCCTGTAAAATTTGGTTGAAATCTATCATCCGGTTTCTGAGAAGATTTTTAAAGGTTTTATCATATATGGAAATAGCCCTTCTGAGGAGAAGATTTAAAGTAAAAGTTTATAGACGGACGGATGCAAGACGGACACAAAGCCATGACAATAGCTCGCTGGCTTTCAGCCAGTGGAGCTAAAAACAGGAATTTTCTAGATTCAAAACAGAGATACTGTCCCTCTACATTTAGGCTTCAAGTGAATTTAGTCCATTGATTATAATGCATTGACAAGAAATAATTTTATTCAGCATGACAAGGATTAAAATCATTACTTTGTTCTTTTTTGCATTATATGAATATAATTATTGTTTGTTTCATCATCAGATTGATTCAACTTTTATTTCATGAACTTAAATAACCTTTCTTTAGCAGTTTGACAAGACACTCGACAATAAACAAGAAAATACACAAGAAAATAGCAACTTGTTACCTTGCAAGAGACCCATTCTGTTATATCAAACACTTTTCCTTCCATACAAGCGTAGTAATGCCATAAAAATCCAAGCATGGAAGTTTCAGCCCATACATCTCCCTATAAATTATTAAGAAAAAATAAAATTATCATTGCTTCAATCTGATTTGTACATATGTCAACCCAAGTCTGTACCTATGTATCAAATTGATTGATTTCTATGGGATTTTATGCTGCTTTCAACCATATTTCAGTTGTATCATAGCATCTGGTGCAACTAACTATGGTATCCTGGTATCCTTCCTTACACCAGAATCACAACATCCTTTCAGAGCCACCAGTTTCTCATTCCATATTGGTGCTCTATGTATAAAACATCTTTTTAATTTTTAAGGCATCAATAGTTCAATGATAATCTTAAATGGGTAAGTGATTCATCATTGTTTTCTATTTCAAAATCTCATCACTGATGTTGACTTACCTCACAAATATTTAACCCATTACCACATAATCCCAAACCTTTGGACAACATTTATTAAAAGCAATTTCTTCATTATCCACAATGTCTACTACCCTAAATACAAAAATATTCAAAATTTCATTGACAATAAATTGTCCCCTGCAACTTCTTTCAATTTAGTCTAAACTTTTTCATGTGGGTTAAAAGCATCACAGTAGAAAGTACATAAAGTATGGCTGTTACCCATTCCCACACAATGACACTTTTTGACGCCCCTGAAGAAAAAAGTTTTGAGACATAAAGCTTATTACAAGCAATTTCTTCATTATCCACAATGTTTTCTACCCCATGTGTCAAAGATTTTTAAAATTTCATTATCTAGAAATTCTCGTCTGCAACTTCTATGAATTTGCATCAGTCGAAAATTTTATTGTCTGGTAATGGGTTAAATTTTCATCCCAAGTTTAAATCTTTGAGTCTGGTGTGGAAAAATTATGCCTAAATTTGACCTTATAGATTTCTGTTGGCACAGAAACTACTAAATCAGAGGACAGCAATCCACCAATTAACCCATTATCACACAACAATATTTTAGACTGGTTCAATTAAAAGGGGTTGCAGATAATTGGTTTAAATTAATATTCTAGATTTTTTCAACCGCATCAGTAGAAAACATGCAATTTCTTCATTTAACACAATGTTTTCCCAATTGTTTTTCCTAAGGGGCATCAAAAAGCATCAATGAATTGGAATAGGTTAAGAGAGAGATGTTTTAAACTGAACTGACTGAGGATAGTTTTGTAATTAGAAACAAACCTCCTTAGCTGAATGTCGAATACTACATCTATCACAAAATCGGGCAGCGTACCAAGGCCTATCAACTGGGATACGTCTATGTTTGCCACCGCAGTTATCACATCGCATCATGTTACTGGCCTGTTGTATTTTCTCTTGTAACTTGGTTAGCAGATCATTGAATTCCCTCTGCAATATAGATGAACAATTCAAAAATATTTTGGATTGTTTACCCTTGTCATGATGAACCCGGAATATTCTGGTTTTGGCAGGAGGTGTAGACCAAGATCAGTCTGCACATAAGTGCAGTCTGATCTTGATCTACACCTCCTGCTTGTAATTTTCTTGCCAGAGTTGTTTATGAAATTGGATTCTAAAAGAAACATTGATTTTTCAGCAACATGTTCTATCAGTACATTCAGTCCTTTGATTTTACAACAATTCAGCAAGGTAATATAAACAGCATGACAAGGGTTAACACATAAATGCATAATCCTGCCTTTCCAAACGCTTGAGAAAATTAATGCTGGAAAACTAAGGTTGCAAAAGAAGAAATTGCTTTCTACAGCCACTAGTGAAAATACAGCTTTTACTGCTATCTCAATGAAACATAAATCGATGTTACACTGAAACAAACAATTATCCTCTATTCACAGCACATTTCAAAAAATTGTTCAATAAGCACAAGACAGTGATCTGCCAAGGCTGCTTTTTTGCACCATTGTCTCCAAAAAATCATAAAAGTCCCCAGTTTTTTAATAACTTGGGGACTTTGTCCCATTGATTCTAAAGCCCCAAAGCTAGATCTTGAGTGTGATTCATCAATCACGTAAAATGTCCTGTCTTGATTTCAGACCATGGGGGCATTGTCCCCTTACTTGCAAATCCTCAACAGATCAGTGAAGCATACTATTTATTTTAGTAGAAATTTGATTCTTTCCAACTGAAGAAACATCAATCTGATAGTGAGCATCATTTATTTATAAGTACCAAAACATATTATATGATAACAAGGACTATAAATTGTAATTATAGCCCATTACCAGATGACAGAATTAAACAAGAGGCCCATGAGGGCCTGAGACGCTCTACTGGTTATCAAGTTTTCCGTTAAAGAAATCTGATATTTAAGGAAGTTAATTGCTCAAAGAAGAATGCATAAAGAAAACAAGAGGCCCATGAGGGCCTGAGACGCTCTACTGGTTATCAAGTTTTCCGTTAAAGAAATCTGATATTTAAGGAAGTTAATTGCTCAAAAAAGAATGCATAAAGAAAAAGGAGCTTTATCCCCTTTATCATTTTAAGCAACAATCCTCAAGGCCCCTTTTCCCATGTTTCATGACGGATCCACTCCATTTCCAAAAGAAAGTTACCTTATGACCCTACAATCATTCTGTGAATATTTCATCAGAATCTGACAATAATTGTGGACTTTATCACATAAACAGGATTGTTTTGAATGAAAATCAATAAGGCCCCTTTTCCTGTGTTTTCTGATGGATCAATTTCATTCCAAAAGGAACTTTCCTTACAACCCGACAATTGTCCTGTGAAATTTAAAAGACAACTTGATAATGATTGTGATCTTCATCACATACACAAGAATGTTTTGAATGATAATCTGTAAGGCCCCTTTTCCTGGGTTTCGAATGCCACAATTATTCCATGCATCTTTGAAGAGAATCCAATAAAACTGTTGACTTTATTGTGTTAACAAAGATATTAAATTCAAGTTCTCATAAGGCCCCTTTTCCCGTGATATTTTACTGTTGGTTTAATCATTCTATGAAAGTTTAAAGTGAATCCCATGAAATATTGGGAATTCATTATGTTTACTAGAATATTAAAAAAAACAAGAGGCCCAGTGGGCCTTAACGGTCACCTGAGTAAAAGAGCACCAAGACAAGTGATTTTGTTTGAAAGAATTAGAAAAAGGTTTGATTGAAATC
The DNA here is from genome assembly GCA_946902895.1 of Fragum fragum. Classification (NCBI taxonomy): domain Eukaryota; kingdom Metazoa; phylum Mollusca; class Bivalvia; order Cardiida; family Cardiidae; genus Fragum; species Fragum fragum. Next base: position 808,188 of record OX336367.1, read on the forward strand.
CCCTCAGTAGTTCTTGAGAAGAAGATGAAAATGTTTAAAAGTTACCAAAAATGACCCCCTTTTGGTCCCCATTTTAGGCACCCCTGACCTCCAGCCTTATAATTTTCACAAATCTATATAATCAGTACCCAATGATGCTTTTCACCAAGTTAGTTTGAAATTGGCTTAGTACTTCATCAGAAGAAGGTGAAAATGTGAATTTTTTAACATGATGAACTTTGACCTCTGGGTGTGGCCCAATACATGACCCCAGTTACATGAATTTCACAATTTATAATATACCTGTCCTAGTTGTCATGCACACAGAATATTTAAGCCCTGGCATTAACAGTTTATTAGAAGAAGATTTTTAAAGAAGTACCAAAAATTACCCCTTTTTGGCCCCTATTTGGGCCCCTTTGACCCCAAGAACCCCTATTTTCACAAACTTGAATTGGCATCCCCCAATCATGCTTTCTACCAAGTTTGGTTGAAATCCGCCCAGTAGTTCTTGAGAAGAAGATGAAATATTTAAAAGTTACCAAAAATGACCCCCTTTTGGTCCCCATTTTAGGGCCCCCTAACCCCCCAGCCTTATAATTTTCACAAATCCGAATAACCATTACCAAATGATGCTTTTCACCAAGTTTCTTTGAAATTGGCTTAGTACTTCATCAGAAGAAGATGAAAATGTGAATTTTTTAACATGATGAACTTTGACCTCTGGGTGTGGCCCCATACATGACCCCAGGGGCATGAATTTCACAATTTATAATATACCTGTCCTAGTTGTCATGCACACAAAATATTTAAGCTCTGGCATTAACGGTTTATTAGAAGAAGATTTTTAAAGAAGTACCAAAAATTACCCCTTTTTGGCCCCTATTTGGGCCCCTATGACCCCCAGAACCCCTATTTTCACAAACTTGTATTGGCATCCCCCAATGATGCTTTCTACCAAGTTTGGTTGAAATCCGCCCAGTAGTTCTTGAGAAGAAGATGAAATATTTAAAAGTTACCAAAAATTACCCCCTTTTGGTCCCCATTTTAGGGCCCCCTGACCCCCCAGCCTTTTTATTTTAACAAATCCGAATAACTATTACCAAATGATGCTTTTCACCAAATTTCTTTGAAATTGTCTTTGTCTTCATCAGAAGAAGATGAAAATGTGAATTTTTTAACATGATGAACTTTGACCTCTGGGTGTGGCCCCATACATGACCCCAGGGGCATGAATTTCACAATTTATAATATACCTGTCCTAGTTGTCATGCACACAAAATATTTAAGCTCTGGCATAAACGGTTTATTAGAAGAAGATTTTTAAAGAAGTACCAAAAATTACCCCTTTTTGGCCCCTATTTGGGCCCCTATGACCCCCAGAACCCCTATTTTCACAAACTTGAATTGGCATCCCCCAATGATGCTTTCTACCAAGTTTGGTTGAAATCCGCCCAGTAGTTCTTGAGAAGAAGATGAAATATTTAAAAGTTACCAAAAATTACCCCTTTTTGGTCCCCATTTTAGGGCCCCCTGACCCCACAGGCTTTTTTATTTTTTCACAAATCTGAATAACCATTACCAATTGATGCTTTTCACCAAGTTTCTTTGAAATTGGCTTTGTACTTCATCAGAAGAAGATGAAAATGTGAATTTTTTAACATGATGAACTTTGACCTCTGGGTGTGGCCCCATACATGACCCCAGGGGCATGAATTTCACAATTTATAATATACCTGTCCTAGTTGTCATGCACACAAAATATTTAAGCTCTGGCATTAACGGTTTATTAGAAGAAGATTTTTAAAGAAGTACCAAAAATTACCCCTTTTTGGCCCCTATTTGGGCCCCTATGACCCCCAGAACCCCTATTTTCACAAACTTGAATTGGCATCCCCCAATGATGCTTTCTACCAAGTTTGGTTGAAATCCGCCCAGTAGTTCTTGAGAAGAAGATGAAAATGTTTAAAAGTTAACGGACGACGGACGACGGACGACGCACGACGGACGACGCACGACGACGGACAAACGATGATTGCAATAGGTCACCATGACCATTCGGTCAGGTGACCTAAAAAATCAAATGTCCCCTTTTTACATGATACTTGATGGATTGTACCCAGTTATGAAAAGAACCATCTAAGTATTTGTACAATCATTCTGTGAAATTTTGAAGTGAATCCGTTGAAATCAAGGGACATCATTGTGTTAACCAGAATATTTAAGAGAGTTTTTCATAAGGCCCCTTTTTATGTGACCCTTGCTATAGTCAGATCCACTGTCAAAATCAACAATTGGAATGATGGTACAATCAATCTGTTTAATCTGTGGAATTTATTGTGTTAATGAGTTTATAGTGAAACATTCATAGGGCCCCTTTTCTCATGATACTTTAAAGAACAAACCAAATTTCAAAAGGAACAATTCAAATGAATCATTCTTTAAAAGTTAAAGAGAATCAATGAAACAGTGGACTGAATTGTGTCAAGAATTTTTGTAACGAAATTTTCATAAGGCCCCTTTTTCTGTGAAACTTAACAAATCAGACCCAATGTACAAAGGAACAATCCTAATGATAGTTTGAAGAAAATGATAAAGACTGAGGACTTTATTGTAATAATGATGTTTTGTAATAAAATTTTTATAAGGTCCCTTTTCTTGTGACACTTAACCAATCAGACCTAATTCACAAAGGAACAATCCAAATGATGGTACAATCAATCTATTAAAGTTTGAAGAGATTCTGATAAAGACTGAGGGCATTGTTGTGTTTATGAGGATTTGGTAATAATTTTTCATACAGCCCCTTTTCCTATGATACTAGACAAATCAGGCCCAATTTGGAAAGAAACAATCCTTATTATGGTACAAACATTCTGTGAAAGTTTGAACAGAATCTGATGAAAACTGCAGACTTTATCTTGGTGTCAAATTTTTAAAATGAAATTATCTTAAGGCTCCTTTTCCTGTGATACTTGAAGGATCAGGTCTCATGTCAGCATCAACAATCGTGATTATTGTACAATGATTCTGTAAAGGTTTGAATAAAATCCAATGAAAGCTCTGGACTTGGTTACAAGGTTTATAGATAAAATTCTCTAAAGGCCCCTTTTCCCATGATACTAGACAGATCACGCCTTATTTGAAAAGAAAGAATCCTTATGATGGAATAATCATTCTGTGAAAGTTTTAACAGAATATGATGAAAACTGTTGACTTTATTGTGGTACAATGATTTTAAAATTAAATTTCATAATGCCCCTTTTGCCAGGTTACTTGATGGATCTGAACCAATTCCAAAGGGAACTCTTCTTACAAGAGTATAATTATTCTGTTTGAGTATAAAGACAACCCCATCACAGATGAGTAAGACAACCCCATCTCATCTATGGACTTACAGGCATTAATTAAGATTTTTTTAATTGAATTTTCCTAGGGCCCCTTTTCCTATGTTTCTCAATGGATCAGACCCAATTTGAAAGGAACAATCCTGACGGACGCCGGACAGGAAAAAGCCATGGCTATAGCTCTAGTGGCCTTCGGCCAGTGGAGCTAAAAATTGTCTAAATTGAAAGGAATTGTAGACGACAGTTTAAAGTTTATGAAATTTTAGAATTTTTCAATTTTCTGGGCAGAAAATAGTTTCTTCATTTTCCACAATGTTTTCCATTTCTTTTTATTGAGGAGTGTCAAAAAGCATCATTAGGTGGGATCTGGTTTATCCTTTATAGACCTCATATTTTGAAAAGCCCATTACAACAAAATCTTGTAATTTGACCTCCTCAAGAAAGAAAGGTTTTGAAACTATTGTGAGAAAAGAAGGAACTTCTTTTAACAAACAATTTTTCCATTTCCTGTTTTTCACCCTAAAAGCTATTTGTTTTCATTTCCCACTCAATTTCAATTGTTCGTCTGCTACTTCATTTAATTTCAATCAGTCTAAAATTTTGTTATGGATGATAAACCCATTACCATGGCAGCTTCAGCTTCTGTAGCCTCCTGGAGTTGACGGTCGTAAGCCTGACGTTTAGTCTGGAAATATAATACAATCTAGACTGTAACCATCATCCATTTACTTAGCAATCACATGTCTGTCTTGAATGTAACAGTTGTTATCCATATTTTCTTAACACTTGCCAAGCTGAATGAAATCCTTCTTAGACTTTCATTAAAAGTTTAAAGCACTGAAAGCACTGAAAGACCTAATTATGGGTCAACTAGAAATTGTCGCAGATTGGACTAATACCCCCTAACAACACTTGTCCATATACATGTGCTATCAATGAAGAATGTATATTCAACAAAAATCTGATTTCACCGAAGGGCTGTAACAAACTAGATGGTTGTCCCAGGACAACTGCTGTCGAGTTGTCCAGCCAAAGGTTTGTAGGCATCATGCTCCGGACAAGCACAATTCTAGTGTTTGACCTTGAGCTTTGACCTTAAACTTGAAGCTATCCAAAAAGTTCTTTCAAATGGCACACCTACTCATGATGTAGAATAATTGTGTCAATTCATTTTGAAATCCATGGACCATCCATAAATGTAGGAGTAATTGTCAAGACAAGTTCAAACGGACAGATGGACTAACGTACTAAGGCACACACACCGACTTGTCATAGTGACAACTACGTCTTACTCACTGCAAGCGGGCTCGACAAGAATGGACTTTTTACTTAAAGGGCCATAAATCAGTAAAAGTAAATGGACCATAACCAAAATAGGATATGCACATGTCTGACTTATACCTAGTCTTTCTGTGAAATTTGAATCAAATCTGTCCGATGGTTGCTGAGAAATTGAGCGGACACGATTTTTCACCAAAGGGCCATAACTCTGTCAAAAATCAATGGACCGTAACCAAAATAAAATATGCACATTCCTGCTTGATACTGATTATATCAGTGGTATTGGCATCAGATGCCTCTTTTGTCATCGTAAAATTCCATTGTAACATTGTCTCCACTTCACTCAATCTTTCAAATTATCAGATCACAGACAAACAATCAAACAAAATCAAGTTAGCAATCGATATCCAATACTGTAATGCACTTATCTCTTAACCACGCTGACACATAAAACGTGTGAAATACTTAGTAGATTGTAAATTTCTACCCCTATGATTAAGGTTTGTCCTATAGAGGTGTGATTACGTACAAACAATAGTGTCGGGACTTTGTAATTGATTCGACGAAGAGGTAGTTTACGAAATAAAGAGAACGATGTATGATGGTTCAAAAACATAGAAATAAAGAATAATAAGATCGGGACTTTAGAATAACTTGGAATTAGGGGTAATTTCAGCTAAGGGACGTTCGAGGTAAAGGTATTCGACTGTATTAATAAGACCTAAAATGGTGAAAAGGATTAGAAATGATTCTATAAGATGTAAACTAAATGCTGCATAACTATTTATGCTTTCTATTCTTAGGCAATATCTTCTAGGTAATTTCAGAATGCAGAGTTATTGCTTGATTGAGTCGTACACTTGTAAATACATAAAATTTAAAAAAATGAATATGCATGAAATCTATGTGCACCCCCTGGAAAAGTTGACAACATAGATCTAGAACATATTATCAATCATTTTAACACATTCCCATTTGAAACAAGGTGCCAAATTGTCACAAGATACGCCCGTCACACTGCTTAATATTAGCTGGGGGTTTGAATAGAACTGAGGTTATTTTGAATGAATTATTTATGTATGAAAAACAACAAAGGACAATAACTCAAAAAAAGGCCAGGTAGAGTTATGGTTCTTGTACACTGCACTCCCACTTGGTGAGCTCTATACACCCTTGAAATTTCATGATTCTAGCTATTATACTTTTAGAGATATACTCCGGACAAGATTCAAGTATGAAAACCAACAAAGGGCAATAACTCAACAAGAGGACCATGATGGTCCTAAATCGCTCCCCTGAGGCATCTGCAAATTATAGTACTTTTTTGTTTAAATATAGTACAAAATTATTTAGTCATGCTACATACCAAATATGTATGCCCTTCACTTTATATTTCAGAAGGAGAAGACTTTTGATGTTGCTCTAATTGAGCGTTTTCAAAAATTTTTGACCTCTGGGGCAGTGCCATGTTTTATCCCAGGGCTAACATTTTAGCTAACATGGTAGAGAACCATCTGGTTAAGCTATATACAAAATATGAATGCCTTAGACTTTGTAGATTGGGAGGAAAAGACTATTGAACATGGTCTAATTGAGCTTTTTTACAAACTTTGGACACCCAGGGAAGGGGTGTTTATTAACCTACAGGCATAATTTGATCAAAACTGATAGATAACAGCCAGGCTATGCTACACTCAAAATATAAATGCTCTCCTCCTTAAAATGAAGAATTTTTTTCTAAACATACTCAAATTTTGTGTTTTTCCCAATTTTTGCCCCCTAGAGCAGGGCCGTTTTTGACCTGAGGAAGACAACTTTTAGTGATATAGTACAAAACCATCTAGTTATGCTCCATACCAAATATGAATATCCTAGACCTCATAGTTTAGGAGGAGAAGTCTTTTGAAATTGCTCCAAGTAAGCATTTTTCCAAACTTCGGACCTCTAGGGCGGGGCCATTTTAGACCTAAGAGATTAAATATTTAAAAACTTGGTAGAGAACCATATGATTAAGCTCTATATAAAATATAAATGCTTTTGTCCTTGTCGTCTGTGAGAAAAAAGACAACATAGATTTTCTAAAATTTCCCATTTTCATTTGCAACAGTTACAAGAGTTTTTCACAGAATTAAATTCTTTTAACAACTTTTGAAGAGCTTCAACCAAGGATCATCCCTGCAAAGTTTCAGCTTGATTGGCCTACTGGTTTAGGAGGAGAAGTTTTTAAAGATTTTTACAGATTTACTAAACATTCCCATTTTCACATGCCGCGGCAACCAGAGTTTTTGACAGAATTAAATTTTTTTAACAACTTTAGTAGAACTTCACCCAATGAACATCCCTGCAAAGTTTCAGCTTGATTGGCCTTCTGGTTTAGGAGGAGAAGATTTTTAAAGATTTTTACAGATTTACTAAACATTCCCATTTTCACATGCCGCGGCAACCAGAGTTTTTGACAGAATTAAATTTTTTTAACAACTTTAGTAGAACTTCACCCAATGAACATCCCTGCAAAGTTTCAGCTTGATTGGCCTTCTGGTTTAGGAGGAGAAGATTTTTAAAGATTTTTACAGATTTACTAAACATTCCCATTTTCACATGCCGCGGCAGCCAGAGTTTTTTGACAGAATTAAATTCTTTTAACAACTTTTGTAGAACTTCACCCAAGGAACATCCCTGCAAAGTTTCAGCTTGATTGGCCTTCTGGTTTAGGAGGAGAAGATTTTTAAAGATTTTTACAGATTTACTAAACATTCCCATTTTCACATGCCGCGGCAGCCAGAGTTTTTGACGGAATTAAATTCTTTTAACAACTTTTGTAGAACTTCACCAAAGGAACATCCCTGCAAAGTTTCAGCTTGATTGGCCTACTGGTTTAGGAGGAGAAGTTTTTAAAGATTTTTACAGATTTACTAAACATTCCCATTTTCACATGCCGCGGCAGCCAGAGTTTTTGACGGAATTAAATTCTTTTAACAACTTTTGTAGAACTTCACCCAAGGAACATCCCTGCAAAGTTTCAGCTTGATTGGCCTTCTGGTTTAGGAGGAGAAGATTTTTAAAGAAATTGTGGACGGACGGACAGACGGACAGACGGACGGACGGACGACGGATAACGACCGATCACAATAGCTCACCTCGCACTTTGTGCTCAGGTGAGCTAAAAATAGGCCAGGTAGAGTTATGGTTCTTGTGCACTGCACTCCCGCTTGGTGAGATCTATACACCCATGAAGTTTCATGATCCTAGCTATAATACTAAGAAGAATATAACTGCCAAGTTTAAAGTCAATTGGACTTAGGATGACAGAGTTATGCTCTGGACAAAGAAGTGGACACCGCCCGGACGCCAGGACAACCGGACGCCCGGACGCCACGGGTGATCCCATAAAACGTCCTGTCTTCGACGGGCGTATAAAAAGTTTAGACTGGTCCAAATTCAAAGAAATTGCAGACAACAATTCCTAGTTGATGAAATAATAAATCTCTATATTTCAGGGTAAAAAACATTGTGGATAATGAAAAGAAAATGCTTGTTAACAAGCAATTTCTTCATTTTCCATAAAGTTTTATGAAGCTTTTTTCTTTAAGCGCGTAAAAAAGTGGTAAAGTATGGGAAAGGGCTAATGGAATGGAAATATTATTCTTGATTCCTGTCAGAAAATTTTTTCTATGACATTTGTATGGTCAAGGATATCAAATTTACACCATCAGTGTATGCCAAAATAGGTTTACTACACTTACACTGTCTCCAATCAGATCAAAAGCATGTCCAAGAATTTTAAAGGCTTCTTCAGCACCAGGTTGTTGATTCTGAAATAAAATGTTTGAAATCATCTTTATCTTTACTATAGAACATCATAATTTCAATGATAGAAGTGTCCAATTGTAAAATAATCAAATTGATGAACTCCTTAATTTTGTTTGATTGCTGTCAACTCCCACTCACCTCTCAAATAACAGTTCAATGATTTTATCTTTTAACACTCCCCCGATTTTTTTTTTTTCAATTTTAGACTAGTCCAAATTGAAAGAGGTTGCAGACGACTATGAAAACTTGATGACATTTGAAATGAAACCATCCTATGCGGTAGAAAATATTGTGGAAAAAGGAGAAATTGCTTGTTACAAGCAATTTCTTCTTTTTCCACAATGTTTTCTCAAGAATAAAATCACAGGAACGTAAAAACCCCGTGTTTGAACGGGAAAGGGTTAAATTATATGGCCAGGGTGAGAAAATAAATCATTGATTGGTGATATAATTAACGTAACTACAGCTTGAATAACCTATTCTTACAATGCTCATGTTGTAAAAGTGTTCAAAATTGTTTCAGGTCTACATGAATGTTTCAATTGGTCAATTGATTTCTTTATTCACGGCCACAGTCTGTCAGTTTTACCTCATGTTTATTCATTTTTCTCCATCAAATGTTAATTATTGCCTATTCAGGACAAAATTTACTGATATTATTTCTTATGAAACAAATTTGAAAAAAATACAGAAAAAAATCTGTTTTGCAGTGAGCATTTCCCTTCTCCTTTACCATTCTGATTATGAATGTAAGACTACCTTATATGGAACCATTTGACATTTTCAGACACAGATTTTTAATATTTTTTCAGACATGTCCGATTTCGTCTGTGTGGAATGTATATATTTTACTAGAAATATGTAGAGGTATATAATAATCAGGGGCTTGAGGTGCTTGAAGAACAAGATTTTCAAAATTTTCACTTTATATCATATAAGGCTATAAGCTTGATCCATATAAGCCATCTTTTTTTTCAGTCGAGCCAAATTCCATTCAAGTATCTAACAAGGAGTCACCCAAGCATCATTCTTGTGAAATATTGTTGAAATCCATGGACTGGTTTCTCATTTCTCAAAGTTTATTTGTACCTTATCAGGGTGGTCTAACACAGCCTGTTTTCTATATGTCAGCTATAAAGGTGGCAACATAAACAATTTCTGTGTGTAGAAAATAAAGTTTATTTTTACCTTATCAGGGTGGACTAGCACAGCCTGTTTTCTATATGTCAGCTATAAAGGTGGTAACATAAACAATTTCTATGTGTAGAAAATAAAGTTTATTCTACCTTATCAGGGTGGACTAGCACAGCCTGTTTTCTATATGTGAGCTATCAAGATGGCGACACATACAATTTCTGAGTAAAGAAATAAAGTTTATTTTTACCTTATCAGGATGGACTAGCACAGCCTGTTTTCTATAATATCTTTTTATATCATCATCAGTGGCAGTAGTTTTCAATCCTAAAATGCTGAAAACAGAATAAAGTAACATCATTACAAAACAGTCCTGCACTCAAAGCTACAGATACAGGATGTATTCCATATTTTAGATTTTTAATATTTCATCAATATTGCATAAAACCTATGTTGTAGGTACTCATTTGAATCATCTGAATGAGATGGTTCAAATTAGTACCTACAATATAAGGTTTTGTTGAGAAATAAGGATTTCAGAATACCGTTACCTCCCCTTATCAAGACCTCTGCCTACATTATGACAAGCTGAACGAGTTCCATAAAGGAGGGCATCCTCTACATTGAACAAATCAAAAACATTTTCTGCATTAACGATTGACCCCTGCTAGTAGTCAAACTACCCTATGGGGAGATTTTGAGAAATATGGAACCCACATGCAAAGTTAGAAATTTGAAAAAAAAATGTTACTGTACCTGTAGGGAGGCCACAAGATATTTACGGATAAACTGTCATACACAAGTACACAACCTCATTACTTTGTCCCCACTCCAAATAGATTTGCAATGGGATAATAAATAGCTTTGAAAACTTTGCATGGAAGGAGAAATTACTTGTTGCTATCCTATTGATATTGATTCGTTATTCTGAAACATTGCTCATGAAGTTTCACTTTGTTGAATTGAGTTAATTACTACATTGAAAGCAATTTGAGTCATGATATATATATTGATGTCAATGATTTAAGCAAAGAAAATTCTTCCTTTTACATATTAGAAATTAATACATTACAAGGAAAGAATTAATTTAATTCATAATTCCTTAAATTCCTTAAAAACTTCAATCTTTAACAATTTCAAGTATGAAATATGGTAATCTAGTATAGAATTTATCCACTTTGACACCATCATAAACTTTTCTACAATGTTATATCCATCAACAAATTTTGCCACATTTGTTGTCTGCACCTTTTATCAGCTTGTACCAGCCTAAAATTTTGTAATCTATTATTAAACCATTACCAGATAGCAAAATTTAGAAAGGTCTGAAATGAAAGGAACTCTAGATAAGAATTTAAAGTTTGAATTTTTTTTTTTTTTTTCAATTTTCTGGGTAGAAAACATTGTAGAAAATGAAGAAATTGCTTGTTTAAAGCAATTTCTTCATCTTACTGTACACAATGTTTTCCATGATAGTTTTTTTTTGAGGGGTGTCTAAAAAGCATCATTGTGCGGTATTAGGTTAAGATGAGACCTACCTGTATGGATCCTTCCCTTTACATGCTAGAAGCCGCTGCATGGCTTCATCACCTGAAAACAATGATAAACGTTGACTCCAAGCATTTCCATACAACCTTTAATTTTGGATGCCATAGTGGAAAATACCAAGGAAAACATAAGGTGTAAGGGAGATGTTTCTTGGTAGGCACTAATTCAAACCCACTAAATGACCTGATAATGGGTTTATTTCACAGATCAATAAATTCCAACACAGAAGGTGAATTAATTGAATGAATTAACAAGATTCTAGTTAAACCTCTGTTTTGAAAAAAAAAGTTTTTATTTAAATTTCTAATGTTAATTTTTTTCTGTTCTGGGCTACAACTTATTCTAATCATACAAAAAACATCTAATGAGCAAGGATGCACTACATTTCAAACAATGATAAGACTAGATGTAAAGTAAAAATAAAAATTCTAGTGTTCTATTCAAAGACAATAAGTTAAAATGTGTGAACCACAATGGAAACAGACCAATCCCTTTTTAACCCATTACCAGATGGCAAAATTTTAGACTGGTCCAAATTAAATGGAGTTGCAGATGACAATTTAAAGTTTGCAAAATTTTAGATCTTTTCAAATTTCTGGGTAAAAAACATTGTGTAAGATGAAGAAATTACAATAAAGCCCCTCCTTACGACCGACCCAGAAATACGGGCACCCCGCTATTACAACCGAATTTGTACAGAACGGAATTTTTTGTTCTTTATTACAATGGTTGCGAACCCCTCTAAAACGGGCATCCCGCTATTCCGAATTTCGACCACTAAAGTCAGAACCAACTATAGCTGATAAACTATTTTGAACCCCACTAAAACGATCAATAACTTCACACATTGAGACCAACCGCCCGAATTTCACACTTGATAAGAGCGACACTAATTTGGTACAAATGTATTGTCAATACAGTATTGGATAGGCAATATTTCTATAAAATACATGTAGATTAAAGTAGCAGATCACTTTTAGAAACAAGGTGCCAAATTGTCACAAGATACGCCCGTCACACTGCTAAATATTAACTGGGGGTTTGAATAGAACTCAGGTTATTTTGAATGAATATTTTTTGTCAAACAAAGTATAAAAAACAACAAAGGGCAATAACTCAAAAAATAGGCCAGGTAGAGTTATGGTTCTTGTACACTGCACTCCCACTCGGTGAGCTCTATCCATCCATGAAATTTCATGATTCTAGCTATAATACTTTTAGAGATATACTCTGGACAAGATTCAAGTATGATAAACAACAAAGGGCAATAAATCAAAAAATAGGATAGGTAGAGTTATGGTTCTTGTACACTGCACTCCCACTTGGGGAGCTCTATCCATCCAATAAATTTCATGATTCTAGCTATTATACTTTTAGAGATATACTCCGGACAAGATTCAAGTATGAAAAACAACAAAGGGCAATAACTCAAAATATACGCTAGGTAGATTAATGGTTCTTGTACGCTGCACTTTCACTTGGTGAGCTCTATCTATCCAATAAATTTCATGATTCTAGCTATTATACTTTAAGAGATATACTATGGACAAGATTCAAGTATGAAAAACAACAAAGGGCAATAACTGAAAAATAGGCCAGGTAGAGTTATGGTTCTTGTGCACTGCACTCCCCCTTGGTGAGATCTATACACCCATGAAGTTTCATAATCCTAGCTATTATACTTTTAGAGATATAATCCGGACAAGATTCAAGTATGATAATCAACAAAGGGCAATAACTCAAAAAATACGCCAGGTAGAGTTATGGTTCTTGTACACTGCACTCCTACTTGGTAAGCCTTATCCATCCATGAAGTTTCATGATTCTAGCTATTATACTTTTAGAGATATACTCCGGACAAGATACAAGTATGAAAAACAACAAAGGGCAATAACTCAAAAAATTGGCTAGGTAGAGTTATTGTTCTTGTGCACTGCACTCCCCCTTGGTGAGATCTATACATCCATGAAGTTTCATGATCCTAGCTATAATACTTTAAGAGATATACTCCGGACAAGATTCAAGTATGAAAAACAACAAAGGGCAATAACTCAAAAAATAGGCCAGGTAGAGTTATGGTTCTTGTGCACTGCACTCCCCCTTGGTGAGATTTATACACCCATGAAGTTTCATGATCCTAGCTATGATTCTTTTAGAGATATATTCCGGACAAGATTCAAGTATGAAAAACAACAAAGGGCAATAACTCAAAAAATAGGCCAGGTGGAGTTATTGTTCTTGTGCACTGCACTCCGTATTGATGAGAAGAATATAACTGCCAAGTTTAAAGTCAATCTGACTTGCGGTGACAGAGTTATGCTCCGGACAAAGAAGTGGACACTGCCCGGACGCCCGGACACCATTGGTGATCCCATAATACGTCCCGTTTTCGACGGGCATATAAAAAGCATTTTAGAAGGGTCCAAATTCAAAGAATTTGCACAATTTTGAGTTAATGAAATTCTTAAAATCATATCTTTCATGTGATTAGCTATTTCTTCATTTCACACGTTTTCTGAAACATTTTTTACTTGGCTGGGGTTAAATGAGTAGGGCTGTATTTGGATTAAGTTGTGTTAGAGATGAATATTGTGTTTCCTAATTGCTTTTGTTGACAAACTTGAATGGTAAAGATGATAGTCTAGTGATTTGACGGTCACGGTCATTGGAAACGAACTTAAGCCTTTCCTGTTTAATCCCTACATCCCTTTACACCCCTGTGAATTTATAAGTGAGAAAACATTGTAGAAAGGGCAGAAATTGCTTGTAACAAGCATTTTCTTCTTTTTCCACAATATTTTCTAACCTACTGAATGTCTATTTTTCAAATATAATCCAAATTAAATTTTGTCTGCAAAACTTTTGAATTTGGTCAGGTCTAAAATTTTGCAAAACAGGAAAGGGTTAAAAAAGCATTCCAAGTGAATGCTTGATGCTATTCTGTTAGGCATTGAATAGAAAATCATAGAAAGTCATACAGGGATAAGTCAAGCATTCCAAATACTTGACCTTGAGCTGTGACCTTGACCTTGGAGCTATCTAAAAATCTGTTTCAAATGGCACATATAATCATGATGGGGAACATTTTGAATATAGGAGATATGCTCCGAACAAGCTGAATTTGAAAGTTTGACCTTTGACATTTCCCAACATTTATGGCACTTTTACTAATGATAGAGAACAATGATGCAAAATCATTTTGAAATCTATCTTTAATATAGGAAATATGATCTAAACAAATTCAGACGGACCAATTCACTAACTATTGAATGTGGTAACATCCAGGCAACAAATTTGACAATTAAGTAAAACAAACCTGTAGAAGGCAAGGTAATATTTTCATCTAGCCCTATCTTTTTGGGCACCTCAGGGACTTTCTTCACCCATCGTCTACCAGTAAAAAACTTTCCCTTGAAAACTTTACGTTCCAGGAAATTCCAAATTGTCTTCCATATCCAGCTAAGAATATGCACACAACCAGACAGTCTGAAGATATACAAAAGGGGATAAATCTTTTGAAATATTTACTTCAATAAATTACAAAGCTTCAAACAAAAAACTTCGGTAAATAACAATAACAGAGCACAGCATGCAAGTGCAATTGCTTGGATGCAGAAGCTAGATAATGTGAAAAATTCTGGACTTTCAAATCTGCTTCAGTGTTATTTTTCCTAATACCATGAATACTTGTGTTATAGTGAACACATGTGCTAAGTTTCAGATAAATATCTTCAATAATAGGACATATACTTCCGCACTGATAAGGTTAGGTTTATGATACAAGTGGGCAATACTTTATACATATATTGGCTCTGTGTCTGGGAATCTCAAAGTCTTAATGACAAATTCAAAGGCTTTAGAACTAATTTGAAAGAAGAAGAACACTTTTTCCTTCCTCTTGATCCATCGGTTATAATTTCAAAAATAAGAAAGAAGTCAATTAACTGATGCTTCATGCAAAATATCAAGGCTATAAGAGGATCAGATTTTTGAAGATTATTTTAAAATTTCACATTTGTTGAGATTGGATCCACATCTTAAGAAGATTTCAATTCTTTTGCTATCTTTAAAGGAGACAACATAAGAAACATTTCTGCCAAATTTGATTCAAATTGGTCCATTGGTTTAGGAGGAGATGTCTTTTTAAAATTGTTCTTAATTTCTATATAAACCCCCATCCCCTGGGACTCTGCTTCTTGGGACCAAAGGATCATGATTTTAGAGGTCAATATACTGATGTTTCATGCAAAATATCAAGGCTGTACGCCTTCTGGGTCAGAAGATGATTTTTAATGCTTATTTTAAAATTTCACTTTTGTTGCCAAGGCAACCAGTTTTTAATGGATTTCAATTCTTCTAGCTACATTAAAGGGGGACCATCTTAGTAACATTTCTGCCAAATTTGGTTCAAATTGGTCCAGTGGTTTGGAAGGAGATGTCACTAAAAATCGTTCTTTATTTTTATATAAATCCCATCCCCCTTGTGCTCCGCCCCTGTGGACCAGAGGGTCAAGATTTTAGCTATACTGAAAGAAGTAAATATACTGATGTTTCATGTAAAAATATAAAGGCTCTACACATTCTGGGTCAGGAGGAGAAAAATTTAAAGACTGTTTTAAAATTTCACTTTTGCTGCCATGGCAATCAGATTTTCAATGAATTTATATTCTTTTAGCTAGAGGGACCACTAAAGGAACATTTCTTCCAAATTTGGATCCAATGATTTGAAAGGAGATGTTTAAAAATTGTTCTTCAATTCTATATTAACCCTTTGGCCCTGGAGACCCGAGCATCATGATTTTGGCTATTTTGAAAGAGGTCAATATGCTGATAATTGATGTAACAAGAGGGCCACTGGCCCTGAGATAAAGGCTCTTTTTCTTTCAACAGTCTAATTCCATGTTAAGGTTAGGATTATGATACAAGTGGGCCATACTAAAATATATAGACTATGTACCTAGGGATTCAAAAGTCTAAATTCCCTGGGGATTCAAAAGTCTAAATTACAAATTCCAAGGCTTAAGGGCAAATTGTAAAGAAGGAATTAACTTTTTCCTCCCTCTGGATCCATGGGTCATAATTTCAGAAATAAGAAAGAAGTCTGTGAAATGACTCTTCATGCCTATACCCCCCCCCTCCAGGGGCTCCCCCCCTGGTGACCCGAGGATCATGATTTACGCTATTTTTTAAGAGGTCAATATACTGATGCTTCATGCAAAATATCAAGGCTCTATGCCTTCTGGGTCAGTAGGAGAAGATTTTTAAGGATTATTTTAAAATTTCACTTTTATTGCCATGGCAAACAGAGTTTGTTTTTTTTTAGAGATTTCAATTCTTTTAGCTTTTGTCAAAAGGGAACCACCTAAGGAACATTTCAGCCAAATTTGGTTCAAATTGGCAAAGTAGTTTGGGAGATGTCGTTTAAAGAAATTGTTGATGGACGACGACTGGACACCATGCTCAGTCGAGCTAAAAATTAAGGCTCTATACCTTCTTGGTCAGGAGGAGAAGATTTTTAAAGATTATTTTAAAATTTCTCTTTTGTTGCCATAGCAACCAGAGTTTTTAACAGATTTCAATTCTTTTGGCTATTTTTATGGGCACCACCTAAGGAACATCTCAGTCAAATTTGGTTCAAATTGGCACAGTGGTTTGGGAGGAAATGTTTAAAGAAATTGTTGACGTACTACGTACCCCAGACGATGTCGGAAAAAGGTGATCACATTTGGTGCTCAGGTGAGCTAAAAACAACCCTTAAATCACAACATATATTGCCATCTTGTTCTAACTGACAAATGTCTATCGGTCACTTTTTATGTGTTTAACCTTTGAACATCATGAAAATGTAGATACAAGTCAGTCTTCACCAAGTGACACATTATCGTCTGGATTAGATAACCAAGGTTGTCCAAATCCCAACAAAAACATCAATAATTTGACTTTTTGTTCCAAAAAAGCCCTTCAAATAAGTATGAAGAATTTTTAAAACATTTGAAAAGGAGATTTTTTTTTCCTTTCTACGGGTCAAATTTTGATTGATAAAAACTATACGTCCAATTGCTGCCCCCAACCACTTACTCCTTTGGTCACACCAACCAACTCTGACAAGAAGTCCAGCTTTGATTTTAAATGGCAATATTTTACAAAATACCTGGCAAGTAACATGTGACCAAAAAGTAGAATGGTTGGTTGCTGACTTAAGCGTAGTAACTACAGCTTGAATAAGCTGTAGTTACTATGTTTAAGTCTCCAAACCAACAAAAACGAATCACAAAAATGGCAGCAAATTTATAAGTTCAAATCTCAATTCTTGGCTGAATAAATGATTTGATTGGCTGATACATTCCTTGATTGTCAGCAAAGATTGATCAATTGAAGGTTGACGATTTAATTTGTTCGTTTGTAGGAATGGGGTTTTATGCCGCTTTCAACAATCTTTCAGTTATATCACAGCGGCTGGAGCACCTAACAATGGATTCCTGGTATTTCTCACACAAGTACCGCCATCACATCCTTTCCTAGCCTCCAGCTGCTATCCCACATAGGTCTACGATTATCGACTCATTGGTGGGAGACAAATAGTCGGAAAGGATGAGTGCCGCCATCGGGGATCAATTGACAGTCCGACATGCTAAGGTTGACATTTTAAATCAAATTGCATCTTGATTAGGTCACTCAGATGTATTTTTTGATAAGTATGAGATAACAATAGCAGCCCTTGACTGCATATAATAATTTGATTTGGTAATCGAGTTTTGATTGACTACTGACTATCTATCAAAGAAGCCAGTCTGACATACAGTGGAACAGAAAAGAACAAGAGCTTTGTCCACAGGACACAGATGCCCCCATCGGTAGCTTTGACAATAACAAGGGGCAATAACTCCAAAATTATGCAAGCAAGAGTTGGGGTTCTTGTGCACTGCACTTCTCCTCAATGAGGCCTATCCACCTATGAAGTTTCAAGTTCATAGCTATTATACTTTCAGAGATATGCCCCAGAAAAAAATGTAAGTCAGCAAGAGTTGTGGTTCTTGTGCACTGCACTTCTCCTCAATGAGGTCTATCCACGTGTGAAGTTTCAAGTTGATAACTATTATACTTTCAGAGATATGCCCCGGACAAAAAGTAAGTCTTTGAAATAACAAAGGGCAATAACTCAAAATTATGCAAGCAAGAGTTGGGGTTCTTGTGCACTGCACTTCTCCACAATGAGGTCTATCCACATGCGAAGTTTCAAGTTGATAACTATTATACTTTCAGAGATATGCCCCGGACAAAAAGTAAGTCTTTAAAATAACAAAGGGCAATAACTCAAAATTATGCAAGCAAGAGTTGTGTTTCTTGTGCACTGCACTTCTCCACAATGAGGTCTATCCACATGTGAAGTTTCAAGGTGATAACAGTTATACTTTCAGAGATATGCCCCGGACAAAAAGTAAGTCTTTGAAATAACAAAGGGCAATAACTCCAAAATTATGCCAGCAAGAGTTGTGGTTCTTGTGCACTGCACTTCTCCTCAATGAGGCCTATCCACGTGTGAAGTTTCAAGCTGATAGCTATTATGCCCCGGACAAAATGTAAGTCTTCAAAATAACAAAGGGCAATAACTCCATAATTATGCAAGCAAGAGTTGTGGTTGTTGTACACTGCACTTCTCCTCAATGAGGTCTATCCATCCATGAAGTTTCAAGTTGATAGCTATTATACTTTCAGAGATATGCCCCGGACAATTTCGGGACAGATGGAAGGACGGACAAAGGCAAATCTATACCTCCCCCCCCCCCCCCCCTTTAAGTGGTGGGGGCATAAACATGAAGTAGGCAGAGAGACAGAAATAGACCACAAGAGAGAGAAAAGAGAGAGAGGGGGCATTAGCACATTTTTACATATTCACATAGACCCTTACAACAATATTGCACCAACCATTCAAAAATATTCCTGAAAATGGTTCTATATCATATCTGTCAAAATTCAAATTCCAACTCATTACCAGACAATAAAACTTTTGATTGGTCCAAATTCAAAGATGGTGCTGACGACAAATTTTATTTGATGAAACTTTGACATTTTTTTTACTTTTGGGGTAGAAATCTAAGTACTGAAAGTACTGCAGGCTAGCTAAGCACTGTTTTATTTAGTAATCTTCTTTGTCAAACGTTATCATGATAGAGAACCGAGGTTAAAGTAACCAAGAAGTTAATCTATTCCCACACAATCCCTCCTTTTAACGCTTTGTAAGAAAAAAGTCATGATAAACAATGTGGAAAATTTAGAGATTGCTTGTACACATTGTTTTCTATCTAGAGAGATTAATATTTTCATATTTTCAACAACTTGAAATTGTCCTCTGCAACTTGTTTGAAGACTGACCAGAGTCATCTTAACATAATGTGCTAAGTGAGCCAAAAATACCTAGTATATGAACTTGCAGGCAGTATTTGCAATATTCCTGGAATACGTAAGAGCTACTTTTTATGGAGTAGGTATTTACTGGATTTAGTGGTTAGGCCTCCTGTGGCAGTTTGCACAAGTTGAACTTTGAGACAACCTTGAAATTTTGTCTGTTAACTTAAGCTATCAAAGCTGACCCTTTGCTAGCTAAAAATACTGGATAATTGTTACAAGCAATTTCTTTATTTTTCACAATGTTTTTAAGGCCTTTTTTCTTGTGGGCATAAAAACATTTCAAGGTGTTTGAATGGGTTAATACCTACAAGTAAACAATGATGCTAAATATCAGGAGTATAACCATCAACACAAGAGTCCATAGCTGATTTAGGCAGAGTTCAGCTTTGTCATATAGAAACCCTAACCACTCATCTGAAATAAAAGAAAAAAAATTTGTAAGATTAAAAATCATAACACAATCAGATTGATTGTACTAACTACCTGATGCTGAATGTATTTGTACTTAACACATTCCCACACAGTGACGCCTTTAAACCATTCCAACACAAGACAATTTTAGACTGGTACGAATTAAGAGATGTTGCAGACGACTATTTTTTGTTAAAGAAATTTAAAAAATCTTAGTCTTTTTGGGTAGAAAACAGTCCAAATTTAAAGAAGTTGCAGACTACAAAGTTAAGTTGGTGAAATCTTCAAAATCTTTGTCTTTTAGGATAGAAAACATTGTGGGAATGAAGAAATTGCTTGTAACAAGCAATTTCTTTATTTTACACAATGCTTTCTTTAGTTCTTTTCTTGAGGGGTGTAAAAAGGAGGGCTTGTTTGGGAATGGGTTAAAAGCCCCTCAATATGAAATCTTTGAAAAACAATGTGGAGAATGAAGAAATTGCTTGTTACAAGCAATTTCTTCATTCCCACAATGTTTTCTATCCTAAAAGACAAAGATTTTGAAGATTTCAGATTTTTTAGGACTGGTCTAAAATTTTGCAAAACAGGAAAGGGTAAACCCATTACCAGACAAGATTCTTGACTGGACCAAATAGAAAGAAGATGAAGCCAACAACCTTAACCCTGGTCATGCTGAATATCGGTTTCCAAAAATGCTTTTAAATCAAAGCACTGGAAATCCATATAGAGGATTTTTTTTCTTTTTGAGAATTAATTTCACAAATAATCAAAGGACTGAAAGTCCTGAGAGCGGTTTTGCTGGCTTATCATTAACCGCGCTCAATAATGCCAACATGTTTCATCAAGATGAGTAAAATAAATCGAACGCCTTAGTAGATGAGCAGCTGGATGTTCGATAAAGATGTAGTGGTAATACTGGTGTGTGAACTACCAGGAATCCAAGGTTTGGAGCTCGAGCCGCCCCGATATAACGCAAATACTATTAAAAGTTGCGTTTAAATCCCACTCAATTAATCATGACCCTTTAAATGTTGCCGAAATCGCTATTGTGATTTAATCACAACGTTTTCTTTGATATTATTTCATTAGTGCGTGAAAATTTGTGGTTGTGTGGTAAAAGGTTAAATGATAAAAGGCAAAGCAATCAAAACTAACATTCAACTCTTTTTGCTTTGAGCATATTATTATTACAACTGAAGTACAGTACTACACGTTCGTTTCAAAGATATAGAATTCGAGGGGTAAAAGGGTGTTTTATTCGGTGGAGTTAAATAGGCGCTTGAGTCGCGACTATAACAGGGTTGTAACTTGTAACATATACTGCATATACTGAGTGTAAATTTGCCAGGTCAAAACTAGGAGTTTGTTTACATTCCACTAACCACTGACCTAGATTCTATCTTGAAACGCGAGGAGATTATTTCTCTCATTTGGACAGTTCGTTAATAAGACAATTAACTATGGATATATTAAGTCAAAGTTTTAAACCATTTTCCTTGATACGCATGACTAAAAGGAGGCTATTGATATTCAGCAAGTAAGTTATTTTTTTCATCAGCAATGAAACAAGATGGAGGCGATCAAATAGATTTTCAATTCAAGTTTATGAGCATGCGTGGAAATGAGTGGAAAATTCGCGAAAACTTGTTTCCGGTTGATCGATGTGAAATACCGGTTTTGTCCTACAAAACCGCTAAAAACTGCTTAGAAGGTACAAGCAGGTGATGTAGACTAAGATCAGACTGCACTCATGTGCAGGCTGATCTTAGTCTATACCCCCTGCAAAAAAGGAATATTCCAGGATCAGCATGACAGGGGTTAAGTTTTTTTTAATCTTTTTCTTTCAATTTTATTTTTGTTGTTGTTTTCTTTTTGGAAAGGAAACATAAACTTTAATCAGAAAATTATTTGTTACAAGTATTTCTTCATTTTTTGACAATATTTTTTTCTTCACGATGGTAAAACAATCAGGATGGTTTAATCAGATCTATAGATAAAATTATAAAAACTTACCACTTTACAAGCAATGGCCCATAACCACACAAACCCACTTTTTATGCCATTATAACATAACATTGAGATGGAAATGTTGGTGAAAATACTTTTAAACCCTTATCACCCTTAGCCCAGAATATTTCGGTTTTGACAGATGTAGACCAAGATCAGCCTGCACATATGTGCAATCTGATCTTGGTCTACACCTCCTGCTTGTAATTTTCCTGCCAGAGCTGTTTATGAAATTGATTTCCAAAAGAAATATTGATTTTTTCAACAAGTTCTATCAATGCTTTCAGACCTTTGATTTTACAGCAATTCAGTAAGGTAATTTATAGAGCATGACAAGGGTTAACAGTCACTTTCTCCTTTTCTTACAATATCATGAGTCTATCCTACATGGTTGTCATCATTCAATAACCAGCAGTTTGAAATACTGTCTGCAGCTTCTTTTAACCCTTTCCTGTTTAATCCCTGGTTTTTACGTCCCTGTGATTTTATACATGAGAAAACATTGTGGGAAAAGAAGAAATTGCTTGTGACAAGCAATTTCTTCTTTTCCCACAATATTTTCGATCCTGTAGGTTGGTTACTTTTCAAATTGCATCCAATTTTAATTGTCGTCTGCAACTTCTTTCAAAATTGGTGCAGTCTAAAATCTCAAGAAACGGGAAAGGGTTAACATGAACCAGTCTGAATTTTCTTGTTATGATTTAACACGAGATATTGCATAACAATTAGGCAAATTATGCACAAGGGCTTGCTCCTTTTCCCTAAAATTTATCTTGTTTCTTTATGTGTTTTCAAATTAAATTAAATTTTACTCGTTGAGAACTATTTTCTGGCTTGTTACAGCATGTTACAGCAACAGTGTGGCAGCATGCTACACTTAGAGCCTTCATCTGCCATGAAGTTAACACCCATCATGGTGAATAAAATCCTTCTTTAACCCTTTCCTGTTTCTCGAAATTTTAGACTGGTCCAATTTGAAACATGTTGCAGAAGACAATGAAAAGCGCGTACAATTTAAATTGAAACCATTGTATGTGTTGGAAAATATTGTTTTAAAAGAAGAAATTGCTTGTATCAAGCAATTTCTTCTTTTATCACAGTATTTTCTTAAGTATAAAATTGCATGGACGTAAAAACCAGTGATTATACAGTAAAGTGTTAAAATTGTATTAACATAAAAGGACTTAAAAACACTGAAATGCCCTAATCTTGGGTAAATATTTCTTCAGTTAATTAATAATTTAAACAATACTAGCTTAAGACCTAAAATAAGTGGTGTAGACTTAGATCAGACTACACATATGTGCAGGATGATCTTTGTCTATGATTCCTTCCAAAACAGAAATATTCCGCGTTTAGCATGACAAGGTCTAACATTTACATCTTCTTGATACGATACTAAAGATCTCTTTTGAAGCAAATTTGTGGTCCTACAAAGGAGGAAAAAAAACTTACTAAAATATTCCACGGTTTCAATCACCATTCAGCACAGTAGTGTGACATTTAATTTCCCCTGTCTTATATGTCCAGTTTATTCACAAATCCATTTATTTCAAATGTCAAGCAAGGCATTATCAACTGCTGACAGACCACTAAATCCTTCCTCAACTCTTCACAAGTCAAGATCTGACCTGTCACGCATTGAGGGACCACCCAGGAAACCAAATCAGCAGATCCAACTCATGTCAGTAACCACTACTGTTTTACTTATTAACCAGGGTTTTGAAAATAAAAAATCTGACAATATTATGTTTTGACTCTTAGAACTTCTTCTTAAGAGAGTCGTTTTGACCCCCTTGGAAAATTTCTGAGAGTCAAACAAAGATGTTTCACCCCTCTTATTTCAGTGATTTCTCTAGCGCACTATCAAAATTAAATCAACTTCAAAT
The DNA here is from genome assembly GCA_946902895.1 of Fragum fragum. Taxonomy (NCBI): domain Eukaryota; kingdom Metazoa; phylum Mollusca; class Bivalvia; order Cardiida; family Cardiidae; genus Fragum; species Fragum fragum. The sequence continues at coordinate 832,003 of OX336367.1, forward strand.
TTATATAAGTGACCAATTTTTTCAACTTCCCTAACTGTTCCTTTCCTTTTGTGGCAAGTCCATTCTGCCTAACCATAGGTTAAACAGCAAAATATTTTACCATGAAAATGTCTTGTGACAAGCCATTTCTCCTTTTTCCACAATATTTTCTAGCACATACAATGGTTTCATTTCAAATGGCATCCAGTTTTCATTGTCGTCTGCAAACTCTTTCAATTTGGGAGAGTCTAAAATTTCAAAAAATGGGAAAGGGTTAAACATTAAATTTCTTCTTTTTTAACCCATTTTCCACCCACTCAATGGTGTTTTTTTCTTTTCTTTTTTTTTTTTTCAAATTAAATCCAGATTAAACTTTCCTCTGCATAACCTTTGAATTTGGACAGGTCTATAGTTTTGCACAACCTTTGAATTCAGACAGGTCTATAATTTTGCAAAAACAGAAAAAGGGATAATCCACAATAATGTTGCTTCCAGCCCTTTGATTTTAATGCAGTTTTACGGCAGATTTTTTTTCTCCATGACAAGGGTAAGGTTAATCTATCAATGAACACAGAATTTTAGATTTTTTCAACTTTCTGGGAAGAAAGCATTGTCATTTTACACAATGTTTTATTATGGATGTTTTTTCCTCAGGGGCGTCCAAAAGCGTGACTGTGTGGGAATGGGTAAACATATTTAAATAATACAAAATATGCTTTCCTTCATGTCACATAAAGTGCATTTCAAGCTCTCCAGAATTCCAAATACAAACAAAGCTTTGACATAAGAAATCTATTTAAAGCTCATGATATTTTACCCTGTTCATTAATCCTGACCACATGAAAACCTGTCATTTATCAGCAAGTAACTATCCTTTATCAAACAAATATCAATATCACAACTTATCCACCCTTCAGTTCTTTATCTAATATGTTAGAATTCTACACAGTGTCAAATCTCAGAGACAACTCTGACAAAAGTTGTCAAAATAATATAAATTACAAAATTATTTCAAAACATTGCAGGAAAACAAGAAATTGCTGCTAATCAGCATTTTCTCAAATCCCACAATGCTTTCATAAGATGAATCAGGTTATGTTCAATGGTAGATTGTATGGTAAAGGGTTAAGAAAGCACCCAGGTAACTGAGAGCTGCTCATATTAACAGTTACAACAGTTTTCCATGGAAATCTGTAAATGGATATGATGACTTGTCAATCTTTTTTTCCTTCCTTGTAAGGGTGATAATCAAAATATCAATAAGCAACTGTTGAGATTATCACCAAGAGGGACTCAATGGCCTTTGATTGCTTTCTTGACTAAAAACTATGATTAACAGGAGGGACATAAATGCCACAATTTTTTCTTGATAGACTGAAATAGCATTTTAAAGATATGGATTTTAATTCTTTGAAGAATTTTTCAAGAGCAGGACTCATACAATGTGAATATATGAAGCAACTCCTATGCAAAAATCTTTAATTCTAGAATTATAACAAGGGAAGCAACTGATATGCAATATTGCTTACCAGTCCATCAGAACTTTATTACTTTCCCTTGATAAGTTTTACAAAATTAGGCCAAGTAGGATGATAATTTTCAACTGATCAACTATTTTCAAAACATATAACAATGACTCATCAAAAATACATGCATGACTATCCATGTAAAATTTAATAGATACCGGCATTTGATACTTTCTCAGGAAAATAAGTTAGGTGATTTTGTTAGATACCATAATCATATGGAAATAATGCCACCCCTCCCTCTAGAAGCCATGTTTGTCATCCAAGCTTCATTAAGGATTTTGATAAAGAGTCATTCAATGACCATTTCTGTGAAATTTAAGAACTAATCCAGTCACTAATTTCTGAGATAAATATTTTCAACGTTTTCACCATATATGGAAATTAGCCATGGCCATAATTTAAAGGTATTTTTTCATCCGATCAAATTTTTTTTACAGAAATCTGAAAAGGCATCACCCAAAGATCATTCCTGTAAAATTTGGTTAACCCATTACCAGACGGCAAAATTTAATGTCTGAAAGTATATTTGCCATTGCTGGGGGATCAAAACTGTAACCCCATGATTTAGAGTCTGACGCGCCATCAACTGTAGCCAACAGGCCATGGCAACTTTCAAAAACTAAACTATGAAAACCACAAAGGAAAATAACTCTGGAACTTAACAGGGAAGAGTTATGGTTCTTGTGCACTGCAATTCTTGATATTAAGATCTATCCACCCCATCAAACCTATTTTACTTCAATTTTGTATACCAAGCCAAATTAAATATTGAAAAATAACAATGGCCAATAACTCAAAAATATGCAAGTGAGAGTTATGTGCCTTGCACAACAAAATATGTGTTAACCCTTCCCTGTCAAATGTTAGGCCTGTCAAAATTCAAAAGTTTTTGACAAAAAACAATTCAGTAGGGTACAGTGCTTTCAATAAGCAGACGTCGACGTATATTACCTCCAGAAAATCAGAAAAAATGTCCAGAAAATTAGACCAAGACGAAAATTAACGTCCGAGATTCTAGGAAAATGTCAAGTTCATGACTCTGATGTTTTCTGAAGTTAAATTATAAAGGGTTTGACAAACAAAAGAATGTATATTCTGGCCATATCCTCGGGTAAAATTAAATCCACAAGGAATGTATCAAAATGTCTCCATGACGACCAATGTAGATTGAAATTTACATAGAGCTTTCTTGATTATAGCCGGTTTGGTAATCGAGCTATCGCAGCATCTTGGACCATTTCTTTGGAAGTCACTCGATTAATAAAATGCCGGGGAAAGATCAAGCAATCTAAAATTTGTCAAATATCGCTGTTTGGTCGAATTTATGTAAACTAGGTTCAGGGCCAGAATTCACCCGAAATGTCATGTCCCGTCTTCAAGTTGTGGTGCGTCAAATTTGCATTTTAAATTCGTCTATGACGCGGGGGGTTCTATTTTGTAACTTGACATGACATCTGTCCTAATAAACATCGAAATTAACCGATTGATCTCGCTAGAGTTCCATCCCTTTTCAATGACATCATGTGTGTTGTCTGTAAACATCAACTAGTAGAAATGAAACAGGTATTTCTCGGAGGACGCAACTCTGCTATTAGTTTCATTTCTTTTTGTACTGTTACTTTTATTTACGTTAGTGTTATTCATGGCATTTGTACTTGGATATCTATGATGTGACCGTAGACGGCCTAGGAATAATTCAGTCTCGATTTTTTTTGTACCAAAAATGTTTCAAACAGTTTGTTTTCCGACAATCTATAAATCAGAAATTTTCAAATCCTGAGAGATTTGTAAATGACAATTACAAAATGTATCCACCAAAATTCGGAAAATAATACTATTTAAGGGTCGGGAATATTGTGGGAAAAGGAGAAATTTATGCAAGATACACTTCTTTTACCACATTGGTTCTCTAGTTCCAATCAATGGGACATGAAATTTAGGTACTACATAAGTATAAGTAAAGGAAGGAAAAGTATAAGTAAAGGAAGGAAAAGAATGCAGGCTTTATGTATCTTTTTTGGGGGGAGGGGGGGGGGAGGGTCGCACATGAGAAAAAAAATCCATGATTTTGTGAAAACTTCCTGAAATTGAAACTTGGAATTTTAAAATTCCTGAAATTGGTCCTTATTGAGAGCACTGACGGTAGAAAATTCATTTTACACAATGTTTTCCCAATTGCTTTTATTGAGAGGCATTAACAAGCGTAATTGTGTGGGAATGAGTTAAATGGAACAAATGTTTTTATTAGACAAATACCGTATTCTGCACACAAAATAGGATGAAATCCAGGGAGTGGCAAGACAGTCTAATATAAGCCAATAAACTTTTAACTGCATGTATCCTTACTTTATTATTTTTGATATATGTATATCCTTTAGCTTTCACTTATAATAATATAAGCACAAGTGACAGAAAATGTCTTCAGAAGAACATGCTCTGAGCAGAAATCTTTTGCCCTTTTCAAAATCCATTACCAGACGATAGAATTTCAGACTGGTCCATAATTGAATTAATATAAGCAATTTCTCCCTTTACACAATGTTTTCCAAAATATAAAATCGAAGCGACTTATAATTCCGAGTTTGTACAGGAAAGGGTTAAACCATTCTCACATGACAAGTTTTAGACTGGTCTAGATTGAAACATGCTGCAGACAACATTTTCAAATGGGTGAAAATTAAAAAAATCTTTGTCTCTTAGGGTAAAAAAAATTGTGGACAAGGAAGAAATTGCTTGCTACAAGCAATTTCTTCCTTGTCCGCAATGTTTTCCAAGTCTTTTTCTTGAGTTGTGTAAAAAGTGATATTTTGTGGGAATGGGTTAAACAACATTTATAAACTGGTTTAAGTTCCAGATAAATAGATTTATTTTCATTTTTGTTTTAAAAACATCCATTATGAAACTCAATTTGATTATGTTCCAGATCGGAAATTTGAATTTCTTAATGAAACTTATTGAAAATCACCAAACCATAATTTCATGTTGTTAGTATTTCATTGAATCCCTTACCAGGGAAATATCAATTAGTACCTAAAACAAAAGGTTTGGTTGAGAACTGATTTAGATTTTCTTCACTTCCTTTTAGCTGGAGCTCTGCATATCTCTAGCTTTGAGACTATAAAAGTGTAATTATAGTGAAGCTCAATTGAGGAAGTAATTGACATCAAAAAGGATGTCAACCTTTAATAGAACAGATAGTTTCACTCTACTATACTTAACTTTTACGACAAAATATGGTTTTGAAATATAAATGCCCCGTAACTGTATTTTTTCCACATGTAGACTTTGTTAAATGAGTTTGACATGATCCCTTTCCTGTAAAATCCCTCGTTTTTACGTCCCTGTGTTTTTATACTTGAGAAAACATTGTTGAAAGGAAGAAATTGCCCGTCACTGGTGTGAGAAACACCAGGAATCTATTGTTAACTCCTCCAGATGCCTGACTGAAGTACTATAAAAAGTGGCGTTAAACACCTTTCAATTAATAGGCCTGTCTGAATCCAAAGGTTTTGAAGACAACAAGTGAAAGTTGATTTTATTTGAAAAAAATCATTCAGTAGGGTAAAAAATGTTGTGGAAAAGAAGAGATTGCTTGTAACAAGCCAATTACCACAATATTCTAAACAACCAATTTTAGAATTTCACCATTTTAAAACTTAAAACTTTCCTTTTGGACCAGTCTAAAATATTGTTGTCTGGTAATTCATAAAATTGATCATCTGTAAAGATTTTCTTTGCAAGTAATCTGAATTAGAAATTAAAAGAGTCCATTAATTTTGTTCTTTAGATATCAATTTTGTGCATAAAGCTACTCATCCCACTTCTGTTTACGATTATATAATTTAATTGTTAGTTTCGTCTATCAAAATCGGGCGATCTGATTGGTCGAAAAATTTAATTCATACCTCCATGAACAAAATTTTGAGTACGCAGCCATTTTGAATGCTTCCGCACAAAATAGTTCACTACAAAAAGGTATCAAAATTTGTTAAGTTGTTGCATTTTTCGCTCGATGCTATTAAATTATAAGAAATGAAGAGAATATTTTTTGTTTTCATGGAGGTATGAACCGAAAAACCTAATCACACTGTATGAATACGCGAAGCGGATTCATACAGTGTGTGATTAGGCTTTTCAGTTCATACCTCCATGAAAACAAAAAATATTCTCTTCATCTCTTAACAAGAGGACCATGATGGTCCTAAATCGCTCACCTGAGGTATCTCCAAATTACAGTACTTTTTAGTATAAAAAAGGCACAACTTATAAAAGATATATAAGATTTTGGGCTTTGTACAAAACAATCCAGTAATGTTTTACAATAATAATGAATGCCTTTGGCTTTATAGTTTAATCCATTACCAAACTATCCCAGAATTTGTCACCCTCAGGGAAAATAGGTTTGAAAAATACATAGTGAGAAAGGGAGTGACAAGCAATTTATCCATTTCTCACAGTGTTTTCTACCTGAAATTCTTTGTATTTAGATTTCAATCAAACTCTAATTACTGTCTGCAACTTCAATGGGTGTAATTTTAGCAACCTTGGTAGAGAACAATCTGGATGTACTATACATCAAAATATGAATGCATTACAACTTATACATGAGGAGTGGAAGATATTTGAACATGCTCTTATTGAGCGTTTTTCATATCTTTGGATGCCTTGGGAAGGGCCATGTTTGTCCAAAGGATATAAAAATGGTAGAGAACAATAATGTTATCCTTTGTTTTTAATGTAAATGCTCTAGAGCCAATATTTAAGAAGAGTTCTTTCAATGCAATTTAAGCAATTTTCAACCCAGGAGCAGAGACATTTTTATCCTAAGAGCATATTTTCCTGTTATATAGTACAAAATTATTTAGTCATGCTACATACCAAATATGTATGCCCTTCACCTTATATTTCAGAAGGAGAAGACTTTTGATGTTGCTCTAATTGAGCGTTTTCAAAAAAATTTACCTCTGGGGCAGTGCCATGTTTTATCCCAGGGCTAACATTTTAGCTAACATGGTAGAGAACCATCTGGTTATGCTATATACAAAATATGAATGCCTTAGACTTTGTAGATTGGGAGGAAAAGACTATTGAACATGGTCTAATGGAGCTTTTTTACAAACTTTGGACACCCAGGGAAAGGGTGTTTATTAACCTACAGGCATAATTTGATCAAAACTGATAGATAACAGCCAGGCTATGCTACACACAAAATATAAATGCCCTCCTCCTTAAAATGAAGACTTTTTTTTAACATACTGAATTTTTGCGTTTTTCCCAATTTTTGACCCCTAGTGCAGGGCTGTTTTTGACCTGAGAAAGACAAATTTTTGTGATTTAGTACAAAACCATCTAGTTATGCTCAATACCAAATATGAATATCCTAGACCTTATAGTTTAAGAGGAGAAGTCTTTTGAAATTGCTCTAAGTAAGCATTTTTCCAAACTTCGGACCTCTAGGGCGGGGCCATTTTAGACCCCAGAGATTAAATATTTAAAAACTTAGTAGAGAACCATATGATTAAGCTCTATATAAAATATAAATGCCTTTGGCCTTGTAGTCTGTGAGAAAAAAGACAACATAGATTTTCTAAAATTTCCCATTTTCATATGCCACGGTTACAAGAGTTTTTAACAGAATTAAATTCTTTTAACAACTTTTGAAGAGCTTCAACCAAGGAACATCCCTGCAAAGTTTCAGCTTGATTGGCCTACTGGTTTAGGATGAGAAGATTTTTAAAGATTTTTACAGATTTACTAAAGATTCCCATTTTCACATGCCGCTGCAACCAGAGTTTTTGACGGAATTATATTCTTTAAACAACTTTTGTAGAACTTCACCCAAGGAACATCCCTGCAAAGTTTCAGCTTAATTGGCCTACTGGTTTAGGAGGAGAAGATTTTTAAAGATTTTAACAGATTTACTTAAGATTCCCATTTTCACATGCCGCGGCAGCCAGAGTTTTTGACGGAATTAAATTCTTTTAACAACTTTTGTAGAACTTCACCTAAGGAACATGCCTGCAAAGTTTCAGCTTGATTGGCCTACTGGTTTAGGAGGAGAAGATTTTTAAAGATTTTTACAGATTTACTAAAGATTCCCATTTTCACATGCCGCGGCAGCCAGAGTTTTTGACGGAATTAAATTCTTTTAACAACTTTTGTAGAACTTCACCCAAGGAACATGCCTGCAAAGTTTCAGCTTGATTGGCCTTCTGGTTTAGGAGGAGAAGATTTTTAAAGAAATTGTGGACGGACTGACAGACGGACAGACGGACGGACGGACGACGGACAACGACCGATCACAATAGCTCACCTCGCACTTTGTGCTCAGGTGAGCTAAAAACCCTCATCCCACTTCTGTTTACGATTATAAACCCATTGGTAAGAAGTAAATTGCTTTTCTCTATATAGCAATTGAATGAAATTCACTAAATCAAGCCAATTTACACATTATGTACAATAATTGTAAGAGTTACTCAGACACCTACATGTCAGACCTGTTTTTAAGACAGCTCCTAATAATTTGTTAATTCAACCTATTCCCCAACATATCCAGGAAAACAATGTAGAAAATAAACAAAAACTTATTAGAAGCAATATCTGCATGTTCCACATCATTTTCTACCCAGAAATACACAGAAATACTGTCAATTTGAAATTGCAGTATGCTACTTCTTTGAATTTGGGCCAGTCTATACTCTGTAGTCTGTTATTAGGTTAAAAGAAACCCTATATGCTATATCCAACAAATTTCTTAAATCTCAAAATATAACATACTTCTCCCCACATAAACTTTAAATCCCTTCAACAATCTGATAATCTGTCCCCCTCATGTGAAACAGGTTGGTCCGAGACATGCAATAAGTATCATCCCTGTTCAGACAAGCTCACCTGGTATACACAAGACGCAGATTTTGTTTTGTAAGATGATTGTTTTGACTAACTTCACAATAATTTTCAGAATATCAACTATGATTGCAGCGCTAATTTCAAACTTATTTTTAACACATGTCACACCAAATCCAGAATATTCCTATTTTAGCAGGCGGTGTAGTCTGATCTTAGTCTACACCACCTGTTTGTTCAAAATAAAGTCAGATTGATTGTGAAATCAATTTTATACCTCTCAATGATGCTTTTAGACGCCCCCAAGAAAAGACGCTTTGGGAAACATTGTGGAAAATGAAGAAATTGCTTGTTGCAAGTGATATCTTCATTATCAACAATGTTTTCTACTCAAAAGGTAAAAAAGATTCCAAAATTTCATAAGCTTTAAATTGGTGTCTGCAACTTCTTTCAATTTGGACCAGTCTAAAATATTGCTGTCTGGTATTAGAATTGCAGTGTACCTGCTGAAATCTCACAAGACATAAGTTTGTAACTATAACAGCTGACCAGCCCTAGAAATTAATATTTTGAGAAATTGACCTCAAAGTATTGTAAATGCCAAAATCATATATACAGGAACTTTATTATAGTTTTGTACTAACTTGTTACATGCAATTTCTTCATTATTCACTTTTTTTTTTTTCAATCCAAAAAGTAAAAAAAATCTAAAATTTCATCTACTAACATTTGCAGTCTGCAACATCTTAAAATTTTGCCTAGTATAAAATTTTGTCGAATGGTAACAGGTTAAAGGCTACTAAGTGCTCTGTATTCTCAAACTCACAAAAAATCCTGATAGAAACATGATACCAATACTTATTCAAAGGTTTATCTCTTAATAAATGAAAGTCTAGAATATTAAAATCTTTATTTATTTCTATGAATAGTTAAAATCTTAAAACTTGCAGTCAAAACTACCCCTCTTGATATTGTTTGGTTTATTTATACCAAAACCAGCCAAGATGAGAATTTCAAAGTCACAAACATGCATTCAAGCACACATGTGTATGTGTGTGTGTGTGACTTGTTAACCTTTCACCAGAAGACAAAATTTGAGGCTAGTTCTAAGACTAGTCTTAAATTTCAAGCTGTAGTTTTTACATTTAGGCCTCTAACCAAAGATTTTACATTTTTGTTTCTTGTAATTGTCAAATAGATGAGATTTTAAAAATATTTGTCTCTAATCTAAAGCAATTTCTTCATTTTCCACAATATCTTCCCAAGCTGTTTTCTTGAAGTATGTCAACAAGCAGTATTGTGTGGGAAAGGCTAACAAAAAAGGATAATCAGGCAAACTTGGACAAGTATTGACCCTTCTACGAAAGTCTGGACTGTGCAGACTAACCAGGGTAAATACATCTCGCTTTAAGTAGAGTTCCTGTGTGTAGAAAACAGTTATTTTACTCTATTTCATTTTCAGTCTTATAACTGACGGATTACTGACCTGTCCACTGACTCCAACAGGAAGTTCAACTTCAAAATCAAATGATGTTAGTTTGCTAAATTTATGGACAGTACCATGTAACAAAAAAGTAAAATTTTTGGTTAGCAACCTAAATGTAATAACTACAGCTTGAATAACTATTTAAGTTGCCAAATCAACAAAAAATATGTCACAAAAATGTTGGTCAATGTACACTTCCGGTCTAAATGATTCATTTGATTGGTCAATTGATTCTTCGATAGACAGCCACAATTCCTACTCTGATTGACCCAGGTAGGATAGACTCTCTTTTTACCAGTATTAGTTATATGAGAGTCCAAGACAAGTCCATAACAGGTTACATAAATCTTTGCTTACCTATCAGCTCTTGATCGAAAGTTGTCTGTAAAGGCATATTTGGTTTGGTGTTAGACGAGGCATCTACAGTCTTTGAAGCTTGCTTTCCACGGCCAGTCCTTTCCGATCTATTATTTGACTGAGAACGGATATTTTCTTGGGGAGGCGGTTTGTGATCTACTGAAGGATCTTGGTTAGTTTTCTTCAAGGAATCTCGCAGGTTGTTGTTGATATAATGCGTTGACTTTTTAGGGGCTGAAGTAGGGCCCCAGCCAGCAAAAGATGGTTTGCCATTGTTCAGTAGAGTTGGACCATAGTCTTCATTCGCAGTAGATTTTGTCTGTCCTCTTCTTTTGTTGGTATCCTTTGACTGAAACAATTTCTTTGGGTCAAAGAAAGGCTTTTGTTCCTTGGCATCTTCCACATTCTCAAATGACTTTCCTTTATCTTTAGCTACAGAAACTTTCTCTGTATTAAGTTTACTTTCTTGAGTATTTTCATATGTGTAACACGTCTTGGGGAGATGAATCTCTTCAATACCACTAGTACCGCTACTCAAACTGCTTGTGCTGTTCTTACGAACAATCGGTGGGATGCTGTCCAATCCATGTGACTTTTCTTCCTTATCAGACTTTGTAAATGTGACCTCACCAAAATCATCAAGGCCATATTTAGAATCAGGTGATACAACTGGAGTCATATCATCTGCATCATCACTATTCTGACTCTTCAAAGGTCTTGAAACAAACTTCTTTTTAGCTTTCATTGACTTTACAGTATTGTCTTTCTTCTTTGCAATATCAGAATCAGAATCTTTATCCCTGGAAGAATTTTGACTATTTTTCAGCAGCCTTGCAACCTCAGAGTAGCTAGGTTTGGAAGAAAGATTACCCTCCAGTTCTTTAGTTGGTGTAGACGAGGTGGTGGAAGAGGGCAAGACATCTGACATACCAAACAAATTATAAGATCCAGATGATGACCCTAACTTCTCTAGGGCCTCTGTGTATAAATTATAACCATCTTGAGACGGATTGTTGAAGTTAAATACATCTGCTGGAGGAATAGCATTGTCTGGAGGAGGTATCAAACTATTTTGTGAATTGAGTGCTTCTAATAAAGATTTTGCCACAGGAGTTGAAGCTAGCATAGCGCTATCAGCACCTCGAGGATCTGCATCAAAGTCTGATGGACTGTTCTTCCCTAGTGAATTCATCAGATTGAAGTGGTTAAAATAGTTGGAATTATTTACATCAAAGTCAGCTCCTGTAGCTGGTGTATTGGGAGGAGTTAAGATCTGATCCCATCGGAAGTTTGCAGGGTCATCTGATGGGGGAGGGATTCCACTAAACTGAGTCCAGGATGGAAATCCACTTTGGTGATGGACTTGTTGTTCGGGCATGGGCCTGAATACGCCAAAATCAGCATCTTGACCTTGGAAGGGACTTCCCGTCTTTGACCTCTTGGTAGTATCCATATTGTTTGTATCATCTCAGCCTAAAATAAACAAAGTTATTGTAATCATTGATGTCCAACTTAAACCTGATGAATACAAATGACGATCCTTATTCAATTCAATAATATTTTTGTATGTATTTCTGCTGACAGTTTAAGTCAGTTTCTAATATGGGTGAGACTGCAACAATTCTTCATTTAAACACTGAATTGGCACACCTGTGTAATATGAAGGATATACCAAAGATCAATAGATAGAAACAAAAGGTAATTAAAATTTGACAGAAATTTTAAATATTTCTCCCTTTCCCACACTGTTTTCTACTCTAAACGTTGGTTACTTTTCAAATTGCAATCACATTTCATCGTCGTCTGCAACTTCTTTGTATTTGGACAAGTCTAAAATTTTGAAAATCAGTAAAGGGTTAAAAGTTTCACCATACCAAAAAGGACAAATCAATTGTTTTTCTGTTCATTCCAATTTGTATATAGATGTGCATTTTTCAATATGGCATATTATTAACTCCATCTTTTTTTTAAAGACTCTGACTAATCAAAGCAATGACTGAAGAAGACCAGGGTTTCCATTAGTACCCAAAAGTCAAGAGTCATTGACCCTTGGGCCAAAATTTCCAAGAGTCAAAATTGAAATCTCAAGAGTCAAAATGCAATATCCCCCCACCCACCCCCAAATTTAGAAAAAAAAGCTTAAAACCTTGTTAGCAATGGTGCCTTAAAAGTGATAGTATGTTTTTTTTTCAGCAATGGTGCCTTAGAATAAACTCTGTCTCAGATTGAAATATTTCTCCAATCTGACAGTATTCTATTTTCAATATAAATTTAATTTTAGGGAAAGTTTAGTATTTATACATATTATTAGTTTGAATCAGTTTTAGAAAATCTTAAGAGCACTAAGAGGATCAAATTATTTTAATTTCTTATAAAAAGAAGTGCCGATTTTATGCACGAAAACCAATGACATTTCTTGGGCAATATTTTCTTTTGTTTCACTTTACTTCTTGATTATATTCTGTGAGCTTTTTATTAAAGAAATAGCAAATAAGTAAATTTCAGTAGGATTAGAACTCTGAAAATGGGTTTCATCATTAATTTCACAGGTGTCAAGTACCTGTCAATGACGATCGCCGATGCATATTCATCACTGGGAACTGTAATTGCCTATCAAGCTTGGTGTTAGACTTGATGGGGTGTATATTTTTTATAATCAATTAACCATTTTCCAATAATTTTGGCACACTTATGATGACCCTTGACACATGGCTGATAATTTTTGAGAGTCAAAATGACGCACAGTGACAAATTTTCAAGCGTCAAAATTGCATTTTTTTGAATTTCTGTGCATCAAAACCCGAGGTCTCGGGTCAAACGAAAACCCTGGAAGACTAAAATCATGTTGTATGAATTTGCTTCATTCATTCAATAAAAAATAAAAAAAGAAAGGCAATCTTTATTACTGGTCATTTATGAATATTGTCAACTATACAAGATTTAAGTTAACAAAACAAGTGTGTTTAGAAATGTTTGACTTTGACTTTGGCACCAATTCAATTTCAATTTGGCCCCAATTTTCCTTCATTTAACGAAAAATGAATGGTGAAAAATTTTTAAAGCCAGAGCCAACTCTTTGTACCTGTGCTATAACTTCAAACTTTATAAACACAAAGAAAAAATTGTCAACAATTAATAATAATAGTCAGTGTTTAAACCAGCCCCTCATCAATCTTAACCCATTCTACATAGTCGCGGCAGTTGGAGCATCTTACAATGGTTTCCTGGTATGTCTGGCACCAGTACTACCATTATATCCTTTCCTAGCCTCCAGCTCCTATCCCACTTAGGTTAACGATTATCCACCCATTGGTGAGAGGCAAATGTCAGAAAGGATATGTACAGCCACCAGGTGTGTTCTAGAGAGACAATGGTATTGCATTTACCCTCTTCATTCATATTTCACAATTATAGAATTATCTGTGTGTTGAAATCAAACTGTAAAGCATTGGCGAGCATTGGCATTCCTGCAATATTGCACAATCAAAAGGTTTAAAGAAGAAAGAAAGGAGATTTGACACAGAAATATCACATGGAAGAAAAGTAAGATAACCTACCAACCATCAGATTAACTGCTTCGTACTTGGTATGTTCTATCACAAGAGAATGAATTCTTCGAATTTTATGTTTTCCAACACGATATTTAGATCAGACACATTGGCAATGATAGCTCTAGGAAAACGGGGTTCGAGGAACCCAGGGCCGAACATTCCAGATTGCACAATATCAAATAAATATCCCCTTGGATGAATTTTAAATATGTTTAACCCTAATGCGCTCTAAGGCTTTCAAAATGGAATACGTGCACGAAATATTGTATCAGAATCGGGCGACATTCTAAGGATCTGTGAAAAATGAAATCGGTGACCAAGGAAATTAAACGTTTGTTTACGCATTTTAACTGGCATTTTCAAACAAATGCTTCACAAATAAATAACCATTTAAAGCAATAGTATTTTCAACATTTAATATATACAATTTACTGAATGGAGATTAAATAATTCGATAATTTGCAGCATAAATCTCTGTTTACCTTATCAATTCCATAATTTCTTAGACCTGCTAATAAGACCACGTGATACACACGAGAATTGACGAGAAGTGAAAATGAAAGTACATTAAATACGCGGCAAAATTCAAACGGTTTCAAGTACACATACAAAACCAAAAATTAAAAAAAATTATATATAATAGAAAGAAAACAACAATAACTCGAATTTTTTGACTAAACAAGAATGTAGAGATAACCACTTACTTTTTCAATTATCCCAGTTCCGTTTTAGGTAAGTTATCCCTTGCGTTGCGACCGTGAGGGCGGGTAATTTCAAGCTAATTTGCTAAGTCAATGAAAGACGATCTCGAAACCACACGAGAGATCAAAATATTTCTTTACTCATGTACAACCAATGGCGGATCTATGATATCTGAAAGGTGGTTCAAAATTACCAATAGGCTATTTGGATCTGTTTTATAGTTAGGCCTACCGCCATTTTTTTCACTAAATCTCATGAAAGTGAAAGAATGAGAGCCTGGCTAAGGAGGTGGTTCAAATGAACACATCGACCCCCTCTGAATCCGCCACTGCACAACTAAACATCACAAATATTAGTGTGACACGGTCTTAGTCCATCCAATAGAAATCCTAGGAGGGTGTTTCGCACAAAAAAAAACTGCAATTTAAAGTTTTTTGTTAAGTCAACGGCAGATTATTCCGAAACGACTAGACTGGTGAGAATAATCATTGTCTCAGGAACAACTAAACATTATAGAATTAATTGACCAATCGCGACTGTCAGTCAAAGAATCAACCGACCAATCAAATCATTTATTCAACCCGGAACTGAGCTTTCAACTCCAACATTGGCCGCCAGTTTGGTTAACCTTTTTTGTTGGTTTGGCGACTTATATGTCTTAACTACAGCTTATTCAAGCTGTAGTTACGATGTTCAGGTCGCCAACCAACCGTTCTACTTTTTTTGTAACATGTTACTGACTATAGTTTTCGCAAAATAACGCCGTTTAAAATCGAAACAGGACTTCCGGAGTCAATGGGTGTGATCAAGGAGTAAGTGGGCGGGGCCTGCGATTAGTCCATTGCGTCACGTTTCAGTTCGTTACGTAACTGTAGGAGGAGTTGCCCAAACAAAAAGTTGCTAACGGACGAACGATCACGATCAGGATATAGTACGACTTTTCGAAACTCAAGGTTAGATAATTATGCTACAAAAGTAGCAGGGTAAAAACTTGCTATTTGAGTAATTCCATGTTTTATAAGTTAGACCTACCACGTCATGCAGGTTGAGGTAAAAAGAATATAACAATAATTTGCGCGAATCAAATAAACTCATACATAATGAATACTTGTACAGCGATTGGCTGAACATAGAAAATATACTACTTAAGAGAAGTCAAGGGTCCAACTTAAAACTTCCCGTAAACTGTCTGAAAAATGTTCACACACAAAAAAAATGCATTTTGCTGTCAGTGCTGACATGTATTCTGCACCAGAAAAATGATTTTCCAAAGAGTAAACAAAGCTACTGTGACACACCCCTAAAATGAAACTTGATTACCAACCTAACAGTTAAATATGTGGGAAATTTGTAACTTAAAATAATGTAACTTGTCGGTGGTCCCCAGTGTAAGTGATGGTCATATGAAGGTCTTGTCGCAAGTTTCCGTCTGTCCAAAACTGCCGGAGATGCTTAGTCTGTGTCAGTTTGGTTCATTCATACACAAGAACTATGTAAAATAAAAAAGCATTGGAAAAAAATGTGGGAAACAAAAAAATCGCTTATTACAAGCAATTTCTTCAATATCCACACTGCTTTCTATCCAAAAACTCAAAGATTTTTTTTTTAATTTCATGAAGTTAAAACTGTTGTCTGCAACGTCTTTCAATATGGACCAGTATTAAATTTTGTCATCTAGTAATGGGCTAAGAGAACGATGAACGTGACAACGATGAACGCGTCAAGGTCATAAAGGCCCATGCATACCTCAAGAGTGATGATTTTATACTCCTTCTGACGCAATTTTCTTTCTTATATACAGGCTTTACGTTATTATGGTACTAGTTGAAGCAGTCCAGTCCAAAATGGGTGTGGCTAATTGACCAATCGCTAGTCCCGCCCACTTACTTTGTTAGCCACGCCCATTGTCTCTAACTTCGCTTCGATTTTAAACGGCGTTTTTTTTGTAAGTAGCATGTAATGAAAGAGTAGAAAAGTTGGTTAGCGACCTAAACGTCGTAACTACAGCTTGAATAAGCAGTAGTTACGACATTTAAGTCGCCAAACAAGAAAATAGTTAACAAAATGGCGGCCAATGTCGGAGTTAAAGCTCACGTCCGGGCTGAATAAATGATTTGATTGGTTGGTTGATTCCTTGATTGTCAGCCGCGATTGGTCTATTTGGATTGGGGTGGTGGCTAACTAAGGACTTTAAAGATAGTCTTAATCGGTATATGCAAACAAGTGCAAATCGTGTTTTCCTATATATTGTCAAACTTATAGGAAGGGGGGGGGGGCGCTAAGCCCCTCCTTCGAGTCCGAAGTAGGAAATAAAATGACATACACAACAGAACAATACTTAATCTGGGATAGACTAAGATACATCCTTCCCAAATCTCAAAATAGTTCCTGCGTGCCTTTATCTGACCAATCGCTGGCTCCGCCCATTTACTGCTTCGACAGAAAGTCCCGTTTCGATCTTACAAGGCGTTATTTTCTAAATACTATGGTTAGTAGCAAGTAACGTAGAGTAGAATCGTTGTTTGCGATCTAAACATCGTAATTACGGCTTGAATAAGCTGTAGTTACGACGTTTGAGTCGCCAAACAACAAAAAAGTTTCACACAAATGGCGACCAATGTCGGAGTCTAAATCTAAATTCCGGGCTGAATGACTATTTTGATTGGTCGATATATTCATTGATTGACAGCCGCGATTGGTCAATTAGTCTATATTCCAGACTCTTTTTAAATCGGTTGGACAAGGATGTCAATTACTACCACTGACTCAAAAAAAAAAAAAAAATCAGCACTAGCCACAAAAATAAACTAAGATTAAAGAGACACGCACGAGGAAATGTTATACATTCAAGGTCCAAACAATACGACTGCGACCAGTCTATCCAATAAAATATCTATAATTTTTCTGAGGTCCAACAAAAAAAGTTAAATTAACCAGCTTGTTCGCTTTTGGCCTGTCAAGTTGCCAAACACTCGGCGGTGATGTGCTTATATTCCTGCACCCATAATGGTCTATTGCGGGTTATACCTTTCGAATGTTAGGGAATTTCTTATCAGGTTTTAGCTTGCCAGTCCCCTCTTCCTTTCCCAAGTTTTCGAGGTAATGTGTTCGTCAACCTCGGCGTCGTCGCACTTTGACATCAAGTTTTTAGGGATCGAGTAAAGGAATGAAGGATTGCCGCTCTCCGACCCGTGGGAAAGTGGGAGTATGCAAATCATTATATTCTTGTCAAAATTAACGGTGGGGCGTTAACACCCCCCCCCCGCAAAAAGGCCCCTGGCCCTACGGGTCTGGCTGTCAAACTGGAGGGGGGGAGGGGGTATGGTCGGACAAATAATTGCTTCTGAAACGGGGAGGTGGGGTTATGTTCGGACTCATTATATCACCGACCGGGTCAATTCTAATTGCTTCTGGAAGGGGGAAGGGGTATGAGCAGACACGTTATACCACCAACCACTGTCCCGAATCTATCCGAGTGAGTTTGAAAGGGGTGGGTGGGTTTCTGGTCGCATAACCTATTCCCGCACAATGACGCTTTTTGGCGCCCCCATGAAAAGCAATTGGGAACACAAAGGATAAACTGACGAAATTGCTGTCGTATGCAACCCCTTTCAAGTCGGACAAGCCAAGATTCGTCGTCTGGTAATGGATTGATATAGATGGCCTCGTAGTCTCCATTTACCGTCTTTCTGCACTGACTTACAAAAAATTACCAAGTCGAATATAACGTTTCTTTATATCTAAAAAAAAGCTGGTTTTTGTATTCACCAACCAGTCCAATTGAAATAACGTGGGATCTGATTGGACGAGAGTATGTCTGAGCCGATCAGAGTCATACCTTTCGTCCAATAAGAGCATTCGTTATGAAATATGAACTAAGACTGGTTAGTAAATACAGACCATGGAAGTAAATTTATGAAAATTAAAGCTCAAAGAAACGAGATAATTCGCTTTAGGTTTGTCATCCATTGGGTCAGTGACGAACTCAACTGTGGTGAAATGTTCGTATAGAGACTCCAGTTCCCCTTACAGTGACTGTCTTGTTGGCCATAGACTTATGCCACCATGAACAATTTATCTTGTTGTTGATTTCACCGATATATTTAGACTCCATCACGTGACAGGCCGCCTTCAGGTCCTTGAAGACCAACAAACAGCTGTTTGGGCTGATGGTCTGAACCTCGGTTATGGGTCCGAATCTCTCAAAGATCTGTTTAGTGGTGTTTTTATCGTAAGTTGGTATTCGTCGCTTCAGTTGCCAGCGTACAATCAGTGTAGATAGTGGCAGCTGGCGTTCTTCGTTGTTACGAAAGCTTTGGATAGCTCTCTGTGCCCACGTTGGAAAGAGGCTGGAATGAATAGGGCATATGTGATAAAGGTCTAACATGGAATACGAGTCACCTCTAAAGAGTTTAAAGCAAAACAAAAAAGGCTTATCGAGGCTTTATCTGTTTTAAGCTAGCCTTCCACTAGGGCGCGGACAAGTCCCGGAACACTTTTATCAAATCCGCAACCACTCCGCATGTTCTTGGAAGGTTCCTTCCACTGTCCGTATCCTTCCGCAATACTTCCTAGTGATTCCGCACCTTCGGGATGGTTGAAAGTGTCCGCGTCGAAATTTTGGTACCGAGCAAAATTTGGACGCGGAAATTGACTTCCTGACACTCTCCGCAACCTGTCCGCACTGTCGTGACGACGTCGTCAGGACATCCCGCCTTTCCTAGTAGCTTCTGCGTCTTCTGCAAACGCTCCTGGAAGCCTCCGCATTGCGGACAGCTTCACGAACCAATAGGAAGGCATGCAGAAGCCTCCCCGACACCTTCAGGAAAATACGGACTTAATGCGGATCATTTTAAGACAAAGCTAGGAATTACAACCACCGACTATCACGTGACTATTATCCAATAAAATTGCATGTGACAAAGGTATAAACCATTGAACAATAATTAGATATTTGGCAATTTTACACGCAAGACGCAACACAATGCCTAGAAAAAAGAGTGTAAAAATGAAAGTGATCCCTATTATTTTGTGTATGCTGGTAGATGATAGCTTCAGGCAGACTGAAGATAAAGCAGAATACACAACAAGCGCATTCTGCTTTGCTTTCAACCTGCTTTAAGTTTGAACCTGTTGTCAACACTAGACTCACGGCTATGGAGTAAATGGTTAATATCAGTTCAATTTGAAAATAAATCGCTTATGGTAAAATACACAAACCTTTTTTCATTTCATTGACTCAACTAAATACAGTGGGATCTTAAATCAAACACGAGTCAAAACCCGACAAAATTCGCTTCTATGAAGTAAATGGTTAATGTAGGGTAAGTAATGCTCATCAATATAAGTAACAGCCTAAAGCAAAATGTATTGGAGCTTTCTGTTTAACTTTCATCTTGCTTTCAGCAGATACATGCTTTAAACACTAGATAATTGAAATCCTATATTGGCCATTATAGAGAGGTTTTATTGTATTAAACGTCGATGTTGACGAAATCATTTCAGCTATTCATTGAAATATTTCTTAATGAACATGGACTTCAATAATCCAAAGTGTTTTCTACCTCGATGTCAGATTAAAAAAATCTTAACTGGGTTTGAAATTCCAACATAACTCATTCAAACTGATTTCAATTTTATTTCAATTTAGCCGCCATCAACTATATACCTAAATTTACAATATAATGGAGAAAACGTCATTCTTTCTTATTATGTGCGTTTATGCTTAAACAATAATATTAATTGCAAACAGTATAGAGGCAGATCAGGCGCCTGGTTAACCTGATCTGATTCAAAACTGTTGTAACGGTTCCAGGGGAGGTAATTTGCAGTGATTATGCAAATTAGGGAACTGTCAAAAAGTCAAGTGACTATTTGGAGTTATATATAGACAAGGTCGACCCATTTAGGGTTGAGGATCCTTTTCTCTGAATGGATAGGCTTTGTCTACTAGCTCAGAATGTTACATTGGTGGCAGCGGTGGGATGATGACAACTGCCATACCGGAGTTGCCTTACCCACGGATCTCCCAGGCCAAGACTCGGGACGAGTCTTCTCGGAGGGGAGAGTAGTGTAACGGTTCCAGGGGAGGTAATTTGCAGTGATTATGCAAATTAGGGAACTGTCAAAAAGTCAAGTGACTATTTGTAGTTATATATAGACAAGGTCGACCCATTTAGGGTTGAGGATCCTTTTCTCTGAATGGATAGGCTTTGTCTATGAGCTCGGAACGTTACACTGTTTACTCAGACAAAAAATCTTGAGAAATGTCAAAAAGTTGTCATTTTCTACATTTTGCCGAACCTGAAAAGATTATAACAGTTTCTCCTCTGTGCGAGCAACACTTTACAATGACAATGACATCTTAGCACACATTAAGTATATGCATTAAATCAGTATCCTCAATCTGTCCACTACAACACGTAAAACACCTCTTCTTCATTGTTACAATTAGTAGTCCTTAAATCTTCCTGTCCTGCCTTGGCACTGAACCGGCATCACTGCAAAAATACATGCTCAGATACTCCCGCTGTTGTTTTCCGGCCAAATTGTCAATGTTTCCACCTCCTACCGCTTGATCAACTTCAGGCACGTGTGCTTCATCCCTCCACGCACCTGGAACAATGTTGTGATCAGCATCCTCTGCATCCATCTGCCCACGGTCCAAATTAGCATATCTCATTCTGATGAGGTTGTGCAGGCAAATGCAAACAGTAACCACAAGCTTTACCACCTTAGGCTCCTGACGCATAGTTGTTTCCAAGCATTGCCAGCGAGAGGCTAGGATGCCAAATGCATTCTCAACGATTCTTCTCCCACGAGATAGACGGTAGTTGAATATCTTCTGTCGATGCGTGAGGTTTGCACGTCTGTAGGGTTTCATTAGTGTAGTTCTCATGGGAAAGGCATCATCTCTCAAGATGAAATATGTCATAGGTCTGTCATCATTTGGAAGTGGTGTTGGATCTGGGAATCCTATGCTATTGTCCTCAATACAGTCTTTCAGCTCCGAGTTGTTGAATAGCTGGGCATCGGACTGGTGGCCTAGTCCGCCTATATCACACCACAGAAACTTGTAATTGCCATCAACTAGGGCCATTAGCACGATGCTGAAGAAGCCTTTGTAGTTGTAGTATAGACTCCCACTGTTGGCAGGTTTTCTGATTGCTATATGCTTCCCGTCCAATGCGCCTAAGGCATGTGGAATATTCCATCTTCTCTCAAACTGCTATGCGATTTCAAACCAGCCTTCAGGTGTAATAGTACAGCCAAGTACCTCTTCTTTGTACTCGTCAGATAAGGCTCGACACACCTCTGGGGTGAAGTTACAGATGGTTACCGACGCTGTTCTGAAGTCATACGCTATGGAGGCGTATGAATCGCCAGTGGCCATGTATCTGAGAGTCACGGCTAGTTTGAGACCTGCTGGAAGAGCACCTCTAAACCTTGTATTCTGCCTCTGGATTCTTGGTGTCACACCCTGTAGAATCTCGTCAAACATGGCTGGTGTTATTCGCAGGTATCTCTTGAAGGATCCGACATCTTTATCTCGAAGTTCTTGCATCAGTGTCTCGAACTGACCATACTGAAGTCTCCGTTCTATAGTCAACCATGGCCTAACCCACCATCTGTGACGTCGCCTTCTCCTTCTGAGGGCCATAATCAATGCTAACTGCGCATCTCTTTCAACTTCGATTCGCAACAAAATAGCAATATGAAGTGGTATGACGTCCATGACTGCTAGAGGGAATGTGAGTAAATCGAAAATTCGGCTCCGAATTTATATATTCGCAGTATTTCTGTATACTTTCCGCATATTCCCATTATTGTCCGGAACACGTCTTGATTGTTCTAGCACATTCCTGTACCATTCCTGACATAATCCGCGTTAACCTGATACTGTCCGTCGAGTCCGTTCTCTGTCTAGGGGCTTTCCTGATCAATTCCTAGGACACTCTTAGGAATGTCCGCAGACAATATGCGGACACAACGCGAAGGTTCGCAGTATATCGCGCATTAGAAAATTTTCCGCGGAATGTTTGCCGAAATGCAACGATTTGATACCGCAAGCCTTCCGCATCTTGTCCGCGCTCTAGTGGAAGCTAGGCTTTAAAGAATTCGGTATTTCATTAACACTGATTAGATGAATTCTATTGGTAATATGAAAAATGTTATTCCACCAAGTTTATGTTTAGCAATACCAACAGTCGTTACGTTGTTGCAAAGGTATTTCACTAGTGTAATATAGCTTCACGCAATATTTCAATCTTAGCTAACTACATTACGGGATGTTTTTACAATATTTAATAATTATGTGAAGGATTTTGTACACTACCATTTCAAGCAGTTGTCATGCCTATATGTACGTTCTAACTTTCTTTAAAATCGATGATGAGCGAGCAGATTCGCTGAACACTCCGTTAATTGAATGGGGTTTAACGCCACAGTATTCCAGTTATATCGCGGTGTCTGAAGTACCTAACCATGGATTCCTGGTATTACTCACACCAGTCTTGCCACAACGTCCTTTCCAAGGTGTGAGACAATGGTCGGAAAGGATATTTGCCTAGACCGGGAACCTTATGATTGAGAGTTCGACGGCCTACCAACTGCGTTATGGCTGCGACTGTTTTTTTTTTGAATGGGGTTTTACGCCGCTTTCAACAATCTTTCAGTTATATCGCGGCGGCTGGAACACCTAACAATGGAATCCTGGTATTTCTCACACCAGTACTACCATTACATCCTTTCCTAGCCTCCAGCTGCTATCCCACATAGGTCTACGATTATCGACCCATTGGTGAGAGACAAATAGTCGGAAAGGATGAGTGCCGCCGTCGGGGATCGAACCGCGACTGTTTTTAACTTTCAAAACATTCGTCGTTTTCTTGATCACTTCTATAGAACTTGGCGAACAGATTTTTTTTCAAATTCCTAACTTAAACTGATTTTTATTTCGAAGTAACTGGGTGTTTAAAAGTAATATACAATGTGTATTGGGTTATCTCAGTCCCTTCCGATCCCATCCTAAGTAGGGTTGTTTTTTTCTTTTTCAGTTTTTTTTTATGAGCCATTAACTAAGCTTATGGGAACCCCTACCACATTAACCAATAACCACACATTCGCTTTCTGACGTCCTGCAAAAAAATACGATCATATAAAAAAATGAGGGAAAGGAGAAATAGCTTGTTTCAAGCAATTCTCCTTTCCCAACAGGATTTCTTATTTGGCACTTATTTTTTCAGTTTTCGCGCAGTTTGAAATTTCGACTGCAAATTTCTTCCACTGTGTACCAGTCTAAAATTTTGTTATCTGGTAATGGGATAAAAAGCAAACAGTTTGCCTACCCGTCTATTTTGGCTGGTAACGGTTTACCATTCGAAAGTCTGAAAGTTTTTGGCGGTGGAATGGTCATCTTTTCTGTGATAATTCTCATCAAGTTCTCGTAACACATGCACTTCATCCCGTCTTTATTCGGGATCTGTAGGGTCGCTGTATCTAAAATAGAAATGTACAGTCGATCTTCCTAGAGAAACCACCTCTATATACCTATTCCCACACACCAAAATTTTAGACTGGTCCAAACTGAAAGAAATTGCAGACGAAAATTTAAACTTTGTGAAATTTTAGATATTTTTAACTTT
Source organism: Fragum fragum (assembly GCA_946902895.1). NCBI lineage: Eukaryota > Metazoa > Mollusca > Bivalvia > Cardiida > Cardiidae > Fragum > Fragum fragum. The sequence continues at coordinate 856,097 of OX336367.1, forward strand.
CTTGATATAAACATTGTGTAAAATAAAGAAATTGCTTGCAACAAGCATTTTCTTCATTGTTCACTATGTTTTCCTAATTGTTTTTTTTTTGTTTGTTTTGTTTGTTTTGTTTTGTTTTTTCTCGAGTGACGACAAAAAGCGCCATTGTGTGGGAATAGGTTAAGGGAATTCTAGCAAACCATTATCAGACGACAACATTTTAGACTGGTCCGCAATTCATAGAAGATACATTCGGCACGTTCATATTGATAGAATTTATAGAATTTTAAAACTCATTGTCTTTTTAGGACGAAAACAATGAAGGAATCGCTTGTAACAAACAACTTGATATCCCCAATTTCCAAATTGGTTTTCTAAACAATCATCTTGGGCTGGTACTCGTATTTGGAAATTCATGGGAATTGTTTTTTTTCAAACCGAATTGAATTTCGGCTTAAGAGGTTCTGTAAACTAACCTTTGACATATTTGATCTAAAATTAACCTTATCAATAAATACTTTTTTTTGAACTCACTAGAATAGGATTTCAATTAGACAATTGACCATTCTTTAGCCCCGCCCGCTTACTTCTTTAGCCCCTCCCAATGTCACCAAGAGGAAGTTGTGCTTCGATTTTAAACGGCGTTGTTTTGCAAAATTTATGGCTGGTAGCGTGAAACAAAATAGTAAAATGATTGGTTGACATCTTAAGTCGCCAAACCAACAAAAATGTTTCACACACATGGCGGCCAATGAATGAATTCAAATTTCAGTTCCGGGCTGAATGAATAATTTGATTGGTTGACGTATTCCTTAATTGACAGCCGCGATTAGTCATAGAGTTCGATCAACATATACGACTAAGTGAGAATCACGAATAACCTTTACGAAGAACGGATTTGACCCTTCTTATATGTAAAGAACAAGTGTGTTTCCTAAGAGAGAAACACGTGCGCAACACTAGAGACGAATTGGTTAATATTTTAACCCATTAACAGACATACAAATTTAAAACTGGTCCAAATTCAAAGAAGTTGCAGACGACAATTTTTACTGAGTTCCTGAAATTTTAAAATTTTCTGTCATTTTTGGTATGATGAAGAAATTGCTTGTTACAAGCAATTTCTTTATTTCAGCATTTTTTTCCAAACATCTTTCTCTGAGTGTGTAAAAAAGGTGGTCGCTTTGTCTATGTTAAGGTAAAGAAACACATAAATTGTCTTAAATAGTTACATTATCTGCACTCCTAACTTAGGCCTTGTCATGCTGAACCCGGAATATATTTGTTATTGCATGGGGTATAGACAAAAATCAGCCTGCACATAAGTGCAGTCTGATCTTGGTCTACACCTTCTGCTTGCCCTCTTTCATCCATAGCTGTTTAAATAATCAATTTTCAATAGGAACATTGAGCCTCATTAAACCTTCTAGTGCCGTCAGTCCTTTTAATTTAAAGGAATTCAGTATGGAACTTTAATTCAGCATGACATTTATTGCGTGGTATCATTTTCGGATAGAAACTGGAAAACACTTCCACCAGACACTTACGATGTATATTTTTAGCTAGTAAAGCTTTAGCTTTGATAGCTTAAGCTAACAGACACAATTTTGAGGTCCTCTCAGAGTTCAACGAATGCAAACTGTCACTCGAGGTTTAACCACTACAACAATTGGATCCCTACGCCATAAAAAGTAGATCCTATGTATTTCATTAATATTGCAAACTCATCCCCTGGGTATCTTTAGCTCACTTGGGCATATCGTGTTCTAAATGAGTCTGATCAGTATCTGATCAGTATCTTCACTATGCACATTTCTGTGTATGACCACATGAATTAACTTTATATAAATTGTAGGCGGCTCCTTCAAAAGCATGCTTTTTAACCCATTCCCACCCAATCCCGCTTTTTATGCATATAAAGAAAAAAAGCTTTGGGAAAACATTGTTGATAATGAAGAAATTGATTGTAACATGCAATTTCTTCAATGTCCACAGTTATTTTTTCTTTTTTTTTTTTACCCAACAAGGCGAAAATTTTCTAAATTACCAACTTGAAATTGCTGTCTGCAACTTCTTTCAATTTGAACCAGTCTAAGATTTTGTGCGATTTTGTATGTATCTTAGAAAATTTGGTAGGTATGATAAAATGACCCACTGTAGCTACACGGAGACTCGGATTTTCGTCCTCCAACCGGTTTTTGTGTCGCGGACAGCCGTTTGAATATCTTCCATAGCTCGGGTTTCTGTGTAAGAGAAAAATATAGAAAAGTCTGATAGCTTGATTCTTTCGTGTTTTGGAAACAATGTAACATATGACAAACGCATAGAAAATAATTTTAACCAATAACAAAATCTCATTTTTGACGCACTGGAGGAATAAAGTTGCTGAAAACTTTGTGGAGAAAATGAAAAAGAACAATTTCTCCTCTTCTCACAATATTTTCTACTGAACTTGACGCCTAACTTCTGATTTTGAAACAATTTGAAATATCATCTTCAACTTTTTTCAATTTGGACCGGTACAAAATTTTGTCGTCTCATTAAGGGTTTAAAAAACCAACTACTATTAATTTCTTTGTAATAGATAGTGGAAAATGTTTAAAGGCAGTAAGAGGCACAATTCTGTTAAAATATTGGATTTATCAGACTTAGCCTATAAATCAGTTTTGTTGTCTCAAATATTGTGCAAAGTGTCAGATAAATAGCTCGGGTAATCTCTAAGCTATGACAATTGCATGAAAACGTTCCACAGGATTCCTAGGCGTAAAAAGAGAACACCTATTCACTTAAAATCAAATTCTTACAGCAGTTACGAAGTCTAGTCCATCCCTTTCCTGTTCAATCACTGGTTTTTACGTCCCTGAGTTTTTATAATTTGGAGAACATTATGGAAAAGATAGAAATTGCTTGTAACATCATCTGGTAGACCTTTGTCAAGATTGTATAGATTATGGCCTGGGGGTCAAAATTAGCCCGTTCCCAGACGTCACAAGTTTTACATAGGCTTATATAGTGAAACTTTAAAAATCTTCTCCCAAACAGGAGGGCTTACAGCTTTGATATTTGGTGTGTAGTCGAATTTATATCGTCATTATGTGGTCCTGAGTGCATGCTTCAAGTTTGAAGTCGTTTACCTGATTAATTATTGCCTTGATGAGCGACCGTAATATCATAAGTAGTTTGTTTAAGCAGTTATTACGATGTTTCAGTCACCAAAGGGTGATATAGTGTTGTGTTATTGCGCTGCAGGTAAAAAATAGATAAATGAATTGCTGGCAACTTCGACGCTCGGTTAGAAAAAAAAATCAAAACAAAACAAAACCCCGCTTTCACATTCACACAAGTTAACGGCTAACATATTTAACCCTCCATAATAAACTAACCTCTTTAATGAGCTGTTTTTCCGTCCTCTCATATCCTGGTAGGTAGAGAATTACCGGCTGAAATTCTCTACGTTTGGTAGGAAGGATTTCCATAATGTTGAGGGACGTCCGGACAAACGGACAGTCCAAACACTAGTTCTAGTATCTATCTAACCCTCTATTCAAATAGTAAAATATTTATACAGATACAACAACACAAAAATGTTCTTGGAGCTAAAACCGGACGTACGGTATTTTGTTGCCAGGCGAAGACGTCAAACGACGTTCTGGTTGACGTCGTAGGGTCAATGTCGTAAAATTAATGACGTAAATCTTGTGACGTTGTAAAATATAAATAAATAATTACGGGCTACATGTATGTTAAATACCCGAAACCCCTTCTCATACAATCCCACTGTTTTTATGATCATAAGAAAATTATTATTTGCTATAGTCTAGAATAAAGATGTTTGTATTCGATAAGCTTGTCTCAAAGTAAACCTAGTGAAAGATTCCTTCTCTCACATAAACATTGAAAAATAATTTTGGGTCCTAGGAAAACAAGGGGCCCATAGGGTCTTATCGGTCACCCGAGTCAAAAGAGCACAAGAACAGATACAAGTCCACCAGATGATGCTACATACCAAATATCAAAGCTGTAGGCCTTTCTTTTAAGGAGAAGAATTTTTAAATTTTCGCTATATAAGCCCTATGTTTAACTTGTGACGTCCGGGAACGGGCTTATTTTGACCATGGGTATATAATTTATACAATCTTAATGAATGTCCACCAGATGATGCTACATACCAAATATCAAAGCTGTAGGCCTTTCTGTTAAGGAGAAGAATTTTAAAGTTTTCCCTATATAAGCCCTATGTTTAACTTGTGACGTCCGGGAACGGGCTAATTCTGACCCTGGGCCAATAATTTATACAATCTTGATAGAGGTCCACCAGATGATACTTCGTACCAAATATAAGAGCTGTAGGTCTTTTTGTTCGGTAGAAAAAGATTTTCAAAGTTGTCACTTTGTAAGCTTACCCCCCCCTCCTAGCCTAGCACGGCCATTTCTTGACAGATTTATTTTCTTGTACAAACTTTGTAGTCCTTGAATTTAAGACTCTAAATACCAAATGTGAATCCAATCCAACAGCCGGTTCATGACTAGAGGATTTTTAAAGATGTACCCTTTTTTGTCACTTTTTGGCCACTTATGGAGCCTACAGGGGAGATAACTATAAATCTGAAGTGCCTTCCCATGGGGATGCTTCCTGTCAAGTTTGTTTGAAAGCCGTTCAATGGTTCTTAAGAAGAAGTCGAAAATGTTAAAAGTTAACGCACGACGACGGACAAAACACGATCACCATAGGTCACCATGACGTTCGGTCAGGTGACCTAAAAATCAATTCTGTGCAAAAGTATGCATAACGGGGACACATTTTGTTAAAAATTTACAAGGCTATTGGCCGTTGTGGCCGTTGGATATGAATACGAGCATAGATATATAAGAAATTTTCTTCAGCCTCATTAGAACATTTGGTAGAGCACCCGACTTCAAAACTTGAGATCTCGGGTTTGATCCCCGAGCTGACAGAACTTAACAAATTGTCTTTAGGATGAAACGTTAAGCCCAGACCCTGTGTGACGGTACTCTCCATCGAGCACGTCTAGGAATCAGGCGGGGCTCCCAGCAGTTTCGTTCTGTGTCCTTGCACTGCCCCACTTAACAAGCAGATTCACACATAAGTGTGATAAGATTTTTCTGTTCATACCTGCATGAAAACAAAAATATTTTCTTAATTTCTTGTAATTTAATGACATCGAGTGAAGAGAGCAAATAATTTGCAAATTTGGATATATCTTTCTTTGGAACTATTTTATGCACAAGCATACAAAAAAGCTGTGTGCTTAAAATTTGTTTATGAAGGTATGAATAATCTTTTTTGCGACCAATCAGTATGCTCGTTTTGGGTAGATAAAAAAACAAGAGCACCGCCTACGTGTGCCTACGCTCGATTGTTAGGTGCTGGATAGTGGACAAAATGAATCTAGAGTTATCCCCCTTAATAGTGTAGGTTGCTCTTTTGATAGTGAACAAGCGTGCCAAGTTTCAAGTGAATGCCTTTAGTAGAACCAGAGATAACATAAAATATCAAAGTTGACGACGACACCAAGGCTATAGCAATACCTCGAGTTTTCTCAAAAACAGCCCAGCTAATAAAATTACTAGAAATTTCACAGGAAGACCCATATCTTATATAGGAAGGAATGCACAATTGATGCTTTATGTAACATTTCTCTTTATTTCTCAATCAGTCAAAATACGAACATGACAAAATAACCATGAAAATAATCATAGCATTCAATATTTTGTTAAAATTGGTACAATAACAACTTTTGGCCACATTGATGAGATGTTAGTCTAATGAATTTTCATAAAATGAAACAGTTCCGTTAAAACGCACAAAGTCAAAAATAGAATTAACATATCACAGACAAAGAAAAAAAAATAACTAACTATCACTTCTTGTTAAAATGAAACCAATACTAACTCGGAGAATTGATAAAATCATCTGAACTTTGAAGCAACCAATATAATTCATTGGGCGTCCAAAATTTATAACAACAGCTTAAACCATTACCAGATAACAGAATTTTAGACTGGTCCAAATTGAAAGAAGTTGAAAACAACATTTTTGTCAATAAAATCTTAACCTGTCTTAATCTTGTCCTGATGTATATTTATCCTTTTTCACATTTTGACATAATTTGATCACTGCTGGGTTTAAAGATTCTCTCAACACAATAAGAACAACCAAGTAGTGTAGGCTAAGATCAGACTGCACATTTGTGCAGGCCAATCTTAGTCTACACACCTGCCAAAGCATCGCCAAAAGTGGTGACATATTAAAAGGGTCAATTTGATAGCATGAACAAAAATTGTCTAATTCTTATTGAATCCTAGGATATACATACCTATAAGAATTGAATTCAAATTAGAGAATTATTATATGATCATTTTTAAAGCAAGTTAATCTACCATTTAACCCATTAGCAGATGGCAAAATTTTAGACTGGTCCAAATTGAAAGGAGTTGCAGACGACAATTGAAAGTTTATGACATTTTAGATTTTTTTAACTTTCTGGATAGAAAACATCATTTAAACGAAGAAATTGCTTGTAACAAGCAATTTCTTCATTTTATATGATGTTTTTATTCCAATTGTATTTTTGAAGGGTGTGTGTCAAAAAGCGTGGGAAGGGGTTAAGAGATATTGTGTATGGAAAGTTAACTTTAATTATGGTCTCTTAAAATGTAGTCACCTGAGCAAGATCATTTTCAAGACAATTTGAATCCCCCTATTGTACGAGGTAAACATAACCTTATACATGTCCAATTTCAAACCAGATACTAAAGGTAAAAGATTTCTGGTTTAGTAACCTCAAACTTTCCTATAATACATCACATTTATTTCCCTTTTTATTTCACACTTTTTGAATTCAAGTTGGTTTCAAAGAAAAGATGAACAGAAGGTATAAGATAAACAGAGTTTCAAATATGGTTGATAGGATTTAGTGCCTCATTGAGCTATTTTCTATAATATTGTATTGCTGTTGCACCTAACCATGGCCTCCTGTCATTTCTCACACTATTAACCCATTCCCACACAATGATGCCTTTAAACGCCCCTCAATATGAAAGCTTTGGAAAAAATTGTGGAGAATGAAGAAATTGCTTGTTACAAGCAATTTCCTCACTATCCACAATGATTTCTACCCAAAAGACAAAGATTTTAAAGATTTCATCAACTTAAAATTGTCGTCTGCAGCTTCTATGAAACTGGACTGGTCTAAAACTTCATGTGGGAATGGGTTATAACGACAAAATTCAGATGGAGCTACCTGCCATTTATCCTTCTTATCAACCAATTAACACTCAATCCCACATTTTCATGCGATATAAAATATAGCATGAGAAAACATTGTGAGAAAAGGAGAAATGGCTTATGGCAAGTAATTGCTCCATTTTTCACATTGTTTTCTTACCTTTCAAAAATTATTTTTTTTAAGCGTGATGTGCAACTTCTTTCAATTTTGATACGTCTGAAATTTTGTCATCAGGTATTTGGTTAAAGCATACTAAATATGAGCTCATGCACGACATTTCCAACAATTACATATGTGCGCACATGTGCGCAAAGCAAAGACTCAGATCAGCCTGTGCATCTGCACAGTCTGACCAGAGTCTTCACTCTGCACTCTATAGATAGATACTAACCCAAAGCTTCTTTAAACAACCAGCGAATATTCAAATTGCCCAGAATGGCTGTCCAGGGTGCTCAAAGTGTGAAAGTCACGCACATGTGAAATGGTTGGAAATGTCATGCATCGGCTCATGAGAGGGGATATCCAGAATTATATCTTAAACCCTTTCCTGTTTTAAAACTTTTTAGACCTGTCCAAATTCAAAGGTTTTGCAGACGAAATTTACAAAATGATTTAATTTGAAAAATAACCATTTTGTAGGGTAGAAAATATTGTGGAAAAAGAAGAAATTGCTTGTTACAAGCAATTTTTTCTTTTCCCACAATGTTTTCTCAAGTATAAAAACACAAGGACGTAAAAATCAGTGATTGCACTGGCAAGGGTTTTAATACATTAATAGCACAGGTTATAAGATAATCACAGGTAGAATATCACATATTTATATGTTGGACTATCTTTAATTCACTTTAATAGTACTTGATGTCTTCATGGCTGATACAGGAGCATCTTTCCTACTTGCCCGAGCTTCTTGTTTCTTAACAGCGGCCCACGCCATCTTTCTCGCAGCTTCTCCAGTCATCTGTGTTTGTAAAAAGTCAGTTATATTCTTTAATGCCTTGTCCATACTCTCCTGTAGTGTTATGACCTTTTTACTATTGTGAACTGAGAGATCTTCCATTCTATTGAGTTCGTTAGTGTTATACAGTCCTCTATATTTATAATATTCCATCATGGCTCCATGCATCCTCATCTGTAAGGCTTGTAACTGAAAAGCACAACACGAAATTTGACTTTATAAAATGACTGACATCCAGGGAGTACAATAAATCTACTTTTATGTTAGCAATTGACGGATCGGGCTGTCAATCAAAAAATCGAAAGACTAATCAAATAATACATTTATCCAGGAAGTGAACTTTGAACTCTGGTATTACTCAACATTTATGTAAAGCATTTTTGTTGGTTTAGAAACCTTGTAACTAAAGCTTATTCAAGCTGTTGATACAAGGCTTCGAATGGCAACCAAACAATTCATTTACATATGACTGACCATTAACCCTTTCCTGTACAATCCCTTGTTTTCACATCCCCCATGAATTAATACTTGAGAAAATATTGTGGGAAAGCAAGAAATTGCTTGTCACAAGCAATTTCTTCTTTTCCCTCAATATTTTCTTAGCAGTAGGCTCGTTACATTTCAAATTGCACCAACTTTTGATTGTTGTCTGCAACTCCTTTCAAATAGGACTGGTCTAAAGTTTTGAAAAACGGGAAAGGGTTAATTTTGCAAAATAAAGCTGTTTGAAACCTACCTAGAACTTCCTGTCGGAGCTCAGTGGGCGTGGCCAGCAATCAGTCGATTAACAGCTAGTTTAGTAATCCTGATGTGCTTACAGTTATGAGTTTTTTGAACAGTGAAATTGGTGTAAAATTGAATGATGTCAGTTTACAATCAAATTGTATGCTATGTGAAATATCTTGGAGTGGTAAATTATAAAGAAAACGGCTGTTAATCTGTACCACTATTTCGATTACTTACTACATTAGTTTTGAGTTTGAATAATTTTTCAATCTTAACATGTGGCTGTGATTAAGGAATCACTTTATTTCTTTTATATTTCTTTTTTACTATTATTTCCCTTTTTGAAGCATATTATTCAATGTCACAGAGAGGTTGATACATTACCTGTCTTGTATCCTTTATTGCATTTTCATATTTAACTCTATCTTCAAAGTTGTTCATATATTTGTCTTTAATCACCATAAAATGGTTTTGGAGGGTTCTGTATTTAGAGGCAAGATCTTTGTTTGTAACAATACTCTTTGTCTTCTCCTCCTGAAAAATTAAAAGCCCATTTAATATTAAATCTTCAGGATAATAGCATTACTATAATACACTCTCCACAGTAAGCCCTATCACTATACCTTCATGAGGTCCATTTTGCTGAGCAGATGCACTTAAGACCTACCCTGACCAACAGAAAACTGATTATTGTTTGTTTTTTTTTTACCAGACACCGGTTAACCCTTTGCTGGTTAATCCCTGGTTTTTACGTCCCTTTCATTTTGTAATTGAGAATACATAGTGGAAAAAGAAGAAATTGCTTGTACACATGTATTCTTTTTCCACAATATTTTCTACCCTACTAAATGGTTATTTTTCAAATAAAATCAACTTTAAATTTTCGTCTGCAAAACCTTTGACTTTGAACAAATCTAAAATTTTGCAAAACAGGAAAGGGTTATCACTTTCATGTTCAATCCTTTGTTTTTATGATTAAGCACTCTTCTAATTGAGAAAGCATTGTGGGAAAAGAGGAATTGGTTGCTTGAAGCAATTTATATTTTGCCCACAAAATTATCTACACTGGAAATTGATCACTTCAAAATTTGACTTATTTTTTATTGTTGCATGAAACTTTTTTCAAATATGACAAGTCTAATATTTTAAAAAAACAGGAAATGGTTAACTGGCATTATTTTGCAAAATTCTGGTCAGCTACATGCAAACAAAGGTAAAATGTTGGCCGCCTCAATGTCATAACTTCAGCTTCATTAAGCTGTAGTTACAACATTTAAGTCACCAAAGGAACAAAATATGCTTTACATAAATGTAGTTCTATATCAGAGTTTAACCCATTCCCACTCAATGACGCCTTTTGACACCTCTGAAAAAAATGATTAGGAAAACATTGTAGAAAATGAAGAAATTGCTTGTAACAAGCAATTTCTTCATTTTCTACAATGTTTTCTACCAAGAAAGTTGAAAAAATCTAAAATTGCATGAACTTTAAATTGTCGTCTGGAACTCCTTTCATTTTAGACCAGGATAAAGTTTTGCCGTCTGGTAATGGGTTAAAGTTAACTCCCAGTCTTATTCTATGATTTGATTGGTTTATCACTATTTTGATTGACAGCTGCTCCATCAATTATCTCCCTTTAACAGCTGTTACAGATGGGGATACTCTTACCTCTAAGTTTCTCTTTACTGCTTCTCTTTCTGACAAAAATTTTCGGTGTTTGTCATTATTTGTTCTTATTCGACCTGAAATAAATTCAATATGTAAAAAATTAAAGAACAATGCTAAAGATTTTGTACAAAGGCCCTTAACAAATTCTGTTTAAGCGTTCCACACAATCAGGCCTTTTGACACCCCTTAAAAAAAATATAAGGAAAACGTTGTGTAAAATGAAGAAATTTCTTGTAACCAAGTACTTCATTTTCCACAATCTTTTCTACCCAGAAGGTTGCAAAAATCTTAATTTTCATAAATAAATAATTCTTATCTGCAACTTCTTTCATTTTGGACCAGTCTAAAGTTTTGGCATCTGGTAAGGCGTTAATTGTATTTACGAAGTTAAGGTCACCCAGCAACAATTTTCTTTCTTTTTTTTTATCTTTTAATGACCTATTGACCATTGATAGATCTAAAATTTTGCAAAACAGGAAAGGTTTAATTTCTTGTAAACAAAAGGACCATGATGGTCCTATATCGCTCCCCTGAGTATGATGGCTCAAGGCTTTATGATATATACAAAAAATAAAAGCTATACTCCTAATTGTTTTGGAGAAGAAGATTTTTAAAGATTTTCTCCTTTAATCCTAGGTATTTTTTTTATCCCAGAGTATAACGCTCAATTCAAGAGTACGGTACTTCTTTGAAGCATTTTGGTAGAGGGTTAATAGAAACTGATATACACCAAATATCAACTCTCTAGGCCTAATGATTTAGGAGGAGAAGCCTTTCAAAAATATTCTTCTTTATTCCTACATAAATTGAGGGATAGCACTGAAAAGGGCTAATTTTCAGAGAACGGTTAAATCTCTGAAGTATTTTGGTAGAGGGTCAATAGATGATGACACTCTAGGCCTAATAGTTAGGGAGAAGAAGATTTACAAAGATTCCCTTCTTTTTTTCTATGTAAAATCGGGTTTGCACAGAAAAGGGCTTATTTCAGAGTACCGCGATTCTTTGGAGTATTTTGGTAGGGGGTCAATATATGATGATTTATGCCAAATATAAAAGCTCTAAGCCTTATAGTTTGTGAGAAGAAGATTTTCAAAGATTTCCTGCTTTATTTCTATGTAAAATCAGGGATAGTACAGAAAAGGGCTAGATTTCAGAGTAAGGTAATTCTTTGAAGTACTTTGGTAGGGGGTCATTAGATGATGCTGTGTACCAAATATGAGAGCTCGAGGCCTTATGGTTTTGGAGGAGAAGTTTTTTCTCTTGGTTGCCATGGCAACCAAAGTTCTTGAAAGATTTCAATTCTTTGAAGCATTTTGAAAGCATTTTGAAAGAGCATGACCTTAGGACCATTTCGGTGAAGTTTGGTTGAAATTCCATGGTTAGTGTAGGAGGAGAAGATTTTTTAGTAAATTGTGAACGGACAGATAGACGGCCGGCCGGACGCCGGACGATGACCGATCACAATAGTTTACCTAGAGCACTTTGTCCTCAGGTGAACTAAAAACAGAAAGAGTTATAAGTTGTTTCCTAAATTGTGACTTATCCATGTCCGTACAAAGCCTTTGCACAAAATGTGTATGCACATTAAAACTTGAAGAGATCAGTTGCAGCAGAGGTCAATCAGAGATTGATTTAAAAAATTACCAATAGTGAGGTAAAACGACAAGTTTAGATCAGAAAATCTGATGATGGTGAAAAGTATTGGTTGGTAAAAGACTGATAATCATAGGCAGGAGTCGATACTATCAGTGTCCCGGGATCCCGAGGATCCCTGAAAATTGGAAGAGACCCCAGCAATCTAAGGCTAGGGAATCTGTCAGGATCCTTCAATATTTCTCATGTACAATAGATCTTAATGTATTAACCCTTTCCACTTTTTGGAAATTTTAGACTAGTCCAAATTGAAAGAGGTTACTGACGAAAATGAAAACTGGATGCCATTTGAAATGAAACAATCCTATGTGGTAGAAAATATTGTGGAAAAAGGAGAAATTGCTTGTTACAAGCAATTTCTTCTTTTTCTACAATGATCCTGGAGTATAAAATCACAGGAATGTAAAATTCCATATTTGAACGGGAAAGGGTTAAATGATGCTCCTGATTTTTTTTCTTTGCTTATTTTATGTAGAAAACTTTGTGGGTAATGAAGAAATTGCTTGTAACAAGCAATTTCTTCATTTTCCACAATGTTTTCCGAAGCCTTTTTTAAGTTGGGCTTAGAAGGGCAGGATTGCGTGTGAATGAGTTACTGTATATCAAGGACAGATCCCTGATTATATGGAGGAAACCCTGAAGTAATAGGTAGGGATTTCAGTGGGATCCCACTGAAGCAAAGTTAGTGTTGACCCCTGAATGGTCCTTCATTAGATGACATATTTCAAATACTTACTAAGAACATCACTATACTGGCCCTTCAAATCATCCTCTATCTTTTGTGATGCTTCAATTTGTAAAGTCAGCTCCTTCATTTCTTCCCTAGAATAGAATTAAAAATGCAGTTTTGAAAATCAGAGAACTATATTAGTATGTGGTGTCCGTGGTCGAGAAGTAGAGCGTCGGCTTCCCGATCAAGAGGCCCTGAGTTCGATTCCCAGGAGTGGCTATCAATCTTGGTTCTGTCATTGTCCCACACTTTCAGCACGAGTACTGATGTATTTTCCAGGAAGCAGAAATGAGAGGGATTAATCTCAGTTGGAAGAACTTGTTTCCCAATTGATGTAAAATAAATAGGTTTAAACCTAAACATATTCATGTATATAGGAAAAGAACAAAAAGTTTGTTCTAAATAATTTCATTATTTTTCCCTTGAAACTTTCAGAATTGATCATTTATAAATCAATCTAGTTTGGTCAATGTTTCAGTAATCATTAATAAATGACAGAAATTAACAAATAGTGTCTATCAATTAAATAATCAGTTGACCAATGAAATCTTTTATTTAGAATGAAAGTAAAATTTGAAGTCCGACATTTGCCGTATTAATGTGAAGCATTTTTCTTATTTTGGCAACTTAAACATCATAACAACAGCTTATTTGAGCTGCCTCAATTTTCCAGGCTACAAGTCTACCAGTCTTCCCCCAAAATTTATCCATGAACTACATACCCTAAAGTTTCCAGTGCTTTACTTGTTGAGGTTACCAGTCTATCCATCATTCCCTGAGATTTATCCATATCATCCATCTTGTTTTTCATGACATCAGATTTCCACTCCATGTGATCCAAACGTTTACTGATGTCTAGTAAATCTTTCTGAAAACATAAATAAATAAAAATGTAATAAGCTACATAAAGTAATCTGTAACAAACCTTTTATAGACACTTTTAAAAACCTGTAAGGCCCCTTTTTCTGTGTTTTCAATGCCACAGTTATTTCATGCATCTTTGAAGAGAATCTGATAAAACTGTGGACTTTATTGTGTTAACGAGGAAATTTCAATCAAGTTCTCATAAGGCCCCTTTTCCTGTGATTCTTTATTGACCTGACCAATTTTAAAAAGAATCAATCCTCAGGATTATACAATCATTCTGTGAAAGTTTGAAGAGAATTCAATGAAAACTGTGGATTTTATCTTGTAATAGAATTTCCATAAGGTCCCTTTTCCCATGATTATTGACTGATCAGACCCAATTTCAAAAAGAACTATACTAATGATAGTTTGATCACTCTATGAAAGTTAATCCAATGAAATATGGGGCATTCATTGTGTTAAATGGAATATTTAATGAAAGGTTTTCATAGGGCCCCTTTTTACATAATACCTGACGGATTGTACCCAAAATCTGGAAAGAATGATCCTTATGATTGCACAATCATTCTGTGAAAGTTTGAAGTGAATCCTGTGGAATCTAGGGACATCATTGTCTTAACTAGAATATTAAGATGCAGGGCTCTGCAGAGTGGGCGACTCAGGCGAAAAAGTCGCCTGGTTTCATAAAACTTCGCCTGATTTGCTGATCAAAGCGAAGTCGAAGTCGCCTGGAATTTTCGGGAAGTCGCCTGGATACGATAGGTGATAAACAAATCTGGCCCAGTGGCTATAAAAGTAGGGGACAGTGTGCAATTATACAACTGTCCGTCGGAAGCCCTTTGATCGTAAATCAAGCGTGTATCGATACTGTAGTCGTGAGGCCAGCAGATTATCAGAAATAGGGGTATGTAGTCAACATGCTTGCTTCATTCACACCTACGCTGATTGATTTCGGCAATGCTGTGTATACTCTCGGCACTAGAAATCTTTATTTAAAATCCTTTCCCTTCTGAAGTTTTAATTATTTCTGTAAATTAAGTTATCATCAGTCTACGAGATTTGTTGCTTACTTTCACATAATGAGAATAATGGCCGACATTTAAAATATTTTTAAAAATTTGAAACCTTGATGAAGAATAATTCTGCCAAAAATCTACGTAGAGTAAATTCATTTTTCATTAGAATCCTTCAATTTGAGTTATCTGCTTTAATTGTAACAAGTGAAGAAAATTATGGCAAACAATTTAAAGGCTTCTACGGTCTTTTCCTGAGTTTCTTGTTATGATACATTCTATCCAAAAACTAAATTTCACTTACTTGTGTTGCTAATAATTCCTTTAAATAACATGTAATCCTATAAAATGGAGCAAATTATCCTGTGTTAACTTTAAACCTCTGCATGTACAGAGTCTGGTTTTGTGTACTGAGCAGTAACCCTTACCCTTTACACACTATAACTGACTTAATCACAGAGGACCTATTTTGACCAATTAATGACAATTTTTATCCATTTATATGTTATCAGGTAAAGTGCACAGACTTTAACTCATTACCACACAATCCCCCATTTTGACATCTTGAAAATGTTTTTATGGGAAACTGTGGAAAAAGCAGGAAATGTTTGCTGCAAGCAATTTATCCTTTCCCCACATGTTTCTACCCTCTTTGGCACCTTCATTCTTATTTAAGCTAACTGTGAAATGTCTTATTTAGCTTCTTTTAATTTGTACCAGTCTGAATTTTTTCTTCTGGTAATAGTTTGATTAAATACATGTTGTTACAATAAAATCTTTTCTCATTTTCTGCTTCAAATAGAAACACTACTCATTTCATTCAGACTGCCTATACACTATTTGCATTTTTTTATTAGTTGACTTTTTTTATCATATATGAATCTATTATGAAATAAATAAATTCAGAATCAAACTCTTGAATTCTAAAACAAAAAAAGAGAAAAATACAAAAGTATTTGTTCACAGGAATAAGATCTTTATTGAGGACTGAAAGGATAAGCAGTATTTTCTATGTTTATTGCATGATACATAATATAAAATGCAACTACTTGGTTGTAAAGCTATTTTATTTTCTGATAGAAATGAGGAATACGCGCAAAAACTTAATTTTTAACGAGATTCACTTCTCCTGAAAGTCTCACCACTTCTCCACATTTTGAAAAACTTCTCCCAATTCTCAGACTAGTGAGCAGTGACTTCTCCCCAAATTCTGGGAGTCTAGAGAGCCCTGAGATGATTTTTTATAAGGCCCCTTTTCATGTGATATTTGACTGATCAGATCCACTGTTAGAATCAACAAGCGTAATGATGGTACAATCAATCTGTGTAATCTGTGGACTTTTCCCCTGATACTTTACATACAAACCAAATTTCAAAAGTAACAATCCCAATGAAGGTAAACCCATTCTCTAAAAGTTTTAAGAGAATCAATGAAAACAGTGGCCTGAATTGTGTCAAGAATTTTTTCTAATAAAATTTTTCATAAGGCCCCTTTTCCCGTGAAACTTAATAAATCAGACCCAATTTACAAAGGAACAATCCTTATGATAGTTCAATCATTCTAAAAGTTTGAAGAAAATGATAGAGATTGAGGACTTTATTGTGATAATGACATTTTTTATATAAAATTTTTATAAGGTCCCTTTTCTTGTATCACTTAACCAATCAGACCCAATTTACAAAGAACCAATCCAAATGATGGTACAATCATTCTATTAAAGTTTGAAGAGATTCTGATAAAGATTGGGGACATTCTTTTGTTAATGAAGAATTGGTAATTATTTTTCATACAGCCTCTTTTCCTATGATACTAGACAGATCAGACCCAATTACAATCCAAATGATGGTACAAACACATGACCCTTATTACATGATACTTGACTGCTCACACAGAATTTGTAAAGGAACAATCCTAATGATGGTACAATCATTATATGAACAATTGAAGAGAATCTGATGAAAACTGTTATTGTGGTGCAAGGGTTTTAAAATGAAATTTTCATAAGGAACCTTTCCTGTAATACTTGATGGATCAGGTCTAATGTCAACATCAACGATTGTTTCTTGACAGTTCAGATCCCATTTTGAAAATGATCCTTTTTGCCTTGCACTAATCATTCTGTGAAAGTTTCAACAAAATCTGATCAAAGCTGTGAGATTTATTGGATTAACTAAGATCTTTTTATTAAATTTTCATAAGGCCCCTTTTCCTGTGTTTCTTGACAGATCAGCCTTTGGCAAGTAGAGCTAAAAATAAAGTCTGGTTGATTGTATAGGTTGATTGACACTATTTCAGAAATAAAGTTTGGAAGACATTGTGGCCAATGAAGAAATTGCTTGATACAAGATATAGGATATTTATTATCACTTCCCCTTATCTGAAGGACTGAACTGGAAGGTTTACCTTCAAATGACTATGGTGGGGTTCTATTTTACTAATTTTATCCTGAAACTTTCTCTCTGATTCTTGTCGCTGCTTGATTGTCTCATCTCTTTGAGCTGAAAGTTGTCTCTTTTTCTGTAACAGAAAAAACATACACTCTTTAGAATTTTATCAAGCTGAAATTGTCATCTAAATCTTCTGTCAGTTTAACCCATTCCAACACACTTTTTGACACCCCTCAAGAAAAAGAAATGGGAAAACATTGTGTAAAATGAAGAAGTGTTGCAGCCAATTTCTGCATTTTAAACAATGTTTTCTACTCATAAAGTTGAACAAATATGAAATTTTCAATTGTCATTTGCAACTCCTTTCAAGTTGGACCAGTCTACAATATTGTTGTATGGTAATTGGTTATATCAGTCTAAAATTTTGATGTCTTGTAATGCATTAAAGGCACACATATACAGTCGGGCCGCGTTTATCTGGACGTCATTAATCCAGAATATTCGATATCCAGACATAATTTCTTGGGAACTGAATTTTTATTCATAAATTGTACACTTTAACCTGGAAATTTGCCTTCCGGACAGAAAAAATCGGGAACGAAAACCGAAAAACTGTACAAAATTGCTTAGATAATCCAGGCAAGGGGTTAGTCATTCCAATAAAACCTGTTATAATTACTATCTGTTGTAATCTGGTTTGATCCGATAAACACATCCATTGATGCGACTAACTGCCTGACACGTGTCAATGATTAACTGTTTAACTGGTGATCCTTGATTGCAGACAATTTTCACACCTTACAAACAGCTTAATTGAGCCGCGTGCCAGTACGACAACGTGAAAATTAGTATTATGTCCACGTGTACTGACACCTTTTACGCATATTATTCAAAACGATCGGAGTTTTACTTTAAAGAACACTACTCCCAGGTACTTTAAAACTGATTGAAAAATTACAAAAGTGCATGTCGTCTGCTACAGCTATAAATTCATATTGGGGGTTGATCAAAATTACGCAAGCATTGTTCTTACGCCGCACCGATACCTGCAACAACAACAACAACAGAAAATCAATAATGGCTGCCAAAACTTGTTTATCCGGAAAATGTTTACTCCAGACACTTCCATAGGAAACGAAAGTGGCCGGATTAACGCAGCACGACTGTATTTATTAAACTGTGTTGAAATAACATCAAATTCTAGACTTTCATAACTAACAGACCATGGCTGTCAGTCAAAGAATCAATTGACCTATCAAATCATTCATTTAGACCCGATTTGAACTTTGAACTCTAACATTGGCCAAGATTTATTAGAAGCATTTTTATTGGTTTGCCAACTTAAACATCATAAATAGAGTTTATTCAAGCTGTAGCTGTAGCCAACAAACCATTTTACTGTTTTGTTTCATGATACTGGCCATTAACCCTTGTCATGCTATATATATAACCTACTGAATTGTTTTAAAATCAAAGGGCTGAAAGCACTGTCAGAAGTCGATGTTCAAAAATCAATACTTCTTTTAGAAATCAATTTCATAAAACCACTCTGACAGGAAAAGTACAAGCAGGGGGTGTAGACCAAGATCAGACTGCACTTATGTGCAGGCTGATCTTAGTCTACACCTCCTGACAAAACTGGAATATTTCGGGTTCAGCATGACAAGGGTTAATATAGCAATATAAAGCCATTTAATCCTTTCTTGTTCAATCCCTGATTTTTACATCCCTGCAATTTTATAATTGAGAAAACATTGCAGGAAATGAAGAAATTGATCGTAACAAGCAATTTCTTCTTTCCCCACAATATTTTCTACCCTGTATGTTTGTTGCTTTTCAAATTGCACTCACTTTCAATTGTCGTATGCAACTTCTTTCTAATTGGACAAGTCTAAAATTTTGAAAAACAGGAAAGGGTTTATATTGAAGTGAGCAGAAAAATTCAAACCCAGACCTTGCACTTAGTGATAGTCATGAGCATTATCCACAATGTTTCTATCCAGAATGACAAACAAAATTTAAAATTCCATCAACTCGAAATTGTCATCTGCAGCTTTTTTCAATTTGGGCCTGTCTTAAATTTTGTTGTGTAGGAATGGGTTAATATCTAATTAGTGGCACTTCCTGTCTAATCTCAGTGGGCGTGTCCAGTGATTGGTCAATTACAATTCTGACTTACCCTCGATTTTTCTTCTTTAGCTGACCTCAGTTTTTCCACCTTCTCTTTGACGACCTTGACAGCACTCACAACATCGTCCGCTACCCTCGTAGCCTGAAAGGGGGTTATACAATTAGAACTAATCTTCTATACTGTACTATCACTTACTTGTTGCTTTAATAAAAAAATTACTTTTAAAAAAAGTTGATTTACTTTACTTTTTCTATTCAATAAAACTAGCTGACAAACTACAGCTTTTGCTAAATCACTTTACTTGCTACCATAACAGTTTAACAATTCAAGTGGCAAATCAAATTTTGCTTTACTAACATCTATAAGATATGCACAGTTAAAAAACTTTGTTCCAAATATTCAATTTATAATCACTCTTTGCATTACCAGAAGACAAAAAATTAAGACTTCTTCAAATTCAAAGAAGTTGCACACAACAATTTTTAGCTAGTAAAATATGAAAAATATTTGTCTTTTGGGGTACAATCATTGTTGATAACGTAGAAATTGCTTGTAACAAGCTATTTCTTCAGTTTCAACCCTCGAAGGGTTTTAAAACAGGATTATGTGGAAATGGCCAGGTATCAGGTATACTATGAATTCCTACAGAATTAAAATAATTATCACAAACATAAACAAGTTTCCCTGTTCCTCATCTTTTAATGGTCTGCCTTATTTATGTGCAGATGCTTCATTCATTATGATATATGTTTCTTTATAAATCGTCTATTTTCAGTTATTTTAATTGTACGTTTAAAATTCATGAAAATTGTTAAGTACAGCATGCATGGGGACAAAATTTAACCCATTCCCACACAATTCCCCCTTTTTACGCACTTCAAGGAAAGGGCTCTGCAAAAAATTGTGGAGAATGAAGAATTTGCTTGTATCAAGAAATTTCTTCATTATCCACAATGTTTTCTATCTAAAAAGACGATAAAATTCAAAATTCCATCAACTAGAAATTAAAGTCTGCAACCTCCTTCAATTTGGATCAGTTTAAAACTTTGATGTGTTGGGACAAAATTTAATTAACATTTGAAGATCATCATGCATTGTTAGATGTTTTACATTTTATACTGCTGTAACAGTTAATACCTTTATAAGTAGACAATTTAATTGTGGGTTAAACACCATTTTCAAAAGTATTTCAGTTATATTGCATTGGCTACTGCCAATTACTTTCACTATTTATCATTCACCAACTGGTGAGAGACAAATGACACAGGTTGTGTTGACTTTCGCAAAATGTAGGAAAGAATATTGACCAAGCTTGGTCCAAAGGTTCGAATTCACCACCATAGGGTCGAGAGTACAACACATTACTGCCTCGGCTCAGGATGATAAGGCAAACATCAAAGACATTTTACTCATATTCTAGCAAATATATTACCAGTGTCAAAATTGTACAACATATAAAGTTCAGTGTTATTACAACAATTATAATTGTGACTCATCATGCAGAAAGCAACCATCTGGGAAATATGAAAATTATCGACACTAGTCAAACTGCACAGAATGTGCAAGCAGAACAGAGTCAATGAAGTCTTTTGTATTTTACCATTTTCCAAATGTGACATGGCCATTTTACCTTACAATATAAATCATCTGTGTTTTAAGTTTTTTTTGTCTTCTGTTTTTATAATAATTCCATATTTGATCCGAGCTAAATCTGTTTTTCTTTTCAAAATATCCTTTAAATAAAATACTTGTATGGACTTTTTTCTTAACCTTTGTTTTAAATCAGTGGCCATATGTTTTGCAAACTTGAATTGTTTTATATCTCTGTCAAATTGTATGCGGGTTTGGGGGGGGTGGGGGGGGTCAGCGGGCACAGTTAGAGATTTAATAAACTTGAATCCTAACATATTACCTTGTCCACTTATAAATGCAACTACATACAAATTAAGAGCATTGTATTTAGAAAAAAAGTCTGCAGTAACAGAGAATTTATCCTGAGTTAAATTTTAGCATGTTAGACAGATGGGCAATGTTAAAACAATATTCCCGAATATGGGGCATAAAAAATATTGTTATTTGTCAAAACATTAAGATAAAGATCACTCCTTCATGTCTTCTATTTACTATTATTATCACAGTCCCCACCATACACCTATAAACAATGCATTACAACAACATGTAAATGTGAAACATTTAAAACTCTTTCTTACATAATCACATAGACCAGAATGACACTAATTTGAAGAAAAAATTAATCCTAATAAAGCTGAGATACCAAATTTTGAGACAAATTGCTCCATGATATAAGATGAATAACAAAATTAGCTGTATTTTGATTCATGGTCAAACTGTTAGTTAAAGAATTGACAGTAAGCTGCTGTTTATCAAAAAGTCAATTGACCATTCAAATCGTTCATTTAGACTAAAATAAAATGATGAACTCTGACATTCATGTCAGTTTGGCTAACCCAGCTTATTCAAGCTGTAGTTACAACATTTAGGTTGTCAACCAAAGGTTTGAATTTTTTTCTATGTTCCTGACAGTGGATTATGCAAACTAAAGTTGCATGATATCTCAGTCGAACTACCATTTTAGAGGTCAGATGGTGTCCATCAATTTTCTGCAATAATCGAGACATACCATTACAAACATGTAGGAAAGAGTTTATAACTAAAAAAAGATTACTCTTCACAGCCCATCAGCTTCCTGTTAGACAAACACATATAGACAATTGAAATCTATACACATAAACGTCAGTTAGATAACCAGATTATAAATCAGACAATATTTCATTTCTCTTTTTCTCTCAACACTTTGATGAACTGACTCAGTATTATAAATAAACATGTGTAATGATTAAACATAAATTCTAATGATCAGAGTAACTTAAACAAATGGCAGACTTAGAGAGGGTTCAGTGGATTCATTTTGAACCCATACTGTGGCCTAATTATTTCATTTTCATGGGGATGTTCCAAGTTGTAAGTTTGACATTATAACCAGAAATAGCAAAATATAAAGTTTCAGGTTCAGTTTCCTATTGGCAAATGGTTGGAAAGACAGGAAGACAACGGTAAAACAATATGCTCCCAATCTTATTGTCTTATCGTGGGATTATACAAACCACAAATATACCATATCCCTATCTACGGTTAAATCCAGTTTCAAAAAACTATGTTAAAGTAAAAAAAACAAAAAAAAACACATTAACAAAAACCCTATATTAACCCATTACCAGACAACAAATATTTAGACTGGTCTATTTACAAAGAGGCTACAGGCAATTTCTTTTTAATGAAAACTCAGAAAGCTCTGTCTTTTAGAGTAGAAACATAGAGGTAAATAAGAAACAGTTTATAAAAAGCAATTTCTTGATTTTCCACAATGTTTTCCAAATTCTTTTTCTTGGAATTTCAAAAAGTGTCATTGTGTGGGAATGGATTAAATTATTTTCATCATATTGCAAACCAGCCAATTGATTAAATACAAACTAACAAATTTAAGCTTTTACATGAAATATGATTTTGATAAGCTCTTTTAGATATTTTTAATTTTCAAATATTTTTCTATATTTTTTTAGCTGTTTTGCAGGCTGTAACATGTAACATATATTGTCTAGATCTACGTCTACCTTTCTCCCTCCTATACCATCTTCCGAATCACTATCGTAGCCATATAAATACTAAAACATCAAGAACTGATATATTAACCCTTGTCATGCTGTATAAATTATCTAACTGAATTGCTGTAAAATCAAAGGGCTGAAAGCACTGATAGACTTGTTGTTCAAAAATCAATATTTCTTTTAGAAATCAATTTCATAAAATACTCTGGTAGGAAAAGTACAAGCAGGAGGTGTAGACTGATCTTGGCCTACACCTCCCTTAAAAACAGGATTATTACAGGTTCAGCATGACAAGGGTTAATTAAGGGAGTACTACATTTCAGAGCCTACTGCTTCTGGAAAATGAGCCTATAAATGATTTACTGAAATCTTTGGTCTTTTGTGAAAAATAATTGCTTGTAGCACATGTTCAAACAGTTGCAAATTGAAAACTTTCAGAAAGTTGTTTCAAATTTGTGACCCTTCAGGCAAACTGAACACTGCTTGAAGTTTAAAATGCAAATATTTGAAAAAAAAAATGAATACAGTGAAGGTTAGGTATAAACAGACTGAGTATCTGGTGGGATAAAATACCAATTCTTCACTCAGAGATCTGCCAAGGGCATAAAGTTTGGGTTCTGGTCAAACTGTGCAAATATCACAGGTTCACAGTTACTTTCTTGAAATTTTGTGTTGGTCCCATTAACCCATTCCAACTCAAGCCCTCCTTTTTACGCCCCTCAAGAAAAAAGTTTTGAAAACATTGTGGACAATGAAGAAATTGCTTGTATCAAGCAATTTCTTCATTATCCACAATGTTTTCTACCCAAAATGACAAAAAAATTCAAAATTCTATCAACTTGAAATTGTCGTCTGCAGCTTCTTTCAATTTGAACCAGTCTAAAATTCCACTGTGTTGGAATGGGTTAAATATGGAAGGGTCACATTTAAAAACCATTTGAAGTTCTTTCTCTGCAAGTATGATGAGTTTGCAAACTATGAGTTCGACCAACAAGTTGAAAAGCTATTAAAAAGAGAAAAAATCAGATTAAGCTTTTTCATCACAGAACATTACGAAAGATGTCTTTAAAGGCTCATTTTCAAACTTGATCCTCTAACAGTGTTCCATCTAAAGGGGGCTATTGCGCTATTGGCTCCCTAAAAACAAAATGGACCCTTTTCGTACTATGTCTGGGCCCATTTGGGCCCTCTATTATTAATCGTAACCCTTTACTGTTTTTAAAATTTTATACTTGTCCAAATTAAAAGATAGTAGCAGACAACATTGTAAAGTAAGTACAATCCACAAATAAAAATAGCCATCCTATATTATAGAAAATATTGTGGACAAAGAAGAAATTGCTTGTTGCAAGCAATTTCTTCTTTTTCCATAATGTTTTCTCAAATATAATTTTACTGGGATGTAAAAGTCAGTGATTGTATGGGAAAGGGTTGAGGTCAAATCATAATGAAATGCCTCTATTATATGTGTCTTTGATTGTATTAACTGCAAGCCTAAATCATCAAAAGCTATTTTCTGTTGACATTTTCATAGCCCTTATTTTGATAAATGACCCCAAAGAAAAAGGCTGTGGGACTGTTTGATCCACTAAAATGCTTAACTAGATTGAACATTGCACTAATGCTTGAAGACACTATCTGGAAACTTTGTTTCTTATTTTTGAAAGTAAAGAAAGTCTTATTTTATCTTTCAATAATTTTGTTCTAATTCTATTCTTTTAAAACTGTTAATCAATCCTTTCTGTCTGAAACACCCACACAATAATGGATAATTTTACACATGAAATCAAACAATGAGGGAAGAGAAAGAAATGCTGATCACCAGCATTTTCCTTTTTACTTAATTGCTTGTTTTTGAACTTCCACTAAAACTGTATTAATCCTAGTCATTATAGAATAAAAGCCCTTTCATAGTTGTATCAAATTCAAAGCACTGAATCATCTGAATATAGAGCCTCAAGCCATTTGAGTGTTAGGTTATAAGTTATCCAATTCCCACACAATCCAACCTTTTTTACGTGCGTCAAGAAAACCTCTTGAGAAAACATTCCTGAAAATGAAGAAATTTCTTCATTATCAGAAATGTTTTCTACCAAAAAAGACAAATATTTTTTTTAAATTTCATCAACTATAAAGTGTTGTCTTCAACTTCTTTCAATTTGTGCCAGTCTAATTTCTATTGTGAAGGAATAGGTGTTAGTTTACTTTCTGTTCGTTTACAGATAGTGTGATAAAGCCAGATGAATATTGATTGTAACTATAATTCCTAAATTACCCAGAAATCATCCAATAAATCTAACTAAACTTTTTTTTACTAAACCATAATTATACCATTAACCTTTATATCAGTAGTTTATGCCATGCGAAAGGGAAAAAAAAGAAGAGAAGAGCTCAAAATAAAAAAAATATTTAAAATTCTCAAATATCAAGGGACTGAAAGAACTCGATTTCCTGAATATTTCTTTGAAAATCAATTTGATTAACAACTTCGATTTAAAAGGGTCAAACAGGTGGTGTAAACTAAGATCAGAATGCACATATGTGCAAGCTGACCTTAGTCTATACAACCTGCCATAGGCAGGAATATTCTGGGTTCAGCATGACAAGAGTTTTTTATGAGTATTCTTGTGAATTGATAAAAATGATTTTAAAGAGTATAAAATTACATAGAGATTGGTAAAAAAATCCTAAAAAACATTTAGCTTGTAGATGGTTTTCAGAGAACTACTAGAAACATAACAAAATCCCGAACAACAATATTTAGACTGGTCAAAATTGAAAGAAGCTGCAGAAAACAATTTCAAGTTGGTGCAATTTTAAATTTTTTCGTCATTATGGATAGAAACATAGTGAATAATGAAGACATTGCTTGATACAAGCGATTTCTTTCCTACATTTTTTTCCAAATTTGTTCTCTAAAGGGGTGTAAAAAGGAGGGATTGTGTGGGAATGGGTTAAGAAAGATCCCATTGACAAATTTCTAGATCAATTAAAATTTAAAGATTCAGATGACAAATAATTTATGACAGAATCAGTACAAAATATGCAAGCAAAGTAAAAAATATGGTGAGAAAGGAGATATTGATTGTTTGCAATTTCTCCTTTTTGTCACATTATTTTCAAAGGCTATATTTATTCAGGGAATGTAACGCAGGATTCCCATTATGGGAAAAGAATAATCCAGATCTTAAAACAAAGTGTCACTTTAGTTCGGAGTTGAATGATGTTTTATCAGTTTGTTATATAGGTCTCCAAGATGATAGAAAGACACAACTCTCCAACACATTATGAAGATTTCACTAAACACTTTGCAAATTTGACATGGCTGTAGATAATGTTAATTGCTGACCTAAATTTGCTGCTAAAAGCATTTTTTCTTCTGCAGATAAAAGCAAAATATTCATAACTTCATGCTTCTAGTAAGGTTATAGATTATGGTATCAACTTCTAAGCTAAAGATTCTATGAGAAATAGAATAATAATATTTCATTGTTAAACATTTTGGAGATGTTACAAATTCTACTACTTTACCTTATTTTTCTTTTCTCGTATTTCAACCCGAGATTTCTGAATTTCATTAGAATCAGATGTGATTCTAGATGCCAACACAGTCTTAGTATGGACCTCATCTTTAACTTGCTTCCTGAGGGTTTCAGCTGTAATCTATAGAGAAAATCAGAGGTCTAGTTAAGAGGGGGTAACAGCTTTCTAAAATCCTTATTTTTCAACTGAACCCTATATTGTGGGTACTCATTTGAATCGTCTAGTCAAGACAATTCAAATGAGTACCTACAACATAGGGTTTATGGTAGTATTGATGAAATATTTAAATCTAAATCACAAATAACGCCCTCCATCTGTAGCTCTCGAAAAT
Source organism: Fragum fragum (assembly GCA_946902895.1). Lineage (NCBI taxonomy): Eukaryota > Metazoa > Mollusca > Bivalvia > Cardiida > Cardiidae > Fragum > Fragum fragum. Next base: position 882,958 of record OX336367.1, read on the forward strand.
GATATAAAGATATAAGATACAACAAGTATTTTCAACAGATTCTTAAAGTAACATGTTCTAGCATTCAAGGTCTTTAAAAAATTACAAAACAATGCTTCAATTTGAAAAGTGAATTAACAAATAAAGACTGACATGACATAAGGTCATAGTCACAATATACCCCGCAACATTAGGGCCTGTTTTTCCATGAGGCAGCCTAAAATGGTAAAAACCTGATAATATCCATAAGGTCAGGTGACTAGGAACATTTCGTAAACAAGAGCACCGCCCACGGGTGCCAACGCTCGGCTGCAGGTGTTGGATAATGCAAAAATTCTAAGTCGAAAAGCGGCATAACTCTTACAAAAATGCTTTTAGAGTTATCCCCCTTGATAGTCTAGATAACTTTTGTGATGGTCAACACATGCCAAGTTTCATGAGGCTATCTTCAATAACAACAGAGATATGACCAAGGTTAAAGTTTGTCACGCCAACGCCAACTCGCACATGACGCCAAGGTGATCACAATACCTTGGGTTTTCTCTGAAAACAGCCAATCTTAAAATTCATATAAATCTGTACAGAAATGGAGGAAGAGATGCACTATCAGGAAATTTGCATTAGGCTAATTTTTCTGTGATGAAGCCTAAAATAGCATTTCCCCAACAATATGCATAGGGTCAGGTAAATATGAATATTCTTTTAAAATTTCATTTAAATTTGTCCAAAAATGTAGGAGGAAGTGTGTTCACTAAATGTGGTCATACAGACAGATGGACCACCCAACATCATGATAGACAGACAGAGAGACGGAGGAGATGATACTGATATTCAACCACCTTCCGGTGAGTATTTGTGTGTAAAAACCATGCTTTTTTTTTTATCCCCCTGAATAAGTCATTACACATTCATTGAACAAGAGTAATTCATGTATAACACAATAAAGCAATATCATCAGGGCCACCTTACCTTTAAGCTTTCTTCCATTTTGAAAGCTTTATCCTGTTCCGTAGTCAGCTGTTCTCGTATTACAGCATTGAGTCCCGCCACACGATTAAATTCATCCATCGTTACTGACATTTGCTGTTGAATCTTCTGGGTTTCTTTGTGTATTCTGGCAATGTTTTTCTCATCAGCGTCCTTCTGTCTTTGACTGGATTTATTGAATAAACAGAGCAATGCAGATAGTGCTAAACTTGGCTATATACTCGTATATTTGATATCGATTGAATTCAGTGGATAATGGACATTGAACCATTTAAAAAAAAAACTTATAGGGCCCATCATGTAAAAAGATTTAGAAAGTATTGTATTAATTAAAGAAATTGCTTGTTACAAAATGTTTTCTAACCAAAAACAAAGAGATTTAAATTCAATTTACTTGTCTGCTACATCTTTGAGATTTGGATCAGTCTAAAATATTGTCATTTGCTAATAGGTTAAAGGGATCATGCAAAATTTAAACAAAAGACCTCAATGTCTTGGGCTGATTATTTCTGCAAAAGCTTTACCCTCATTTGGTTCATTCCTTGGTATACTTACTGGGCAACAATTAACATTTAACGAAACAATAAAATTTTAGTCTGGTGCAAGTCCAAAGAAGTTACAAACAATTTATAGTTTGTGGAATTTAAAAACCTCCAACTTCTGGGGTAACATTGTGGATAATCAAGAGATTGCTAGTAACAAGAAATTTCTTTGTTTTCCACAATGTTTCTATACCTTTTTCTTAAGGGCCATCGAAAAGCAGTGCTGTGTGCGAAAAGGTAAAGCAATTTAAAGGATGTTCATAAATTGAAAAAAGCACATTTTAGAATTGAAAGGATAAACATGCACTCATGAAAAATATTTTTTACATTTGTTCTTGTATTATTGAAAATCTGATAAAAGGCTTCTTGAAAAAAAATTATTGGTATGAAAGGCAAACAGAAGGCTTACCATTGACGAAGTTTGTCTTTATAATCTTCCACCTCACTCTCCACCTCCTGGTTCCGTAAAACAACTTTACGCAGTTTACTGTCTCGTATCTTTATCTTCTGTTCTAACTCACCAATCTCATCATTGAATTTACGTTTCTACAAATAACAAAAAGACGACAAAGTCAATCTTTCTAAGAAAATTACACCCAACTCTCGAGGTAGGTATTGATCTTTGTTAGTTAGGTATTATCTCTAAAGATCAAGAGATCACATAAAAACTGCTATTTCATCAAATTTATGGAGAACAAACCATTAAAGATAAAAATTACCTTGACACATAATCCTGCTTTTTTATGCCCCTCAAGAAAAAGCTTTGGTAAACATTGTGGAGAATGAAGAAATCACTTAATTCCTGAGGCTTTTTTCTTCTAAAGGTGGGATTTTCTAGGAATGGCTTAATTTTTTTATAGTGCATGGACATTTTAAACAGACATTAATAATGTACTGCAATGTGTTTAAAATCTATTTTGAGTTGCATTAGTACTCATTGAAAATGGTTTATATCTAACCTATCCCATACTTTTTCCAGATGATGGGGAAGTGGGAGTAATTTAGATTTAAAATTTATTTTTTTATTTACCTTTTGCCTACACACTATGCTGTTGGTACTCAATTGGTGCCTAGTTAAAATAATTTAAATGAGTACCCATAACAAAGCTTTTCTTTGAGAGAAAGTTACTTCTTGTCATGCTGAATAAAATCCTTGTTAAGTATTGCATTAAAATCAAAGGATTGAAAGGACTGAAAAGCCCTAATTTTGAGTCAATATTTCTTTTGTTAACAATCATTATTGTAATTCTTATCTGAAACACCAGCAGGTGGTGTAGACTAAGATCAGACTGCACATAAGTGATCTTAGTCTATACCATCTGCCAAATCAGGAATACCAGGTTCAGCATGAAAGGGGTTAAGAATGACTCTCTTACCTAGACCGCTGAAAAACCATGAAGTCTAAGAAATCCAGGATACAACTAATCACACTTTTCATCCTTCCTACTAACAGACAATAACTCTCAAGGGCAACTTACAAATAAATTCACAAATTTATAAGTCTAGTCTTCTGTTATATTACAACTTAAAAACACAATTGCCTACCTTTACAGTGAGATCGGACTGTAACTGGGCATTCTCACAATCAAGTCGACTGTGTTCAAACTCAGATTCCGAGATTTTAACACCAATGTCCTTCACCTGAAAAGTAATTCATAAACAGGGTCATAAAGGTACTATTTACCTATGCAAAAGCCTTTGAAATTAATCCTGAAAATAAACCCAGAAAAAAACTTGATGTATTAAAAGACCTTCTTTTTTGCAAGTCAGAGGTCAATATAACAATCAGAACAGGGGTGTGGAATTCTCATGCCTGACTTGTCCGACACGGGCTTTTCTATCTGCGGGCAAATATGTTTTTCAAGGCTACTTGTCCGTGGACAAGTAAATATCAGGGCAAATCTTGGAATAGTACTAAATAGATAGAAGAGATTTATGAGTGTAATGTTGATATCTAAGGCTAGAAAATATTGTTTTTAATGAAGAAAATGCTGAGTTCTAGCATTTTCTTCATTAAAAACAATATTTTCTACAAAATTTATCTGTTCTTCATCTTCTCACGGGCAAGTTCATTTTGATCCTGGACAAGTAGAAAATCACATTACACTTGTCCATGGACAAGCAGAGAAAATCCGTATTTCCACATCCCTGAATCAGAAAAAAACAGAAAGGTGAAATTGTCTACCTTTGCTGCCATCATTTCTTCAGCTACCTTCGCATTTTCATTTTTCACTTCTAGCACCTTGAGTTCTTGTTCATTATCCTTTAACTGTTGTTGGATATCATTAATCTGATGTACATAGGCATTGTGGGTCATCTTAGCCTCTGAAAGTTCTTCACTGAAAAACAGAAAAAAAATCCAGCTTATCACGACACAAAATTTTGCAGAAATTATAGTCCAGAAAAAAATTCAGACAGATGGATGCACTAACCAACAAGCCAACACTCATCAAACTGTGACAAGTATGTTTTACCCACCATAAGTGGGATGTAAAAACACTAACGGTTTGAACCGTCAATGCCTCAGTCAATCATTCATGTATTCAAGGAATTGACCAACTGTCTATCAATCAAAGAAATAGTTGACCATTCATATTATTCATTCAGACTAGGAGAGAAGTTTGAACTCTGACATTGGTCGCCATCTTTTGTTAATCAATTTTGTTGGTTTGGCGACATGAAAGTCGTAACTACAGATTATTCAAGCTGTAGTCACAACATTTACGTTGCCAACCAACCATATTACTATTTTGTTACATGCTACTGGCCATAGATTTTGCAAAATAACAACGTTTTAAACCAAAGTGATCCTTCCTGTCGGAGTCAATGTGCGGGGCCAACAGAGTAATTGGCTAGGCCAGCAATTGATGAATTAGAATTAAAATTGAATCGAAAATAATTTCTTGAGTTTGAACAAGATTTGAAAACTTACTTTATGCTGGCTAAAGCATCTCTCACAGTATCTAGTTCATGTTTTATATGTCCTCTCTCCTTTTCTGCTTTCATATTAGCTTCATTACTTTTGGCCTCTGTCTTCTTTTGACGACTCTTGGTGTTATCAAGCTCCTGGTTGGTCTGAAATGTTTAAATGTTATTTATTGGCTTAGTTTGTAGTTAATCTAGTACAAAGAAACCACGTGGAATTTAAACCCATTACATAAAAAAGTTATTTAAAATGCTATCAAGCGAAAAACGGATTTTACTAGTTTTTACTAAAATTTAATGGATCTACTCTTAGCAAAAGCATACAAATGGATGCGTGCTTAAAATTTTGTTCATGCAAATATGAAAGAAAGTTTCAGCCATCAAAACGATCAAATCATAAAAGATGAAACTGATTGAATCATAAACAAGTACAAGTTGAAAGAAGTTTCAGATGACAATTTCAATCTTATGAAATTTGACGAAAGGATGACAAATATTGTGGTTCAAGAAATTTCTTCATTTTCTACATTGAGTTCTAATTCTAATCTAATTTTTTGCTTTTTTCTTAAGAATTGTATAAAAGAGGATTTGAGTGAGAATGTGTTGAAAAGACTTAAAAAAGGTGAATTTGAATATCACACTATGATTAACAATGCATTCATCCTTCCCCAAATGATATACATGTATATAGACCATGGTTGGTATGCACCAACCAGTCCCCATTAAAAGATGAATTTAAATTTCTAAGCAAGGGAACTGATTGGATGATACACATATCTTGGCTAATTAGGGCCATTGTAAAAAGAATAGTCAAAATGTTGATTTAGATTTGTTTGTGAAATCATGACAAGATATTCCATCACTTACATCATCCTGAGCATTTCTGATTTTTTCCATCGCTTCCAACTCTAGTTCAAGTTTCTCTTCCACCAATGGACTGAAATCATAAAAATACATTCATATCAAAATTTTGCTTGCATATACATGTATATCTTTGTAGAAAATGAGTTTCTTTTATTATCAAAAACAAACCAGATATAATTCCGAATACTGCATAACTGGAAATTTTTGCAGCAATATATCATTGGAGGACTTTCGTGGATAATGAATGACTGCATATCTTAATTTACATATCATATTGTTACAATTGATTTTTTTCCATAACAGCAATGTTAAGGTTAAGTGAGTCTAAAGTTATAGAAAAAGAGTGTTTATTGATAAAAACAAAGTAGTAAAAGGAGATATTTCTTGCTACAAACAAATTTGCCTTTTACCACAAGTTTTCTATGTTACATTTACATGGATCTGTACAAATTCTTGATTTTGTTATATTTGAAATTTAAGAATACCTAATGTACAATTTTTGTAAATTCTTCTTCCTGGCAACTTGCAAAATAAACCACAAATAAAACCTAACATATGATATGCATTTCAGGATTTGGGGTATTATAGATTTGAAAGTCATAGAAAATCAAGGAAAATCATATCTGTGGGGAAAAAATCATATCATTCTTTAATCAGTCTTTCACCTTAAGGGCTAGACAACTGGAAATATCTTCTTTCACTAACATCATGACATGGTTGAAGTTTGAAATACTCCAACAAAAATAATCTTACATGTGTTTCTTGACGAATTCAATATCTTCCTTCAGTCGTTTATTCAGCACCTCAGCTATTTCTTTCCTCTCCTTTATTCTTGCTTCATTACGACTACTGTAGGCCACATGCCAGTTTAGTTCATTGAGATCCATTATACATTCTTCATGCTCTGGTAGATAGAAAACAAGATGTGTTTGTGAAACAACATGCCCCGTAACAGCCTTTTTTTTTTGAAAATGTGACCTTTAGAAGTGACCATGTCCTTGATGCACTACCTTAAACTGACAGCCAACTGATGCCTTTTATTTCAAGGAACCTATGACCCAAATATGAGCCATATATCCTGAATTAAGAAATGAAGAGAATATTTTTTGTTTTCATTGAGAAATGAACCGAAAAACCTAATCACACAATGTATGAATCCGCTTCGCGTATTCATACATTGTGTGATTAGGTTTTTCGGTTCATACCTCCATGAAAACAAAAAAGAATTCTCTTCATTTCTTATAATTTAATAGCATCAAGCAAAAACAAAAGCTTTACAAATTTGGGTACCTTTTTGTATGGGACTATTTTGTGCGGAAGTATACAAAATCGCTGCGTGCTAAAAATTTTGTGCATGGAGTTATGAATAATTTTTTTCGACCAATCAGAACTCTCGTTTTTGATAGATGAAACTAAAAATTAAATTATTGGTGTTTGAATACAGCAAAAACGTTAAGTTTTTGAGTTAAATTTACTTAACTCATGACCTTGTTATTTGACCTTAACTTTGATGGATGATCCTGAATTTCAATAAACTGATGTTACCAATGCAAGGAACCTTTATCTCAAATTTGAGCCTGTGCCTGTAACAGCGTTTGTATAAAAGCAAAATGTTAAAGTTTATATGTTAAGTTTACAGCTCCCATACAGATGGACAGACAGACAATAAAATAATTTGCCCCCGAACTTATTGATATGGGGGTAAAAACAAACAAATTTGCAAGAAAAACCCTGGCTCAGCAAACAACACATCAAAGTTTTAATGACTTATAAATCAGATAGAGAACTCTACCTGACCAAGTCAAATGATACAATATTTGTCATGGGATGGTTTGCACAAGTGAAGTGCCTTTGCAAAATTTGAACTCATTTAATCCATTATCAGATGGCACTAAAGCTAGGCGGCGTTGCAATATTTGGAATGGTTCAAAGCCTGTAAGAGTAAAAAATAATATTAATTCTCAACTTGGGTTGAAAAAAGAAAAGTGTCACTGCCGTATTTGAGAGAATTAGATATTCTATAAATAGAATTTCTAAAAATTTGTTGTCTGGTAATGGATTAACCCATTCCCACATGATAAAAATTTAGACTGGCCCAAATTGAAAGAAGTTGCAGATGACAATTTAAAGTTTATCAAATTTAGGATTGTTTCAACTTTTTTGGTAGCAAATATTGTTGATAATGAAGACTGTTACAAGCAATTTCTTCATTTTCCACAATTTTTTCCTAAGCTTTTTTTTCTTGGGGGCATCTAAAAGCATCACTGAGTGGGAATGGGTTAATCAATGATTTGTCTTTGAAATGTACTTACTCTGACTCATCCAATCAGAGCAATCTATTTGAAACAATTTATTGGACTTGTAACACAGACTAGTTGGTGTTGACCTAGAATTTCAAAAGTTACGAGAATTTAAACCTTTTTGTACGGCAGCTGGTAAATCTATCATCCTCTTCAAACAATGGTTATCAATTTTAGCACCAAGTCGAACAACTCTCTCCTTCTCGCGTATCAACGCCTCCTCAGTCTCCTGGCGATCATTTTCTAACCGTGCCAACAAAATCATCACCTCATCTATCACATCTTCAGCACCGAGGTATGGCAGGTTTGTTGTTACATCTGCAAAATAGATGTTACTCATAATCTTATATCAATTAACCCATTCCCACACAGTGATGCTTTTGGACACCCCTCAATAAAAAATGGTAAAACATTGTGGAAAATGAAGAAATTGCTTGTCACAAGCAATTTCTTCATTTTCTACAATGTTTTCTACTCAGAAAACTGAAAAATCTTGAATTTCATTAACTTTAAATTGTCCTTTGCAACTCCTTTGAATTTGGACCTGTCTGAAATTTTGTCGTGTTGGAATGGGTTAACCTTATAGTTGATTGGTCTAAATTGATTAAGGCAGAAGACAACAAAGCAAAAAATTGGATTGGATTTAAAATACAGCATCTTTAAAACATTAAAAGACGACAAAATTTTAGACTTGTCCAAATTGAAAGAAGTTGCAGATGAGAATTTTTTCGCTGATGAAATTAAAAAATCTCTATTTTCTAAGAGGTAAAAACATTGTGCATAGTGAAGAAGTTGTGTGTTAAAGTAATTTCTACATTTGCCAATCTAAGCCATAATTTGGGGGGGGGGGGATCAAAAAGCTTCTATGTGTGGGAATGGTTTAAGAATACAAAACATTTTAGGAAAACAAGATTTCCCTTTTCCAGCAATTTATCTAATTTGCACAATGCTAATATCTTAGGGCAATGAAACTATTTGTATTGAAATTGTCATACCTAATTACACAGTTGCACATGTAAGCTTCATTAAGTAAGAAAACATGTGAAAGGTAATTTCCATCAATTTCAAACTTTTATTTTTTTTAGTTTTATCCTTTGTTACTTTGAAGAGGCAATGGCCCGTAACCCTCTTCCATCCATACCTGACTGGTTGCTTGTAAACCTACTTAATTTCTAAGTACTCTCCATTTACCTTGTTGTTTTTCATCCTCTGTAATGCCGACCCCCTGTATAGAGAGCTGAGGAGTAGATGAAGAGCTAGCTGAGGATTGGTGACTTGTAGAGCTACTGGGACCTTTAGTACTCTCTCTAGTTACACTAAACCTTATCTCCTTCTTGGATGGAGCTGAAGATAAAAACAATGTGTTTGTGAAACATTAATGCCCCTGAAAAATTCATTTTTAAGTTTGACCTTTATAAATGACCTTGACATTAGCAGGTGCATACAGATGCGAAGTATTCTCATGCAAATCAGTATTGAATTGTTAATAATTTTGAAGTTTTGGACAGACAGAGGACTGGACTAAGATCAATGTGAGGGCATACAAATATCTTTATGTGAATGACCAAATGGCAAAAATTCAGACTGGCTCAAATTGAAAGGAGTTGAACCCATGTGCATGTTTAAACCACTTCTACACAATTTCTGGTTTTCACAGCCCTTCATCATATTACAAGATGACAAAAGTTTTAGACTGTTCCAAATAGGAAAAAGTTACAGGCGATAGTTCAAAGTACAAGTAATTTAAAAAAACAAGCACCTTTTTTTTTAACATAGAGAATCCTGTGAAAAAAGATGAAATTTATTTTTGACTAATAAATTTCGTCTCTGAGAAATGTTTGATTCCATTAAATGTTTTGAACAATCCTTCAGTTATATTATGACAATTTTCACTTATTCATGTACTTCCTGATTGCCAACACTACTAAGCTGGAGCTCTGAAATGCCTTGCCCAAGGACATACACACGTGATCAGGAACCCAGCTGGGATTTGAACCAGCAACCCACAACTTCTTTCAAATTAGGAGTCTGCCACCTTAATATGGAGCAACCAAGCTCCCCCCTCCAATGAGAAAAGATGAAATTGTTTGTTACAAGCTGTTTCATCTTTTCTCAAAACTTTTTCTATACCAAAAATTTTCAGTGCATCGATATGCAGGAATATGAAGGTTTTTCAGAATATTTGCATATGTCATCCCATTGTTCAATGGGTACAATATTTAATGTCTTGGAAAGTACATAAGTTCATAATATTTTTTTACCTGTATCTAATCTACTCTTGGTTTCTTCTTCATTTATTCTATATCCATCTTCAATAATGTTTTGTAACAGTTCAAGATGAGAAACAGCTTTGTTGACACATGGTGATGTGGTTGTTGTCAGCTCACAACTTCTTCGACGAAATATCTGAGGGAGCTTGGGCCAGTTCTCAGGCATGGGATATAGTTGATCTACAAAATAAAGGCAAATTGAAAATCTAATGAAATAATACAGAAATTTAATTTCTACCACAGATGAAAGAGTTCATAAAAACATTTTAATTCAGAAATATGTTCATCTCTTTGCTTCTAATATACCAAGTTAAAGTCAGCCAGCTATCTTGCATTTGTGTTGATTTCATGTTTCTAAGGATTGTATTGGGGGAAAATGAAGTTTTGCATGACACCTAAAAATGGCTATAAAATAGTATCAGTCTTTTCAATGCAACTGTCACTAGAACATGACCAGCTTTGTTTCATACTCTTTTAAAAACACATTCTCTATCAATCCATTCCCACACAATCCTGCTTTTTGGGCCCCCAAGAAAAAGGCTTTGGGAAACATCATTGAAAATGAAATTTCATTATCAATAATGTTTTCAACCCCAAACATAAGGTTTTTAAACTTTCATGAACTAAAAATTGTTGTCTAAAACTTCTATGAATTTAGACAAGCTAAGAATTCTGTTGTCTGGTAATGGGTTAGAAGTGTTGTAGAAGAAGAAATTGCTAGTAGCAAACATTTTTCCTTGTCTCAACTGAGGTCTATGAAAATATTTTTTCTAGAAAGGACTTACCCCATTACTACATACATTTTGCATACTGCAAATATACAATGCTGTTGAAAACATTGTTTGAAAAGTAGATATTTCTCCTTTTCTCACTTTGCTTTCAACCAAAAAATACACAGCTTTTCCCAATCTAACACATATCTTCTACACCTTTTTGAATTTGGACCAGTCTAACATTTTGACAACTGGCAAGAGGATAACTCTGATAATGTCCTTACCTCTGGATTCCTCCCCAACATCATCCAGCACAGCTTCATACTCTATAATTAAATCAATATAAATAAAATGAGTTTGTAAAATACAAATGCGACTGTAACAGCAAATTTACATATGTTTCACCTTTGTTGTTGACTCTCACCTTGTCAGATGATCTTGACTTTGTCTTAACTCTTTACTGTATTGCCAAATTCTAGACCTATCCGGATTCAAAGGTTTGCAGATGACATTTTAAAGGTGATTTTAGTGACAAATAATCATTTATTTGTGTAGAAAATATTGTGGAAAAAAGAAGAAATTGCTTGTTACAAGCAATTTCTTATTTTTCCACAATGTTTTCTCAAGTATAAAAATACATGGATATAAAATCCAGGAATTGAACAAAAGATATATAATAGATTCGTATTGATGTGAGGGACTTTCTTACCATATATGATTATTTTAACATCAATAGTGTAAAAGTTACAGGAAAATGTTTACTTTACATGTTAACCCTTGTCATGCTGTATAAATTACCTTCCTGAATTGCTGTAAAATCATAGAGCTGAAAGCACCGAGAGAACTTGTAGTTAAAAAATCAATATTTCTTTTTGAAATAGCTTTCGTGAACAACTTCGGCAGGAAAAGTACAAGCAGAAGACTTATGTGCAGGCTGATCTTGGTCTACACCTCCTGCCCAAACCGGAATTATCCAGGTTCAACATGACAAGGGTTAAGTTTTTAAGTTAACTTTAAAGTATAAGTTGTAAGAATTAGACCTTGACCTTGATTAAATGACCTTTATATGTTGTGTATCAATCAAACATAACCCCATACCAAATGTGAGCATTATACTTCAAATACTTTTAAAATTACAGATAAAAGTTTAGTTTGGATAGACATAGTGAGAGACAGACTGACAGATAGACAGATGGACTGACATTGGTTAAGCAATATGCCCTTGATCTTATTGATGCTTGGGCATAAAAGAAAGTTTAATAATAAATGCTGTACATTTCAGAAACAAGTTCAAGACATAAGAAAACAAAATACACTCATCTGAAATAAGTACAAAAGCAATCAGCTAATTTAGACCATGTGCCCTGAAATTTACAGTCTTATGATACAACAAGATATAATATATTCTCTAATAAAATAGAGTGATTTCTTTTTATTTCTATAAAAAATTCTTTCAAGGTTAAAAGCTAGTATTGTTTTGGAATTGGTAAGCCTGCAAAGTTAATATTCATGGCAAAAATATGTTACTATTAACCCATTACAAGACAACAAAATGTTAGACTAGTCAAATTGAAAGACATGATGATATAAAAAATCTTTTTCATTTAAAGTTTGGATAGAAAACATTGTGGGTAATGAAGAAATAACTCCATTTTCCAAAATATTTTCCAAAGATGTCTTCTTTGGGAGCATCACAAAGCATGATTGTATGGGAATGGTTTTGAGAGTCTCAGACATTCAGTTTTTGCATTTGTTTTTACAGTACGAAACATTGTTAATTTGAAAAACATTTCTGTCACATTCTGGGCAATCACAGGCAATCACATTAATTGAGCGTTCAATGTTTAATTTTATAGCAATCAGGTTTATCCAATATGCGATTAATCAACCCTTGGCCCAAAGTATTAAATCAACAGCGTCTAATCATTCAGATAATTAAAACATCCATAATAGTTTTGGCAATTAATATTCGCATTTAATTCATTTTCAGTGATCTAAAACTAGAAAATTATAATATTTTCATTTTAGTGAGTTCCAATGTTGTAGTGATTGATTAAAACACTTCATTGATTGAAAGGTCACATCTTGACCAGAAAGCTTTCAATCTGTTTAGAACAAAGAAAGCAATCAGTGTTCAATCACAATCATTCAATCACTATCAAGTAGCGTTCTTTCATGTTCCGATCAGATTGTCAAATTTGCAATGTTCTGTACTGTATACAGGGCTGAGGATCCCTGAAAATTGGAAGGGACACCAGCAATCTCATGCTAGGGATTCCTTCAGGATCCTTCAATATTGCTCCAGTACAATAGATCTTAATGTATCAACTAATGCTCCTGATTATTTGTTTGCTTGTCTTTGTAGAAAACATTGTGGATAATGAAGAAATTGCTTGTAACAAGCAATTTCTTCATTTTCCACAATGTTTGCACAATGTTTGCAGAAGCTTTTTTTCAAGTTGGGCTTGTAAGGGCAGGATTGTGTGTGAATAATGTAATGTGTATAAAGGAGGGATCCCTGATTATCTGGAGGAAACCCTGAAGTAATAGGTAGGGATTCCTGTGGGATTCCACTGAAGCAAAGTTATTGTCCACCCCTGGTATATATACCTTGTCTGCTAACAGGAAGTAACGATGATTCTGTGCCATATGCTAAAGCTGTTGAGAACGTTTGGTTAGTCTTTGATCGCTCAAACTTGGAATCTGTGATGTCAAAACTGGCATATGGCGGTCTGTTGACATCTTCAACCTTCACCACTTTGGACGCCATTTGACGAGTCAAAAAGACAATCTTTTATTGGACGGTTCTGTTACATTTGCTTGAAGGACTGCAAAATAAAGTTAAATTGATAAAAACCTTGCCACTTTTAACCCTTACTGCACCGGAATAAATCCTATATTTGCATGTGACCTTTGTAAGTGACCTTGACCTTGACGTTGATGGCCGACCCAAACCTTACAATCAGCTATGCCTATTAATGCTAGAAACATAATGTCCTACATACATGAGTCATTCATCTTCGACAGTGTTTGGGTAACAGCAAGTGTTTGCATTCAGCTTACCTTGATGAGTGACCTTGATCTTGATGAAAGACCTTGATCCTTCACACAACTAATGCGCTAAGTTTGCTACTCACAGACAGGCTGATGCCTATTCATGCAAGAAACATATGTCCTTAATATATGAGCCATTCATCTTCGACAGTGATTGAGTAAAAGCAAAATGTTAAGTGTTTTGCATTCAGCTGACCTTGATGAGTGACCTAGGTCTTGATGAAAGACCTTGACCCTACACACAACTAATGCGCTAAGTTCGCTACTCACAGACAGGTTGAAATACAGACAGATGGACATTGGTAAAACAATATGTCCTCTTTTTATCAATGCGGGGGGTATAAAATCATGTCTCCATATTTTGAAAATTAACATATGATTGAAAATGGATCCATATTTTTGGTTAGCAAAAACTAATAATAATAATGCGAAAAATCTTCAGCAACAAATCTAAATGAGTGACATCTTTCATCTGATACCAGAGTGAAGGTAAAAAATTTTGTACCTTGCTCGAATTCACCTAAAATTCAGTCCAAAGAAAAATCAAATTATACCTGAAATCCGACAGAATTTAGGCAATGCCAAAATTAAACTGAATAGCATAACATGCTGAAACATGCTATTATGTGAATAAACTTTAATGTTCCTTTAAAGAGCTTCTTATTACATGCACCTTTATTCTACATCCTATCTTCATCTTAACCCATTTCCAAACAACAAAATTCTAGACTGGCCCAAATTGAAAGAAGATGCAGACAACTTTTCAAAATTGCACTTAAAGTGGAAAATAAGTTCCATGTCAGGTAGAAAATATTGTGAGAAAAGAAGAAATAACAGGATTGTGTGGTAATAGGTTAATTATCTCTGCTTAGAATAATAATTAAATGCTTATTTGACTCTAGAATTTATCTTCAAAGCAGGATTCGACACTTACTAATTTTTACAACCAGCCTGCAGGACCTTTTGGTCCTAAATCTTTCAGGTCCTCTCTCATAATAACAGGTCCTCAATGACATCTACATTTATTGTAGAAAAATAAATCAGTAGTCTTTTGGAAAGAAAAACAGTGTGTAGGATAAGAAAAAATTGCTTGAGACAAGTCCAGCAATGATTTCCTTTGGTTAATGGAAACTGGATATTGCAAAGGAGCAACTATTTTCAAAAGTGTATTGTATAGGAAAAATGTTAGCCAATGGCTACAGGGTCTGGGGACGGAACATGGCAGCTTACTTCAGTCTTCCCTAAAATTCACAGGTCTCAGGCCCATGGACTGATGTTAGTAACAATCACTGCAAAGTCTAATACTTAGATGGCCTGATATAAACAATGCTCATGTGGTCTTGCGGTCGACCAAAAGTAATGATAAAACCTTGAACCAGTGGGTAACCAAATATTTTCCACTCAATTCCTCTGTGGTTGCCAAAGAATTATCAATCACAGTTTTCTTTTTCGATAAGGAATGCAATTGGCTCATTCCAATAACCTTTAAAAATCAAAACAAATAGATGACTCACAATTTTTAGTTACATAGAGTTTAATTAATTCACCAATTTTGAAGAATTAATTGCTTACAACCAGCTTTACCCATACTGTAAGGAGATACAATCGATATGTTAGGCTCAGTTAGCCTATTACCGGTGTATACCAATTACCAGTGTACTCTGAAATATCCAAATTGCTTGTGAATTATTATACATTAGTGTAGTATACTATTTTCATAGTCATTTTCATAAACTTCTGAAGATTGCCACACACTTCTCTGTCATTTTGTATAATTTTTCCCATTAATATTTCATAGTTAAATTAGAAAATTATAACTAATCTCATAACCTTTATGAGTGCGTAACCGTAGGCAAATGTGACATTCCGAGGGCAAAATAAATGCCATTGAAATAAAATTCATTTTGTTAAGGTTAAAGAATATTCATTTGCTTCTCCAAAATAAGATTTGGCTAAGCATGGCCCCTTATTTTGATTTTAGTGATTGGTTAGCATAGAGTAAGAATTTGAGTCAGCTCACTGCATGCGTTAAATTTTCGATATAAATTCAACTAAAAAAATACAGTTCAATGACACGTTTTGAGTGAAACAACTGTAGCAAATCAATGTATCCTCGCGGTATGGGTTTTCGTCCTAATAAAGAGTTTTCAGTTTTGCGGTTACTAAAATCTATTGTATTAAAGAATTCCTGCATAAAATATCAAAGTATATTCTCTTTAGTTTTTTTCTTCCTTCTAAGCTTTAATGCATTGCTATGAATTTTCTTTTCCTGTTTACGATTCTGGTCAAGATTTTTGGGGTCAGTAAAACAGCGTCATATGTTTTCGTCCTATTTTATAAATGGGCCATTTACGGATGTGGAAACAAGATTTGAATATAGAAACCAGTCATTTTCAAAATACAATGATTTGACTTTCTTCATATGTATATTTTTTAAGTAACTGTTACAAAATAATTATATAATAACCAATTTGCAAATGGTAAAACAATATTCAGTGCTGAACCTGTAATTCTGTGCTAATCCTAACCTACATAACAAAAAGGCACTTAATTTTGAAAAAAAATTAATACACTTCCCCAACCTTTTACACAAGGTTTGTTGAGACTGTACTTATTCATTTTATATAGCCTGCAGAGAATTTATAGAGTTAAAAGTGAAATATGTTTAAGAATATTTGCTGTATTTTTTTTTATTAAAAATACTGTAAGGACTGGTAAAATATAAGAATCATCTAATCTTCATTTGGAAAAAGAAGCTATTTATACTAGAGAAAACCACTTGACAGTCAAATGACATCAAAATTTGATGTCAAATCACCAATCAGCATAGCTAGATTTTATAAGATTCTTCTAATTTTTTTTTAATTGGAGATTTACAAAGGTCGAAAAAAAGACCTAGCAAAACACATAAAAAAGACGGTCACACTAAAACAAGCCCTACAGAGATTTATAGCCCTACAGACGCCCTATGAAAATTGTACACGCCCTACGAGTATAGGAGCTATAATAGTGAATCAATGTTAGTTAATAGGATTGAAAATAACACTTTTCTTCTAACTTCAAATAGAATTCTGTGAATTTTACATATTTCTGATGATATTGATATTTATAGTATCACATAATTTGACCGGGAGTAATTGACGAAACGCCCTATCGTTTAATTGTTTATTCTTAAAAGACAGAAATTAATTGTAATCTTCCTAAACAATTCAATATGATTTAACTAAGTCTTTAATGCTAAAATATTTGTGTGGTCGGTACGCGACATAGTTAATACTTTTCTTATAGTGCGACAGTCACTGCTTTATAAGGGGAATAATAGTGGACTAGTTTTAAAACAATTTAAAGGGGTTTACATTTGAAAAAAAAGGCGAGAAAAGGGGAAATTTATTGTAACAAATCATTTCTACTCTTCTCACAATGTCTACACTATGTAATATCAGGCACTTGAAATTTGAACAAGCTTTGATTTATCTTCGGCAAGGCAACATCTTTCCAATTTTGATAACTAAATCCTATAGGCTTCTAGCCTATGCTAAATTTAGTTGCCTCCCTTGTATTTACAATTTCGACTCGAAAAAACGTTTTTAGCCTGAAAATAAATCTGAAAAATTTTAATACAATAAACCGATTCCTTTTCTAACTACGGGGGATAAATATTTCAATAGAAAATGGACTGTAGATTTGAGGGGTATCTCATTAAACGGTCGGAAGTTTCCTTAAGTTACTTCTGGTTAGGTTACGGCAATTGTAAACATCAAAATCATCATAAATAAGATAAATTCACAGAAAATATTTGGAAATATAAAGATACATTTTAATTTCAATCCTATCAACTAAAACTTATACACCATTATCGCTCATATACTCGTAGGGCGTGTACAAATTCCATAGGGCGTCTGTAGGGCTATAAATCTCTGTAGGGCTTGTTTTAGTATGACCCTAAAAAAGAAGCAGCTCACACTCAAATAATTTTTCTGTCAATTATATTGACCTGGAACATGTTTTAAAGACTTATTGCAATAGCTAAGTTTCTCAGGGTTCTCCCCAGGCCATTATGGCGTATCGGCCCCGATACGCCTTCATTAATTAAGAGAGTTTGCCGATACGCCTTCAGATCGCCGATACGCTTAAATTTGGTCACCGATACGGCTTAAATTCAAGCAGAAGAAAGGGTAAAGCAAACCATTAAAATTGGCTGCAGAAGCGCGGACATGACAGGCTCTTTATCTATAATGTTGTATACCACGAATTGCATAACATCTCTATTGATAAGACCCTTACACTCTTACTAATTGGTGATTATCGATTTTTTCTCATGTTTCCCACTGGTACCTCGCTATCAGTCACCAAGCATGATAGGTACCAATATGTAAACAATGAATTCAAAATGGCGACCCGGTTCCTGAAAATTGTCAATTCGGCTGAGATTGGTCTAGTTAAAAGTAAAAGATGTGGTTATTTGATGTGACAACTATCAAACTAAAGCCACAGTGGTTTAAAATTTAATTTTTTGAAGGAAAGATTTATTGGGTCAGTTTATTTCATACATTGATCGCTGAAAACATACCCTTTTCGCGATCTTTTTTCCTTACGAGAATTTGCCGAAATAATAAAGACAGATTTGTTTACAAGCCATCCTAGTTATACTAAGCTCTTGTTTTCAACTCAGTTTAATAATTACACACATGTATCTTCTGGAATAAGTCCATTTATTTTTTATCCAACATGGAGGGCATTATCTCAAACATTCGTACCCTTGTTTGTTCAACCCATTTTTTCAATAAATTTGTTTTAAAAGTTTGATGAAAAAAATTATTATACTTTTAGTAATCATCTAATAATATCTCATCCTCTCATGTTTTTTACCCAAAAAGAAATAATACCCCAATAAAAATCAAAGTGCTGAAAGCACTTCAAGAAAAGAATGCCTTAGACCAATTAGGGTTTTCTTTTTATAAAAAGTAATGGTTTAATAATTATTTAGAATCAGGAAAAGATCATTCACGCTATAATATTTGGAAAACAAAATCCTCTTTTGAAAATCAAAGTGCTGAATTTAGTGACCTTTCCAACAAATAGGATAGAGAGTTGAAGTATGCTGAGTAATGTCACAATTGGTTGGTATCAAAATAAGCCTCAGAATAGATAAATCAACTTATAATAACTAAAAAGTTGAAGGATATAATTCAAGAATAACTCTCAATAAAACAACAAGATGTCAATAATCAAGCTAAAAAGCACTTTTAATCACCTTTATTATGTATAGTCATAACAAGATGTTAACAGACAACATGCAGCGCATTTGCCACTACGCCTTCAAAAATTTCTGGGGAGAACCCTGTTTCTAATCTAATTTAGACAACGAAAAATTTATTGTACAACAACCTTTCCTCACAAAATAAGTTAAACATGAATTGGTGTGAAAACATATGACGGACGAAAACATATTCCACAACGATATAAACAATATTGTGTTGACTGTGATTTGAAAAGAAGTTTAAGTCAGTTAATAGCATGGATATCCTGTAGAAACGTCCAACTTAAGAAGATAATTAATATCTGCATACCTTTATATGTTAAACTTGCTTCTTACACAAGTGAATTAGTTTTATCTAGACCAAACTGTCACAACTGTTAATTTTAACCACTTCGTCGGCCATGTTGACGCCATTAACGGTCACCAAGCACGGAATTAGTACGGAATTAAACGAACAAATATCGGAATATTTTCGGAGGAATTCGGAAAAAAATGATCACGTGACCATTTCCAAAATGGCGTTAGATTTGGGATAGATCGACATTTTATCGTCCACGCAAATCAATTTATTTTGACAAAACCTTATGTTTTAACAATGTTTTCAAGATAGATATGCAGACAGAAATAATACAACCAAAGCAGTTTATGAAAACAGTTGACAGAACATGGGCTGAGGCAGCTAAAATAGTGAGTTCGACCGCCCCTGACTACAAAGATGATTCCATAGTTTATTTTTAGAGATGAAATAAAACTACACTTCTAGACAACGGTCATATCTACAGAAATTTTCGTCCTATATTGATTAAAGGGGTTGTAAATAGTTGTTATATTAGCCTTCCCACAATGAGCCTTGATCTTCTACATGACCTACTCTCATTGCAATTTAGATTTTCCCAGATGTTTTTATTCCAGCAACTTAACCCTTGTCATGCTGTATATATTACCTTACTGAATTGTTGTAAAATCAAAGGGCTGAAAGCACGGTCAGAAGTCGATGTTCAATATCAATATTTCTTGTAGAAATCAACTTCATAAACCACTCTGACAGGAAAAGTACAAGCAGGAGGTGTAGACCAAGATCAACCGGCACTTATGTGTAGACTGATCTTGGTCTACATCTCCTGCCAAAACAGGAATATTCCGGGTTCAGCATGAGAAGGGTTAATCAAACGTTACCATATGATGTTGACGTCATATCCTCCATTAGATAAAACAAAATGGCTATAATGAGTGATCGTAGATATAGATTTATTTTCTTTTTCTTGATAAAGGCATTTTTGCCTAAATATTGTAAATTAGAGTGATTTTAGTGTTTAAACAGTTCCCTGAGGAACATTATTATGATACTGTAATCTGCTATATTTATTTAGTTGAATCCTGATGTGGGTGGAAATCAGCTACCTACCGTAGACATGGTTCACTTCATGGGATTTCATAGAGAGTACAGTGTTTTCTCCAGCCCACATGTTTTAACACAGTAAAAATTGTTTTAGATGTACTAGAAAATGTATTTTGGGCCTCTTGGGGTGTAGTAAAATTTCCACAAAAGATCATCTTCGCCACCACAGAGATTCTTGGGGATGTTTGTTTATGTGATATTTTTAACTTTAACTGTTTTGGTTTTGAATTTGAAAACAAGACTGATTTTAGTTGCAGACCTTGATAAAATATTGACTTATCATTAACAACTGTTTATACATCACTTCTAGTCTATAAACTCTATACCTAGTTATCTAGATGCTCATTTGTTAGTATACGATAATTCTAAGGGCTATTAAGATAATCTTTAAAAATCTTTTCCTCCTGAACCAGAAGGCGTAGAGCCTTGATATTTTCCATGAAGCATCAGTATATTGACCTCTTACAAAATAGCTAAAATCATAATCCTCGGGTCCCCAGTGGCGGGGCCCAAGGGGGGTGGGGTTTATATAGAAATAAAGTATGATTTTTTAAAATGACATCTCCTCCCAAACCACTGGGCCAATTTGAACCAAATTTGGCAGAAATGTTGCTTAGGCGGTCCCCTTCAAAAATAGCTAAAAGAATTGAAATCTGTTAAAAACTCTGGTTGCCATGGCAACTAAAGTGAAATTTCAAAATAATCTTTAAGAATCTTCTTTTGATGACCCAGAAGGCGTTGAGCCTTGATATTTTCCATGAAGCATCAGTATATTGACCTCTTACAAAATAGCTAAAATCATGATCCTCCGGTCTCCAAGGGCGGACCCAGGGGGGGGGGGGGGGTATATGCATGAAGCACCAGTTCAAAGACTTCTTTCTTATTTCTGAAATTATAACCCATGGAAAAAGTTTTTTCTTTCTTTCAAATCAGCACTAAAGCCTTTGAATTTGTAATTTAGACTTTTGGATCCCCAGGTTCATAGTCATTATATGTAATTGTGGTCCACTTGTTTCATAATCCTAACCTTAACATGAAATTAGACTGTTTAAAGAAAAAGAGCCTTTATCTCAGGTGAGCGCCCCAGGGCCAACGGCCCTCTTGTTTGGTATTCTTTGGACCCTGGGCTTCTTCTCTCTTTTCTAAAGTAATCTAGTTATGATAATTGATACACACACCTTCTTTCCTAAAACTTAAATTCAATTTTATTTTTGTAATTAATCCATGTAATCCTACAAATAAAACTTGAAAAAATTATTATGTGTTAACATTTTTTGAAATTTATACCTTTCTCTACAAGTCACAGTCTGGGTTTTGTGTACTCAGTTGTCAAAGCCTTTACTCATTACAACTGTAACTCTGTCATAATTAACCCTAATCATGAATTTGCCATGCTAAGAATCACAGTGTTTGATTCTCAAACCTGAAGAAAAAAGAAAAAACTTTTTTCCCCACAGGAATTAGACTTCAGTAATAAGGCTTAAAAGGATGATCAGTAGTTTTTATGCTTATTAATCATCATATGAAATAAATATACACCTGTTTGGTTGTAAATGATTTTTATTTTCCTATAATTAAAAAGAAAAAACACAAAAACTTATTTTTCAAGTCAATCCAACTTCAGAATGTCTAACCACTTCTCCCAAAAAACTCTTGCCGATTTTCAGACTAAGGAATGAAGGTCCGCAGAGCCCTTAGATCAATAATTAGCAATGATTTGAAGCAAAATGGCACTTTTGTTGCATTTTAGAATGGATATATACTGTACGTTATATTATAAAACATTTTTTCTTAGAACAAACATCATTCCATGGTTGTTGTAACAAGAGTTGACTGTATTTCTCGCTCCGTCCCAATCCATTCCTATGTAGTGCTGCTTTTTTACAACCTCAAAAAAAGAAAAAATCTAAGGAAAACACAGTGAAAAAATTTCATCATTGTCCACAATGTTTTTGTCCTATAAGACAAAGACCTGAAATCACTGGAAGGAGTGGAAACACTATTCATGGGTCAGCATTTATTCTGAAAATTAAATTTATAATCAACTCTGGGTTGAAGGAGTCAATCAGGTGTAGACTAAGATCAGACTGCACTTATGTGCAGGCTGATCTTTGTCTTTACCTCCTGCCAACACAACAATATTTGGGGTTCAGCATGAAAGGGGTTAAACTCACTTTGAAATGTTTTGTTCAGCCCCTTTTGATTTTGACAAGTCTAAAATATATTGGCTTAAATTAGTTTTTTCCCATTCAGAATCCAACCTTATGCCCCTCATTACATGGTGGAAAATGTCGAATATTTTCTATCCCAAATTGCAAAGATTTTATAATTTCATCAACTTACAATTGTTTTCTGCAACTGCTTTGAAATTGAACCAGTCTAAATTTTTGTTGTGCGCTAATGGGATGATTTGATTTAATTTACTTACAGGTTCTGCAGAGCAATCCAAAGACTCCTATGGGATATAGAGACATTTTGAAAGAAATACAGACAAAACACTTAAAAGAAGTCAAGTAAGTAGCAGGGTCATGTTTGACCTGCAAAAATCTGAAAATATCTTGTTTTTAGCCTTAAAAATTTTGAATTTCTAAGGGTCAAAACAGTAATTCTTTATTCCTCAAATTTTCAATGATAAAAAGTTATCATGTACTACTGACAATTATTTCAATTAACTGTAACTTTACATCTTTATAAGAGGTATATAAAAGTGATTCGACTAATACAAAAAAAGAGAAAATTTATATGTTTGGTTTAATCTTTCTGTTGTTTTGAGCCTTTCAAAGGTAGTTTTGACCCTTAGAATTTCATGGTTAAAGGTTCCGTGTGTCAGTAAAGAAGCTGTCAGACATCAATAGAGTGCATAGTAAACTTTACTAAGAGAACACATGTAATTGTCACACACAGATTCAAATATCATTTCAATCTTGGTATTAATGTAACCTGAAATCAGAACCACAGACCTCTCTGCCCAAAAGTAATTGCTGTAACACGTTGCTATAAAAGCTAGCTTATACAACAAGGCAACGAGGTAAGCACCTCTTATACACTACCCAGCTACGTAAGACGTGATATTTCTTTCATATTTCACATATTTAGGTTCCTTTTCTTTGGGGGGGGGGGGGTGTTGTACCAAGTTTATCGAAGCTGCCGTCATAGCGCATTTGGTAGCGCGTCGGACTGTCAATCTAGAGGTACCGGGTTCAATCCCGGCCAGCGGCACTCATCCTTCCAACTATTTGTCTCTCACCAATGGGTCATTAATTGTAGACCTATGTGGGATAGCAGCTGGAGGCTAGGAAAGGATGTAATGGTAGTACTGGTGTGAGAAATACCAGGATTCCATTGTAAGGTGCTCCAGCCACCGCAATATAACTGAAAGATAGTTGAAAGCGGTATAAAACCCCATTCAAATAAACAAAACCAAGTTTATGGATTAGTGTATAAAGACATGACATGACAACATAATGAAACAGAACCGTTTTGTTGTATTTCCAGTGGTCCCATAGCTATAGCCAGCTTGAGTGCTTGTCTTCACTCTTTCTCTAAAGGTCCAAATGCTTTGTTCTACAAAGTAGCCGGCAGAATTGGTGTCTATGGACTGATGGTAAGTGTTTTCTATCGGTAAAATCATCTCCAAATAGATTTATTTATGGGAAATATGTATATTTAGTAAAATTTCAATGACTTGGAGACCTCTGGGATGAGGTAATATGTTCCTTATATCGGAAGTTCAACCTCACTTCACCTGTAGATTTGATTGCCTTGAGTAGGACATATCCGAAAATACATTCACTTACTTACGTGTACAATTTTTTTATTTTAATCCATGATATACATGTGTATCAAACAAAAACGCTGCATCATAACTTTTCATTAGCTTATTTAGTGAATAATTTACAAAATAAATTATTTGCTAAATTCACTTTGTTTTTGAAGTACCAGTTCAAACATGGATACAGTATTTTAAATGAAAAACAAGAAAATGATGAAATGTCGTTCGGTTAAGGCACAAACATATCTGTTCCCTATTGATTGTCTGTCTTTTATGTAATGCATCAAAGCAAAAGTACAATAGTACAATGAAAATGAACTGTTTTTGATGCCTTGAAATTTTACTTATATAATGTACAGTCACCATCCATTATCTCAAAATCGTAAATTTCGGATAAGTATAATAATAATTTTATTTGACATGCCCTCATATGTCATTTAAAAGAAAATGCCAAAAAAATTTGTCCTCCTGTGTTTTGATAAAGGCAGAGCTGCAGATAAAGGGGTTGATTTTGATTTCAAAATGCAAAATTTTATTTTTTTATATCAAATTTTGTGTTATGGATACTTACATGTATTTGAATGTCTCATCAAGTTGATTTCAAGCGGAACACACATCATTATGGTTTCGAAGAAAAATTACAGATTAAGATTCTTATCTGGGGCTCTGTTTAACCATTTCCAAAGCAATGGCTTTTGATTTCGAAGAAAACTTTAAGACTATAGAGTCGGTTTCGAAACATTGACAATACAGGGTCAAAGATTATTTTTTATAATCTTGGGGCGCTGATATTTTCACGTCCCTGGTTGATGTTTCAGAGTGATATGCCTTTGGGCGGTGAGATAATAGAGGTGGAGGAGGATCATACTGTGAATGTAGATGGAGAGGGGTATAGAGTCATGGTTGGAGATCAAAAAAATGTACAGCATATACATCAGAAAGGTAGGATAAAATGGCATCTATTGGTGATTGATTGAATGAATGGGGTTTAACGCCACTTTTAACAGTATTTCAGTCATATCGCGGTGGCTTGAGCACCTAATAATGGATTCCTGGTATTTCTCACACCAGTACTACCACTACATCCTTTCCTAGCCTCCAGCTGCTATCCCACTTAGGTTTACGATTATCCAACCATTGGTGAGAAACAAATATCGGAAAGAATATGTGCTGCCGCCTGGGATCGAATCCATGACATCCCATGATTGAAGATTAGGAGTCTGATGCACTACTGACTGTGCTATGACGGCAGTGCGTCTATTGGTGACCTAAGTTATGAAACTTTTGCATCCGTTGGTGACCTAAGTTTCATAAATACAGCCTTGGTCAAGCTGTGGATACATTAGATACATTATGTTACAATTATAATTTCTTGCATTTTATTTAATCCATTATCAGGAGGAGATGCAGACAATTATTTAAAGTTAATGAAATTCTAGATATTCAACCTTCTGGGTAGAAAACAGTGTAAAATTTAAACAATGATCTTCCGATTGTTGTTTTTTTGGGGGGGTGTCTCCAAA
The DNA here is from genome assembly GCA_946902895.1 of Fragum fragum. Taxonomy (NCBI): domain Eukaryota; kingdom Metazoa; phylum Mollusca; class Bivalvia; order Cardiida; family Cardiidae; genus Fragum; species Fragum fragum. Next base: position 908,546 of record OX336367.1, read on the forward strand.
AATGTCTATGTATGGGAAAGGGTTGAGTAATTAATTTTGAATTACTCTAATATTTGTGGAGGGGATTCATTTCAATTTGATTATTTATTGTTCAGAGTGAAGAATGTTATAGCCCATTACCACACTACAAAATTTTTGACAGTTCCAAGTTGAAAGAAGTTGCATACAACAATATCAAGTTAATGTCTTTGCTTTTAACCCTTTCCCGTTTTTGGAAATTTTAGACTGGTCCAAATTGAAAGAGTTTGCAGACGACAATCAAAACTGGATGCCTTTTGAAATGAAACCATCCTATGTGTTAGAAAATATTGTGGAAAAAGGAGAAATTGCTTGTTACAAGCAATTTCTTCTTTTTCCACAATGTTTTCTCTAGTATAAAATCAAAGGATCGTAAAATCACGTATTTGAATGGGAAAGGGTTAAGGTAGAAAATATTGTGGACATTGAAGAAACTGCTTATAACAAGCAATTTTTTCATAGTGTAAAGCGCAACAGAATTCTATCACTTATAAGTTGTGAATTGATCTTAAACAAAACAACAAATCCACCAGTTTTGTTCCCAAGTTGGTGAAAGTAAGAGTAGGTTGGTCGTAAAAAGAAGACAATTAACAATCTAATAAACTTTTCCCGCATAATCCCACCTTTTAATGCCCCTCAAGGAAAAAGCTTATAAAATAATTTTGGAAAATGAAGAAATTGCTTGAAACAAAGTTTTCTACCATAAAGGACAAAGGTTTTTACATTCCATCAACTTAAACCTGTAATCTGCAACCTCTTTCAATTTGGAGTAGTCTAAAAATGTCTTGTGTGGTAATAGGCTAAGTAGTGGGAACTGAAAAAGCAAAGGATGTGTTTGATTTTTATGAAATGAAATAGTTAGCTCATTAAAAATACAAATTAGTTTTATTTTCTTGCAGTGATATATGTGAAACTTCCAGATGAGGCCACTACAGCCTCATCAAACACAGAACCTAAAGAATGTAACGGAGTCCCTCAGGTGACACCAAACACCATTGTGATAACACCAAGTCCAGTGTCCCAGACAAATACATCTACAGACATACCCACTAGACGTAGTGTGCGGCAGGCACAAAGAAAGAAAAGAAAACATTCCTTTATCCCAAAGATTACAATAAAACCTATCATACCTCCAAAGTCTGAAGGTATATTTTTTAGCTTTCTGTTACATACTTTAATCTAAGCTTCATCTATCATGATTCAAGCATTGACTGAAATTTTTCGGCACAAAATTTTGAGCACAGAACTATTTTGTAGCCTTGCGCACAAAGTAGAGCCATGCAAATTTTACTCAAAACTAGTAAAATATCTGCTATTTTTGCTCTATGGCTTTATATTATAGGAAATGAAGAGAACTTTTTTGTTTTCATGTAGGTGTGAACCTAAAAACTTCTGTATGAATGCATTTCGTGTAATATTGTAGGTGAGTTTTCAGGTCCATACCTCGATGAAATAAAAAGTATTCTCTTTCATTTCTTAAATTACCTATAAGTCAAGTAGGAAAATTCCAGGACTCTTTGTTGGCTGTACATATATAAACATTGCATTGAGTCTGCCGTGAATTTTTCTTCTTATCCCAAACCATCTTTGATTAACTGGGCCCATACACCTTTTCTTTAAAAGTATTCTCTTCAGAATCTATTGTGTGGGTTTCAACCAAATTCAGCAGGTGATTAACTGTAGCCATAGCGCAGTTAGTTGCACATCAGACTCTCAATCATTGGGTCAAGGGTTCAGTTCCCAGTTGTGGCAAATATTCTTTTCAACTTTTGTCTCCAACAAATGGGTGGATAATTGTAAAGCTAAGTTGGATGAGCAGCTGGAGGCTCTGAAAAGAAGGTAGTGGTAGTACTGGTGTGAGAACATCAGGAGTTCAAGGACAGGTGATCAATCGGTGCAATATGACTGAAATAAAGTTAAAAGTGATGTTAAACTGCATTCAAACAAAATGTTTTAGTGACTCTCTATCAGATTCATCTAAAAATAATTTGATTGTAGAAAAAAAACAGTCCAAGGCTCTAACAAGTGGGGCCTATTCCCATGGTATTTGAAATCTTATTCCCTGTACTGAAAATCCAGACCAGTAGATCAATGCATGGTACTCGAGCACCTCAAGAATTACTTTTCAAGATACATTGTTATTATATAAGTTTGTATTTATAATCCATTGAATTTGTATCTCTTGGGAAAGGGGACTATTTAGGTAATACAGCATCAACTCAGATCTGACTGTGCTAGTTGACCCATCGCTCGCCCCGCCTATCTATTCCATTTGCCATGCCGTCAACTCTGACAGGAAGTCCCGCTTCAATTTTACACTGCATTTTTTTGCAATTAAAGCACATGGCATGTAGCAAAAAGGTAGAAAAGTTGGTTTTGGCCTTAACGTAGTAACTGCAGCTTGAATAAGCTGAAGGTAGGACATTTAAGTCGCCACAACAACAAAAAAGGTTAACAAAAAATGGCAGCCAATGTCGGAGTTGAAAATTCATTTCTGGTCAAAATGAATGATTTCATTGGTCTACTGGATATTTGATTGACAGCTGAGATTGATCAATTGTGCTGTCAGACCAGGACCATAACCTTTCAGTCTTATTTGATTTCCTAAAAATAGAATTGTCATTGTACCTTTCTTTATGTTTATTTTCAAAATACTTAAAGAAAGAAGAAATTGCTTGTTACATGCTATTTCTTCTTTTCTTACAATAATTTCTATGTCTTTATATGATAATCTCTCTGATTGACCCCTGCAGGATATAACCTGTTTTTCAAACATTTGTTTCACAGAGTGCAAGGTTAGTCCCTTTTTCCCACATGAACAAAGGTGAAAAAGGACTATAAAAGCATAAAATCATTGAACTTGTTGATGCCTGCAGTTTCTTGTTAGACTATTGAAATCCCAGTAGAGAATATAACATCATGTCTTCTTTTTAAGAACACTTTGTTAACCAGTTTTAGCAATTGACATTTAATGCTTTCGAAGAGAATGTTTAATTTCTACTTTTGCCACAGTGTTTCTTCAAGCTCTTTCTTGAGAGGTCATAAAAGCAGGATTTTTGGGGAATGCGTTGGAGAAAATTAGATAATTTGAAAATTTAATGAATATGGCTCTAAGATAGTATAAGTTCATTCTTGATCAATGTTCAGAGAACATATCTTTCAATATTAGTACAGCACTTATGTTTGGTGTATGTTTACCTCCCTAGTAGAATGAATTTGAGAATGATTATATTTTCAGAAATAAAGCCCATTTCCATCAGCACTAGTAGCACTGAACGGCAGTTTGTTACAACGCCCTCAGTGAAACCAATACAAAAAATCCACTTAAATAACCACTCGGAAAACCCAAAACCTACAGAGAAGAGAGAACCTTTAGTAAATCATAGTAGTCAGGTATCAAATGGTGATCCTACGAAAAAGAAGACGTTAAGAGAAATGTTGGCTGGTATTCCTGGATTTTCAATGAAGGTAAAAAGTGTGAAAATTGTGTTACATTTAAAATGGAACTTACAATTTAGGAAACACTATTTTGGCTTGATGAAACATATGAATGTTTTTCATGTCACAAGGATGAACCCTATTGAAAATAGGATTATTTTGTTTGAAATCAAAGGAAAAGTTGTCCCAATTCTTGTCTTGCTGAACTCAGAATATTTCTTCTGTGATGGGAGGTATGGACTTAACCCATTCCCACACAATGACACTTTTAAACACCCCTCAATATGATAGCTTTGGAAAACATTTTGGAAATCAAAGAAATTGCTTGTAACAAACAATTCCTTCATTATCCACAATGTTTTCTATCCCAAAATACAAATATATTGAAGATTCTATCTGCAACTTTTTTGAATTTGGACTGGTCTAAAATTTTATCATGGAAATGGGTTAAGATAAGCCTACCATGTGTGCAGTCTGTTCTTAGTCTACTACATCTGTTCAAAGCCCGAGATATTTACAAAATTATGTAAGGTAAGAAATATCGACACCCCCATAGCCTCTCTGGAGGCTAGGAAAGGATGTAGTGGTGGTACTGGTGTGAGAAATACTAGGAATCCATTGTTAGGTGCTCTAACTTTTCATGTAAAATTGAAAGTTAACAGTGCAATACAATGCATCATTTAAAATTTGGGAATAAATAATCTATTTTGGCCCTTGTCGATTTCTCTCAAAATGACCTCCTTGGGAGAAGTTTCTAAGGCTCAGAATAGGATATTTTCAAAATATTTGAGGGTCAAAACCTTGGTTTACCTGTCAAACATGATCTCTGTTTCTGCTGTCTTGATTTACTAACTAATGAAAATGTATTTGAGCCTATGCGTGACATTTCCAACCGTTTCGCATGTGCGTTGCACCCTGGACGGCCATTCTGGGCAATTAGAACATTCGCTGATTGTTTAAAGAAGCTTTGGGTCAGTATCTATCTACAGAGCGTAGAGTGAAGACACTGATCAGACTGTGTCTTTACTTGGCGCACATGTGTAATGCTTGGAAATGTCATGCATGCGCTCATTTATTCACATTGCCATGGCAAAATGTAATATTCCCTACATCTCTCTTTTTTGACAAATTTTTTCAGGCTTGCTTGCCTTGAGCAAGAAATATTTTTTACTATGACAAGTCAGCGTACATACTGTAGTCTGTTCAAATTTGACAGCGCCATAACTCCTATATTTTTCAATTGATGGCAATATTTTTAAACAACTTTGAACATTTGTTCTACATTGTGGGTAGATGCGCCTTCTGAAAATAATTTTCAAATAGTTCCAAGGTCAAGATCACAGCTCAAGGTCAAACATTAAAATCAACTATGTCCAGAGTATATCTCCTATATTTTTGCATGGATTTCAAAATAATTTTGGACAATTGTTCGCCATTATGATAGATATGCCATTTGAAACAAACATTCAGATAGCTCCAAGGTCAAGGTCACAGTTAAAATCACATTTTCAGTGATCTTGACATGTTGTCCCCTGAAGACTCTCTAGTATTCTAATATCAATCAGCTACATCAGAGCATTGGTTCTGCACTTTATTCTTGTTTCTACACCACTTACAATCTTTTATTCTTTAATTTTAGCCCAGAAAGAGAACCAACAAGAAGTTGAGTCATGCAGCACAGATAGCACAAACCAGGGAAGGATGTATTGACCTGGAGACTCCAGACTCCATCCTGGTGCACACAAATTTAAAGGTACAGTTTATTGTTGATCATTTAGTCCCCTCTTCTTCAAGATAACTTTCAGAACTCCTGTACCTCTCCATGGAAAAGGGTTTGAAATTTACAAAAAATCCATGATATTCAAAATAGCCAGTAAAAGTCAATTTCTCAAATAGGAAATAGAATTGAACCATTTCCACACAATGATGCTTTTGGATGCCCTAAGAAAGAAAACATTGTGGAAAATCGTGGAAAATCAAGAATTTGCTTGTTACAAGCAATGTCTTCATTTTCCACAATGGTGTCTACCCTAAAAGACAAAGATCTTTAAAATTTCATCAACACAAAATTGTCATCTTCAACTTTTTTGAATTGGACAAGTCTAAAATTTTGTTGTTTGGTGATGGGTTAATTAGAAACTGACAAATGTTTCCTTTTCAAACTGACTTATTGAGAAAAGAAATGAGTAATATTTTATCATATATATTTTTTCTGGAATGACAAAACAAGGAATCTAAATTGATAGGGTTTCTTACTTAAATAACATGTACACTAGGGATTTTTGTTGATAACTTTTTCTGGAATGACAAAACATGGAATCTGTAATGAAAGGGTTTCATACTAATAACAACTTATATACTTAGAATTTTTTGTTGATCAGTTTGGAATTGAATGGTTAATTTCACTTTTTCTTGTTCAATCCATGTCTTTTTTACGTCCTTTTGGTTTCATAATTGAGAAATTAGTGTATAAAAAGAAGAAATTGCTTGTAACAAGCAATTTGTTCTTTTTCCACAATATTTTCTACCCCACTGAATGGGTTTTTTTTCAGATAAAACCCACTTTAAATTTCCAATTCGTCTGCAAATGTTTCAAATATGACAGGTCTAAATTTTGCAAAACAGGAAGGCTTCAGTAAAATTCTTGAAGAGTTTTGTAATTAACCCTTGTCATGCTGAACCCGGAATATTCCAGTTTTAGCAGGAGGTGTAGACTAAGATCAGACTGCACTTATGTGCAGGCTGATCTTAGTCTATACCTTCTGCTTGTGCTTTTCCTGCCAGAGTTGCTTTTGAGGTTGATTTCTTAAAAAAAATATTGATTTTTTATCAACAAGTTCTGTCAGTGCTTTCAGCCCTTTGATTTGGCAGCAATTCAGTAAGGTGATTTATACAGCATGACAAGGGTTAAGACAGAAGAATATTTGGTTTTGTATTTTATGTTTCAGGAATTACTGACAAAACACACATTTTCGTTGTTACCAGCGAGTTATCAATATAAACTTATTAACTTGATGCCAGAATGTGATATCCTTACTGGGAAAGACAGTGCTTCTAGGTAATACATGAGCATACACTGACATTTGTATTAATTGTAGGATATCAGGGCTCCCCCTAGGAAATTTTATTCATGCGCCAAAGAAATCGCCAATGGCAAAAATTTGGGGCCACTTGGTGCCAATTGGAGACAAAAGTGGAGCCAGTATGAATAAGTGAATGGAAGAAACAGGCCAAACGTTTGGTAACCCACAGTACTTTGATTACTAATGACCACAGTAATTTGATTACTAATTCGATATTTCTCATTCTCGGAAATTCACTTGACTTTGTTACCTAATTCATTAATAGAAAAGCAAAATTTTGTCTTTGCTTTTTATTCGGCACTCTAATGAATCTCAAAATGTGATTTGGGAATAAAGATCTTTTTTTTTTTTTAAAGCAATGTGACTCTCCGCCATCTTGGTTTACATAATGGTTACCGGCGGGGTAGTGGGAAAACCCCAATGACTCGAGTGATGTTAGAATCAATTAGGTCAGCGATGCGTAACTATTCTGTCTCGATTGACACGGATATGTAATGGATTTTAATGGTCGCGTGTCTCCCAAACAAATAAGCAGATGTGTAAATGCAAAAATTGCGTGTAGGTTATCGTTTCAATGGACTCAAAATCCCTTGCCTTATTTTGAAGGTTGTCGCCAGTAAAATCGCCAATTCGCGGATTTTGGAGCCAGAATTTTTATTTTGTCGCATTTGGCCCCATTGGCGATTGGCAGCAACAAGAGCCCTGGATATCTGCTATCAATTAAAGAAAATGATCAACCAATCAAATCATTTATTTAGAGTGGAAGTTAATTTTGAAAACAAAAATTTATATCAAGCAGTTTGGTTGGTTGGCAACATAAATGTAGAAACTGCTGTTAATCATGAATTATGAAAACTTAATTTGTTTAACCCATTCCCACATAATGAAATTTTAGACCAGTCCAATTTAAAAGAAGTTGTAGATGACAATTTTAATTCGATGAAATCTTTAAAATCTTTCTCTTTTGGGGTAGAAAACATTGTGGATAATGAAGAAATTGCTTGTAACAAGCAATTTCTTCATTTTCCACAATTGTTTTCCAAAGCTTTCATATTCAGGGGCGTTTAAAAGCGTCACTGTGTGGGAATGGGTTAACCTGTTACTAGAGGACAACATTCTAATCTGGTCCAAATTTAAAGACATTTCGGTTAACAATTTTCAACGTGGTGAAATTTAAAATTCTGTGTCTTTACTGGTAGAAAACATTGCAGGAAATAAAGAAATTGCTTGTTACAAGTTATTTCTTTCTTTTCCACAATGCTTTCTCAAGCATAATCATGAGAGGTCCTTACAAAGAAGGATTGTGTGTAAATGGTTAATATCTCAGTAAAACTGCCTTTCCAGTTAGGATTGCAAGTAATATAACAATTTTTCATGTGTGTAAACTGAAGATATTCACAAAGTTTCTTTTGAATAATTGCTGATTTTCTACTAAAACTTTGATTTAATACAGCATGCATTGTTTAACTCTCAGGAAAAAGCTATGCAACTCTACCAGATCATGATAAAGCCCGCTTCCACAGCATGGCTGTAAAATAAGTATTTTGACTGCTGATGAAATGGAACCATTACATTAGACTTAAAGACTAGAAATGATTTTCACAAATGGATTCCAACTTTGGTACTTGAAATGTGACCATATTTCATGCCAGTATGAAATGGTTAAGATTGTGTGTCATATGTTTGATCCCAGATGGCAAAACATATCCTTTCCAACAGTCTCTCACCAATGGGCAGATAATAATAAACCTTAATGGGATAGGAGCTGGAGGCTTGGAAAGGGTGTAGTGGTAGTACTGGTGCGAGAAATACCAGGAATCCATTGTTAGGTGCTCACGCCGCCGCGATGTGACTGAAATACTGTTAAACGCGGCGTTAAACCCCATCCAGTCAATCAATCAACTAAGACAGATAATAAACTCGGCAGCTCCCCGTTTTTATCTATTTATAGATGACTGACTTAACCCATTACCTAACAACAAAATTTTAGACTAGTCTAAATTGAAAGGAGTTGCAGATAGTAATTTAAAGCTAATGAAATTTTGGATTTCTTTTACTTTTACTTTTGAGGTAGAAATCATTGTGGCTTTTGAAAACATTGTGGAAAATGAAGAAATTGCTTGTAACAAGCAGGGTATCTAAAAGCGTTGCCAAGTAGAAAAAGGTTAATAAATGTGGTATTCCATGACCATTCATTCAATTTCCTCTATTCATCAACAGATTAAGCTCAACAGCCCTCACTTAACCCTTTCCAGTTCAAACCCTGGTTTTTACGTCCCAGTGTTTTTTTTTTTTACTTTAGAAAACATCATGGGAAAAAGAAGAAATTGCTTCTTTTTCCACAATAATTTCTACCCTATTGAATGATTGTTTTTCAAATAATATAGACTTCAATTTGTCGTCTACAAAACCTTTGAATTTGGACAGGTCTAAAGTTTTGTAAAACAGGAGAGGGTTAATAAATGTGGTAATTCATGACCACTTATTCAATATCCTCTATTCATCAACAGATTAAGCTCAACAGCCCTTCATAATGAGTTTTTTGCGAAGGCTTGCACTGAGTGGAGACAGAGGTTATCTGAAGGTAAGAAATTTGTTATACTGCTAGTGGTCTTCATGTTCATCTATGACTTTATTTGTCAATTGAATGTATGAATATGTAACAAGTAATCTGATTGGACAAAATATAGGCAATCATAGTTTTCATTATTGAACCCACTCTGAGAAAATTGTGTAAGACCAGCGTTTGACTACATATGAGGAATCTTATGAAATCTTATTCTAATTAACATACCTCTTTTCAATCAAATTACAACATACATTATACACACTTCACAAGATATCTTTCTCCAGCACAATGCTCTTTGTTTTGGATAAGTGTGGTAGTATTGTTTTATGCCCCATAATCTGTCTGTCCTTTAGTCATTCTGTCCATTTGTCTAGGTTTTTTTCTGTTGAAATTAACTGCCATATGACAAGGTAATTGTCAGAAACATAGTCAAGGTAAATTATTAGTCTTATAATTGAAAATTCAGTTGGTACAGAGTCATTGTTAGCACACATTGAGATTTTTGTTATGCCCCCAAAGGGAGGCATATAGTAATCCAACTGTCCGTTTGTCCATCCCGCTTTCGTGTCTGCTCTGTAACTTCTACATGCAATAGTGGATTTCAAAATAACTTTGCACAATTGTTCACGGCTATAAGACGACGTGTCGCAAAAAAAGACCTAGGTTCCTATCTCAAAGATCAAGGTCACCATCTGGGGGTCAAAGGTAAAAAATCGGCACTTTTTGCTGTGTCTGCTCTGTAGCTTCTATAATCATGCATGCAGGTACAAATTTCTTTCATACAAATGTTCACCACCTTCAGACGATGTGTCATCAAAAAGACCCAGGTTCCTATCTCAAAGGTCAAGGTCACAATCTGGGGTCAAAGGTAAAAAATCTGCACTTTTTGCCTAGTCTGCTCTGTAACTTCTATAATCATGCACGCAGGTACAAATTTCTTTCATACAAATGTTCACAACCTTCAGACGGCGTGTCTCGAAAAAGACCAAGGTTCCTATCTCAAAGGTCAAGGTCACAATCTGGGGATTCCAGAATGGTTAAATTGCGTCCGGAATGGTTAATTGTATTTACTCTCTTATTCTTCAATGGATTGCTTCCATATTTGGACAGATGCTTAATCGGTGGACCATTTTACATGACCTTGACCTTGACCCAGTGACCTTGACCTTTGACCTACTTTTGACCCCAGAAAAATCCGTCCAAAATGCATTTCTCGATTTCATTCTGTATTATAGAAATTATTATATGTATTAAAATTTCATTTATTAAAAACCCAGACGTATAGATCACAAATGCATGTTGTTGTGTTATATTGCACAATGTTTTCTATCTGCTATGGTCCTTAATTTCAATTTTACAACAAATTTATAATGTTTTCTGCAGCCTTTTTAAACGACCGTCGAAGACAGGACGTATTATGGGATCACCCGTGGTGTCCGAGCGTCCGGTCGTCCGGGGGTCCGGTTATTCGGATGGTGTCCACTTCTTTGTCCGGAGCATAACTTTGTTACCTTAAGTCAGATTGACTTTAAACTTGGCAGTTATATTCTTATCATCAATACGGAGTCCAGTGCTCTATAACCATAACTCTACCTGGCCTACTTTTTGAGTTATTGCCCTTTGTTGTTTTTCATACTTGAATCTTGTCCGGAGTATATCTCTAAAAGTAAAATAGTTAGAATCATGAAATTTCATGGATGGATAGAGCTTACCAAGTGGGAGTGCAGTGTACAAAAACCATAACTCTACCTAGCCTATATTTTGAGTTATTGCCCTTTGTTGTTTTTCATACTTGAATCTTGTCCGAAGTATATCTCTCAAAGTATAATAGCTAGAATCATGAAACTTCATGGATGGATAGAGCTTACCAAGTGGGATAGCAGTGTACAAGAACCATAACTCTACCTAGCGTATATCTTGAGTTATTGTCCTTTGTTGTTTTTCATACTTTGTTTGACAAAAAATATTCATTCAAAATAACCTCAGTTCTATTCAAACCCCCTGTTACTATTAAGCAGTGTGACGGACGTATCTTGTGACAATTTGACTCCTTGTTCAATTTCGACCCGTCTAAAATTTGTCGTTTGGGAATGAGTTAAAGAATTATGAATTGTTTGCAGGAGAATTTACCCCAGAGAATCAGCTCAGATTAAAACAAGAGGAAGAAAAAGTGCAAGTGAAATTAGATCCTTGGAAGGTAATTATTAGTGTAGTTATGTTTATGCAGATTTAATTATTATACCCCCTCAAAACGAATGTTTTCGGGGGTATACTGGAATCAGCCTGTCCATCCGTCTGTTCATCTGTCTGTGTACAAAATACTACCAATTTTGAGTCGTGAACTTCTCCTTCAGTTTTGCTTCAATACCATTGAAACTTTATACTTGAACTTAGACATTATTTATGCTTTGTAGACATATACAGCTAATTATACTACCAATTTTGTGTTGCAAACTCCTCCTTTCTAGAAAAGCAAAGTCAGTACCTATGTCCTTGTTTTGTTAAAACTCTCAGTACACTGAAAGCACTTGCAGGGGTATTAAGTCACATACTGAGACAAGTTCTAGTTATTATTCGTATGTGATTTTATCCATCTGTAACCAACTTTTTTTGTCACATTTTTCTCAGTGGTCATAAAATAGCAAACACTTGAAACTTGGCAAGGAGGTTCAACAAGGGTCCTACACGGCTCTTACTAAATTAAAGTACACATGTTATCCACTTCCTGTTTAACCCATTCCAACTCAATCCCTCCTTTTTACGCCCCTCGAGAAAATGAAGAAATTGCTTGTATCCAGCAATTTCTTCATTATCCACAATCTTTTCTGTACAAAAGGACAAAAAAATTCAAAATACCATCAACGTGAAATTGTCGTCTGCAGCTTCTTTCAATTTGGACCAGTCTAAAATTTTGCTGTGTTGGATTGGGTTAATAACTTGGTTTATTCAGACATTGAGTGTTAATGTGGTATATTTTCTGCAAATTTTTTCAGCAACTTTTAAAAGAATCCATTTATTATGTTTTCTGACTAGAAAATATTCTGATTTTCCGAGATATTTTTTTCAAATATTTATTCAAGTGTTTATGCATCTTTTATTCATTTTGTTTATGAAAGCTATGTTACATGGCTCGGTATCTCTCTTTATAACATTTGTGTCTGGATATTTGTGAATTTGTTTTTCTTTTGTAGGCCAAGCATTTTGAGCCGGTGTGGGGCAAAAAGTAAGTGTTGTCTTAAATCTATGTTAAAATAACAACAACAACAACAAAAAGGAACACTGAGACTGCTAGCTCTCTGCCTATTCTACTGGCATTGATAATATTTGATCTTCTGTTCATTTGGCTTCAAGCATCCATAACAGATCTTTTTATTAAAAAAAAACAAAAAAAAATGAAATAATACAGATAGCTGCAGATTTTCTTTCATGATCAGAGGTTATAGAGGAAGTGTAAATCTCGAAATGTCTCACTCCTAGATAGAGTAGTCAAAATGTTATCAAGAAGTTTATCCTAACAGTTTTCTGTTTTTCAAAATGTTGGACCTGTCCAAATTCAAAGGATTTGCAGACAAAAATTTGATTTGAAAAATAACCATTCAGTAGGCAAGAAATTATTGTGGAAAAAAGAAGAAATTGCTTGTTACAAGCAATTTCTTCTTTTTCAACATTGTTTTCTCATTTATTATATAATATGGACATAAAAACCAGGGCTCAAACATGATAATGATATTGTAGTAGTTTTGATTTGAATAAGAAAAGAAGTTATTTTAACTGTTACAACACAATCTCACCTTTTTACACCAACAAGAAAATAGGCTAGGATAACAATCTGAAAAATGAAGAACTTGCTTGTTAGAAGCAGTTTCTGCATTTTCCACATTGTTTTAGACAATAATATTTATATATTTAAAATTTCATCAATTGGAAATTGTCCTCTCCACTTTCTTTCAATTTGGACAAGTCTTAATTTGGTTATCAGGTAATTGTTTGATGTCACTTAAATTTGTTTTTTTTATTGAATTGAATTATCAACTTTACAGTATTCTTTTAAAACTGTTCTGGTAATATATCTTCCATTTGAAATCTAAATAATATAGTAATGTTTGGCGTATTTAAGCTATAGTTACATTGTTTGGGTCCCACCTACACTATGTCAGCAAAGTAGTGAACCCTTTACTGTTCTTAAAAATTGGACACATCAAAATTTAAAGGGGTAGCATATAAAATTATAAAGTAAGTACAGTTTAAAAAGTAACCATCCTACATGGTAAAAAATATTGTGGGAAAAGTATAAATTGCCTGTCACAAGCAATTTCTTCTCTTTCCACATTATTTCCTCAAGCGTAATATCACAGGGACATAAAAATTAGGGATTACACCAGAAAGTGTTAAGTATTTTTCTTCTGTTTCAGGTCACTATCAGAGGTACCCAAGGCAGAAGATTTTCCAAAAGCTTCATCCCTGTCAGACTCTCCTCAGAGTACAGCTTTGAAAACAAGTACTGTCAAGAAATCAACTTTGGTATCAACTATGTTGAAACAGCGATCAATATCACAAACAGTGCAGGGGGTGTCCGTGGCGCGCACTGGTACAGATGCCTCCGTGGTGCGCACTGGTACAGACGGTACATCTTCAGGTGGTCTGTTAATGAAAACCACATCAAACAATACTGTCTTACAGCCTACATATACTAAAAGATCTGTTGAAAGTGATTATAGCAGTGAGGAGAGTCCGCCCAAAAAACCAAAAGTGATTACGACTGCAAAACAAATACAGGCTCAAGCTCAAGCAAAAACACTTGCACAGATCAGACTGCAAACACAGGTGGCCAGGATGCAAAAATCTCAAAGCAATGAAAGTAAAATGTATGCAAAAGTGTCAAGTGGGTATAACATACCGAGTATCGTGCAGCAGAGGATCTCACCGGGGCTTGAACCCCGAGTTTCTAAAGCAATAGTTGTCACTGTTGGTGCTTCATCATCGGGCATGAGATCGCCCACACGAACTCTCGCTCAAATCAAATCTCAAACACAAGCTGCTCGAGCCAAGCAGCAAGGTCAAACAAGAACTCTAGCCAATATCAAAGCTGAGACAAAAGCTCGTGTACAGCAACAGGCAGAAGCACAGGCAAAACTTCATGCTCACCTACTTGCTAAAGCTCGTGGAGATTCTCAAGTGAAACATGTTCCTAATATAATGGCTCCATCACAGGCTAGAGCTAAACTAAAAACACCAGAGGATGATAAGACAGCTGGTAGTGTAAATATAAGGAGATCCTTGGAAATATGTGAACAGGCAAAAGCTCTAAGTCAGAAAAACTCATCAATGGTCTCAATATTACAGAAACCCCAAACTCCATCTCCAACAAAACCTGCAGTCGAGAAAATTGAAATAATTAGACCGACAATGTTATCACAAACTCATAAAACTGTGTCTCAGATCTTGCAAGATAAATCATTATTGGAGCCGAAGAAACCAATTTTTCCTCCTCCAATCCGAAAAGTTGCGTCTCATCCTGTTCTGCCTCACAGTGGTGGGATGTCGTATACAGTGACTAGTATTGCCAATACCTCCACCAATAATGTGCCTAACCAGTCATCAAATGTGCCAAGTGTAACCATGAACTCCTCAAGTGTGTCTTTTGTAATGTTACCTCCCAATGTTACACAGGTGGCTGGAATAACGCCCGCAGTATTCAGTGTTCCATCAACACGCTACTTGATTAATCCGTCAGCTGCAGCCGCTCAACAGAATTTATTGCAACAGTTAATCAGGTCGGCAGCAGGTTCTATAGCAATGAAAACTACGGTCAGTTCATCTCAGCAGAGAGCAGCTAGTGCTCCGCCCACACAGAAACTAGTTCAGGCCACAGTCACGCCAGTCAGCTCTATCGTAAGGTCAGCAAGTGTTGGCACAGAAACTTCCTCTCATGAGGAAATGACGACAGACAATATATTAGGTGCTGAGGTTAATACGACCCCTCATAAATCTGACAGTGAATCAAATGTGCAAATTTCTCAAGATCAGATTAATTTTTTATCCAAAGCGGGCACTGCTATCATTCCAGGACTAAACGGGTGTAAGAGCAGCTCTCAACAAGTGCTGCTCACAACTCCTGGGAACCAAATTGTGTCTTCTCTAGGAAGACATGGACTAAATATTGTGGGTAGCAGTGCCCAGTCTGTGGGAGGTATAACCAGCATTAAGGTGGATAAACAGGGTAACGATACATTCTTACAAGGAGGAACGAGCGGAATAACGGTACATACAACAGATAAATTCTTCCAGTCAAGTGCGAATACGGGAGGGTTAATCTTACAAGGTATTAAAAATGAAGACAAATCGTCTCAGTCAAACTGTGCATGTAGTCTGAAAAGCATGAAGACTTGCTCGAAATGTGGAGCATTCTGTCATGACGATTGTATCGGTCCGTCGAAGTTATGTGTTACATGTTTAATAGCGACCTGAGATTATTTATAGTAGTGTATAGATTATGTTGTGTGTATATACAAAGAATGTATGAAAAGGTTGTGAGGTTTTGATCCCCCCCCCCAACTCCCCCCCCCTTTCCCCCCTCAAACATCTGTTTACCTATTGCCAGATGATAAATCTTAGACTGGTCTAAATACGAAGAATTTGCAGAAAATGTAGTAATTGTTCGTCATAATTCTTCATTTTCAACCTTGTTCTCCTTTGGTCTTTTCTTGAGGGGCATTTAATAGCAGTTTTGCTTGGGGATGTGTTGACCCATTCCCAGACAATCTACATTTTGACGTGGCTTATGAAAAAGCTTTGGAAAACATTGCGGAAATGAAGAAATTGCTTGTTACAAGCGATTTCTTCATTATCCATCATGTTTTCTATCCCAAAAGACAAAGATTGTAAGTAAAACCTTTTGCGACCTGAACCAGTCTAAAATTTTATTGTCAAGTAAATGGTTAAATCAGAGGCTCTTGTACATGTATTACCCGTGTCTGTCTTTATTACTGTCTGTCTTTCCACCATTCTGCCCACAATTCTAATTGGCGGAAAATATACTCTGCTGATTAGAGATTTAAACCCATTCCTATTTTTGGAAATTTTAGACTGGTCTGAATTGACAGAGGTTGCAGGTAACAATGAAAATTTGATGCAATTTGAAATTAAATCATCCTATGAGGTAGGAAACATTGTGGGAAGATTGCTTATTCTGGGTTTGTACAGGCATGGGTTAAAAGATCAGGGCTCCCCCTGGGAAATTTTTTTCTTGCGCCAATGAAATCGCCAATGGCAAAAATTTGGGGCCACTTGGTGCCAAAAGTGAAGCCAGTATGAATAAGTGAATGAAATAAATCTACTATATTGAAAACAAATAACCTGTTATCTATATATATTATATTGAATGAATTGGGTTAAAAGGTGAAAACAAGGGAATTGTCATATGAAAATAAAATGCCAAGAACACCTAGATCTTTGCCGGATGACAAGTAAAATATTTGGTAACCCACAGTACTTTGATTACTAATGTTTGCAGTACTTTGATTACTAAATTATAGTAATGTCCGATATTTCTCATTTCTCAGAAATTCACTTGACTTTGTTATTTAAATCTCCAATAGATAAGCAAAATGTTGTCTTTGCTTTTTATTCAGCTCTCTAATGAATCACAAAAAGTGATCAAGGAATAAAGATTGTCAATTTTTTAGCCCAAGCAATGTGCCTATTCGCCATCTTGGTGTACACGATGGTTCCCGGCGGGGTGCTGGAAAAAGCCCAATAACTCAAGTGATGTTAGAATCAATTATGTCAGTGATGCGTCACTAATCTGTCTTGATTTACACGGGTATGCAATGGATATAGATGGTCTCCCAAACATATAAGCTGATGTGTGAATGACAAAGTTGCACGTCAGTTATCATTTAAATGGACTATACATCCCTTTGCCTTACTTTGAAAGTTGTCGCCAGGAAAATCGCCAATTCACCGATTTTAGGGCCAGAATTTTTATTTTGTCGCATTAGGCCCCATTGGCGATCGGCAGCGGGAGCCCTGAAAGATGTGTCTCTCATATCTGAGCCTGTGCATGAAATAGACTCATTGTGGATCGCTGTTGTCAGTTAACCCATAACCATGCAATCACACCTGTAGATGTCCTCTAGAAATAGGATCATAAAAAACTTTATGGGAAAAGAAGAAATTGATTTTGATCAAGCAATTTCTCCTTTTCTCAAAATGATTTCTACCTGTTTCGGCACTTATTTTCCTATTTTAGTGCATTTGAATTGTGTGCAACTTCTTTCAATTTGGACCAGTCTTAAAATTTTGTCATCTGGTAATGGGTTTACCAATCAAATCATTCATTTAAAGATTGGAAGTGAAAATTGAACTCAATAGCTCATGTCAAGCATTTTTGTAAGTTTGTTGACTCCCATTACCAGACAACAAAATTTAAGACTGGTCCAAATTGAAAAAAACACCTGCAGACAACAATTTAAAGCAAAATAATTTTAAATATTTCTGTCTCTCTGTGTGGAAGAAATGTAAAAAAAAATAGCTTGCCACAAGTATTTTCTACATTATTTTACAAAGCTTGGTTCTTGAGGGGAGTTATAAAAGTAGGATTGTGAGGTCGGGATTAACCCTTACAAAATTTTAGACTGGTCCAATTTCAAAGGTTTTGCAGACAACAATTTTAAGATGATTTTATTTGAAAAATAATTATTCAGTAGGGTAGAAAATATTGTGGAAAAAGTAGAAATTGCTTGTTACAAGCAATTTCTACTTTTTCCACAATGTTTTCAAGGATATAAAAACACCGGGATGTAAAAACCAGTGATTGAACAGGAAAGGGTTAAACACCGTAACTGCAGCTTTTTTAATCCATTTCCACACAATCCTGCTTTTTACTCCCCTAGAGTTGAAAAGCTTAAGAAAGCACCGTGGAAAATGAAGAAATTGCTTGTGACAAAAAATTTCTTCATTGGCCACTATATTTCCACCCCAAAAGACAAAGATTTTTTGAAATTATACCAACTTGAAATTGTTTTTTGCAACATCTTTGAATTTGGATTAGTTTAGAATTTTGTAATGTTGGAATGGGATTAGCTGTAGTTGTAACATTTAGGTTGCCAATTAACAATTAGGTCTTTATTTTATGTCCCCTACCATATATTTTTCAAACTAACAATGTTTGATATTGTATTTTGGAGGAATGGAGTTGCAAGGTCATATCTCACAGTCAGATCCAAACATTGTAGTTGTGAGGGCATATGTGATGAACAAACACAACTTGTTTGATTTACTGCTAGCGTGCAAATACATCTTGAACCTAGTCTCAGACAAGCCCTCCTATTTGTGCCTCTCAAATAAAAAAACTTCGGAAAAACATTGTGGAAATGAAGAAATTGCCTGTATCAAGCAATTTCTTCATTATCCACATTCTTTTCTATCTTATTCCATTCCAACTCAATCCCTCCTTTTTACGCACCTGAAGAAAATAGCTTTAGAAAACATTGTTGAAAATGAAGAAATTGCTTGTATCAAGCAATTTCTTCATTATCCACAATTTTTTCTATCCAAAAATACGAAAAAATTCAAAATTCCATCAACTTGAAATTTCCATCTGCATTTTTTTTTCAATTTGGACCAGTCTAAAATTTTGCTGTGTTGGAATGGGTTAAAAGACGAAAAAAATCAAATGCCATCATTTTGAAATTGTTGTCGGCAGCTTATTTCAATTGAGACCAGTCTAAATTTTGTTGTGTGGGAATGGGTTTATATGATGAGTTTAGAATCAAATTGTTATTTGAATTAAATACACAAAGCTCAGTTGTTTGTTTCAGTGCAAGATCAATTTATCTTTCATCATGTGAATATTAATGGGTGAATTTTCATGAGCAAAAAACACTTTCTAAAGATAGTAAACTTACCTAGAAATGAATCCACTTTGAGTTTTAGTTAAAATTGAAACAATGGAAGGCAACAAATTCCATAAAATTCACAAAGTCATTCAAATTCAATTGTTATCAGTTCTTACTTTTAAATATTGTTTTTCATAATTTTTAGCTGGACTATTCAAAGAATATGGGGGCTATTCCATGATAATCTCATATCTGTGTTTAGTGCTATAGTTCTAAAAGTTAGCACATGTCTTTGAGACCATCATATCATCCCCTAGGCAAAGATTCAGTACTCCCAACATTCATTTAAGTGGAAATATGACCCCTTTTTCGACTTTGACATTTGCTTAAAGTCTTAGTCTCAAATCTCTGTTTCTACTAATGCTATTGCTCTAAACTTTGCAAGTGCTTTTGTGACCATCATATTATCTCCCAGGCAAAGATTCATTATTGGGACTTACATTTTAGTGGAATTTTGACCCTTTTTCGACTTATTTGTATTATTACCTAAGGTTATGGTTCGAAACTTTGAGACGTGTTCAGAGCTATGATGAATTGCTGTTACTATCCAGCACACGGAATAGTAAAGCATTGTTGACCACCAACAGATCTTATTTTTTCTTTTGCCAAGATTTACCTTTATCAGGCACTTTTTTCAATGACTCTTTTTAAGAAGTTCCTTCTTTGACAACTAGAATTACCTGGTATGTTAAACCCTGGCCTCACAAAGCCTCCTTTTTATGCTGTTTAGTAATAATTGAGGAAAAAAATTATTAAAAGAGAAGAAATTGCTAATGGCAAGGAACGTCACCTTTTCACACCGTGCTTTCTACCATTTATGACTCTCTTTTTCTAATTCAAACATCAGCTTTAATAGCTTAAGTTAACAGACAAAATTTTGAGGTCTTCTCAAGGTTCAATGGGTACAAACTGACACTGGAGGCTTGACCGTTAAATCCCTTGAATGCCTACGCCATAAAAATAGATCTAATGTATTTCAGGAGTATTGCATACTTTACTATTCAAATTGTAAAGAACTCTGTCAAAAGTATTATTTTTAACCCATTCCCACTTAATTTCGCCTTTTAAGCATCTAAAAAAAAAAGCTTTGGAAAACATTATGGACAATGAAGAAATTGCTTGTAACAAGCAATTTCTTCAATGTCCACAACGTTTTCTATCCAACGAGTGAAAGTTTTTCTAAATCCAACGATGCTTTGCTAGCTTGAAGTACATTCAGTACTTTGATTAATTGCCGTTGGAACGTTCTACAATTTTGTTTTCTGGTAATGAGTCTTGTCACCTGGTAAAGGTTTAACCCATTCCCACACGACAACCTTTTAGACTGGTCCAAATTCAAGGAAGTGGCATACAACAATTTTTAATTCATGAAATTTAAAGAATCTTTTTTCTGTTTTGTGGTAGAAAACAACGTGGATAATGAAGAAATTGCTTGTTACAAGTTAATTCTTCATCATCCACGTTTTTTTTCAAAGTCCTTTTCTTGAGGGGCGTAAAAAAGCAGCATTGTGTGGGAATTTGTTAATCTTAATTGATATCTGAAACTACTTTCAGTTCAGAAAAATGAAATAAAAATATTAATTGTTTCCAGTTATCCATGATATATCATGTTGAAATCTATTCTAAAGTTTGTTGTTTTCTTTGTGGCATTATTGAATGTTTATTGTGTGTGTAAATTGCATAGTTGTTCTATGCACATTATCATTGTATTAATTTCATTAGTCATATTAAATATCTGTCATTTAATTCATTCATTGAAATAAAAGGGGAAAACTGTTCTGAACATTCTTGTTGTTTTCATTGGGTTACCCATTTTAATTGATTCGCAGACAATCCCTCTATTTGTAACTCATTACCAGACGGCAATATTTAGACTGGTCTAAATTGAGAGAAGTTTTAGAAAAAATGAATTAATGAAATGCTAGTTTTTTTCAATTTTCTGGTTAGAAAACATTGTTTAAAATGAAGAAATTGCTTGTTAAAGTTATATTAGGTTTTCCCTATTATTTTTCTTTGTGTGGCAAGAAAAAGCTTTAGTGGTGAGGGAATGGGTTAAAACCCCAGAAAATAAAACTTAAGAAAAAACTGAGTGAAAGAAGAAATTGCTCGTAACAAGCTAATTCCGTATTTCCCATTATATTGCCTTCCCAGGAATAAACAGATAAAATAAATTTCTTAAAATCTGCAGCTTCTTTGAATTGAGAGGTGTCTAAAGTTTTATTGTCTGGTAATGGTTTAAATATTTTATACCTCTGTTTTAATAGATTGCCCTTTCTGTAATTTTGTCGGTTACTGTAATTGCCTGTTTATGCAACACAAACTAAACTTTGCCAATAACCTTTGATTAGGACATGCTAAAGTCTTTATGTTAACATGTAAATAATTTGTGGTAAGACCTTTCTATTGGTACCAATTTCGAGGCCATCAGTGAAGGTCAGTTTTCAATGTCGAATTTATACAAGAGAAAAACTTGAACATTACCAATTACTTTTTAAGCCCACGCCATGTAATGGCGATATGCATCTAGAGTAATCTTGGTGTGAGGGGGGGTGGTATTTTTTGGGCGTGTTCAAATCTTGTCCGGTGTATATCTACACTAATCGATAGATTTTATAAAAATGTGGCACAGTTGTTCCCTATGAAGAAAACTAGTATCATGTGTAAAGTTTTATTGGATACCCATAAGTCCAATGTCATAACTTAACCCTTTCCTGTACAATCCCTGGTTTTTACGTCCTTGTGACTTTAAACTTAAGAAAACATTATGGGAAAAGAAGAAATTGCTTGTAAACAAGCAATTTATTCTTTTTCCACAATATTTTCCACCCTACTGAATGGTTTGTTTTCAAATTTAATTCGCTTTAAATTTTCGTGTGCAAAACATTTGAATTTGGACAGGTCTAAAAATTTAAAACAGGAAAGGGTTAAGGTCATGTGACAAATTTGACCTTGTGTAGGGGTATCTGTATCTGTGATACATCTGTGACACATTTCTAGTTATAGTCAGGTATTGTAGCATTCATAGTTCACGGAACAGAACAGAAATTTTATTAATCGACAAGTACAGAAAGTACATAGTCAAACAAACAAATACAAAGCAATACATTTCAGTCAGTTATTGGTCTTTATCAAAAGGTAAAAGAAGAGAGCAATGATACAAGTTTTTTTGTGTGTGAGGTTTTTTTTTTGGGGGGGGGGGATGGCAAAAATTTTGGGAAATACTTTTAAATAAATAAATAAAGACATCGAGAAAATATAGGAGATGGATGAGCGTATAACAATAGTTAATGCTCAAGCTATACATATGTGCACTTGCACTACTTTACCTCTAATTGCGCTTATTGATTGGTGTGAATGTAGCGGTTATCAGACTTTTCTCTTAACTGAAGAGCAAGTTCAATAAATTTTACCAATTGTTTTAACGTGATTACATTACACATAGTTCACGTCTGATCTTTTTGTCCGATTCAAGGTCATTTTAAGCTAGAGAAACCCAGGCTATTGCTAAAGCCCGATTGTCGTCAGAGTGGGGATCAACGTCTGAAAACTTTGATATTTTGCAATATATCTGGTATTATTGAACACATTCACTTTTAACCCATTCCAATTCAAGCCCTCCTTTTTACGCCCCGCAATTAAAGAGCTTTGGAAAACATTGTGGAAAATGAAGAAATTGCTTGTATCAAGCAATTTCTTCATTATCCACAATGTTTTCTACCCAAAAAGACGAAAAAAATTAACATTACATCAACTTGAAATTGTCGTCTGCAGCTCCTTTCAATTTGGACTGGTCTAAAATTTTGTTGTGTGGGAATGGTTTTAAGTCGGAATATATTTACTTATACTCTTTTGACGGTGAACATATGATTATCATAATTAAAGTGAATCATGTCCAGAGATATAACAACATGTCAAAGTTTTCAGATGACGCAGACACAGACGATAAATAGGCTATAGTTTGAATGGGGTTTTACGCCGCTTTCAACAATCTTTCAGTTATATCGCGGCGGCTGGAGCACTTAACAATGGATTCCTGGTATTTCTCACACCAGTACCGACATCACATCCTTTCCTAGCCTCCAGCTGCTATCCCACATAGGTCTACGATTATCTACTCATTGGTGGGAGACAAATAGTCGGAAAGGATGAGTGCCGCTGTCGGGGATCGAACCCGGGACCTCTAGATTGACTGCCACTTGAGGCTTAACCACTAAATCCGTTACATGCACATGCCATAAAAAGTAGTTCTTGTGTACTTCGGGAATATTGCAAACTCTGCATGCAAGTTCAGCTTCTAGGTCTAGCACATCGTGTTCAAATGACTCTGATCAGAGTCTTCAAACAAGTTGCAGACGATAATTTCAAATTGTTGACATTCTAAAATGTCTATCTCTTTCTATAGAAAACAACGTGGAAAATGAAGAAATTGCTTGTAACTAGCAATTTCTTCATTTTCCACATTGTTTTCCACAACTATTTTCTTGAGGGGCGAAAAAAGGAGGGATTGTGTGGGAATGGGTTAACTCCTTCATGACTTTAAGCTCGTTTCTTTATCATAATAACGTTTGAAAAAGAAGATTACTAAACAAAACAATGCTTTGCAAGCTTACAGTACTTTTCATTACTTTGATAATTGCAACTTATGAGTGTGATATACATGTATGTATCCGTACTCAAATCTTTGATATTACTTCAACATCATTGAGCCGCCGTCATAGCGCAGTTGGTAGCGCGTCGGACTGTCAGTCTAGAGGTCCCGGGTTCGATCCCCGACGGCGGCACTCATCCTTTCCGACTATTTGTCTCCCACCAATGGGTTGATAATCGTAGACCTATGTGGGATAGCAGCTGGAGGCTAGGAAAGGATGTGATGGCGGTACTGGTGTGAGAAATACCAGGAATCCATTGTTAGGTGCTCCAGCCGCCGCGATATAACTGAAAAATTGTTGAAAGCGGCGTAAAACCCCAATCAAACAAACAAATCAACATCATTGACCTTTCGCTCATATAATATTCCTTTTGACACTCATTATTGTCCGGAAAGAACTTCCAAATATAGACTTACTAAGCTTGAACATAAGTTGAAATAACAAATTTCATCCTACATCGTCAAGTATGAAGGAATAGCTACTAGTGTAAGGTCGCGTACTTTGAATCCAGAGGTGCAAAATTCGAACCTGCTAGAGGTTCATTTTTTTCGTAAACCGGCATACGTTTTTCTTTCTTTTTCAAACGATATTCTATATGGGGATTGTGGTATTTTTTATTACCGTAATAAAGCTTCAGAATTAATGACAACATGATAGTAGAGGTTTAGCATAATGTTAACACCTTTACATACAATCCCACTTTTTTTTTTACATCCCTCAAGAAAAAAGCTTAAGACAAGATTGTGGAAAACGGAGAAATTGCTTGGTACAAGCAATTTCTTTTATTATCAACAATATTTTCTATTCCGAAATACAAAAAGTTTCGATATTCCATCAGCATCTTTGAATTTGAGCCAGTCTTAAATTTTGTTGTCTGGAAATGGGTTAAGAATGTTTCAGTTTAGCATGACGACATGTACTCTCCGTGAACCACATTTTGCACGAGATCTTGTAGGTCAGCATGTTGTCATAGGGTGTGTCGCTTTAGTATTCAGAGTGAATTTATTCTAAATTGGATTTATCAAAATTCCGTATGTATAACTATTTATTATTCTATTGAAATTCTTCTTTAAATCGTCTCCACAAACGCGCTCACTCACACCTGGCTGCGAAAAAAATTATCGTGTATAGGTTGGGCATAGTTTGGTGAAAACATTGTGGGGAAAACTGCAAGAAAGGTATACAAAATTATTGAAAGGATGGGTGGATAGTCATAAACCCAGGTGAGATGAGCATCTATAGGCTCGAAAATTATGAAGTTGCAGTACTGGTGTAAGGAATATCATGAATCCTTGTTTAGGTGCTCACCACCTTGATATGACTAAAATACTGTTAAAGAGGACTTAACCCCATTCATAACGTACTATCCATAACGAAAAAACGATTAACATTTCAAACACCATTGAAGAAGCATCGCTAAAATTTGGGACATAGCATTGATAGGGATCTATTAGTTCAGGGTCATTCGTCAAGGTCACTGATTATGGTCACGAGTTTGTTTGTCTATTGTTTTTTAACTTATCACAAGTAGGCTTAGCAGTTTGCTTTTATTCATGTTGAAGATACATGGTTCATATCTGGGACGAAGGTTCAAAGTATCAATAGGCATCAGTTGCTTGCAACATCAAGATTATCCACCAAGATCAAGGTCACTTAGCAAGGTCGCGGAGAGACTTAAGATTTTCGAATATTGTTGCAGTTACATGGCTTATATTTCGGACAAGGTTCCTTGCAATGATATGCATCCGTTTGTTGAAGATCAAGGTAATCAATCTTGGCCAATTTCATTGACCAGTGACATTTCCGACAAAAAGGCTGAAATGGGGGCATGGTGTTTCACAAACAAATATGTAAAATTAGGGAACAAGGAACATTGTGAAATGATATATTACAATTTTGTCCTCCTACAAAAATATAACCCGGAAATCAGAGCACAAAGCCCTCCGACATATACGACAGATTTAAGACTTGCTCCCATTAGGCTACAAGATGACCACATTTTAGACTCGTCCTGTAAGAATTTTTGGACTCCACTTTGAAGTTGTAACAGCATGTATAAACCACGTGACTTTTTCGGCTACGGAGGAGAGAAAATCGTTTCGGGTAAGATTTCTCGCGATTATTTCCTTAATAAGGAACAGATTGTTAGCAAACAAAAACGACGGTCTGGGGTTCTTTTATTGTGCACGCGCACACATATACGCGCGCGAAAACAGAGAGAGAGGGGGGAGTGAGAGAGAGAGAGAGAGAGGGGGGGCAGAGAGAGAGAGAGAGAGAGAGAGAGAGAATTGATCTGGGATTTACGCAGTTTTCAACAATCTTTAAGTTATATCACGGCGATTTCAGTTACTCGTGCACTTTGTGTCAATCATCAGTACTAGGCAGGTGCGCTGACAGAACCGTACCATCCATTACAAACAAGATAACAAATAAACAAACAACAACAAAACCCAAACTACATGCGATTAAATCTAACATACTAGTAAAGGATATTTAAACTAGACAAACATTTTCCCGGTTCCATTTGCCCAGGGTTTGTTTCCGAAGTTAATTTGCGACTTGTCCCACTACATATCTTGCCAAACATCACTCACGTGGTCATCGGCTTGACTCGACTCCAGCGATCTGACAGGTGTCTAAATGACAGTACACGTTTTCGATTGGGCTATAAGACGTTTGATCATTTGGTTTAACAAAAACAGAACCTTCACTGTGACGATTCGAGGGACCAAAAAAAATTGTGGACAATTTACGCAAACATTTAAACACAGATTTCGTTGACTGATTGCGGCTGTCATTAAGAAAAGGGAACGGCTAATCAAAGTATACGCTATGACCGCAAGTGAACGTTTGAATTCTGTATATGTGAAACATGTCCGTTGGCTTGGAGGCTAAAACTTCCGCGCCATAACTAGACTTAATGAAGCTGTAGTTATGACATTTAGGTCGCCGACCAACAATGTTACTTTCTCATTAAAAGAGTGGATAATCGTAAACCTAAGTGGGATAGCAGCTGGAGGCTAAGAAATGGTGTAGTGGTACTACTGGTGTGAGAAATACCAGGAATCCATTGTTAGGTTCTCCAGCCGCCGCGATATGACTGAAATACTGTTAAAAGCGGGGTGAAACCCCAATTCAATCAATCAATTCCATAGTGAATCTCCAACATCTAGGCCCAATGTTTTCGTCGTTCAACGACATTAACCCATTTCCCACACGCCCTCGCTTTCTGACGCTTTGGAGAATTATACTTACGGAAAACTTACCGGGAAAAAAGGAGATATTTCTCATTTACTCACAATGATTTTCTACCTTATTTGACACTTATTTTCCAATTTAATAAGACTTTGAAATGGCGCCTGCATTTCTCTGAAATTCTTATCAGTCTAAAATTTTGTCGTCTGAAAATGGGTTAAGGTATTCGACGTAGGTTATTTCAGTCTTTTAGATCACTTTAAAAATGACTTTATTGTCTTTATGTCGGAGCTCAGAGGCCAATGCTAACGAAAGATCGTGGCCTGGAAGAAACCGCTTGTAGCAAGCCTTTTTCTCCTTTTCTAACATTTTTTCTACGCTTATTCTCATCTAATAAAACTCTTTGAGTTACCAATTTGAAGCAGTCCGAAATATTTCTGTCGCGTAATTTCCTTAGCGGTAACCTGCATTTGACAAGCAACCAGCGTCAAGCAAGCGGTCATTGGGTTTGAAAGCAAGCACTTTTTGTGTGTCCCTTATGCGGTTGCATAACCCTTGTCATGATGAACCCAAAATATTCCTGTTTTGCGGGAGGCGTAGACAACGATCAGCTTGCACATATGTGTAGTCTGATCTTTGTCTACACCACCTGCTGAATTTTTTTTCAAACATAGGCCTAAATGTTCGCATAGCAAATTTTGAAAATGAATATAAACCCACAATATTGGTGCTTACAGTGCTTTTAGCCCTATGATTTTAAGGTGGTAAACTAATTCATAATTCATTCAGCATAACAAGGGTTAATACATAGACATCTCAACCAAAAGGTAATGTCTGTATTTACACACCAGTGTACACATTTTACATTACACGGACGATTGAAGTTTTTAAAGATTTTTTGCTATTCCCATTCAATTCTTGTTGTTTACGTTCCAGTGTAATTATACTTCAGACAACATTGTGGGAAAAGAAGGAATAGCTTATAATAAGCGATTTGTTTGAAATGTTCTTCCTTTTTCAATGGATTCTGCTACCCGCTTTTGGACAAGTCTAAAATTTGAATTAAAAAAAAAAAAAAAAAAAAAACAACAATGGATTAACTTGCGACAAGGAACAATGAAGATTTAGATTTGTTCTATACAATTTATTATACTTATCCATTATGTACAATTTGCAATGCTTAAACATAAATCATTCGTGAATTCACGGAAAAATCATCGAGTGTATAGATTAACAGGTGATGTCTGCTCAACGCAAGAGATTAACGGTTTCGAGATTAACGGTTTCGAAAGTCGTCTGCTACTCCCAGTCTTACTCTGATTACAGAGGTGACAGGAGTGCGCTAAGTATTTGGTAGAGCCTTGGAGGACGGAGAACGATGCTATCTGAATGGATGAGGTTTATTTCTTTTTATTTTTCATTTATTGTGGTATGCTTTGTAAAGTCTGCTTCATACGGTCTTTACAATATCAAACAACAAAAACCAAAGTCAAAGTGTTGCCC
Organism: Fragum fragum; assembly: GCA_946902895.1. Taxonomy (NCBI): domain Eukaryota; kingdom Metazoa; phylum Mollusca; class Bivalvia; order Cardiida; family Cardiidae; genus Fragum; species Fragum fragum. The sequence goes on from OX336367.1 coordinate 936,900, forward strand.
AAGGGCCTGGATGGGGTATGGATCGAGAGTGGCAAACTATTTTAAATCTAATTATTTGGAAATTTTTGTATTTGCAGAAGTGTGGTGGAATAATGGAGATTTAATAATATTTTTCATTTGCAGGAAGTTATTAGAAAAAGGAGGGTACTCGAGAAACAGAACACCCATGGGCATTGGTTAGGTATGGAGGGTTGCTAGGGCCATTAAATATAAGATTTAGAACTTTAAAATTAAAAAAAAGAAAAAAAAAAAAAAAAATACACAGTTTCCAGCTTCTTGGTTGGGTATGATGGGTAGATTTTTTTTTTTTCAGAAAGGTGGTTGGAAAGGGGGGGAATTAGAAAATTACAGATAATATGAATAATTGAAAAGCTATTCCTTAGGTATCCTGGTTAAAAATGGTTTGAAGGATAACTAATTTCTTTAAGACTTGAAAGCAAAAGTTGTCTTATTTGATGAGAGGTGGTTGGAATTTGGGAAATTCAAGAAACATCACTCTCCTTTGTCTCCTGATTATGGTTTGTCTGAGGGACAACTGATTTCTTTAAGGCTTAAAAATATTTTTTTTAATTTGCAAAAGGGTGATTGGAATGGAGGAAACTGAAAACAAGACACACAAAAGACAGCACTTCCCTGGGTCTTCTGGTTATGATGAGTCAAACAGGTTACTTATTTCCTAAAATTAGTAAGTTTTTTTATATGCAGAAGGGTGGTTGCAAAACTCAAGAAACATCACTTCCCTTGGTCCTCTGGTTATGAGACAGAAGGGTCACTTATTTCTTAAATTCAGTATGTTTTTGTATGTAGTAGGCAGGTTGAAAAAATCAAGAAACAGCACTTCCCTTTGTCTTTGGTTATGTTGAGTAAGAAGGGTGAGTGAGAACAATCACCTGGTTCTTAGTATGGGCTTAAAGGAAGGGTGATGATTGTGGACCAGGGCGCAGGAGGACCATTTGGGGGTAGGAAATGTTATTTTTTGTAAATAATAACAGGGCTAGGACAGAGTACTTAACCAGGGTTAAGCTAGGTGACAAGGATTGGCGGTAGCAGGGGTGTAATGGTGCCAATAAGAAGTAGGAAATGTTTTAACAGTTTCTATTTTTTACTTTTGTCTTTCTACAGCTTGGTAGGGTTTTGAGGAAGCGTGTTAGAGGGACCGGGGCAAGGCAGTGCACCCTTTGGGAATAGTAAATGCTGTTGGGCGGTTTTACTGATCAGTTTTATTTTTTCAGGTCAATGTTGTTTGTTAAGGAGTGTGCTTTGACTGTTAGCAAGGGTGTAGCTAGGTTTCTAATTCTAATTAATAACATCCCCCCAAACACACCCTAGTCGCCTAGCGAGGCCCTTGCTTAACAAACAAAACGCCCTTCTTAACTTCCTACCTTGAGCTGAAAGATCGAAATGCAAATTTAAGTAGAATCGTGAATCACCATTTACTTATCCTTTAGGGCCCCAGCCTTGAACTGGTCTCCTAGTAATGCTCTTTCTCTGAACTCAACTAATCCATGGAAAGTGAAAATGTATTAATGGAACCTGCTAAAATAGTTCCTTATTCTGTAGGGATTTTTTTTTTTAATTTATATTTTCAAGGCTTTTTTTTTTCTTGTAAATTGAAAGATGTTTAGAATCTGAATTGGGACACAGCAAGGGGACCCATTTGTATTTAATAATCTTTTCAAACCATTCTACCTTACTTGATTGATTCATGACTAGGTGAAAATGGGTAAAAATAAAGAAATTGGTAAGTGGCCAGTGAGTGTGAGGCTTTAGTGGCAGGCATGGCTAGGATAAGGACATATTATTAGACATCTTTAATCATTTTATATAATTCTTAAAGGTTTTTTTTTGTCAAAAAAAGGAGAAATGAAGTAAGGTGACCAGGATGTGTCTTAGGTACTAATTAATGATTGACAATTTTTGAAAAATGTTTAAATGGGAATCAGAACAAGGCAAGTTGACCAATTTGTATATTTTCAAACCATTCTACCATATTTAATTTACTCAAGACAAGGTTAGGATCGGTAAAAACAAAGAAATTGTTAAATAGCCAGTGAGTGTTGAGACTTTAGTGGCAGGCATTGTTAGGATAAGGACATGTTATTTTTATATTCAATAATGTTATATAAAACTTATGGGCTTTTTTTGTCATAAAAAGGGAACAGTGAAGTTAGTTGACCGGGATATGTCTGAGGCAATAATTAATAATTGACAAACTTTGAAAGGCTTTCTACCTTGTTAAAATTTCTCAACAGGGCTGAGATAGGTGTAAGTCAAGAATGTAGCTTAATGAGACGCGTTTACTAGGGTATGAATAAAATTTGACAGCTTTTTTGTCAAAAAAGCAACAAAGAAAATAGGCGACTGGGGCATGCTTGGGGTACTTATTTTTTACTGAAAATCTTTGAAAGGCATTCTACCCTGTTAAATTTTCTCAACACTGAGAATGGTGTTAGTAAAGAATAAAGCTAAATGACAGGTGTTTTCCTGGGTTAGGTTAAAATTTGAGCTTAAGCATTAAAATCAGGAAATATTCTCATGCATCTTCTTTGATTTCAATTTATTTCTTCAAGGCTTTGTTTGGGATGAACGACAAAAGTTAAAATAGTAGACAAGGATACAGCTGAGGGACCAATTAGTATTTGATAATCTTTTCAAACCATTCTACCTTATTCATTTTTTTCAAAAGTGGGCTAAGATTGTTGTAAATAAACAATTTGATATTTAATGGGGATGTTTTGAGACTTTTGGGGCAGGCAAGGTTTGGAAAAGGATATGTTCTGGGGCATCTTTAATTATTTCATATAATATTTCAGGGAATATTTTGTCAAAAAAAGGAACAATGAAGTAAGGTGACTGGGGTGTGTCTGAGGCACCTATTAATAATTGACAAACTTTGAAAAGCCTTCTACCTTGTTAAAAATTCTCATCACAGGGCTGAGATAGGTGTAAGTTAAGAATGTATGTAAATGAGAGGCGTTTACTAGGGTTTGATTAAAATTTGAGGCTTTAGCGTTGAAATAAGTAAATATTCTCATGCATCTTATTTGATTTCAATATATATTTTCAAGGCTTTGTTTTGGTTAAATGAAAAATGTTTAAATAGGAATAAGAACACCGCAAGTGGACAGGGTGTCAGAAATGTTTTTGCCTGAAACATCATTTTAACAAATAATATCAGGGTTAGGACAATGTATTTAACAAAGATTAAGTTAGGGGACTAGGTTAAGCAGGATAGAATCAATTAGAAGTAGGAAATGTTTTACAATGACTGTTATTTACTTTTGTTTTTCCACAGTGTGGCTGGGTTTTGAGAAAAGATGTTACAAGGGGACCAGGGCAAAGCAGTGCACCCTTTGGGAATAGTAAATGTTGTTTGGCAGTTTTACTGCGCAGTTTAATCTTTTCAGGTCAATGTTGGTTGTTAAGGAGAGTGCTTTGACTGTTAGCAAGGGTGTAGCTAGGTTTCTAATTCTAATTAATAACATCCCCCTAAACACACCCCAGTCGCCTAGCGAGGCCCTGGCTTAACGAACAAAACACCCTTCTTAACTTCCTACCTTGAGCTGAAAGATCAAAATGCATAGTAGAATTGTGCATCACCATTTACTTATCCTTTTGGGCCCAAACCTTGAACTGGTCTCCTAGTAATGCTCTTTCTCTGAACTCAACTAATCAATGGAAGGAGAAAATGTTTTAATGGAACCTGCTAAAATAGTTCCTTATTCTGTAGGGAATTTTTTGTCAAAAAAGGAACATTAGACTGAGTTGACGGGGTCTGAGGCACTGATTTATAATTGAAAAACTTTAAAGGCATTCTACTTTGTTAAAATTTCTCATCACAGGGCTGAGATAGGTGTAAGTCAAGAATGTAGCTAAATGATAGGCATTTACTTGGGTTTGATTAAAATTTGCGGCTTTAGCCTTAAGATAAGTAAATATTCTCATGCATCTTCTTTGATTTCAATTCATATTTTCAAGGCTTTCTTTTTTTTGTAAATTGAAAAACGTTTTAATAGGAATCAGAACAAGGCAAGTGGACCAATTTGTATTTGATAATCTTTGCAAACCCTTCTACCTTATTAAATTAATTCATGACTACTTTAAAATTTGTTGAAATAAAGAAATTGGTAATAGGCCAGTAAGATTTAAGACTTTGGTGACAGGCATGGTTAGGATAAGGATATGTTATTAGGCATCTTCAATCATTTTACATAATATTTCAGGGCTTTTTTGTCGATGAAAGCAACAAAGAAGTTAGGTGACTGGGACATGCTTTGGGTACCTATTTTTTTACTGAAAATCTTTGAAAGGCATTCTACCCTATTAAATTTTCTCAACACTGAGAATGGTGTAAGTAAAGAATAATGCTAAATGACAGGTGTTTTCCTGGGTTAGGTTAAAATTTGAGCTTAAGCATTAAAATCAGGAAATATTCTCATACATCTTCTTTGGTTTCAATTTATTTCTTCAAGGCTTTGTTTGGGATGAACAACAAAAGTTAAAATAGCAGAAAAGGATACAGCTGAGGTACCAATTAGTATTTGATAATCTTTTCAAACCATTCTACCTTATTCATTTTTTTCATAAGTGGGCTAAGCCTGTTGTAAATAAACAATCTTATTTGATTTTAAAATATATTTTCAAGGCTTTGTTTTGGTTAAATGAAAAACGTTTAAATAGGAATAAGAACACATCAAGTGTGAATTGTGCATCACCATTTACTTATCCTTTTGGGCCCGAACCTTGAACTGGTCTCCTAGTAATGCTCTTTCTCTGAACTCAACTAATCGATGGAAGGAGAAAAGGTATTAATGGAACCTGCTAAAATTGTTCTTTATACTGTAGGGAATTTTTTGTCAAAAAAGGAACAATGAAAGTTAGTTGACTTGGTTGTGTCTGAGGCACTGATTTATAATTGAAAAACATTTAAAGGCCTTCTACCTTGTTAAAGTTTCACATCACAGGGCTGAAATAGGTGTTATTTAAGTATGTAACTGAATGAGAGGCAGGCATGGATAGGATAAGGACAAGTTATAAGGCATCTTTAATCATTTTAAGGGCTTTTTGTCAAAAAAAAGGAATAAAGAAGTTAGGTGACTGGGTTGTTTTTGGGGACCAAATTGAAATTGAAAATCTTGAAAGGAATTCTGCCCTATTTAATTTTTTCATAATGAGAATGATGTTACTCAAGAAGAAGGTGTTTTCCTGGTTAGGTAAAGATTCAGGCTTTAGCATTAAAAACAGGAAATATTCTCATGCATCTTCTTTGATTTCAATTTATATTTCTAAGGCTTTTTTTTTAAGTAAATTGAAAAATGTTAAATAGGAATCAGGACACGACAAGTGGACCAATTTGTAGATAATAATCTTTTCAAACAATTCTACCTTATTTAACTTTGACTAGGGTAAGATGCATAAAAATAAAGAAATTGGTATGTGGCCAGTGAGTTTTGAGACTTTGGTGGCAGGCATGGTTAGGATAAGGACATGTTATAAGGCATCTTCAATCATTTGATATAAAAATTCAGGGCTTTTTGTCAAAAAAGGGAACAAAGAAGTTAGGTGACTGGGGTGTGTTTGGGGGACCAAATTGTAATTGAAAATCTTGAAAGGCATTGTACCCTATTTAATTTTCTCAAAATGAGAATGAAGTTACTCAAGAATAAATCTAAATGACAGGTGTTTTCCCAGTTAGGTAAAGATTCAGGCTTTAGCATTAAAATCAGGAAATATTCTCATGCATCTTCTTTGATATCAACTTATATTTTCAAGGCTTTTTTTCAGTAAATATAAGTGGTAAATAGGAATTAGGACACGATAAGTGGACCAATTTGTAGATAATAATCTTTTCAAACCATTCTACCTCATTTAATTAACCCATTACTAGGTTAAGATGGATGAAAATAAAGAAATTTTCAGGTGTCCAGTGAGTTTTGAGTCTTTAGTGGCAGGCATGGTTAGGATAAGGACAAGTTATAAGGCATCTTCAATCGTTTTATATAAAATTCAGGGCTTTTTGTCAAAAAAGGGAACAAAGAAGTTAGGTGACTGGGGTGTGTTTGGGGGTCCAAACTGAATTGAAAATCTTGAAAGGCATTCTACCCTATTTAATTTTCTCAAAATGAGTATGAAGTTACTCAAGAATAAATCTAAATGACAGGTGTTTTCCCAGTTAGGTAAAGATTCAGGCTTAAGCATTAAAATCAGATAATATTCTCATGCATCTTCTTTGATTTCAACTTATATTTTCAAGGCTTTTTTTCAGTAAATTGAAATTGGTAAATAGGAATCAGGACAAGACAAGTGGAACAATTTGTAGACAATAATTTTTTCAAACAATTCTACCTTATTTAATTAACCCATTACTAGGTTAAGATGGAACAAAATAAAGAAATTTTCAAGTGGCCAGTGAGTTTTGAGACTTTGGTCGCAGTCATGGTTAGGAAAAGGACATGTTATAAGGCATCTTCAATCATTTTATATAGAAATTCAGGGCTTTTTGTCAAAAAAGGGAACAAAGAAGTTAGGTGACTGGGGTGTGTTTGGGGGACCAAATTGTAATTGAAAATCTTGAAAGGCATTCTACCCTATTTAATTTTCTCAAAATGAGAATGAAGTTACTCAAGAATAAATCTAAATGACAGGTGTTTTCCCAGTTAGGTAATGATTCAGGCTTTAGCATTAAAATCAGGAAATATTCTCATGCATCTTCTTTGATTTCAACTTATATTTTCAAGGTTTTTTTTCAGTAAATTGAAATTGGTAAATAGGAATCAGGACAGGACAAGTGGAACAATTTGTAGATAATAATTTTTTCAAACAATTCTACCTTATTTAATTAACCCATTACTAGGTTAAGATGGAACAAAATAAAGAAATTTTCAGGTGTCCAGTGAGTTGTGAGTCTTTGGTCGCAGGCATGGTTAGGAAAAGGACATGTTTTAAGGCATCTTCAATCATTTTATATAAAAATTCAGGGCTTTTTGTCAAAAAAGGGAACAAAGAAGTTAGGTGACTGGGGTGTGTTTGGGGGACCAAATTGTAATTGAAAATCCTGAAGGCATTCTACCCTATTTAATTTTCTCAAAATGAGAATGAAGTTACTCAAGATAAATCTAAATGACAGGTGTTTTCCCAGTTAGGTAAAGATTCAGGCTTAAGCATTAAAATCAGGAAAAATTCTCATGCATCTTCTTTGATTTCAACTTATATTTTCAAGGCCTTTTTTTCAGTAAATTGAAATTGGTAAATAGGAATTAGGACACGACAAGTGGACCAATTTGTAGATAATAATCTTTTCAAACCATTCTACCTTATTTAATTAACCCATTACTAGGTTAAGATGGATGAAAATAAAGAAACTTTCAGGTGTCCAGTGAGTTTTGAGTCTTTGGTGGCAGGCATGGTTAGGATAAGGACATGTTATAAGGCATCTTCAATCGTTTTATATAAAATTCAGGGCTTTTTGTCAAAAAAGGGAACAATGAAGTTAGGTGACTGGGGTGTGTTTTGGGGTCCAAACTGAATTGAAAATCTTGAAAGGCATTCTACCCTATCTAATTTTGTCAAAATGAGAATGAAGTTACTCAAGAATAAATCTAAATGACAGGTGTTTTCCCAGTTACTAGTTAAAATGGTGGAACAAAATAAAGAAATTTTCAAGTGGCCTGTGAGTTTTGAGACTTTGGTGGCAGGCATGTTATAAGGCATCTTCAATCATTTTATATAGAAATTCAGGGCTTTTTGTCAAAACACAGAACAAAGAAGTTAGGTGACTGGGGTGTGTTTGGGGGACCAAATTGTAATTGAAAATCTTGAAAGGCATTCTACCCTATTTAATTTTCTCAAAATGAGAATGAAGTTACTCAAGAATAAATCTAAATGACAGGTGTTTTCCCAGTTAGGTAAAGATTCAGGCTTAAGCATTAAAATCAGATAATATTCTCATGCATCTTCTTTGATTTCAACTTATATTTTCAAGGCTTTTTTTCAGTAAATTTAAGTGGTAAATAGGAATTAGGACACGACAAGTGGACCAATTTGTAGATAATAATCTTTTCAAACCATTCTACCTTATTTAATTAACCCATTACTAGGTTAAGATGGATGAAAATAAAGAAATTTTCAGGTGTCCAGTGAGTTTTGAGTCTTTGGTGGCAGGCATGGTTAGGATAAGGACATGTTATAAGGCATCTTCAATCGTTTTATATAAAATTCAGGGCTTTTTGTCAAAAAAGGGAACAAAGAAGTTAGGTGACTGGGGTGTGTTTGGGGGTCCAAACTGAATTGAAAATCTTGAAAGGCATTCTACCCTATTTAATTTTCTCAAAATGAGAATGAAGTTACTCAAGAATAAATCTAAATGACAGGTGTTTTCCCAGTTAGGTAAAGATTCAGGCTTAAGCATTAAAATCAGGAAAAATTCTCATGCATCTTCTTTGATTTCAACTTATATTTTCAAGGCTTTTTTCAGTAAATTGAAATTGGTAAATAGGAATCAGGACAGGACAAGTGGAACAATTTGTAGATAATAATTTTTTCAAACAATTCTACCTTTTTTAATTAACCCATTACTAGGTTAAGATGGAACAAAATAAACAAATTTTCAAGTGGCCAGTGAGTTTTGAGACTTTGGTCGCAGGCATGGTTAGGAAAAGGACATGTTATAAGGCATCTTCAATCATTTTATATAGAAATTCAGGGCTTTTTGTCAAAAAAGGGAACAAAGAAGTTAGGTGACTGTTGTGTGTTTGGGGGACCAAATTGTAATTGAAAATCTTGAAAGGCATTTTACCCTATTTAATTTTCTCAAAATGAGAATGAAGTTACTCAAGAATAAATCTAAATGACAGGTGTTTTCCCAGTTTAGTAAAGATTCAGGCTTAAGCATTAAAATCAGATAATATTCTCATGCATCTTCTTTGATTTCAACTTATATTTTCAAGGCTTTTTTTTCAGTAAATTTAAGTGGTAAATAGGTATTAGGACACGACAAGTGGACCAATTTGTAGATAATAATCTTTTCAAACCATTCTACCTTATTTAATTAACCCATTACTAGGTTAAGATGGATGAAAATAAAGAAATTTTCAGGTGTCCAGTGAGTTTTGAGTCTTTGGTGGCAGGCATGGTTAGGATAAGGACAAGTTATAAGGCATCTTCAATCGTTTTATATAAAATTAAGGGCTTTTTGTCAAAAAAGGGAACAAAGAAGTTAGGTGACTGGGGTGTGTTTGGGGGTCCAAACTGAATTGAAAATCTTGAAAGGCATTCTACCCTATTTAATTTTGTCAAAATGAGAATGAAGTTACTCAAGAATAAATCTAAATGACAGGTGTTTTCCCAGTTAGGTAAAGATTCAGGCTTAAGCATTAAAATCAGGAAAAATTCTCATGCATCTTCTTTGATTTCAACTTATATTTTCAAGGCTTTTTTTCAGTAAATTGAAATTGGTAAATAGGAATCAGGACAGGACAAGTGGAACAATTTGTAGACAATAATTTTTTCAAACAATTCTACCTTATTTAATTAACCCATTACTAGGTTAAGATGGAACAAAATAAAGAAATTTTCAAGTGGCCAGTGAGTTTTGAGACTTTGGTCGCAGGCATGGTTAGGAAAAGGACATGTTATAAGGCATCTTCAATCATTTAATATAGAAATTCAGGGCTTTTTGTCAAAAAAGGGAACAAAGAAGTTAGGTGACTGGGGTGTGTTAAGGGGACCAAATTGTAATTGAAAATCTTGAAAGGCATTCTACCCTATTTAATTTTCTCAAAATGAGAATGAAGTTACTCAAGAATAAATCTAGATGACAGATGTTTTCCCAGTTAGGTAAAGATTCAGGCTTTAGCATTAAAATCAGGAAATATTCTCATGCATCTTCTTTGATTTCAACTTATATTTTCAAGGCTTTTTTTCAGTAAATTTAAGTGGTAAATAGGAATTAGGACATGACAAGTGGACCAATTTGTAGATAATAATCTTTTCAAACCATTCTACCTTATTTAATTAACCCATTACTAGGTTAAGATGGATGAAAATAAAGAAATTTTCAGGTGTCCAGTGAGTTTTGAGTCTTTGGTGGCAGGCATGGTTAGGATAAGGACATGTTATAAGGCATCTTCAATCGTTTTATATAAAATTCAGGGCTTTTTGTCAAAAAAGGGAACAAAGAAGTTAGGTGACTGGGGTGTGTTTGGGGGTCCAAACTGAATTGAAAATCTTGAAAGGCATTCTACCCTATTTAATTTTCTCAAAATGAGAATGAAGTTACTCAAGAATAAATCTAAAAGACAGGTGTTTTCCCAGTTTCTAGTTAAAATGGTGGAACAAAATAAAGAAATTTTCAAGTGGCCTGTGAGTTTTGAGACTTTGGTGGCAGGCATGTTATAAGGCATCTTCAATCATTTTATATAGAAATTCAGGGCTTTTTGTCAAAAAACGGAACAAAGAAGTTAGGTGACTGGGGTGTGTTTGGGGGACCAAATTGTAATTGAAAATCTTAAAAGGCATTCTACCCCATTTAATTTTCTCAAAATGAGAATGAAGTTACTCAAGAATAAATCTAAATGACAGGTGTTTTCCCAGTTAGGTAAAGATTCAGGCTTAAGCATTAAAATCAGATAATATTCTCATGCATCTTCTTTGATTTCAACTTATATTTTCAAGGCTTTTTTTCAGTAAATTTAAGTGGTAAATAGGAATTAGGACACGACAAGTGGACCAATTTGTAGATAATAATCTTTTCAAACCATTCTACCTTATTTAATTAACCCATTACTAGGTTAAGATGGATGAAAATAAAGAAATTTTCAGGTGTCCAGTGAGTTTTGAGTCTTTGGTGGCAGGCATGGTTAGGATAAGGACGTGTTATAAGGCATCTTCAATCGTTTTATATAAAATTCAGGGCTTTTTGTCAAAAAAGGGAACAAAGAAGTTAGGTGACTGGGGTGTGTTAAGGGGACCAAATTGTAATTGAAAATCTTGAAAGGCATTCTACCCTATTTAATTTTCTCAAAATGAGAATGAAGTTACTCAAGAATAAATCTAAATGACAGGTGTTTCCCCAGTTAGGTAAAGATTCAGGCTTAAGCATTAAAATCAGGAAAAATTCTCATGCATCTTCTTTGATTTCAACTTATATTTTCAAGGCTTTTTTTCAGTAAATTGAAATTGGTAAATAGGAATCAGGACAGGACAAGTGGAACAATTTGTAGACAATATTTTTTTCAAACAATTCTACCTTATTTAATTAACCCATTACTAGGTTAAGATGGAACAAAATAAAGAAATTATCAAGTGGCCAGTGAGTTTTGAGACTTTGGTCGCAGGCATGGTTAGGAAAAGGACATGTTATAAGGCATCTTCAATCATTTAATATAGAAATCAGGGCTTTTTGTCAAAAAAGGGAACAAAGAAGTTAGGTGACTGGGGTGTGTTTGGGGGACCAAATTGTAATTGAAAATCTTGAAAGGCATTCTACCCTATTTAATTTTCTCAAAATGAGAATGAAGTTACTCAAGAATAAATCTAAATGACAGGTGTTTTCCCAGTTAGGTAAAGATTCAGGCTTAAGCATTAAAATCAGATAATATTCTCATGCATCTTCTTTGATTTCAACTTATATTTTCAAGGCTTTTTTTCAGTAAATTTAAGTGGTAAATAGGAATTAGGACACGACAAGTGGACGAATTTGTTGATAATAATCTTTTCAAACCATTCTACCTTATTTAATTAACCCATTACTAGGTTAAGATGGATGAAAATAAAGAAATTTTCAGGTGTCCAGTGAGTTTTGAGTCTTTGGTGGCAGGCATGGTTAGGATAAGGACATGTTATAAGGCATCTTCAATCGTTTTATATAGAAATTCAGGGCTTTTTGTCAAAACACGGAACAAAGAAGTTAGGTGACTGGGGTTGTTTGGGGGACCAAATTGTAATTGAAAATCTTGAAAGGCATTCTACCCTATTTAATTTTCTCAAAATGAGAATGAAGTTACCCAAGAATAAATCTAAATGACAGGTGTTTTCACAGTTAGGTAAAGATTCAGGCTTAAGCATTAAAATCAGATAATATTCTCATGCATCTTCTTTGATTTCAACTTATATTTTCAAGGCTTTTTTTCAGTAAATTTAAGTGGTAAATAGGAATTAGGACAGGACAAGTGGACCAATTTGTAGATAATAATCTTTTCAAACCATTCTACCTTATTTAATTAACCCATTACTAGGTTAAGATGGATGAAAATAAAGAAATTTTCAGGTGTCCAGTGAGTTTTGAGTCTTTGGTGGCAGGCTTGGTTAGGATAAGGACATGCTATAAGGCATCTTCAATTGTTTTATATAAAATTCAGGGCTTTTTGTCAAAAAAGGGAACAAAGAAGTTAGGTGACTGGGGTGTGTTTGGGGGTCCAAACTGAATTGAAAATCTTGAAAGGCATTCTACCCTATTTAATTTTCTCAAAATGAGAATGAAGTTACTCAAGAATAAATCTAAATGACAGGTGTTTTCCCAGTTAGGTAAAGATTCAGGCTTAAGCATTAAAATCAGGAAAAATTCTCATGCATCTTCTTTGATTTCAACTTATATTTTCAAGGCTTTTTTTCAGTAAATTGAAATTGGTAAATAGGAATCAGGACAGGACAAGTGGAACAATTTGTAGATAATAATTTTTTCAAACAATTCTAACTTATTTAATTAACCCATTACTAGGTTAAGATGGATGAAAATAAAGAAATTTTCAAGTGGCCAGTGAGTTTTGAGTCTTTGGTCTTAGGCATGGTTAGGAAAAGGACATGTTATAAGGCATCTTCAATCATTTTATATAGAAATTCAGGGCTTTTTGTCAAAAAAGGGAACAAAGAAGTTAGGTGACTGGGATGTGTTTTGGGGTCCAAACTGAATTGAAAATCTTGAAAGGCATTCTACCCTATTTAATTTTCTCAAAATGAGAATGAAGTTACTCAAGAATTAATCTAAATGACAGGTTTTTTCCCAGTTAGGTAAAGATTCAGGCTTTAGCATTAAAATCAGGAAATATTCTCATGCATCTTCTTTGTTTTCAACTTATATTTTCAAGGCCTTTTTTTCAGTAAATTTAAGTGGTAAATAGGAATTAGGACACGACAAGTGGACCAATTTGTAGATAATAATCTTTTCAAACCATTCTACCTTATTTAATTAACCCATTACTAGGTAAAGATGGATGAAAATAAAGAAACTTTCAGGTGTCCAGTGAGTTTTGAGTCTTTGGTGGCAGGCATGGTTAGGATAAGGACATGTTATAAGGCATCTTCAATCGTTTTATATAAAATTCAGGGCTTTTTGTCAAAAAAGGGAACAATGAAGTTAGGTGACTGGGGTGTGTTTTGAAAGGCATTCTACCCTATCTAATTTTGTCAAAATGAGAATGAAGTTACTCAAGAATAAATCTAAATGACAGGTGTTTTCCCAGTTACTAGTTAAAATGGTGGAACAAAATAAAGAAATTTTCAAGTGGCCTGTGAGTTTTGAGACTTTGGTGGCAGGCATGTTATAAGGCATCTTCAATCATTTTATATAGAAATTCAGGGCTTTTTGTCAAAACACAGAACAAAGAAGTTAGGTGACTGGGGTTGTTTGGGGGACCAAATTGTAATTGAAAATCTTGAAAGGCATTCTACCCTATTTAATTTTCTCAAAATGAGAATGAAGTTACTCAAGAATAAATCTAAATGACAGGTGTTTTCCCAGTTAGGTAAAGATTCAGGCTTAAGCATTAAAATCAGATAATATTCTCATGCATCTTCTTTGATTTCAACTTATATTTTCAAGGCTTTTTTTCAGTAAATTTAAGTGGTAAATAGGAATTAGGACACGACAAGTGGACCAATTTGTAGATAATAATCTTTTCAAACCATTCTACCTTATTTAATTAACCCATTACTAGGTTAAGATGGATGAAAATAAAGAAATTTTCAGGTGTCCAGTGAGTTTTGAGTCTTTGGTGGCAGGCATGGTTAGGATAAGGACATGTTATAAGGCATCTTCAATCGTTTTATATAAAATTCAGGGCTTTTTGTCAAAAAAGGGAACAAAGAAGTTAGGTGACTGGGGTGTGTTTGGGGGTCCAAACTGAATTGAAAATCTTGAAAGGCATTCTACCCTATTTAATTTTCTCAAAATGAGAATGAAGTTACTCATGAATAAATCTAAATGACAGGTGTTTTCCCAGTTAGGTAAAGATTCAGGCTTAAGCATTAAAATCAGGAAAAATTCTCATGCATCTTCTTTGATTTCAACTTATATTTTCAAGGCTTTTTTCAGTAAATTGAAATTGGTAAATAGGAATCAGGACAGGACAAGTGGAACAATTTGTAGATAATAATTTTTTCAAACAATTCTACCTTTTTTAATTAACCCATTACTAGGTTAAGATGGAACAAAATAAACAAATTTTCAAGTGGCCAGTGAGTTTTGAGACTTTGGTCGCAGGCATGGTTAGGAAAAGGACATATTATAAGGCATCTTCAATCATTTTATATAAAAATTCAGGGCTTTTTGTCAAAAAAGGGAACAAAGAAGTTAGGTGACTGTTGTGTGTTTGGGGGACCAAATTGTATTTGAAAATCTTGAAAGGCATTGTACCCTATTTAATTTTCTCAAAATGAGAATGAAGTTACTCAAGAATAAATCTAAATGACAGGTGTTTTCCCAGTTTGGTAAAGATTCAGGCTTAAGCATTAAAATCAGGAAATATTCTCATGCATCTTCTTTGATTTCAACTTATATTTTCAAGGCTTTTTTTTCAGTAAATTTAAGTGGTAAATAGGTATTAGGACACGACAAGTGGACCAATTTGTAGATAATAATCTTTTCAAACCATTCTACCTTATTTAATTAACCCATTACTAGGTTAAGATGGATGAAAATAAAGAAATTTTCAGGTGTCCAGTGAGTTTTGAGTCTTTGGTGGCAGGCATGGTTAGGATAAGGACAAGTTATAAGGCATCTTCAATCGTTTTATATAAAATTAAGGGCTTTTTGTCAAAAAAGGGAACAAAGAAGTTAGGTGACTGGGGTGTGTTTGGGGGTCCAAACTGAATTGAAAATCTTGAAAGGCATTCTACCCTATTTAATTTTGTCAAAATGAGAATGAAGTTACTCAAGAATCAATCTAAATGACAGGTGTTTTCCCAGTTAGGTAAAGATTCAGGCTTAAGCATTAAAATCAGGAAAAATTCTCATGCATCTTCTTTGATTTCAACTTATATTTTCAAGGCTTTTTTTCAGTAAATTGAAATTGGTAAATAGGAATCAGGACAGGACAAGTGGAACAATTTGTAGACAATAATTTTTTCAAACAATTCTACCTTATTTAATTAACCCATTACTAGGTTAAGATGGAACAAAATAAAGAAATTTTCAAGTGGCCAGTGAGTTTTGAGACTTTGGTCGCAGGCATGGTTAGGAAAAGGACATGTTATAAGGCATCTTCAATCATTTAATATAGAAATTCAGGGCTTTTTGTCAAAAAAGGGAACAAAGAAGTTAGGTGACTGGGGTGTGTTTGGGGGACCAAATTGTAATTGAAAATCTTGAAAGGCATTCTACCCTATTTAATTTTCTCAAAATGAGAATGAAGTTACTCAAGAATAAATCTAAATGACAGGTGTTTTCCCAGTTAGGTAAAGATTCAGGCTTAAGCATTAAAATCAGATAATATTCTCATGCATCTTCTTTGATTTCAACTTATATTTTCAAGGCTTTTTTTCAGTAAATTTAAGTGGTAAATAGGAATTAGGACACGACAAGTGGACCAATTTGTAGATAATAATCTTTTCAAACCATTCTACCTTATTTAATTAACCCATTACTAGGTTAAGATGGATGAAAATAAAGAAATTTTCAGGTGTCCAGTGAGTTTTGAGTCTTTGGTGGCAGGCATGGTTAGGATAAGGACATGTTATAAGGCATCTTCAATCGTTTTATATAGAAATTCAGGGCTTTTTGTCAAAAAAGGGAACAAAGAAGTTAGGTGACTGGGGTTGTTTGGGGGACCAAATTGTAATTGAAAATCTTGAAAGGCATTCTACCCATATTTAATTTTCTCAAAATGAGAATGAAGTTACTCAAGAATAAATCTAAATGACAGGTGTTTTCACAGTTAGGTAAAGATTCAGGCTTAAGCATTAAAATCAGATAATATTCTCATGCATCTTCTTTGATTTCAACTTATATTTTCAAGGCTTTTTTTCAGTAAATTTAAGTGGTAAATAGGAATTAGGACAGGACAAGTGGACCAATTTGTAGATAATAATCTTTTCAAACCATTCTACCTTATTTAATTAACCCATTACTAGGTTAAGATGGATGAAAATAAAGAAATTTTCAGGTGTCCAGTGAGTTTTGAGTCTTTGGTGGCAGGCTTGGTTAGGATAAGAACATGCTATAAGGCATCTTCAATTGTTTTATATAAAATTCAGGGCTTTTTGTCAAAAAAGGGAACAAAGAAGTTAGGTGACTGGGGTGTGTTTGGGGGTCCAAACTGAATTGAAAATCTTGAAAGGCATTCTACCCTATTTAATTTTCTCAAAATGAGAATGAAGTTACTCAAGAATAAATCTAAATGACAGGTATTTTCCCAGTTAGGTAAAGATTCAGGCTTAAGCATTAAAATCAGGAAAAATTCTCATGCATCTTCTTTGATTTCAACTTATATTTTCAAGGCTTTTTTTCAGTAAATTGAAATTGGTAAATAGGAATCAGGACAGGACAAGTGGAACAATTTGTAGATAATAATTTTTTCAAACAATTCTAACTTATTCAATTAACCCATTACTAGGTTAAGATGGATGAAAATAAAGAAATTTTCAGGTGTCCAGTGAGTTTTGAGTCTTTGGTGGCAGGCATGGTTAGGATAAGGACATGTTATAAGGCATCTTCAATCGTTTTATATAAAATTCAGGGCTTTTTGTCAAAAAAGGGAACAAAGAAGTTAGGTGACTGGGGTGTGTTTGGGGGTCCAAACTGAATTGAAAATCTTGAAAGGCATTCTACCCTATATAATTTTCTCAAAATGCGAATGAAGTTACTCAAGAATAAATCTAAAAGACAGGTGTTTTCCCAGTTACTAGTTAAAATGGTGGAACAAAATAAAGAAATTTTCAAGTGGCCAGTGTGTTTTGAGACTTTGGTGGCAGGCATGTTATAAGGCATCTTCAATCGTTTTATATAGAAATTCAGGGCTTTTCGTCAAAACACGGAACAAAGAAGTTAGGTGACTGGGGTGTGTTTAGGGGACCAAATTGTAATTGAAAATCTTAAAAGGCATTCTACCCCATTTAATTTTCTCAAAATGAGAATGAAGTTACTCAAGAATAAATCTAAATGACAGGTGTTTTCCCAGTTAGGTAAAGATTCAGGCCTAAGCATTAAAATCAGATAATATTCTCATGCATCTTCTTTGATTTCAACTTATATTTTCAAGGCTTTTTTTCAGTAAATTTAAGTGGTAAATAGGAATTAGGACACGACAAGTGGACCAATTTGTAGATAATAATCTTTTCAAACCATTCTACCTTATTTAATTAACCCATTACTAGGTTAAGATGGATGAAAATAAAGAAATTTTCAGGTGTCCAGTGAGTTTTGAGTCTTTGGTGGCAGGCATGGTTAGGATAAGGACATGTTATAAGGCATCTTCAATCGTTTTATATAAAATTCAGGGCTTTTTGTCAAAAAAGGGAACAAAGAAGTTAGGTGACTGGGGTGTGTTTGGGGGTCCAAACTGAATTGAAAATCTTGAAAGGCATTCTACCCTATTTAATTTTCTCAAAATGAGAATGAAGTTACTCAAGAATCAATCTAAATGACAGGTGTTTTCCCAGTTAGGTAAAGATTCAGGCTTAAGCATTAAAATCAGGAAAAATTCTCATGCATCTTCTTTGATTTCAACTTATATTTTCAAGGCTTTTTTCAGTAAATTGAAATTGGTAAATAGGAATCAGGACAGGACAAGCGGAACAATTTGTAGATAATAATTTTTTCAAACAATTCTACCTTATTTAATTAACCCATTACTAGGTTAAGATGGAACAAAATAAAGAAATTTTCAAGTGGCCAGTGAGTTTTGAGACTTTGGTCGCAGGCATGGTTAGGATAAGGACATGTTATAAGGCATCTTCAATCATTTAATATAGAAATTCAGGGCTTTTTGTCAAAAAAGGGAACAAAGAAGTTAGGTGACTGGGGTGTGTTTTGGGGACCAAATTGTAATTGAAAATCTTGAAAGGCATTCTACCCTATTTAATTTTCTCAAAATGAGAATGAAGTTACTCAAGAATAAATCTAAATGACAGGTGTTTTCCCAGTAAGGTAAAGATTCAGGCTTTAGCATTAAAATCAGGAAATATTCTCTTGCATCTTCTTTGATTTCAACTTATATTTTCAAGGCTTTTTTTCAGTAAATTTAAGTGGTAAATAGGAATTAGGACACGACAAGTGGACCAATTTGTAGATAATAATCTTTTCAAACCATTCTACCTTATTCAATTAACCCATTACTAGGTTAAGATGGATGAAAATAAAGAAATTTTCAGGTGTCCAGTGAGTTTTGAGTCTTTGGTGGCAGGCATGGTTAGGATAAGGACATGTTATAAGGCATCTTCAATCGTTTTATATAAAATTCAGGGCTTTTTGTCAAAAAAGGGAACAAAGAAGTTAGGTGACTGGGGTGTGTTTGGGGGTCCAAACTGAATTGAAAATCTTGAAAGGCATTCTACCCTATATAATTTTCTCAAAATGCGAATGAAGTTACTCAAGAATAAATCTAAAAGACAGGTGTTTTCCCAGTTACTAGTTAAAATGGTGGAACAAAATAAAGAAATTTTCAAGTGGCCAGTGTGTTTTGAGACTTTGGTGGCAGGCATGTTATAAGGCATCTTCAATCGTTTTATATAGAAATTCAGGGCTTTTCGTCAAAACACGGAACAAAGAAGTTAGGTGACTGGGGTGTGTTTAGGGGACCAAATTGTAATTGAAAATCTTAAAAGGCATTCTACCCCATTTAATTTTCTCAAAATGAGAATGAAGTTACTCAAGAATAAATCTAAATGACAGGTGTTTTCCCAGTTAGGTAAAGATTCAGGCCTAAGCATTAAAATCAGATAATATTCTCATGCATCTTCTTTGATTTCAACTTATATTTTCAAGGCTTTTTTTCAGTAAATTTAAGTGGTAAATAGGAATTAGGACACGACAAGTGGACCAATTTGTAGATAATAATCTTTTCAAACCATTCTACCTTATTTAATTAACCCATTACTAGGTTAAGATGGATGAAAATAAAGAAATTTTCAGGTGTCCAGTGAGTTTTGAGTCTTTGGTGGCAGGCATGGTTAGGATAAGGACATGTTATAAGGCATCTTCAATCGTTTTATATAAAATTCAGGGCTTTTTGTCAAAAAAGGGAACAAAGAAGTTAGGTGACTGGGGTGTGTTTGGGGGTCCAAACTGAATTGAAAATCTTGAAAGGCATTCTACCCTATTTAATTTTGTCAAAATGAGAATGAAGTTACTCAAGAATAAATCTAAATGACAGGTGTTTTCCCAGTTAGGTAAAGATTCAGGCTTAAGCATTAAAATCAGGAAAAATTCTCATGCATCTTCTTTGATTTCAACTTATATTTTCAAGGCTTTTTTCAGTAAATTGAAATTGGTAAATAGGAATCAGGACAGGACAAGCGGAACAATTTGTAGATAATAATTTTTTCAAACAATTCTACCTTATTTAATTAACCCATTACTAGGTTAAGATGGAACAAAATAAAGAAATTTTCAAGTGGCCAGTGAGTTTTGAGACTTTGGTCGCAGGCATGGTTAGGATAAGGACATGTTATAAGGCATCTTCAATCATTTAATATAGAAATTCAGGGCTTTTTGTCAAAAAAGGGAACAAAGAAGTTAGGTGACTGGGGTGTGTTTTGGGGACCAAATTGTAATTGAAAATCTTGAAAGGCATTCTACCCTATTTAATTTTCTCAAAATGAGAATGAAGTTACTCAAGAATAAATCTAAATGACAGGTGTTTTCCCAGTAAGGTAAAGATTCAGGCTTTAGCATTAAAATCAGGAAATATTCTCTTGCATCTTCTTTGATTTCAACTTATATTTTCAAGGCTTTTTTTCAGTAAATTTAAGTGGTAAATAGGAATTAGGACACGACAAGTGGACCAATTTGTAGATAATAATCTTTTCAAACCATTCTACCTTATTCAATTAACCCATTACTAGGTTAAGATGGATGAAAATAAAGAAATTTTCAGGTGTCCAGTGAGTTTTGAGTCTTTGGTGGCAGGCATGGTTAGGATAAGGACATGTTATAAGGCATCTTCAATCGTTTTATATAAAATTCAGGGCTTTTTGTCAAAAAAGGGAACAAGAAGTTAGGTGACTGGGGTGTGTTTGGGGGTCCAAACTGAATTGAAAATCTTGAAAGGCATTCTACCCTATTTAATTTTCTCAAAATGAGAATGAAGTTACTCAAGAATAAATCTAAAAGACAGGTGTTTTCCCAGTTACTAGTTAAAATGGTGGAACAAAATAAAGAAATTTTCAATTGGCCAGTGTGTTTTGAGACTTTGGTGGCAGGCATGTTATAAGGCATCTTCAATCATTTTATATAGAAATTCAGGGCTTTTTGTCAAAACACGGAACAAAGAAGTTAGGTGACTGGGGTGTGTTTAGGGGACCAAATTGTAATTGAAAATCTTAAAAGGCATTCTACCCCATTTAATTTTCTCAAAATGAGAATGAAGTTACTCAAGAATAAATCTAAATGACAGGTGTTTTCCCAGTTAGGTAAAGATTCAGGCCTAAGCATTAAAATCAGATAATATTCTCATGCATCTTCTTTGATTTCAACTTATATTTTCAAGGCTTTTTTTCAGTAAATTTAAGTGGTAAATAGGAATTAGGACACGACAAGTGGACCAATTTGTAGATAATAATCTTTTCAAACCATTCTACCTTATTTAATTAACCCATTACTAGGTTAAGATGGATGAAAATAAAGAAATTTTCAGGTGTCCAGTGAGTTTTGAGTCTTTGGTGGCAGGCATGGTTAGGATAAGGACATGTTATAAGGCATCTTCAATCGTTTTATATAAAATTCAGGGCTTTTTGTCAAAAAAGGGAACAAAGAAGTTAGGTGACTGGGGTGTGTTTGGGGGTCCAAACTGAATTGAAAATCTTGAAAGGCATTCTACCCTATTTAATTTTGTCAAAATGAGAATGAAGTTACTCAAGAATAAATCTAAATGACAGGTGTTTTCCCAGTTAGGTAAAGATTCAGGCTTAAGCATTAAAATCAGGAAAAATTCTCATGCATCTTCTTTGATTTCAACTTATATTTTCAAGGCTTTTTTTCAGTAAATTGAAATTGGTAAATAGGAATCAGGACAGGACAAGTGGAACAATTTGTAGATAATAATTTTTTCAAACAATTCTACCTTATTTAATAAACCCATTACTAGGTTAAGATGGAACAAAATAAAGAAATTTTCAAGTGGCCAGTGAGTTTTGAGACTTTGGTCGCAGGCATGGTTAGGAAAAGGACATGTTATAAGGCATCTTCAATCATTTAATATAGAAATTCAGGGCTTTTTGTCAAAAAAGGGAACAAAGAAGTTGGGTGACTGGGGTGTGTTTGGGGGACCAAATTGTAATTGAAAATCTTGAAAGGCATTCTACCCTATTTAATTTTCTCAAAATGAGAATGAAGTTACTCAAGAATAAGTCTAAATGACAGATGTTTTCCCAGTTAGGTAAAGATTCAGGCTTAAGCATTAAAATCAGGAAATATTCTCATGCAACTTCTTTGATTTCAACTTATATTTTCAAGGCTTTTTTTCAGTAAATTTAAGTGGTAAATAGGAATGGGCCCCTACCGATATCCAGAGTTACTCCG
This sequence comes from Fragum fragum, assembly GCA_946902895.1. NCBI lineage: Eukaryota > Metazoa > Mollusca > Bivalvia > Cardiida > Cardiidae > Fragum > Fragum fragum. The sequence continues at coordinate 958,849 of OX336367.1, forward strand.
CTTAGTTTTAGTATTAGAGTGACCTCCCTTAAATCTTTGGGTAGTTCCGGTAAAAAAATCGATGATATCGGTATCGAAAACATTAACAGGTTGTTGCCAGCTCTTACTATGTGTCATCAATATTGAAACCCTAGATGATCTAGAGACTACTTTATTTTAACAGCTGAGCTTAATCATAAAGCTAAGTGACGTTTTACGTGTTTATAATCGTAAATGAGCCGGTATGAAAGTGTATTTTTCGGATATACCCTAATTCCGGATATACGTATTAATTACCATAAAAAGAGCTTTTTTGATCGTAATAAATACAATGATACTCACGGAAATACATTCCGTTATTTCCTTTTTTAAAAAATGATTTCACATGTCAAGCGGGGCTTTGAATTTATAAGATATCTGTCATTTTACAAACGGGAACTGTTACAAAGAAGCTCTCCATACGTCTTCATTTCATGACCATGGGAATTTACCAAATACCCTTTTCATTGATGAATATGAAATAAATTTAAAGAGACTTTAACTGCATGATCCTCAACAAGCTTTGTAAAGTGCCTGGAGGCTTGTGGAAATGATTGTTGCCTCTGTAGGTCCTCCAAAGATATATCATTCGTTTCTTACCAATAGATATATCATTAATATTTTACCAATCGGCAAATGATAAGGTCTAAGTAGGGTGAGCAGCTGGTGGCTCAGATGAAATGTCAGTTATGCTTAGTAACTGATTTAATTTTGAAAGTGGTGTTTAACCGATAACCGGGGGGCAAAATATTAGACTGTGCCAAATTTAAAGGAGTTGCACATGACAACTTTAAGTTTATGAATTTGTAGATATGTTCATCTTTCTGGACAGAAAACATTCGGCAAAATGAAGAAATTGCTTGTTACAAGTAATTTTGTCAATTTGTACAATGTTTTCCCAAATATTTTTCTTTAGGGGCGCCAAAAGTCGTCATTGTGTGGGAATGGGTAAACCAATTTAATTCAATCATCCTGCACAAGCTTTAGCATCTGATATTAGTTTATATTTTTCGTACAAAATTTATTCTGGTTAACCATGGTTTATATGTCCCTGTGACTTTAAAATTGAGAATGCATTGTAGAAAACAATATGCTTGTTGCAATTTTTTCCTTTTCCACAGTATTTCTATCCTGCTGAACGTTTTTTTAATTTATTGTTTTATATATCATTTAATGTATTTAAGTATTTGAGAAAAAGTGAGAAATAAAAAAGTGGAAATATAAAAGAGATGACCGTAAGAAGTGTTACAAAGATCAAACTAAAACTTTGAACGTTTTAATCCATTTTGTTGATACCAAATTCTTATAACTATATTGAGACATATCATGCAATGACATATATGATACAATGTATATATACTAATTATTCAAACCTTTTTGTTGTGATCTTAAACATGTTTTTTTTTCAGATTTTTCTTACTTAAACATTTTTTCCAAATTTTTCTAAATGAGAAACGTTTTAAAATAGATTTTCTTTACCTCTTTCATCTATAATCCTATTTAAAATATACAAACTCGTAATTTCCTTAGAATTAGAGGGAATAACAAACGACTTCCTTTGTTACTTGTAATAAGGGGATATCTGGTGAAAATCAAAAGCAAATAACCGATCATTATGAGATATATCCAGTGTATATCCAAAATACCATCCGTGGTGAATTACGCAATCAGAGATACCGATCAGAATCGTGTAAGTTACTTGGATTAAAACAGTAGTTTATGAGAGGACATCGTTAATTTTTAAATTTGATTTACCATTTAACCCTTTACAGAAAAAAAATCTCAGAACGAAAGAGGATACGAACGAAATTTTAATAGCCATGTGTACCGAAAATAATGGATTTTCAGATGTGGAGAAAATCGGCGTAAAAAGTACTCTTTATCGCAACATTGTTATTCTTGGTTGTTGTTGTGTGGTTTCCTTGTTTTAATAAGTCTTTTCAAGTAAAAGAAGTAAACGCAATGATTTCCTACAAAAGAAGCCTTTGCTTTTTTTTTTTTTTTCCCGAAAATGAGAAGTAAAATATGAAAACTGGACGAGTATGAAATTGGTTCCTAGGTCGGGAGAGAAAAACGATTAAAACGTGTGAACGTTAATATAAACCACCACAACAATTCCATATTCTAAGAGTATTTTAAGAGTGCTCAAAATTCCTCTTTATCAAATTCTGAAAAAAGAAAATAACGGTTTCTACGCAAAATGGGAGCATTTAACCTCTGATAGTGTACTATTACCTAGGGAAACAACCACATTATTTTGCATATAATATATGGACAGAAAGATAAAACATTAATCAATCTTTAGAACTACATGAATTCCAAATAATACAAGTCAATCGACTCCCTTGTTAATTAGTCAAAAGAAGGACATCTGGGCAGACGTGTGAAAATCAAAGCAAATAGCCGATCGTTATGAGATATATCCGGATACCACCCGTGGACTATTGCGTAATCAAAGATACCGATTCAAAACGTGTAAGTTACTTGGATTAAAACAAGAGTTTATGGACGGACATCGATAATTCTTAAGATTAACTTACCATTTAAACCTTTGTAGATAAAAAAATCTCAGAACGAAATAAGATACAGACGAAATATTAAAATCCATTTGTAAAAAAAATAACGGATCGCTCAGATTTGGAAAATTCCTTGTAAAACTACTCCTTTTATCGCAATACTTTTGTTCCCCACGTTGTTTTGTCTGTTTGCATGTTTCAATAGATATTCTCAAGCCAAGGAAATAAAAGCAACAATTCAACACGAAGGACACTTTTTCTAATTTTGTTTCGAAAATGAGAAGTAGAATATGAAAACTGGATGAAACTCGGACGGGAAGACGATTATAACGTGTCAACGTAAATAAAAATTACCAAAACTTTTTCATAATCTGTAAGTATTACAAAAGTACTCAATATTCTTATGTGTGCAATACCGAAAAAATAATTAATTCTCTCCAAAACAGACGCTTTTAGTCTCAGCCCTTATATACTCTTTGTTGAAATTTAAACCGGAACTACCCAGTAGAATCAAGGGAGTTAATTAAAGGGCAATTTTCGGGAGAACTCCGTATATCGGTAGGGGCCCATTAGGACACGACAAGTGGACCAATTTGTAGATAATAATCTTTTCAAACCATTCTACCTTATTTAATTAACCCATTACTAGGTTAAGATGGATGAAAATAAAGAAATTTTCAGGTGTCCAGTGAGTTTTGAGTCTTTGGTGGCAGGCATGGTTAGGATAAGGACATGTTATAAGGCATCTTCAATCGTTTTATATAAAATTCAGGGCTTTTTGTCAAAAAAGGGAACAAAGAAGTTAGGTGACTGGGGTGTGTTTTGGGGACCAAATTGTAATTGAAAATCTTGAAAGGCATTCTACCCTATCTAATTTTCTCAAAATGAGAATGAAGTTACTCAAGAATAAATCTAAATGACAGGTGTTTTCCCAGTTACTAGTTAAAATGGTGGAACAAAATAAAGAAATTTTCAAGTGGCCTGTGAGTTTTGAGACTTTGGTGGCAGGCATGTTATAAGGCATCTTCAATCATTTTATATAGAAATTCAGGGCTTTTTGTCAAAACACGGAACAAAGAAGTTAGGTGACTTGGGTTGTTTGGGGGACCAAATTGTAATTGAAAATCTTGAAAGGCATTCTACCCTATTTAATTTTCTCAAAATGAGAATGAAGTTTCTCAAGAATAAATCTAAATGACAGGTGTTTTCCCAGTTAGGTAAAGATTCAGGCTTTAGCATTAAAATCAGGAAATATTCTCATGCATCTTCTTTGATTTCAACTTATATTTTCAAGGCTTTTTTTCAGTAAATTTAAGTGGTAAATAGGAATTAGGACACGACAAGTGGAACAATTTGTAGATAATAATCTTTTCAAACCATTCTACCTTATTTAATTAACCCATTACTAGGTTAAGATGGAACAAAATAAAGAAATTTTCAAGTGGCCAGTGAGTTTTGAGACTTTGGTCCGGGCATGGTTAGGATAAGGACATGTTATAAGGCATCTTCAATCGTTTGATATAAATTTCAGGGCTTTTTGTCGAAAAAGGGAACAAAGAAGTTAGGTGACTGGGGTGTGTTTGGGGGTCCAAACTGAATTGAAAATCTTGAAAGGCATTCTACCCTATTTAATTTTCTCAAAATGAGAATGAAGTTACTCAAGAATAAATCTAAATGACAGGTGTTTTCCCAGTTAGGTAAAGATTCAGGCTTTAGCATTAAAATCAGGAAATATTCTCATGCATCTTCTTTGTTTTCAACTTATATTTTCAAGGCTTTTTTCAGTAAATTTAAGTGGTAAATAGGAATTAGGACACGACAAGTTGACCAATTTGTAGATAATAATCTTTTCAAACCATTCTACCTTATTTAATTAACCCATTACTAGGTTAAGATGGATGAAAATAAAGAAATTTTCAGGTGTCCAGTGAGTTTTGAGTCTTTGGTGGCAGGCATGGTTAGGATAAGGACATGTTATAAGGCATCTTCAATCGTTTTATATAAAATTCAGGGCTTTTTGTCAAAAAAGGGAACAAAGAAGTTAGGTGACTGGGGTGTGTTTGGGGGTCCAAACTGAATTGAAAATCTTGAAAGGCATTCTACCCTATTTAATTTTCTCAAAATTAGAATGAAGTTACTCAAGAATAAATCTAAATGACAGGTGTTTTCCCAGTAACTAGTTAAAATGGTGGAACAAAATAAAGAAATTTTCAAGTGGCCTGTGAGTTTTGAGACTTTGGTGGCAGGCATGTTATAAGGCATCTTCAATCATTTTATATAGAAATTCAAGGCTTTTTGTCAAAACACGGAACAAAGAAGTTAGGTGACTGGGGTGTGTTTGGGGGACCAAATTGTAATTGAAAATCTTAAAAGGCATTCTACCCCATTTAATTTTCTCAAAATGAGAATGAAGTTACTCAAGAATAAATCTAAATGACAGGTGTTTTCCCAGTTAGGTAAAGATTAAGGCTTAAGCATTAAAATCAGATAATATTCTCATGCATCTTCTTTGATTTCAACTTATATTTTCAAGGCTTTTTTTTCAGTAAATTTAAGTGGTAAATAGGAATTAGGACAGGACAAGTGGACCAATTTGTAGATAATAATCTTTTCAAACCATTCTACCTTATTTGATTAACCCATTACTAGGTTAAGATGGATGAAAATAAAGAAATTTTCAGGTGTCCAGTGAGTTTTGAGTCTTTGGTGGCAGGCATGGTTAGGATAAGGACATGTTGTAAGGCATCTTCAATCGTTTTATATAAAATTCAGGGCTTTTTGTCAAAAAAGGGAACAAAGAAGTTAGGTGACTGGGGTGTGTTTGGGGGTCCAAACTGAATTGAAAATCTTGAAAGGCATTCTACCCTATTTAATTTTCTCAAAATGAGAATGAAGTTACTCAAGAATAAATCTAAATGACAGGTGTTTTCCCAGTTAGGTAAAGATTCAGGCTTAAGCATTAAAATCAGGAAAAATTCTCATGCATCTTCTTTGATTTCAACTTATATTTTCAAGGCTTTTTTCAGTAAATTGAAATTGGTAAATAGGAATCAGGACAGGACAAGCGGAACAATTTGTAGATAATAATTTTTTCAAACAATTCTACCTTATTTAATTAACCCATTACTAGGTTAAGATGGAACAAAATAAAGAAATTTTCAAGTGGCCTGTGAGTTTTGAGACTTTGGTCGCAGGCATGGTTAGGAAAAGGACATGTTATAAGGCATCTTCAATCATTTTATATAGAAATTCAGGGCTTTTTGTCAAAAAAGGGAACAAAGAAGTTAGGTGACTGGGGTGTGTTTGGGGGACCAAATTGTAATTGAAAATCTTGAAAGGCATTCTACCCTATTTAATTTTCTCAAAATGAGAATGAAGTTACTCAAGAATAAATCTAAATGACAGATGTTTTCCCAGTTAGGTAAAGATTCAGGCTTAAGCATTAAAATCAGGAAATATTCTCATGCATCTTCTTTGATTTCAACTTATATTTTCAAGGCTTTTTTTTCAGTAAATTTAAGTGGCAAATAGGAATTAGGACACGACAAGTGGACCAATTTGTGGATAATTATCTTTTCAAACCATTCTACCTTATTTAATTAACCCATTACTAGGTTAAGATGGATGAAAATAAAGAAATTTTCAGGTGTCCAGTGAGTTTTGAGTCTTTGGTGGCAGGCATGGTTAGGATAAGGACATGTTATAAGGCATCTTCAATCGTTTTATATAAAATTCAGGGCTTTTTGTCAAAAAAGGGAACAAAGAAGTTAGGTGACTGGGGTGTGATTGGGGGTCCAAACTGAATTGAAAATCTTGAAAGGCATTCTACCCTATTTAATTTTCTCAAAATGAGAATGAAGTTACTCAAGAATAAATCTAAATGACAGGTGTTTTCCCAGTTAGGTAAAGATTCAGGCTTAAGCATTAAAATCAGGAAAAACTCTCATGCATCTTCTTTGATTTCAACTTATATTTTCAAGGCTTTTTTTCAGTAAATTGAAATTGGTAAATAGGAATCAGGACAGGACAAGTGGAACAATTTGTAGACAATAATTTTTTCAAACAATTCTACCTTATTTAATTAACCCATTACTAGGTTAAGATGGATGAAAATAAAGAAATTTTCAAGTGGCCAGTGAGTTTTGAGACTTTGGTAGCAGGCATGGTTAGGAAAAGGACATGTTATAAGGCATCTTCAATCATTTAATATAGAAATTCAGGGCTTTTTGTCAAAAAAAGGGAACAAAGAAGTTAGGTGACTGGGGTGTGTTTGGGGGACCAAATTGTAATTGAAAATCTTGAAAGGCATTCTACCCCATTTAATTTTCTCAAAATGAGAATGAAGTTACTCAAGAATAAATCTAAATGACAGATGTTTTCCCAGTTAGGTAAAGATTCAGGCTTTAGCATTAAAATCAGGAAATATTCTCATGCATCTTCTTTGATTTCAACTTATATTTTCAAGGCTTTTTTTCAGTAAATTTAAGTGGTAAATAGGAATTAGGACACAACAAGTGGACCAATTTGTAGATAATAATCTTTTCAAACCATTCTACCTTATTTAATTAACCCATTACTAGGTTAAGATGGATGAAAATAAAGAAATTTTCAGGTGTCCAGTGAGTTTTGAGTCTTTGGTGGCAGGCATGGTTAGGATAAGGACATGTTGTAAGGCATCTTCAATCGTTTTATATAAAATTCAGGGCTTTTTGTCAAAAAAGGGAACAAAGAAGTTAGGTGACTGGGGTGTGTTTGGGGGTCCAAACTGAATTGAAAATCTTGAAAGGCATTCTACCCTATTTAATTTTCTCAAAATGAGAATGAAGTTACTCAAGAATAAATCTAAAAGACACTTGTTTTCCCAGTTACTAGTTAAAATGGTGGAACAAAATAAAGAAATTTTCAAGTGGCCTGTGAGTTTTGAGACTTTGGTGGCAGGCATGTTATAAGGCATCTTCAATCATTTTATATAGAAATTCAGGGCTTTTTGTCAAAACACGGAACAAAGAAGTTAGGTGACTGGGGTGTGTTTGGGGGACCAAATTGTAATTGAAAATCTTAAAAGGCATTCTACCCCATTTAATTTTCTCAAAATGAGAATGAAGTTACTCAAGAATAAATCTAAATGACAGGTGTTTTCCCAGTTAGGTAAAGATTCAGGCTTAAGCATTAAAATCAGATAATATTCTCATGCATCTTCTTTGATTTCAACTTATATTTTCAAGGCTTTTTTTCAGTAAATTTAAGTGGTAAATAGGAATTAGGACACGACAAGTGGACCAATTTGTAGATAATAATCTTTTCAAACCATTCTACCTTATTTAATTAACCCATTACTAGGTTAAGATGGATGAAAATAAAGAAATTTTCAGGTGTCCAGTGAGTTTTGAGTCTTTGGTGGCAGGCATGGTTAGGATAAGGACATGTTATAAGGTATCTTCAATCCTTTTATATAAAATTCAGGGCTTTTTGTCCAAAAAGGGAACAAAGAAGTTAGGTGACTGGGGTGTGTTTGGGGGTCCAAACTAAATTGAAAATCTTGAAAGGCATTCTACCCTATTTAATTTTCTCAAAATGAGAATGAAGTTACTCAAGAATAAATCTAAATGACAGGTGTTTTCCCAGTTAGGTAAAGATTCAGGCTTAAGCATTAAAATCAGGAAAAATTCTCATGCATCTTCTTTGATTTCAACTTATATTTTCAAGGCTTTTTTTCAGTAAATTGAAATTGGTAAATAGGAATCAGGACAGGACAAGTGGAACAATTTGTAGACAATATTTTTTTCAAACAATTTTACCTTATTTAATTAACCCATTACTAGGTTAAGATGGAACAAAATAAAGAAATTTTCAAGTGTCCAGTGAGTTTTGAGACTTTGGTCGCAGGCATGGTTAGGAAAAGGACATGTTATAAGGCATCTTCAATCATTTAATATAGAAATTCAGGGCTTTTTGTCAAAAAAGGGAACAAAGAAGTTAGGTGACTGGGGTGTGTTTGGGGGACCAAATTGTAATTGAAAATCTTGAAAGGCATTCTACCCTATTTAATTTTCTCAAAATGAGAATGAAGTTACTCAAGAATAAATCTAAATGACAGGTGTTTTCCCAGTTAGGTAAAGATTCAGGCTTTAGCATTAAAATCAGGAAATATTCTCATGCATCTTCTTTGATTTCAACTTATATTTTCAAGGCTTTTTTTCAGTAAATTTAAGTGGTAAATAGGAATTAGGACACGACAAGTGGACCAATTTGTAGATAATAATCTTTTCAAACCATTCTACCTTATTTAATTAACCCATTACTAGGTTAAGATGGATGAAAATAAAGAAATTTTCAGGTGTCCAGTGAGTTTTGAGTCTTTGGTGGCAGGCATGGTTAGGATAAGGACATGTTATAAGGCATCTTCAATCGTTTTATATAAAATTCAGGGCTTTTTGTCAAAAAAGGGAACAAAGAAGTTAGGTGACTGGGGTGTGTTTGGGGGTCCAAACTGAATTGAAAATCTTGAAAGGCATTCTACCCTATTTAATTTTCTCAAAATGAGAATGAAGTTACTCAAGAATAAATCTAAATGACAGGTGTTTTCCCAGTTAGGTAAAGATTCAGGCTTAAGCATTAAAATCAGGAAAAATTCTCATGCATCTTCTTTGATTTCAACTTATATTTTCAAGGCTTTTTTTCAGTAAATTGAAATTGGTAAATAGGAATCAGGACAGGACAAGTGGAACAATTTGTAGATAATAATTTTTTCAAACAATTCTACCTTATTTAATTAACCCATTACTAGGTTAAGATGGATGAAAATAAAGAAATTTTCAAGTGGCCAGTGAGTTTTGAGTCTTTGGTCGCAGGCATGGTTAGGAAGAAGACATGTTATAAGGCATCTTCAATCATTTAATATAGAAATTCAGGGCTTTTTGTCAAAAAAGGGAACAAAGAAGTTAGGTGACTGGGGTGTGTTTTGGGGTCCAAACTGAATTGAAAATCTTGAAAGGCATTCTACCCTATTTAATTTTCTCAAAATGAGAATGAAGTTACTCAAGAATAAATCTAAAAGACAGGTGTTTTCCCAGTTACTAGTTAAAATGGTGGAACAAAATAAAGAAATTTTCAAGTGACCTGTGAGTTTTGAGACTTTGGTGGCAGGCATGTTATAAGGCATCTTCAATCATTTTATATAGAAATTCAGGGCTTTTTGTCAAAAAAGGGAACAAAGAAGTTAGGTGACTGTTGTGTGTTTGGGGGACCAAATTGTAATTGAAAATCTTAAAAGGCATTCTACCCCATTTAATTTTCTCAAAATGAGAATGAAGTTACTCAAGAATAAATCTAAATGACAGGTGTTTTCCCAGTTAGGTAAAGATTCAGGCTTAAGCATTAAAATCAGATAATATTCTCATGCATCTTCTTTGATTTCAACTTATATTTTCAAGGCTTTTTTTCAGTATATTTAAGTGGTAAATAGGAATTAGGACACGACAAGTGGACCAATTTGTAGATAATAATCTTTTCAAACCATTCTACCTTATTTAATTAACCCATTACTAGGTTAAGATGGATGAAAATAAAGAAATTTTCAGGTGTCCAGTGAGTTTTGAGTCTTTGGTGGCAGGCATGGTTAGGATAAGGACATGTTATAAGGCATCTTCAATCGTTTTATATAAAATTCAGGGCTTTTTGTCAAAAAAGGGAACAAAGAAGTTAGGTGACTGGGGTGTGTTTGGGGGTCCAAACTGAATTGAAAATCTTGAAAGGCATTCTACCCTATTTAATTTTCTCAAAATGAGAATGAAGTTACTCAAGAATAAATCTAAATGACAGGTGTTTTCCCAGTTAGGTAAAGATTCAGGCTTAAGCATTAAAATCAGGAAAAATTCTCATGCATCTTCTTTGATTTCAACTTATATTTTCAAGGCTTTTTTTCAGTAAATTGAAATTGGTAAATAGGAATCAGGACAGGACAAGTGGAACAATTTGTAGACAATATTTTTTTCAAACAATTCTACCTTATTTAATTAACCCATTACTAGGTTAAGATGGAACAAAATAAAGAAATTTTCAAGTGGCCAGTGAGTTTTGAGACTTTGGCGCAGGCATGGTTAGGATAAGGACATGTTATAAGGCATCTTCAATCATTTAATATAGAAATTCAGGGCTTTTTGTCAAAAAAGGGAACAAAGAAGTTAGGTGACTGGGGTGTGTTTGGGGGACCAAATTGTAATTGAAAATCTTGAAAGGCATTCTACCCTATTTAATTTTCTCAAAATGAGAATGAAGTTACTCAAGAATAAATCTAAATGACAGGTGTTTTCCCAGTTAGGTAAAGATTCAGGCTTTAGCATTAAAATCAGGAAATATTCTCATGCATCTTCTTTGATTTCAACTTATATTTTCAAGGCTTTTTTTCAGTAAATTTAAGTGGTAAATAGGAATTAGGACACGACAAGTGGACCAATTTGTAGATAATAATCTTTTCAAACCATTCTACCTTATTTAATTAACCCATTACTAGGTTAAGATGGATGAAAATAAAGAAATTTTCAGGTGTCCAGTGAGTTTTGAGTCTTTGGTGGCAGGCATGGTTAGGATAAGGACATGTTATAAGGCATCTTCAATCGTTTTATATAAAATTCAGGGCTTTTTGTCAAAAAAGGGAACAAAGAAGTTAGGTGACTGGGGTGTGTTTGGGGGTCGAAACTGAATTGAAAATCTTGAAAGGCATTCTACCCTATTTAATTTTCTAAAAATGAGAAAGAAGTTACTCAAGAATAAATCTAAATGACAGGTGTTTTCCAAGTTACTAGTTAAAATGGTGGAACAAAATAAAGAAATTTTCTAGTGGCCTGTGAGTTTTGAGACTTTGGTGGCAGGCATGTTATAAGGCATCTTCAATCATTTTATATAGAAATTCAGGGCTTTTTGTCAAAACACGGAACAAAGAAGTTAGGTGACTGGGGTGTGTTTGGGGGACCAAATTGTAATTGAAAATCTTGAAAGGCATTCCACCCCATTTAATTTTCTCAAAATGAGAATGAAGTTACTCAAGAATAAATCTAAATGACAGGTGTTTTCCCAGTTAGGTAAAGATTCAGGCTTAAGCATTAAAATCAGATAATATTCTCATGCATCTTCTTTGATTTCAACTTATATTTTCAAGGCTTTTTTTCAGTAAATTTAAGTGGTAAATAGGAATTAGGACACGGCAAGTGGACCAATTTGTAGATAATCATCTTTTCAAACCATTCATCCTTATTTAATTAACCCATTACTAGGTTAAGATGGATGAAAATAAAGAAATTTTCAGGTGTCCAGTGAGTTTTGAGTCTTTGGTGGCAGGCATGGTTAGGATAAGGACATGTTATAAGGCATCTTCAAACATTTTATATAGAAATTCAGGGCTTTTTGTCAAAAAAGGGAACAAAGAAGTTAGGTGACTGGGGTGTGTTTGGGGGTCCAAACTGAATTGAAAATCTTGAAAGGCATTCTACCCTATTTAATTTTGTCAAAATGAGAATGAAGTTACTCAAGAATAAATCTAAATGACAGGTGTTTTCCCAGTTTCTAGTTAAAATGGTGGAACAAAATAAAGAAATTTTCAAGTGGCCTGTGAGTTTTGAGACTTTGGTGGCAGGCATGTTATAAGGCATCTTCAATCATTTTATATAGAAATTCAGGGCTTTTTTGTCAAAACACGGAACACAGAAGTTAGGTGACTGGGGTGTGTTTGGGGGACCAAATTGTAATTGAAAATCTTAAAAGGCATTCTACCCCATTTAATTTTCTCAAAATGAGAATGAAGTTACTCAAGAATAAATCTAAATGACAGGTGTTTTCCCAGTTAGGTAAAGATTCAGGCTTAAGCATTAAAATGAGATAATATTCTCATGCATCTTCTTTGATTTCAACTTATATTTTCAAGGCTTTTTTTCAGTAAATTTAAGTGGTAAATAGGAATTAGGACACGACAAGTGGACCAATTTGTAGATAATAATCTTTTCAAACCATTCTAACTTATTTAATTAACCCATTACTAGGTTAAGATGGAACAAAATAAAGAAATTTTCAGGTGTCCAGTGAGTTTTGAGTCTTTGGTGGCAGGCATGGTTAGGATAAGGACATGTTATAAGGCATCTTCAATCGTTTTATATAAAAATTCAGGGCTTTTTGTCAAAAAAGGGAACAAAGAAGTTAGGTGACTGGGGTGTGTTTGGGGGTCCAAACTGAATTGAAAATCTTGAAAGGCATTCTACCCTATTTAATTTTCTCAAAATGAGAATGAAGTTACTCAAGAATAAATCTAAATGACAGGTGTTTTCCCAGTTAGGTAAAGATTCAGGCTTAAGCATTAAAATCAGGAAAAATTCTCATGCATCTTCTTTGATTTCAACTTACATTTTCAAGGCTTTTTTTCAGTAAATTGAAATTGGTAAATAGGAATCAGGACAGGACAAGTGGAACAACATGTAGACAATATTTTTTTCAAACAATTCTACCTTATTTAATTAACCCATTACTAGGTTAAGATGGAACAAAATAAAGAAATTTTCAAGTGGCCAGTGAGTTTTGAGACTTTGGTCGCAGGCATGGTTAGGAAAAGGACATGTTATAAGGCATCTTCAATCATTTAATATAGAAATCAGGGCTTTTTGTCAAAAAAGGGAACAAAGAAGTTAGGTGACTGGGGTGTGTTTGGGGGTCCAAACTGAATTGAAAATCTTGAAAGGCATTCTACCCTATTTAATTTTCTCAAAATGAGAATGAAGTTACTCAAGAATAAATCTAAATGACAGGTGTTTTCCCAGTTAGGTAAAGATTCAGGCTTTAGCATTAAAATCAGGAAATATTCTCATGCATCTTCTTTGATTTCAACTTATATTTTCAAGGCTTTTTTTCAGTAAATTTAAGTGGTAAATAGGAATTAGGACACGACAAGTGGACCAATTTGTAGATAATAATCTTTTCAAACCATTCTACCTTATTTAATTAACCCATTACTAAGTTAAGATGGAACAAAATAAAGAAATTTTCAAGTGGCCAGTGAGTTTTGAGTCTTTGGTGGCAGGCATGGTTAGGATAAGGATATGTTATAAGGCATCTTCAAACATTTTATATAGAAATTCAGGGCTTTTTGTCAAAAAAGGGAACAAAGAAGTTAGGTGACTGGGGTGTGTTTGGGGGTCCAAACTGAATTGAAAATCTTGAAAGGCATTCTACCCTATTTAATTTTCTCAAAATGAGAATGAAGTTACTCAAGAATAAATCTAAATGACAGGTGTTTTCCCAGTTAGGTAAAGATTCAGGCTTAAACATTAAAATCAGGAAAAATTCTCATGCATCTTCTTTGATTTCAACTTATATTTTCAAGGCTTTTTTTCAGTAAAATGAAATTGGTAAATAGGAATCAGGACAGGACAAGTGGAACAATTTGTAGATAATAATTTTTTCAAACAATTCTACCTTATTTAATAAACCCATTACTAGGTTAAGATGGATGAAAATAAAGAAATTTTCAAGTGGCCAGTGAGTTTTGAGTCTTTGGTCGCAGGCATGGTTAGGAAAAGGACATGTTATAAGGCATCTTCAATCATTTTATATAGAAATTCAGGGCTTTTTGTCAAAAAAGGGAACAAAGAAGTTAGGTGACTGGGGTGTGTTTTGGGGTCCAAACTGAATTGAAAATCTTGAAAGGCATTCTACCCTATTTAATTTTCTCAAAATGAGAATGAAGTTACTCAAGAATAAATCTAAATGACAGGTGTTTTCCCAGTTAGGTAAAGATTCAGGCTTTAGCATTAAAATCAGGAAATATTCTCATGCATCTTCTTTGTTTTCAACTTATATTTTCAAGGCTTTTTTTCAGTAAATTTAAGTGGTAAATAGGAATTAGGACACGACAAGTGGACCAATTTGTAGATAATAATCTTTTCAAACCATTCTACCTTATTTAATTAACCCATTACTAGGTTAAGATGGATGAAAATAAAGAAATTTTCAGGTGTCCAGTGAGTTTTGAGTCTTTGGTGGCAGGCATGGTTAGGATAAGGACAATATATAAGGCATCTTCAATCGTTTTATATAAAATTCAGGGCTTTTTGTCAAAAAAGGGAACAAAGAAGTTAGGTGACTGGGGTGTGTTTGGGGGTCCAAACTGAATTGAAAATCTTGAAAGGCATTCTACCCTATTTAATTTTCTCAAAATGAGAATGAAGTTACTCAAGAATAAATCTAAATGACAGGTGTTTTCCCAGTTACTAGTTAAAATGGTGGAACAAAATAAAGAAATTTTCAAGAGGCCTGTGAGTTTTGAGACTTTGGTGGCAGGCATGTTATAAGGCATCTTCAATCATTTTATATAGAAATTCAAGGCTTTTTGTCAAAACATGGATCAAAGAAGTTAGGTGACTGGGGTGTGTTTTGGGGACCAAATTGTAATTGAAAATCTTAAAAGGCATTCTACCCCATTTAATTTTCTCAAAATGAGAATGAAGTTACTCAAGAATAAATCTAAATGACAGGTGTTTTCCCAGTTAGGTAAAGATTCAGGCTTAAGCATTAAAATCAGATAATATTCTCATGCATCTTCTTTGATTTCAACTTATATTTTCAAGGCTTTTTTTCAGTAAATTTAAGTGGTAAATAGGAATTAGGACACGACAAGTGGACCAATTTGTAGATAATAATCTTTTCAAACCATTCTACCTTATTTAATTAACCCATTACTAGGTTAAGATGGATGAAAATAAAGAAATTTTCAGGTGTCCAGTGAGTTTTGAGTCTTTGGTGGCAGGCAAGGTTAGGATAAGGACATGTTATAAGGCATCTTCAATCTTTTTATAAAATTCAGGGCTTTTTGTCAAAAAAGGGAACAAAGAAGTTAGGTGACTGGGGTGTGTTTGGGGGTCCAAACTGAATTGAAAATCTTGAAAGGCATTCTACCCTATTTAATTTTCTCAAAATGAGAATGAAGTTACTCAAGAATAAATCTAAATGACAGGTGTTTTCCCAGTTAGGTAAAGATTCAGGCTTAAGCATTAAAATCAGGAAAAATTCTCATGCATCTTCTTTGATTTCAACTTATATTTTCAAGGCTTTTTTCAGTAAATTGAAATTGGTAAATAGGAATCAGGACAGGACAAGCGGAACAATTTGTAGATAATAATATTTTCAAACCATTCTACCTTATTTAATTAACCCATTACTAGGTTAAGATGGAACAAAATAAAGAAATTTTCAAGTGGCCAGTGAGTTTTGAGTCTTTGGTGGCAGGCATGGTTAGGATAAGGACATGTTATAAGGCATCTTCAATCATTTTATATAGAAATTCAGGGCTTTTTGTCAAAAAAGGGAACAAAGAAGTTAGGTGACTGGGGTGTGTTTGGGGGTCCAAACTGAATTGAAAATCTTGAAAGGCATTCTACCCTATTTAATTTTCTCAAAATGAGAATGAAGTTACTCAAGAATAAATCTAAATGACAGGTGTTTTCCCAGTTAGGTAAAGATTCAGGCTTAAGCATTAAAATCAGGAAAAATTCTCATGCATCTTCTTTGATTTCAACTTATATTTTCAAGGCTTTTTTTCAGTAAAATGAAATTGGTAAATAGGAATCAGGACAGGACAAGTGGAACAATTTGTAGATAATAATTTTTTCAAACAATTCTACCTTATTAAATAAACCCATTACTAGGTTAAGATGGATAAAAATAAAGAAATTTTCAAGTGGCCAGTGAGTTTTGAGTCTTTGGTCGCAGGCATGGTTAGGAAAAGGACATGTTATAAGGCATCTTCAATCATTTTATATAGAAATTCAGGGCTTTTTGTCAAAAAAGGGAACAAAGAAGTTAGGTGACTGGGGTGTGTTTTGGGGTCCAAACTGAATTGAAAATCTTGAAAGGCATTCTACCCTATTTAATTTTCTCAAAATGAGAATGAAGTTACTCAAGAATAAATCTAAATGACAGGTGTTTTCCCAGTTAGGTAAAGATTCAGGCTTTAGCATTAAAATCAGGAAATATTCTCATGCATCTTCTTTGTTTTCAACTTATATTTTCAAGGCTTTTTTTCAGTAAATTTAAGTGGTAAATAGGAATTAGGACACGACAAGTGGACCAATTTGTAGATAATAATCTTTTCAAACCATTCTACCTTATTTAATTAACCCATTACTAGGTTAAGATGGATGAAAATAAAGAAATTTTCAGGTGTCCAGTGAGTTTTGAGTCTTTGGTGGCAGGCATGGTTAGGATAAGGACATGTTATAAGGCATCTTCAATCATTTTATATAGAAATTCAGGGCTTTTTGTCAAAAAAGGGAACAAAGAAGTTAGGTGACTGGGGTGTGTTTGGGGGTCCAAACTGAATTGAAAATCTTGAAAGGCATTCTACCCTATTTAATTTTCTCAAAATGAGAATGAAGTTACTCAAGAATAAATCTAAATGACAGGTGTTTTCCCAGTTAGGTAAAGATTCAGGCTTAAGCATTAAAATCAGGAAAAATTCTCATGCATCTTCTTTGATTTCAACTTATATTTTCAAGGCTTTTTTTCAGTAAAATGAAATTGGTAAATAGGAATCAGGACAGGACAAGTGGAACAATTTGTAGATAATAATTTTTTCAAACAATTCTACCTTATTTAATAAACCCATTACTAGGTTAAGATGGATGAAAATAAAGAAATTTTCAAGTGGCCAGTGAGTTTTGAGTCTTTGGTCGCAGGCATGGTTAGGAAAAGGACATGTTATAAGGCATCTTCAATCATTTTATATAGAAATTCAGGGCTTTTTGTCAAAAAAGGGAACAAAGAAGTTAGGTGACTGGGGTGTGTTTTGGGGTCCAAACTGAATTGAAAATCTTGAAAGGCATTCTACCCTATTTAATTTTCTCAAAATGAGAATGAAGTTACTCAAGAATAAATCTAAATGACAGGTGTCTTCCCAGTTAGGTAAAGATTCAGGCTTTAGCATTAAAATCAGGAAATATTCTCATGCATCTTCTTTGTTTTCAACTTATATTTTCAAGGCTTTTTTTCAGTAAATTTAAGTGGTAAATAGGAATTAGGACACGACAAGTGGACCAATTTGTAGATAATAATCTTTTCAAACCATTCTACCTTATTTAATTAACCCATTACTAGGTTAAGATGGATGAAAATAAAGAAATTTTCAGGTGTCCAGTGAGTTTTGAGTCTTTGGTGGCAGGCATGGTTAGGATAAGGACATGTTATAAGGCATCTTCAATCATTTTATATAGAAATTCAGGGCTTTTTGTCAAAAAAGGGAACAAAGAAGTTAGGTGACTGGGGTGTGTTTGGGGGTCCAAACTGAATTGAAAATCTTGAAAGGCATTCTACCCTATTTAATTTTCTCAAAATGAGAATGAAGTTACTCAAGAATAAATCTAAATGACAGGTGTTTTCCCAGTTAGGTAAAGATTCAGGCTTAAGCATTAAAATCAGGAAAAATTCTCATGCATCTTCTTTGATTTCAACTTATATTTTCAAGGCTTTTTTTCAGTAAAATGAAATTGGTAAATAGGAATCAGGACAGGACAAGTGGAACAATTTGTAGATAATAATTTTTTCAAACAATTCTACCTTATTTAATAAACCCATTACTAGGTTAAGATGGATGAAAATAAAGAAATTTTCAAGTGGCCAGTGAGTTTTGAGTCTTTGGTCGCAGGCATGGTTAGGAAAAGGACATGTTATAAGGCATCTTCAATCATTTTATATAGAAATTCAGGGCTTTTTGTCAAAAAAGGGAACAAAGAAGTTAGGTGACTGGGGTGTGTTTTGGGGTCCAAACTGAATTGAAAATCTTGAAAGGCATTCTACCCTATTTAATTTTCTCAAAATGAGAATGAAGTTACTCAAGAATAAATCTAAATGACAGGTGTCTTCCCAGTTAGGTAAAGATTCAGGCTTTAGCATTAAAATCAGGAAATATTCTCATGCATCTTCTTTGTTTTCAACTTATATTTTCAAGGCTTTTTTTCAGTAAATTTAAGTGGTAAATAGGAATTAGGACACGACAAGTGGACCATTTTGTAGATAATAATCTTTTCAAAAAATTCTACCTTATTTAATTAACCCATTACTAGGTTAAGATGGATGAAAATAAAGAAATTTTCAGGTGTCCAGTGAGTTTTGAGTCTTTGGTGGCAGGCATGGTTAGGATAAGGACATGTTATAAGGCATCTTCAATCATTTTATATAGAAATTCAGGGCTTTTTGTCAAAAAAGGGAACAAAGAAGTTAGGTGACTGGGGTGTGTTTGGGGGTCCAAACTGAATTGAAAATCTTGAAAGGCATTCTACCCTATTTAATTTTCTCAAAATTAGAATGAAGTTACTCAAGAATAAATCTAAATGACAGGTGTTTTCCAAGTTACTAGTTAAAATGGTGGAACAAAATGAAGAAATTTTCAAGAGGCCTGTGAGTTTTGAGACTTTGGTGGCAGGCATGTTATAAGGCATCTTCAATCATATATATAGAAATTCAGGGCTTTTTGTCAAAAAAGGGAACAAAGAAGTTAGGTGACTGGGGTGTGTTTGGGGGACCAAATTGTAATTGAAAATCTTGAAAGGCATTCTACCCTATTTAATTTTCTCAAAATGAGAATGAAGTTACTCAAGAATAAATCTAAATGACAGGTGTTTTCCCAGTTAGGTAAAGATTCAGGCTTAAGCATTAAAATCAGGAAATATTCTCATGCATCTTATTTGATTTCAACTTATATTTTCAAGGCTTTTTTCAGTAAATTTAAGTAGTAAATAGGAATTAGAACACAACAAGTGGACCAATTTGTAGATAATAATATTTTCAAACCATTCTACCTTATTTAATTAACCCATTACTAGGTTAAGATGGATGAAAATAAAGAAATTTTCAGGTGTCCAGTGAGTTTTGAGTCTTTGGTGGCAGGCATGGTTAGGATAAGGACATGTTATAAGGCATCTTCAATCGTTTTATATAAAATTCAGGGCTTTTTGTCAAAAAAGGGAACAAAGAAGTTAGGTGACTGGGGTGTGTTTGGGGGTCCAAACTGAATTGAAAATCTTGAAAGGCATTCTACCCTATTTAATTTTCTCAAAATGAGAATGAAGTTACTCAAGAATAAATCTAAATGACAGGTGTTTTCCCAGTTAGGTAAAGATTCAGGCTTAAGCATTAAAATCAGGAAATATTCTCATGCATCTTCTTTGATTTCAACTTATATTTTCAAGGCTTTTTTTCAGTAAATTTAAGTGGTAAATAGGAATTAGGACACGACAAGTGGACCAATTTGTAGATAATAATCTTTTCAAACCATTCTACCTTATTTAATTAACCCATTACTAGGTTAAGATGGATGAAAATAAAGAAATTTTCAGGTGTCCAGTGAGTTTTGAGTCTTTGGTGGCAGGCATGGTTAGGATAAGGACATGTTATAAGGCATCTTCAATCATTTTATATAGAAATTCAGGGCTTTTTGTCAAAAAAGGGAACAAAGAAGTTAGGTGACTGGGGTGTGTTTGGGGGTCCAAACTGAATTGAAAATCTTGAAAGGCATTCTACCCTATTTAATTTTCTCAAAATTAGAATGAAGTTACTCAAGAATAAATCTAAATGACAGGTGTTTTCCAAGTTACTAGTTAAAATGGTGGAACAAAATAAAGAAATTTTCAAGAGGCCTGTGAGTTTTGAGACTTTGGTGGCAGGCATGTTATAAGGCATCTTCAATCATTTTATATAGAAATTCAGGGCTTTTTGTCAAAAAAGGGAACAAAGAAGTTAGGTGACTGGGGTGTGTTTGGGGGACCAAATTGTAATTGAAAATCTTGAAAGGCATTCTACCCTATTTAATTTTCTCAAAATGAGAATGAAGTTACTCAAGAATAAATCTAAATGACAGGTGTTTTCCCAGTTAGGTAAAGATTCAGGCTTAAGCATTAAAATCAGGAAATATTCTCATGCATCTTATTTGATTTCAACTTATATTTTCAAGGCTTTTTTCAGTAAATTTAAGTAGTAAATAGGAATTAGAACACAACAAGTGGACCAATTTGTAGATAATAATATTTTCAAACCATTCTACCTTATTTAATTAACCCATTACTAGGTTAAGATGGATGAAAATAAAGAAATTTTCAGGTGTCCAGTGAGTTTTGAGTCTTTGGTGGCAGGCATGGTTAGGATAAGGACATGTTATAAGGCATCTTCAATCGTTTTATATGAAATTCAGGGCTTTTTGTCAAAAAAGGGAACAAAGAAGTTAGGTGACTGGGGTGTGTTTGGGGGTCCAAACTGAATTGAAAATCTTGAAAGGCATTCTACCCTATTTAATTTTCTCAAAATGAGAATGAAGTTACTCAAGAATAAATCTAAATGACAGGTGTTTTCCCAGTTAGGTAAAGATTCAGGCTTAAGCATTAAAATCAGGAAATATTCTCATGCATCTTCTTTGATTTCAACTTATATTTTCAAGGCTTTTTTTCAGTAAATTTAAGTGGTAAATAGGAATTAGGACACGACAAGTGGACCAATTTGTAGATAATAATCTTTTCAAACCATTCTACCTTATTTAATTAACCCATTACTAGGTTAAGATGGATGAAAATAAAGAAATTTTCAGGTGTCCAGTGAGTTTTGAGTCTTTGGTGGCAGGCATGGTTAGGATAAGGACATGTTATAAGGCATCTTCAATCGTTTTATATAAAATTCAGGGCTTTATGTCAAAAAAGGGAACAAAGAAGTTAGGTGACTGGGGTGTGTTTGGGGGTCCAAACTGAATTGAAAATTTTGATAGGCATTCTACCCTATTTAATTTTCTCAAAATGAGAATGAAGTTACTCAAGAATAAATCTAAAAGACAGGTGTTTTCCCAGTTACTAGTTAAAATGGTGGAACAAAATAAAGAAATTTTCAAGTGGCCAGTGAGTTTTGAGACTTTGGTGGCAGGCATGTTATAAGGCATCTTCAATCATTTAATATAGAAATTCAGGGCTTTTTGTCAAAACACGGAACAAAGAAGTTAGGTGACTGGGGTGTGTTTGGGGGACCAAATTGTAATTGAAAATATTAAAAGGCATTCTACCCCATTTAATTTTCTCAAAATGAGAATGAAGTTACTCAAGAATAAATCTAAATGACAGGTGTTTTCCCAGTTAGGTAAAGATTCAGGCCTAAGCATTAAAATCAGATAATATTCTCATGCATCTTCTTTGATTTCAACTTATATTTTCAAGGCTTTTTTTCAGTAAATTTAAGTGGTAAATAGGAATTAGGACACGACAAGTGGACCAATTTGTAGATAATAATCTTTTCAAACCATTCTACCTTATTTAATTAACCCATTACTAGGTTAAGATGGATGAAAATAAAGAAATTTTCAGGTGTCCAGTGAGTTTTGAGTCTTTGGTGGCAGGCATGGTTAGGATAAGGACATGTTATAAGGCATCTTCAATCGTTTTATATAAAATTCAGGGCTTTTTGTCAAAAAAGGGAACAAAGAAGTTAGGTGACTGGGGTGTGTTTGGGGGTCCAAACTGAATTGAAAATCTTGAAAGGCATTCTACCCTATTTAATTTTCTCAAAATGAGAATGAAGTTACTCAAGAATAAATCGAAATGACAGGTGTTTTACCCAGTTAGGTAAAGATTCAGGCTTAAGCATTAAAATCAGGAAAAATTCTCATGCATCTTCTTTGATTTCAACTTATATTTTCAAGGCTTTTTTTCAGTAAATTGAAATTGGTAAATAGGAATCAGGACAGGACAAGTGGAACAATTTGTAGATAATAATTTTTTCAAACAATTCTACCTTATTTAATTAACCCATTACTAGGTTAAGATGGATGAAAATAAAGAAATTTTCAAGTGGCCAGTGAGTTTTGAGTCTTTGGTCGCAGGCATGGTTAGGAAAAGGACATGTTATAAGGCATCTTCAATCATTTTATATAGAAATTCAGGGCTTTTTGTCAAAAAAGGGAACAAAGAAGTTAGGTGACTGGGGTGTGTTTTGGGGTCCAAACTGAATTGAAAATCTTGAAAGGCATTCTACCCTATTTAATTTTCTCAAAATGAGAATGAAGTTACTCAAGAATAAATCTAAATGACAGGTGTTTTCCCAGTTAGGTAAAGATTCAGGCTTTAGCATTAAAATCAGGAAATATTCTCATGCATCTTCTTTGTTTTCAACTTATATTTTCAAGGCTTTTTTTCAGTAAATTTAAGTGGTAAATAGGAATTAGGACACGACAAGTGGACCAATTTGTAGATAATAATCTTTTCAAACCATTCTACCTTATTTAATTAACCCATTACTAGGTTAAGATGGATGAAAATAAAGAAATTTTCAGGTGTCCAGTGAGTTTTGAGTCTTTGGTGGCAGGCATGGTTAGGATAAGGACATGTTATAAGGCATCTTCAATCGTTTTATATAAAATTCAGGGCTTTTTGTCAAAAAAGGGAACAAAGAAGTTAGGTGACTGGGGTGTGTTTGGGGGTCCAAACTGAATTGAAAATCTTGAAAGGCATTCTACCCTATTTAATTTTGTCAAAATGAGAATGAAGTTACTCAAGAATAAATCTAAATGACAGGTGTTTTCCCAGTTTGGTAAAGATTCAGGCTTAAGCATTAAAATCAGGAAAAATTCTCATGCATCTTCTTTGATTTCAACTTATATTTTCAAGGCTTTTTTCAGTAAATTGAAATTGGTAAAAAGGAATTAGGACAGGACAAGTGGAACAATTTGTAGACAATATTTTTTTCAAACAATTCTACCTTATTTAATTAACCCATTACTAGGTTAAGATGGATGAAAATAAAGAAATTTTCCAGTGGCCAGTGAGTTTTGAGACTTAGGTGGCAGGCATGGTTAGGATAAGGACATGTTATAAGGCATCTTCAATCGTTTTATATAAAATTCAGGGCTTTTTGTCAAAAAAGGGAACAAAGAAGTTAGGTGACTGGGGTGTGTTTGGGGGTCCAAACTGAATTGAAAATCTTGAAAGGCATTCTACCCTATTTAATTTTCTCAAAATGAGAATGAAGTTACTCAAGAAAAATCTAAATGACAGGTGTTTTCCCAGTTAGGTAAAGATTCAGGCTTTAGCATTAAAATCAGGAAATATTCTCATGCATCTTCTTTGATTTCAACTTATATTTTCAAGGCTTTTTTTCAGTAAATTTAAGTGGTGAATAGGAATAAGGACACGACAAGTGGACCAATTTGTAGATAATAATCTTTTCAAACCATTCTACCTTATTTAATTAACCCATTACTAGGTTAAGATGGATGAAAATAAAGAAATTTTCAGGTGTCCAGTGAGTTTTGAGTCTTTGGTGGCAGGCATGGTTAGGATAAGGACATGTTATAAGGCATCTTCAATCGTTTTATATAAAATTCAGGGCTTTTTGTCAAAAAAGGGAACAAAGAAGTTAGGTGACTGGGGTGTGTTTGGGGGTCCAAACTGAATTGAAAATCTTGAAAGGCATTCTACCCTATTTAATTTTCTAAAAATGAGAAAGAAGTTACTCAAGAATAAATCTAAATGACAGGTGTTTTCCAAGTTACTAGTTAAAATGTTGGAACAAAATAAAGAAATTTTCTAGTGGCCTGTAAGTTTTGAGACTTTGGTGGCAGGCATGTTATAAGGCATCTTCAATCATTTTATATAGAAATTCAGGGCTTTTTGTCAAAACACGGAACAAAGAAGTTAGGTGACTGGGGTGTGTTTGGGGGACCAAATTGTAATTGAAAATATTAAAAGGCATTCTACCCCATTTAATTTTCTCAAAATGAGAATGAAGTTACTCAAGAATAAATCTAAATGACAGGTGTATTCCCAGTTAGGTAAAGATTCAGGCTAAGCATTAAAATCAGATAATATTCTCATGCATCTTCTTTGATTTCAACTTATATTTTCAAGGCTTTTTTTCAGTAAATTTAAGTGGTAAATAGGAATTAGGACACGACAAGTGGACCAATTTGTAGATAATAATCTTTTCAAACCATTCTACCTTATTTAATTAACCCATTACTAGGTTAAGATGGATGAAAATAAAGAAATTTTCAGGTGTCCAGTGAGTTTTGAGTCTTTGGTGGCAGGCATGGTTAGGATAAGGACATGTTATAAGGCATCTTCAATCGTTTTATATAAAATTCAGGGCTTTTTGTCAAAAAAGGGAACAAAGAAGTTAGGTGACTGGGGTGTGTTTGGGGGTCCAAACTGAATTGAAAATCTTGAAAGGCATTCTACCCTATTTAATTTTCTCAAAATGAGAATGAAGTTACTCAAGAATAAATCTAAATGACAGGTGTTTTCCCAGTTACTAGTTAAAATGGTTGAACAAAATAAAGAAATTTTCAAGTGGCCTGTGAGTTTTGAGACTTTGGTGGCAGGCATGTTATAAGGCATCTTCAATCATTTTATATAGAAATTCAAGGCTTTTTGTCAAAACATGGAACAAAGAAGTTAGGTGACTTGGGTGTGTTTAGGGGACCAAATTGTAACTGAAAATCTTAAAAGGCATTCTACCCCATTTAATTTTCTCAAAATGAGAATGAAGTTACTCAAGAATAAATCTAAATGACAGGTGTTTTCCCAGTTAGGTAAAGATTCAGGCTTTAGCATTAAAATCAGGAAATATTCTCATGCATCTTCTTTGATTTCAACTTATATTTTCAAGGCTTTTTTTCAGTAAATTTAAGTGGTAAATAGGAATTAGGACACGACAAGTGGACCAATTTGTAGATAATAATCTTTTCAAACCATTCTACCTTATTTAATTAACCCATTACTAGGTTAAGATGGATGAAAATAAAGAAATTTTCAGGTGTCCAGTGAGTTTTGAGTCTTTGGTGGCAGGCATGGTTAGGATAAGGACATGTTATAAGGCATCTTCAATCGTTTTATATAAAATTCAGGGCTTTTTGTCAAAAAAGGGAACAAAGAAGTTAGGTGACTGGGGTGTGTTTGGGGGTCCAAACTGAATTGAAAATCTTGAAAGGCATTCTACCCTATTTAATTTTGTCAAAATGAGAATGAAGTTACTCAAGAATAAATCTAAATGACAGGTGTTTTCCCAGTTAGGTAAAGATTCAGGCTTTAGCATTAAAATCAGGAAAAATTCTCATGCATCTTCTTTGATTTCAACTTATATTTTCAAGGCTTTTTTCAGTAAATTGAAATTGGTAAATAGGAATCAGGACAGGACAAGCGGAACAATTTGTAGATAATAATTTTTTCAAACAATTCTACCTTATTTAATTAACCCATTACTAGGTTAAGATGGAACAAAATAAAGAAATTTTCAAGTGGCCAGTGAGTTTTGAGACTTTGGTCGCAGGCATGGTTAGGAAAAGGACATGTTATAAGGCAACTTCAATCATTTAATATAGAAATTCAGGGCTTTTTGTCAAAAAAGGGAACAAAGAAGTTAGGTGACTGGGGTGTGTTTGGGGGACCAAATTGTAATTGAAAATCTTGAAAGGCATTCTACCCTATTTAATTTTCTCAAAATGAGAATGAAGTTACTCAAGAATAAATCTAAATGACAGGTGTTTTCCCAGTTAGGTAAAGATTCAGGCTTTAGCATTAAAATCAGGAAATATTCTCATGCATCTTCTTTGATTTCAACTTATATTTTCAAGGCTTTTTTTCAGTAAATTTAAGTGGTAAATAGGAATTAGGACACGTCAAGTGGACCAATTTGTAGATAATAATCTTTTCAAACCATTCTAAATTATTTAATTAACCCATTACTAGGTTAAGATGGATGAAAATAAAGAAATTTTCAGGTGTCCAGTGAGTTTGAGTCTTTGGTGGCAGGCATGGTTAGGATAAGGACATGTTATAAGGCATCTTCAATCGTTTTATATAAAATTCAGGGCTTTTTGTCAAAAAAGGGAACAAAGAAGTTAGGTGACTGGGGTGTGTTTGGGGGTCCAAACTGAATTGAAAATCTTGAAAGGCATTCTACCCTATTTAATTTTCTCAAAATGAAAATGAAGTTACTCAAGAATAAATCTAAATGACAGGTGTTTTCCCAGTTAGGTAAAGATTCAGGCTTAAGCATTAAAATCAGGAAAAATTCTCATGCATCTTCTTTGATTTCAACTTATATTTTCAAGGCTTTTTTTCAGTAAATTGAAATTGGTAAATAGGAATCAGGACAGGACAAGTGGAACAATTTGTAGATAATAATTTTTTCAAACAATTCTACCTTATTTAATTAACCCATTACTAGGTTAAGATGGAACAAAATAAAGAAATTTTCAAGTGGCCAGTGAGTTTTGAGTCTTTGGTCGCAGGCATGGTTAGGAAAAAGACATGTTATAAGGCATCTTCAATCATTTGATATAGAAATTCAGGGCTTTTTGTCAAAAAAGGGAACAAAGAAGTTAGGTGACTGGGGTGTGTTTTGGGGTCCAAACTGAATTGAAAATCTTGAAAGGCATTCTACCCTATTTAATTTTCTCAAAATGAGAATGAAGTTACTCAAGAATAAATCTAAATGACAGGTGTTTTCCCAGTTAGGTAAAGATTCAGGCTTTAGCATTAAAATCAGGAAATATTCTCATGCATCTTCTTTGTTTTCAACTTATATTTTCAAGGCTTTTTTTCAGTAAATTTAAGTGGTAAATAGGAATTAGGACACGGCAAGTGGACCAATTTGTAGATAATAATCTTTTCAAACCATTCTACCTTATTTAATTAACCCATTACTAGGTTAAGATGGATGAAAATAAAGAAATTTTCAGGTGTCCAGTGAGTTTTGAGTCTTTGGTGGCAGGCATGGTTAGGATAAGGACATGTTATAAGGCATCTTCAATCGTTTTATATAAAATTCAGGGCTTTTTGTCAAAAAAGGGAACAAAGAAGTTAGGTGACTGGGGTGTGTTTGGGGGTCCAAACTGAATTGAAAATCGTGAAAGGCATTCTACCCTATTTAATTTTCTCAAAATGAGAATGAAGTTACTCAAGAATAAATCTAAATGACAGGTGTTTTCCCAGCTAGGTAAAGATTCAGGCTTAAGCATTAAAATCAGGAAAAATTCTCATGCATCTTCTTTGATTTCAACTTATATTTTCAAGGCTTTTTTTCAGTAAATTGAAATTGGTAAATAGGAATCAAGACAGGACAAGTTGACCAATTTGTGGATAATAATTTTTTCAAACCATTCTACCTTATCTAAATTACCCATTACTAGGTTAAGATGGAACAAAATAAAGAAATTTTCCAGTGGCCAGTGAGTTTTGAGACTTTGGTGGCAGGCATGGTTAGGATAAGGACATGTTATAAGGCAATTTCAATCATTTTATATAAAAATTCAGGGCTTTTTGTCAAAAAAGGGAACAAAGAAGTTAGGTGACTGGGGTGTGTTTGGGGGACCAAATTGTAATTGAAAATCTTGAAAGGCATTCTACCCTATTTAATTTTCTCAAAATGAGAATGATGTTACTCAAGAATAAATCTAAATGACAGGCGTTTTCCCAGTTAAGTAAAGATTCAGGCTTAAGCATTAAAATCAGGTAATATTCTCATGCATCTTCTTTGATTTCAACTTATATTTTCAAGGCTTTTTTTTCAGTAAATTGAAATTGTTAAATAGGTATCAGGACACGACAAGTTGACCATTTTGTAGATAATAATTTTTTCAAACAATTCTACCTTATTTAATTAACCCATTACTAGGTTAAGATGGATGAAAATAAAGAAATTTTCAAGTGGCCAGTGAGTTTTGAGACTTTGGTGGCAGGCATGGTTAGGATAAGGACATGTTATAAGGCATCTTCAATCAATTTATATAAAAATTCAGGGCATTTTGTCAAAAAAGGGAACAAAGAAGTTAGGTGACTGGGGTGTGTTTGGGGGACCAAATTGTAATTGAAAATCTTGAAAGGCATTCTACCCTATTTAATTTTCTCAAAATGAGAATGAAGTTACTCAAGAATAAATCTAAATGACAGGTGTTTTCCCAGTTAGGCAAAGATTCAGGCATTAGCATTAAAATCAGGAAATATTCTCATGCATCTTCTTTGATTTCAACTTATATTTTCAAGGCTTTTTTTCAGTAAATTCAAATGGTAAATAGGAATCAGGACAGGACAAGTGGACCAATTTGTAGATAATAATCTTTTCAAACCATTCTACCTTATTTAATTAACCCCTTACTAGGTTAAGATGGATGAAAATAAAGAAATTTTCAATAGGCCAGGGAGTTTTGAGACTTTGGTGGCAGGCATGGTTAGGATAAGGACATGTTAAAAGGCATCTTCAATCATTTTATATAGAAATTCAGGGCTTTTTGTCAAAAAAGGGAACAAAGAAGTTAGGTGACTGGGGTGTGTTTAGGGGACCAAATTGTAATTGAAAATCTTGAAAGGCATTCTACCCTATTTAATTTTCTCAAAATTAGAATGAAGTTACTCAAGAATACATCTAAATGACAGGTGTTTTCCCAGTTACTAGTTAAAAAGTTGGAACAAAATGAAGAAATTTTCAAGTGGCCTGTGAGTTTTGAGACTTTGGTGGCAGGCATGTTATAAGGCATCTTCAATCATTTTATATAGAAATTCAGGGCTTTTTGTCAAAAAAGGGAACAAAGAAGTTAGGTGACTGGGGTGTGTTTGGGGGACCAAATAGTAATTGAAAATCTTAAAAGGCATTCTACCCCATTTAATTTTCTCAAAATGAGAATGAAGTTACTCAAGAATAAATCTAAATGACAGGTGTTTTCCCAGTTAGGTAAAGATTCAGGCTTAAGCATTAAAATCAGATAATATTCTCATGCATCTTCTTTGATTTCAACTTTTATTTTCAAGGCTTTTTTTTTCAGTAAATTTAAGTGGTAAATAGGAATTAGGACACGACAAGTGGACCAATTTGTAGATAATAATCTTTTCAAACCATTCTACCTTATTTGATTAACCCATTACTAGGTTAAGATGGATGAAAATAAAGAAATTTTCAGGTGTCCAGTGAGTTTTGAGTCTTTGGTGGCAGGCATGGTTAGGATAAGGACATGTTATAAGGCATCTGCAATCGTTTTATATAAAATTCAGGGCTTTTTGTCAAAAAAGGGAACAAAGAAGTTAGGTGACTGGGGTGTGTTTGGGGGTCCAAACTTAATTGAAAATCTTGAAAGGCATTCTACCCTATTTAATTTTCTCAAAATGAGAATGAAGTTACTCAAGAATAAATCTAAATGACAGGTGTTTTCCCAGTTAGGTAAAGATTCAGGCTTAAGCATTAAAATCAGGAAAAATTCTCATGCATCTTCTTTGATTTCAACTTATATTTTCAAGGCTTTTTTTCAGTAAATTGAAATTGGTAAATAGGAATCAGGACAGGACAAGTGGAACAATTTGTAGACAATATTTTTTTCAAACAATTCTACCTTATTTAATTAACCCATTACTAGGTTAAGATGGAACAAAATAAAGAAATTTTCAAGTGGCTAGTGAGTTTTGAGACTTTGGTCGCAGGCATGGTTAGGAAAAGGACATGTTATAAGGCATCTTCAATCATTTAATAAAGAAATTCAGGGCTTTTTGACAAAAAAGGGAACAAAGAAGTTAGGTGACTGGGGTGTGTTTGGGGGACCAAATTGTAATTGAAAATCTTGAAAGGCATTCTACCCTATTTAATTTTCTCAAAATGAGAATGAAGTTACTCAAGAATAAATCTAAATGACAGATGTTTTCCCAGTTAGGTAAAGATTCAGGCTTTAGCATTAAAATCAGGAAATATTCTCATGCATCTTCTTTGATTTCAACTTATATTTTCAAGGCTTTTTTCAGTAAATTTAAGTGGTAAATAGGAATTAGGACATGACAAGTGGACCAATTTGTAGATAATAATCTTTTCAAACCATTCTACCTTATTTAATTAACCCATTACTAGGTTAAGATGGATGAAAATAAAGAAATTTTCAGGTGTCCAGTGAGTTTTGAGTCTTTGGTGGCAGGCATGGTTAGGATAAGGACATGTTATAAGGCATCTTCAATCGTTTTATATAAAATTCAGGGCTTTTTGTCAAAAAAGGGAACAAAGAAGTTAGGTGACTGGGGTGTGTTTGGGGGTCCAAACTGAATTGAAAATCTTGAAAGGCATTCTACCCTATTTAATTTTCTGAAAATGAGAATGAAGTTACTCAAGAATAAATCTAAAAGACAGGTGTTTTCCCAGTTTCTAGTTAAAATGGTGGAACAAAATAAAGAAATTTTCAAGTGGCCTGTGAGTTTTGAGACTTTGGTGGCAGGCATGTTATAAGGCATCTTCAATCATTTTATATAGAAATTCAGGGCTTTTTGTCAAAACACGGAACAAAGAAGTTAGGTGACTGGGGTGTGTTTGGGGGACCAAATTGTAATTGAAAATCTTAAAAGGCATTCTACCCCATTTAATTTTCTCAAAATGAGAATGAAGTTACTCAAGAATAAATCTAAATGACAGGTGTTTTCCCAGTTAGGTAAAGATTCAGGCTTAAGCATTAAAATCAGATAATATTCTCTTGCATCTTCTTTGATTTCAACTTATATTTTCAAGGCTTTTTTTCAGTAAATTTAAGTGGTAAATAGGAATTAGGACACGACAAGTGGACCAATTTGTAGATAATAATCTTTTCAAACCATTCTACCTTATTTAATTAACCCATTACTAGGTTAAGATGGATGAAAATAAAGAAATTTTCAGGTGTCCAGTGAGTTTTGAGTCTTTGGTGGCAGGCATGGTTAGGATAAGGACATGTTATAAGGCATCTTCAATCGTTTTATATAAAAATTCAGGGCTTTTTGTCAAAAAAGGGAACAAAGAAGTTAGGTGACTGGGGTGTGTTTGGGGGTCCAAACTGAATTGAAAATCTTGAAAGGCATTCTACCCTATTTAATTTTCTCAAAATGAGAATGAAGTTACTCAAGAATAAATCTAAATGACAGGTGTTTTCCCAGTTAGGTAAAGATTCAGGCTTAAGCATTAAAATCAGGAAAAATTCTCATGCATCTTCTTAGATTTCAACTTATATTTTCAAGGCTTTTTTTCAGTAAATTGAAATTGGTAAATAGGAATCAGGACAGGACAAGTGGAACAATTTGTAGACTATATTTTTTTCAAACAATTCTACCTTATTTAATTAACCAATTACTAGGTTAAGATGGAACAAAATAAAGAAATTTTCAAGTGGCCAGTGAGTTTTGAGACTTTGGTCGCAGGCATGGTTAGGAAAAGGACATGTTATAAGGCATCTTCAATCATATAATATAGAAATCAGGGCTTTTTGTCAAAAAAGGGAACAAAGAAGTTAGGTGACTGGGGTGTGTTTGGGGGACCAAATTGTAATTGAAAATCTTGAAAGGCATTCTACCCTATTTAATTTACTCAAAATGAGAATGAAGTTACTCAAGAATAAATCTAAATGACAGGTGTTTTCCCAGTTAGGTAAAGATTCAGGCTTTAGCATTAAAATCAGGAAATATTCTCATGCATCTTCTTTGATTTCAACTTATATTTTCAAGGCTTTTTTTCAGTAAATTTAAGTGGTAAATAGGAATTAGGACACGACAAGTGGACCAATTTGTAGATAATAATCTTTTCAAACCATTCTACCTTATTTAATTAACCCATTACTAGGTTAAGATGGATGAAAATAAAGAAATTTTCAGGTGTCCAGTGAGTTTTGAGTCTTTGGTGGCAGGCATGGTTAGGATAAGGACATGTTATAAGGCGTCTTCAATCGTTTTATATAAAATTCAGGGCTTTTTGTCAAAAAAGGGAACAAAGAAGTTAGGTGACTGGGGTGTGTTTTGGGGTCCAAACTGAATTGAAAATCTTGAAAGGCATTCTACCCTATTTAATTTTCTCAAAATGAGAATGAAGTTACTCAAGAATAAATCTAAATGACAGGTGTTTTCCCAGTTAGGTAAAGATTCAGGCTTAAGCATTAAAATCAGGAAAAATTCTCATGCATCTTCTTTGATTTCAACTTATATTTTCAAGGCTTTTTTCAGTAAATTGAAATTGGTAAATAGGAATCAGGACAGGACAAGCGGAACAATTTGTAGATAATAATATTTTCAAACCATTCTACCTTATTTAATTAACCCATTACTAGGTTAAGATGGAACAAAATAAAGAAATTTTCAAGTGGCCAGTGAGTTTTGAGTCTTTGGTGGCAGGCATGGTTAGGATAAGGACATGTTATAAGGCATCTTCAATCATTTTATATAGAAATTCAGGGCTTTTTGTCAAAAAAGGGAACAAAGAAGTTAGGTGACTGGGGTGTGTTTGGGGGTCCAAACTGAATTGAAAATCTTGAAAGGCATTCTACCCTATTTAATTTTCTCAAAATGAGAATGAAGTTACTCAAGAATAAATCTAAATGACAGGTGTTTTCCCAGTTAGGTAAAGATTCAGGCTTAAGCATTAAAATCAGGAAAAATTCTCATGCATCTTCTTTGATTTCAACTTATATTTTCAAGGCTTTTTTTCAGTAAAATGAAATTGGTAAATAGGAATCAGGACAGGACAAGTGGAACAATTTGTAGATAATAATTTTTTCAAACAATTCTACCTTATTAAATAAACCCATTACTAGGTGAAGATGGATGAAAATAAAGAAATTTTCAAGTGGCCAGTGAGTTTTGAGTCTTTGGTCGCAGGCATGGTTAGGAAAAGGACATGTTATAAGGCATCTTCAATCATTTTATATAGAAATTCAGGGCTTTTTGTCAAAAAAGGGAACAAAGAAGTTAGGTGACTGGGGTGTGTTTTGGGGTCCAAACTGAATTGAAAATCTTGAAAGGCATTCTACCCTATTTAATTTTCTCAAAATGAGAATGAAGTTACTCAAGAATAAATCTAAATGACAGGTGTCTTCCCAGTTAGGTAAAGATTCAGGCTTTAGCATTAAAATCAGGAAATATTCTCATGCATCTTCTTTGTTTTCAACTTATATTTTCAAGGCTTTTTTTCAGTAAATTTAAGTGGTAAATAGGAATTAGGACACGACAAGTGGACCAATTTGTAGATAATAATATTTTCAAACCATTCTACCTTATTTAATTAACCCATTACTAGGTTAAGATGGATGAAAATAAAGAAATTTTCAGGTGTCCAGTGAGTTTTGAGTCTTTGGTGGCAGGCATGGTTAGGATAAGGACATGTTATAAGGCATCTTCAATCATTTTATATAGAAATTCAGGGCTTTTTGTCAAAAAAGGGAACAAAGAAGTTAGGTGACTGGGGTGTGTTTGGGGGTCCAAACTGAATTGAAAATCTTGAAAGGCATTCTACCCTATTTAATTTTCTCAAAATGAGAATGAAGTTACTCAAGAATAAATCTAAATGACAGGTGTTTTCCCAGTTAGGTAAAGATTCAGGCTTAAGCATTAAAATCAGGAAAAATTCTCGTGCATCTTCTTTGATTTCAACTTATATTTTCAAGGCTTTTTTTCAGTAAAATGAAATTGGTAAATAGGAATCAGGACAGGACAAGTGGAACAATTTGTAGATAATAATTTTTTCAAACAATTCTACCTTATTTAATAAACCCATTACTAGGTTAAGATGGATGAAAATAAAGAAATTTTCAAGTGGCCAGTGAGTTTTGAGTCTTTGGTCGCAGGCATGGTTAGGAAAAGGACATGTTATAAGGCATCTTCAATCATTTTACATAGAAATTCAGGGCTTTTTGTCAAAAAAGGGAACAAAGAAGTTAGGTGACTGGGGTGTGTTTTGGGGTCCAAACTGAATTGAAAATCTTGAAAGGCATTCTACCCTATTTAATTTTCTCAAAATGAGAATGAAGTTACTCAAGAATAAATCTAAATGACAGGTGTCTTCCCAGTTAGGTAAAGATTCAGGCTTTAGCATTAAAATCAGGAAATATTCTCATGCATCTTCTTTGTTTTCAACTTATATTTTCAAGGCTTTTTTTCAGTAAATTTAAGTGGTAAATAGGAATTAGGACACGACAAGTGGACCATTTTGTGGATAATAATCTTTTCAAACCATTCTACCTTATTTAATTAACCCATTACTAGGTTAAGATGGATGAAAATAAAGAAATTTTCAGGTGTCCAGTGAGTTTTGAGTCTTTGGTGGCAGGCATGGTTAGGATAAGGACATGTTATAAGGCATCTTCAATCATTTTATATAGAAATTCAGGGCTTTTTGTCAAAAAAGGGAACAAAGAAGTTAGGTGACTGGGGTGTGTTTGGGGGTCCAAACTGAATTGAAAATCTTGAAAGGCATTCTACCCTATTTAATTTTCTCAAAATTAGAATGAAGTTACTCAAGAATAAATCTAAATGACAGGTGTTTTCCAAGTTACTAGTTAAAATGGTGGAACAAAATAAAGAAATTTTCAAGAGGCCTGTGAGTTTTGAGACTTTGGTGGCAGGCATGTTATAAGGCATCTTCAATCATTTTATATAGAAATTCAGGGCTTTTTGTCAAAAAAGGGAACAAAGAAGTTAGGTGACTGGGGTGTGTTTGGGGGACCAAATTGTAATTGAAAATCTTGAAAGGCATTCTACCCTATTTAATTTTCTCAAAATGAGAATGAAGTTACTCAAGAATAAATCTAAATGACAGGTGTTTTCCCAGTTAGGTAAAGATTCAGGCTTAAGCATTAAAATCAGGAAATATTCTCATGCATCTTATTTGATTTCAACTTATATTTTCAAGGCTTTTTTCAGTAAATTTAAGTAGTAAATAGGAATTAGAACACAACAAGTGGACCAATTTGTAGATAATAATTTTTTCAAACAATTCTACCTTATTTAATTAACCCATTACTAGGTTAAGATGGATGAAAATAAAGAAATTTTCAGGTGTCCAGTGAGTTTTGAGTCTTTGGTGGCAGGCATGGTTAGGATAAGGACATGTTATAAGGCATCTTCAATCGTTTTATATAAAATTCAGGGCTTTTTGTCAAAAAAGGGAACAAAGAAGTTAGGTGACTGGGGTGTGTTTGGGGGTCCAAACTGAATTGAAAATCTTGAAAGGCATTCTACCCTATTTAATTTTCTCAAAATGAGAATGAAGTTACTCAAGAATAAATCTAAATGACAGGTGTTTTCCCAGTTAGGTAAAGATTCAGGCTTAAGCATTAAAATCAGGAAATATTCTCATGCATCTTCTTTGATTTCAACTTATATTTTCAAGGCTTTTTTTCAGTAAATTTAAGTGGTAAATAGGAATTAGGACACGACAAGTGGACCAATTTGTAGATAATAATCTTTTCAAACCATTCTACCTTATTTAATTAACCCATTACTAGGTTAAGATGGATGAAAATAAAGAAATTTTCAGGTGTCCAGTGAGTTTTGAGTCTTTGGTGGCAGGCATGGTTAGGATAAGGACATGTTATAAGGCATCTTCAATCATTTTATATAGAAATTCAGGGCTTTTTGTCAAAAAAGGGAACAAAGAAGTTAGGTGACTGGGGTGTGTTTGGGGGTCCAAACTGAATTGAAAATCTTGAAAGGCATTCTACCCTATTTAATTTTCTCAAAATGAGAATGAAGTTACTCAAGAATAAATCTAAAAGACAGGTGTTTTCCAAGTTACTAGTTAAAATGGTGGAACAAAATAAAGAAATTTTCAAGTGGCCAGTGAGTTTTGAGACTTTGGTGGCAGGCATGTTATAAGGCATCTTCAATCATTTAATATAGAAATTCAGGGCTTTTTGTCAAAACACGGAACAAAGAAGTTAGGTGACTGGGGTGTGTTTGGGGGACCAAATTGTAATTGAAAATATTAAAAGGCATTCTACCCCATTTAATTTTCTCAAAATGAGAATGAAGTTACTCAAGAATAAATCTAAATGACAGGTGTTTTCCCAGTTAGGTAAAGATTCAGGCCTAAGCATTAAAATCAGATAATATTCTCATGCATCTTCTTTGATTTCAACTTATATTTTCAAGGCTTTTTTTCAGTAAATTTAAGTGGTAAATAGGAATTAGGACACGACAAGTGGACCAATTTGTAGATAATAATCTTTTCAAACCATTCTACCTTATTTAATTAACCCATTACTAGGTTAAGATGGATGAAAATAAAGAAATTTTCAGGTGTCCAGTGAGTTTTGAGTCTTTGGTGGCAGGCATGGTTAGGATAAGGACATGTTATAAGGCATCTTCAATCGTTTTATATAAAATTCAGGGCTTTTTGTCAAAAAAGGGAACAAAGAAGTTAGGTGACTGGGGTGTGTTTGGGGGTCCAAACTGAATTGAAAATCTTGAAAGGCATTCTACCCTATTTAATTTTCTCAAAATGAGAATGAAGTTACTCAAGAATAAATCGAAATGACAGGTGTTTTACCCAGTTAGGTAAAGATTCAGGCTTAAGCATTAAAATCAGGAAAAATTCTCATGCATCTTCTTTGATTTCAACTTATATTTTCAAGGCTTTTTTTCAGTAAATTGAAATTGGTAAATAGGAATCAGGACAGGACAAGTGGAACAATTTGTAGATAATAATTTTTTCAAACAATTCTACCTTATTTAATTAACCCATTACTAGGTTAAGATGGATGAAAATAAAGAAATTTTCAAGTGGCCAGTGAGTTTTGAGTCTTTGGTCGCAGGCATGGTTAGGAAAAGGACATGTTATAAGGCATCTTCAATCATTTTATATAGAAATTCAGGGCTTTTTGTCAAAAAAGGGAACAAAGAAGTTAGGTGACTGGGGTGTGTTTTGGGGTCCAAACTGAATTGAAAATCTTGAAAGGCATTCTACCCTATTTAATTTTCTCAAAATGAGAATGAAGTTACTCAAGAATAAATCTAAATGACAGGTGTTTTCCCAGTTAGGTAAAGATTCAGGCTTTAGCATTAAAATCAGGAAATATTCTCATGCATCTTCTTTGTTTTCAACTTATATTTTCAAGGCTTTTTTTCAGTAAATTTAAGTGGTAAATAGGAATTAGGACACGACAAGTGGACCAATTTGTAGATAATAATCTTTTCAAACCATTCTACCTTATTTAATTAACCCATTACTAGGTTAAGATGGATGAAAATAAAGAAATTTTCAGGTGTCCAGTGAGTTTTGAGTCTTTGGTGGCAGGCATGGTTAGGATAAGGACATGTTATAAGGCATCTTCAATCGTTTTATATAAAATTCAGGGCTTTTTGTCAAAAAAGGGAACAAAGAAGTTAGGTGACTGGGGTGTGTTTGGGGGTCCAAACTGAATTGAAAATCTTGAAAGGCATTCTACCCTATTTAATTTTGTCAAAATGAGAATGAAGTTACTCAAGAATAAATCTAAATGACAGGTGTTTTCCCAGTTACTAGTTAAAATGGTGGAACAAAATAAAGAAATTTTCAAGTGGCCTGTGAGTTTTGAGACTTTGGTGGCAGGCATGTTATAAGGCATCTTCAATCATTTTATATAGAAATTCAAGGCTTTTTGTCAAAACATGGAACAAAGAAGTTAGGTGACTTGTGTGTGTTTGGGGGACCAAATTGTAATTGAAAATCTTAAAAGGCATTCTACCCCATTTAATTTTCTCAAAATGAGAATGAAGTTACTCAAGAATAAATCTAAATGACAGGTGTTTTCCCAGTTAGGTAAAGATTCAGGCTTTAGCATTAAAATCAGGAAATATTCTCATGCATCTTCTTTGATTTCAACTTATATTTTCAAGGCTTTTTTTCAGTAAATTTAAGTGGTAAATAGGAATTAGGACATGACAAGTGGACCAATTTGTAGATAATAATATTTCAAACCATTCTACCTTATTTAATTAACCCATTACTAGGTTAAGATGGATGAAAATAAAGAAATTTTCAGGTGTCCAGTGAGTTTTGAGTCTTTGGTGGCAGGCATGGTTAGGATAAGGACATGTTATAAGGCATCTTCAATCGTTTTATATAAAATTCAGGGCTTTTTGTCAAAAAAGGGAACAAAGAAGTTAGGTGACTGGGGTGTGTTTGGGGGTCCAAACTGAATTGAAAATCTTGAAAGGCATTCTACCCTATTTAATTTTGTCAAAATGAGAATGAAGTTACTCAAGAATAAATCTAAATGACAGGTGTTTTCCCAGTTAGGTAAAGATTCAGGCTTAAGCATTAAAATCAGGAAAAATTCTCATGCATCTTCTTTGATTTCAACTTATATTTTCAAGGCTTTTTTCAGTAAATTGAAATTGGTAAAAAGGAATTAGGACAGGACAAGTGAAACAATTTGTAGACAATATTTTTTTCAAACAATTCTACCTTATTTAATTAACCCATTACTAGGTTAAGATGGATGAAAATAAAGAAATTTTCAAGTGGCCAGTGAGTTTTGAGACTTAGGTGGCAGGCATGGTTAGGATAAGGACATGTTATAAGGCATCTTCAATCGTTTTATATAAAATTCAGGGCTTTTTGTCAAAAAAGGGAACAAAGAAGTTAGGTGACTGGGGTGTGTTTGGGGGTCCAAACTGAATTGAAAATCTTGAAAGGCATTCTACCCTATTTAATTTTCTCAAAATGAGAATGAAGTTACTCAAGAATAAATCTAAATGACAGGTGTTTTCCCAGTTAGGTAAAGATTCAGGCTTTAGCATTAAAATCAGGAAATATTCTCATGCATCTTCTTTGATTTCAACTTATATTTTCAAGGCTTTTTTTCAGTAAATTTAAGTGGTGAATAGGAATAAGGACACGACAAGTGGACCAATTTGTAGATAATAATCTTTTCAAACCATTCTACCTTATTTAATTAACCCATTACTAGGTTAAGATGGATGAAAATAAAGAAATTTTCAGGTGTCCAGTGAGTTTTGAGTCTTTGGTGGCAGGCATGGTTAGGATAAGGACATGTTATAAGGCATCTTCAATCGTTTTATATAAAATTCAGGGCTTTTTGTCAAAAAAGGGAACAAAGAAGTTAGGTGACTGGGGTGTGTTTGGGGGTCCAAACTGAATTGAAAATCTTGAAAGGCATTCTACCCTATTTAATTTTCTAAAAATGAGAAAGAAGTTACTCAAGAATAAATCTAAATGACAGGTGTTTTCCAAGTTAAAATGTTGGAACAAAATAAAGAAATTTTCTAGTGGCCTGTAAGTTTTGAGACTTTGGTGGCAGGCATGTTATAAGGCATCTTCAATCATTTTATATAGAAATTCAGGGCTTTTTGTCAAAAAAGGGAACAAAGAAGTTAGGTGACTGGGGTGTGTTTGGGGGACCAAATTGTAATTGAAAATATTAAAAGGCATTCTACCCCATTTAATTTTCTCAAAATGAGAATGAAGTTACTCAAGAATAAATCTAAATGACAGGTGTATTCCCAGTTAGGTAAAGATTCAGGCTAAGCATTAAAATCAGATAATATTCTCATGCATCTTCTTTGATTTCAACTTATATTTTCAAGGCTTTTTTTCAGTAAATTTAAGTGGTAAATAGGAATTAGGACACGACAAGTGGACCAATTTGTAGATAATAATCTTTTCAAACCATTCTACCTTATATAATTAACCCATTACTAGGTTAAGATGGATGAAAATAAAGAAATTTTCAGGTGTCCAGTGAGTTTTGAGTCTTTGGTGGCAGGCATGGTTAGGATAAGGACATGTTATAAGGCATCTTCAATCGTTTTATATAAAATTCAGGGCTTTTTGTCAAAAAAGGGAACAAAGAAGTTAGGTGACTGGGGTGTGTTTGGGGGTCCAAACTGAATTGAAAATCTTGAAAGGCATTCTACCCTATTTAATTTTCTCAAAATGAGAATGAAGTTACTCAAGAATAAATCTAAATGACAGGTGTTTTCCAAGTTACTAGTTAAAATGGTGGAACAAAATAAAGAAATTTTCAAGTGGCCTGTGAGTTTTGAGACTTTGGTGGCAGGCATGTTATAAGGCATCTTCAATCATTTTATATAGAAATTCAAGGCTTTTTGTCAAAACATGGAACAAAGAAGTTAGGTGACTTGGGTGTGTTTGGGGGACCAAATTGTAACTGAAAATCTTAAAAGGCATTCTACCCCATTTAATTTTCTCAAAATGAGAATGAAGTTACTCAAGAATAAATCTAAATGACAGG
Source organism: Fragum fragum (assembly GCA_946902895.1). Classification (NCBI taxonomy): domain Eukaryota; kingdom Metazoa; phylum Mollusca; class Bivalvia; order Cardiida; family Cardiidae; genus Fragum; species Fragum fragum. Next base: position 999,400 of record OX336367.1, read on the forward strand.
TGTTTTCCCAGTTAGGTAAAGATTCAGGCTTTAGCATTAAAATCAGGAAATATTCTCATGCATCTTCTTTGATTTCAACTTATATTTTCAAGGCTTTTTTTCAGTAAATTTAAGTGGTAAATAGGAATTAGGACACGACAAGTGGACCAATTTGTAGATAATAATCTTTTCAAACCATTCTACCTTATTTAATTAACCCATTACTAGGTTAAGATGGATGAAAATAAAGAAATTTTCAGGTGTCCAGTGAGTTTTGAGTCTTTGGTGGCAGGCATGGTTAGGATAAGGACATGTTATAAGGCATCTTCAATCGTTTTATATAAAATTCAGGGCTTTTTGTCAAAAAAGGGAACAAAGAAGTTAGGTGACTGGGGTGTGTTTGGGGGTCCAAACTGAATTGAAAATCTTGAAAGGCATTCTACCCTATTTAATTTTGTCAAAATGAGAATGATGTTACTCAAGAATAAATCTAAATGACAGGTGTTTTCCCAGTTAGGTAAAGATTCAGGCTTTAGCATTAAAATCAGGAAAAATTCTCATGCATCTTCTTTGATTTCAACTTATATTTTCAAGGCTTTTTTCAGTAAATTGAAATTGGTAAATAGGAATTAGGACAGGACGAGCGGAACAATTTGTAGATAATAATTTTTTCAAACAATTCTACCTTATTTAATTAACCCATTACTAGGTTAAGATGGAACAAAATAAAGAAATTTTCAAGTGGCCAGTGAGTTTTGAGACTTTGGTCGCAGGCATGGTTAGGAAAAGGACATGTTATAAGGCAACTTCAATCATTTAATATAGAAATTCAGGGCTTTTTGTCAAAAAAGGGAACAAAGAAGTTAGGTGACTGGGGTGTGTTTGGGGGACCAAATTGTAATTGAAAATCTTGAAAGGCATTCTACCCTATTTAATTTTCTCAAAATGAGAATGAAGTTACTCAAGAATAAATCTAAATGACAGGTGTTTTCCCAGTTAGGTAAAGATTCAGGCTTTAGCATTAAAATCAGGAAATATTCTCATGCATCTTCTTTGATTTCAACTTATATTTTCAAGGCTTTTTTTCAGTAAATTTAAGTGGTAAATAGGAATTAGGACACGTCAAGTGGACCAATTTGTAGATAATAATCTTTTCAAACCATTCTACCTTATTTAATTAACCCATTACTAGGTTAAGATGGATGAAAATAAAGAAATTTTCAGGTGTCCAGTGAGTTTGAGTCTTTGGTGGCAGGCATGGTTAGGATAAGGACATGTTATAAGGCATCTTCAATCGTTTTATATAAAATTCAGGGCTTTTTGTCAAAAAAGGGAACAAAGAAGTTAGGTGACTGGGGTGTGTTTGGGGGTCCAAACTGAATTGAAAATCTTGAAAGGCATTCTACCCTATTTAATTTTCTCAAAATGAGAATGAAGTTACTCAAGAATAAATCTAAATGACAGGTGTTTTCCCAGTTAGGTAAAGATTCAGGCTTAAGCATTAAAATCAGGAAAAATTCTCATGCATCTTCTTTGATTTCAACTTATATTTTCAAGGCTTTTTTTCAGTAAATTGAAATTGGTAAATTGGAATCAGGACAGGACAAGTGGAACAATTTGTAGATAATAATTTTTTCAAACAATTCTACCTTATTTAATTAACCCATTACTAGGTTAAGATGGATGAAAATAAAGAAATTTTCAAGTGGCCAGTGAGTTTTGAGTCTTTGGTCGCAGGCATGGTTAGGAAAAAGACATGTTATAAGGCATCTTCAATCATTTGATATAGAAATTCAGGGCTTTTTGTCAAAAAAGGGAACAAAGAAGTTAGGTGACTGGGGTGTGTTTTGGGGTCCAAACTGAATTGAAAATCTTGAAAGGCATTCTACCCTATTTAATTTTCTCAAAATGAGAATGAAGTTACTCAAGAATAAATCTAAATGACAGGTGTTTTCCCAGTTTGGTAAAGATTCAGGCTTTAGCATTAAAATCAGGAAATATTCTCATGCATCTTCTTTGTTTTCAACTTATATTTTCAAGGCTTTTTTTCAGTAAATTTAGGTGGTAAATAGGAATTAGGACACGGCAAGTGGACCAATTTGTAGATAATAATCTTTTCAAACCATTCTACCTTATTTAATTAACCCATTACTAGGTTAAGATGGATGAAAATAAAGAAATTTTCAGGTGTCCAGTGAGTTTTGAGTCTTTGGTGGCAGGCATGGTTAGGATAAGGACATGTTATAAGGCATCTTCAATCGTTTTATATAAAATTCAGGGCTTTTTGTCAAAAAAGGGAACAAAGAAGTTAGGTGACTGGGGTGTGTTTGGGGGTCCAAACTGAATTGAAAATCGTGAAAGGCATTCTACCCTATTTAATTTTCTCAAAATGAGAATGAAGTTACTCAAGAATAAATCTAAATGACAGGTGTTTTCCCAGTTAGGTAAAGATTCAGGCTTAAGCATTAAAATCAGGAAAAATTCTCATGCATCTTCTTTGATTTCAACTTATATTTTCAAGGCTTTTTTTCAGTAAATTGAAATTGGTAAATAGGAATCAAGACAGGACAAGTTGACCAATTTGTAGATAATAATTTTTTCAAACCATTCTACCTTATCTAAATTACCCATTACTAGGTTAAGATGGAACAAAATAAAGAAATTTTCCAGTGGCCAGTGAGTTTTGAGACTTTGGTGGCAGGCATGGTTAGGATAAGGACATGTTATAAGGCAATTTCAATCATTTTATATAAAAATTCAGGGCATTTTGTCAAAAAAGGGAACAAAGAAGTTAGGTGACTGGGGTGTGTTTGGGGGACCAAATTGTAATTGAAAATCTTGAAAGGCATTCTACCCTATTTAATTTTCTCAAAATGAGAATGATGTTACTCAAGAATAAATCTAAATGACAGGCGTTTTCCCAGTTAAGTAAAGATTCAGGCTTAAGCATTAAAATCAGGTAATATTCTCATGCATCTTCTTTGATTTCAACTTATATTTTCAAGGCTTTTTTTTCAGTAAATTGAAATTGTTAAATAGGTATCAGGACACGACAAGTTGACCATTTTGTAGATAATAATTTTTTCAAACCATTCTACCTTATTTAATTAACCCATTACTAGGTTAAGATGGATGAAAATAAAGAAATTTTCAAGTGGCCAGTGAGTTTTGAGACTTTGGTGGCAGGCATGGTTAGGATAAGGACATGTTATAAGGCATCTTCAATCAATTTATATAAAAATTCAGGGCATTTTGTCAAAAAAGGGAACAAAGAAGTTAGGTGACTGGGGTGTGTTTGGGGGACCAAATTGTAATTGAAAATCTTGAAAGGCATTCTACCCTATTTAATTTTCTCAAAATGAGAATGAAGTTACTCAAGAATAAATCTAAATGACAGGTGTTTTCCCAGTTAGGCAAAGATTCAGGCATTAGCATTAAAATCAGGAAATATTCTCATGCATCTTCTTTGATTTCAACTTATATTTTCAAGGCTTTTTTTCAGTAAATTCAAATGGTAAATAGGAATCAGGACAGGACAAGTGGACCAATTTGTAGATAATAATCTTTTCAAACCATTCTACCTTATTTAATTAACCCCTTACTAGGTTAAGATGGATGAAAATAAAGAAATTTTCAATAGGCCAGGGAGTTTTGAGACTTTGGTGGCAGGCATGGTTAGGATAAGGACATGTTAAAAGGCATCTTCAATCATTTTATATAGAAATTCAGGGCTTTTTGTCAAAAAAGGGAACAAAGAAGTTAGGTGACTGGGGTGTGTTTAGGGGACCAAATTGTAATTGAAAATCTTGAAAGGCATTCTACCCTATTTAATTTTCTCAAAATTAGAATGAAGTTACTCAAGAATACATCTAAATGACAGGTGTTTTCCCAGTTACTAGTTAAAAAGTTGGAACAAAATGAAGAAATTTTCAAGTGGCCTGTGAGTTTTGAGACTTTGGTGGCAGGCATGTTATAAGGCATCTTCAATCATTTTATATAGAAATTCAGGGCTTTTTGTCAAAAAAGGGAACAAAGAAGTTAGGTGACTGGGGTGTGTTTGGGGGACCAAATAGTAATTGAAAATCTTAAAAGGCATTCTACCCCATTTAATTTTCTCAAAATGAGAATGAAGTTACTCAAGAATAAATCTAAATGACAGGTGTTTTCCCAGTTAGGTAAAGATTCAGGCTTAAGCATTAAAATCAGATAATATTCTCATGCATCTTCTTTGATTTCAACTTATATTTTCAAGGCTTTTTTTTTCAGTAAATTTAAGTGGTAAATAGGAATTAGGACACGACAAGTGGACCAATTTGTAGATAATAATCTTTTCAAACCATTCTACCTTATTTGATTAACCCATTACTAGGTTAAGATGGATGAAAATAAAGAAATTTTCAGGTGTCCAGTGAGTTTTGAGTCTTTGGTGGCAGGCATGGTTAGGATAAGGACATGTTATAAGGCATCTGCAATCGTTTTATATAAAATTCAGGGCTTTTTGTCAAAAAAGGGAACAAAGAAGTTAGGTGACTGGGGTGTGTTTGGGGGTCCAAACTTAATTGAAAATCTTGAAAGGCATTCTACCCTATTTAATTTTCTCAAAATGAGAATGAAGTTACTCAAGAATAAATCTAAATGACAGGTGTTTTCCCAGTTAGGTAAAGATTCAGGCTTAAGCATTAAAATCAGGAAAAATTCTCATGCATCTTCTTTGATTTCAACTTATATTTTCAAGGCTTTTTTTCAGTAAATTGAAATTGGTAAATAGGAATCAGGACAGGACAAGTGGAACAATTTGTAGACAATATTTTTTTCAAACAATTCTACCTTATTTAATTAACCCATTACTAGGTTAAGATGGAACAAAATAAAGAAATTTTCAAGTGGCTAGTGAGTTTTGAGACTTTGGTCGCAGGCATGGTTAGGAAAAGGACATGTTATAAGGCATCTTCAATCATTTAATAAATAAATTCAGGGCTTTTTGTCAAAAAAGGGAACAAAGAAGTTAGGTGACTGGGGTGTGTTTGGGGGACCAAATTGTAATTGAAAATCTTGAAAGGCATTCTACCCTATTTAATTTTCTCAAAATGAGAATGAAGTTACTCAAGAATAAATCTAAATGACAGATGTTTTCCCAGTTAGGTAAAGATTCAGGCTTTAGCATTAAAATCAGGAAATATTCTCATGCATCTTCTTTGATTTCAACTTATATTTTCAAGGCTTTTTTTCAGTAAATTGAAATTGGTAAATAGGAATCAGGACAGGACAAGTGGAACAATTTGTAGATAATAATTTTTTCAAACAATTCTACCTTATTTAATTAACCCATTACTAGGTTAAGATGGATGAAAATAAAGAAATTTTCAAGTGGCCAGTGAGTTTTGAGTCTTTGGTGGCAGGCACGGTTAGGAAAAGGACATGTTATAAGGCATCTTCAATCATTTTATATAGAAATTCAGGGCTTTTTTGTCAAAAAAGGGAACAAAGAAGTTAGGTGACTGGGGTGTGTTTTGGGGTCCAAACTGAATTGAAAATCTTGAAAGGCATTCTACCCTATTTAATATTCTCAAAATGAGAATGAAGTTACTCAAGAATAAATCTAAATGACAGGTGTTTTCGCAGTTAGGTAAAGATTCAGGCTTTAGCATTAAAATCAGGAAAAATTCTCATGCATCTTCTTTGATTTCAACTTATATTTTCAAGGCTTTTTTTCAGTAAATTGAAATTGGTAAATAGGAATCAGGACAGGACAAGTGGAACAATTTGTAGACAATATTTTTTTCAAACAATTCTACCTTATTTAATTAACCCCTTACTAGGTTAAGATGGATGAAAATAAAGAAATTTTCAATAGGCCAGGGAGTTTTGAGACTTTGGTGGCAGGCATGGTTAGGATAAGGACATGTTATAAGGCATCTGCAATCGTTTTATATAAAATTCAGGGCTTTTTGTCAAAAAAGGGAACAAAGAAGTTAGGTGACTGGGGTGTGTTTGGGGGTCCAAACTTAATTGAAAATCTTGAAAGGCATTCTACCCTATTTAATTTTCTCAAAATGAGAATGAAGTTACTCAAGAATAAATCTAAATGACAGGTGTTTTCCCAGTTAGGTAAAGATTCAGGCTTAAGCATTAAAATCAGGAAAAATTCTCATGCATCTTCTTTGATTTCAACTTATATTTTCAAGGCTTTTTTTCAGTAAATTGAAATTGGTAAATAGGAATCAGGACAGGACAAGTGGAACAATTTGTAGACAATATTTTTTTCAAACAATTCTACCTTATTTAATTAACCCATTACTAGGTTAAGATGGAACAAAATAAAGAAATTTTCAAGTGGCTAGTGAGTTTTGAGACTTTGGTCGCAGGCATGGTTAGGAAAAGGACATGTTATAAGGCATCTTCAATCATTTAATAAATAAATTCAGGGCTTTTTGTCAAAAAAGGGAACAAAGAAGTTAGGTGACTGGGGTGTGTTTGGGGGACCAAATTGTAATTGAAAATCTTGAAAGGCATTCTACCCTATTTAATTTTCTCAAAATGAGAATGAAGTTACTCAAGAATAAATCTAAATGACAGATGTTTTCCCAGTTAGGTAAAGATTCAGGCTTTAGCATTAAAATCAGGAAATATTCTCATGCATCTTCTTTGATTTCAACTTATATTTTCAAGGCTTTTTTTCAGTAAATTGAAATTGGTAAATAGGAATCAGGACAGGACAAGTGGAACAATTTGTAGATAATAATTTTTTCAAACAATTCTACCTTATTTAATTAACCCATTACTAGGTTAAGATGGATGAAAATAAAGAAATTTTCAAGTGGCCAGTGAGTTTTGAGTCTTTGGTGGCAGGCACGGTTAGGAAAAGGACATGTTATAAGGCATCTTCAATCATTTTATATAGAAATTCAGGGCTTTTTTGTCAAAAAAGGGAACAAAGAAGTTAGGTGACTGGGGTGTGTTTTGGGGTCCAAACTGAATTGAAAATCTTGAAAGGCATTCTACCCTATTTAATATTCTCAAAATGAGAATGAAGTTACTCAAGAATAAATCTAAATGACAGGTGTTTTCGCAGTTAGGTAAAGATTCAGGCTTTAGCATTAAAATCAGGAAAAATTCTCATGCATCTTCTTTGATTTCAACTTATATTTTCAAGGCTTTTTTTCAGTAAATTGAAATTGGTAAATAGGAATCAGGACAGGACAAGTGGAACAATTTGTAGACAATATTTTTTTCAAACAATTCTACCTTATTTAATTAACCCCTTACTAGGTTAAGATGGATGAAAATAAAGAAATTTTCAATAGGCCAGGGAGTTTTGAGACTTTGGTGGCAGGCATGGTTAGGATAAGGACATGTTATAAGGCATCTGCAATCATTTTATATTGAAATTCAGGGCTTTTTGTCAAAAAAAGGGAACAAAGAAGTTAGGTGACTGGGGTGTGTTTGGGGGACCAAATTGTAATTGAAAATCTTGAAAGGCATTCTACCCTATTTAATTTTCTCAAAATTAGAATGAAGTTACTCAAGAATACATCTAAATGACAGGTGTTTTCCCAGTTACTAGTTAAAAAGTTGGAACAAAATGAAGAAATTTTCAAGTGGCCTGTGAGTTTTGAGACTTTGGTGGTAGGCATGTTATAAGGCATCTTCAATCATTTTATATAGAAATTCAGGGCTTTTTGTCAAAAAAGGGAACAAAGAAGTTAGGTGACTGGGGTGTGTTTGGGGGACCAAATTGTAATTGAAAATCTTAAAAGGCATTCTACCCCATTTAATTTTCTCAAAATGAGAATGAAGTTACTCAAGAATAAATCTAAATGACAGGTGTTTTCCCAGTTAGGTAAAGATTCAGGCTTAAGCATTAAAATCAGATAATATTCTCTTGCATCTTCTTTGATTTCAACTTATATTTTCAAGGCTTTTTTTCAGTAAATTTAAGTGGTAAATAGGAATTAGGACACGACAAGTGGACCAATTTGTAGATAATAATCTTTTCAAACCATTCTACCTTATTTAATTAACCCATTACTAGGTTAAGATGGATGAAAATAAAGAAATTTTCAGGTGTCCAGTGAGTTTTGAGTCTTTGGTGGCAGGCATGGTTAGGATAAGGACATGTTATAAGGCATCTTCAATCGTTTTATATAAAATTCAGGGCTTTTTGTCAAAAAAGGGAACAAAGAAGTTAGGTGACTGGGGTGTGTTTGGGGGTCCAAACTGAATTGAAAATCTTGAAATTCATTCTACCCTATTTAATTTTCTCAAAATGAGAATGAAGTTACTCAAGAATAAATCTAAATGACAGGTGTTTTCCCAGTTAGTTAAAATGGTGGAACAAAATAAAGAAATTTTCAAGAGGCCTGTGAGTTTTGAGACTTTGGTGGCAGGCATGTTATAAGGCATCTTCAATCATTTTATATAGAAATTCAAGGCTTTTTGTCAAAACATGGATCAAAGAAGTTAGGTGACTGGGGTGTGTTTTGGGGACCAAATTGTAATTGAAAATCTAAAAAGGCATTCTACCCCATTTAATTTTCTTAAAATGAGAATGAAGTTACTCAAGAATAAATCTAAATGACAGGTGTTTTCCCAGTTAGGTAAAGATTCAGGCTTAAGCATTAAAATCAGATAATATTCTCATGCATCTTCTTTGATTTCAACTTATATTTTCAAGGCTTTTTTTCAGTAAATTTAAGTGGTAAATAGGAATTAGGACACGACAAGTGGACCAATTTGTAGATAATAATCTTTTCAAACCATTCTACCTTATTTAATTAACCCATTACTAGGTTAAGATGGATGAAAATAAAGAAATTTTCAGGTGTCCAGTGAGTTTTGAGTCTTTGGTGGCAGTCATGGTTAGGATAAGGACATGTAATAAGGCATCTTCAATCGTTTTATATAAAATTCAGGGCTTTTTGTCAAAAAAGGGAACAAAGAAGTTAGGTGACTGGGGTGTGTTTTGGGGTCCAAACTGAATTGAAAATCTTGAAAGGCATTCTACCCTATTTAATTTTCTCAAAATGAGAATGAAGTTACTCAAGAATAAATCTAAATGACAGGTGTTTTCGCAGTTAGGTAAAGATTCAGGCTTAAGCATTAAAATCAGGAAAAATTCTCATGCATCTTCTTTGATTTCAACTTATATTTTCAAGGCTTTTTTTCAGTAAATTGAAATTGGTAAATAGGAATCAGGACAGGACAAGTGGAACAATTTGTAGACAATATTTTTTTCAAACAATTCTACCTTATTTAATTAACCCATTACTAGGTTAAGATGGAACAAAATAAAGAAATTTTCAAGTGGCCAGTGAGTTTTGAGACTTTGGTCGCAGGCATGGTTAGGAAAAGGACATGTTATAAGGCATCTTCAATCATTTAATATAGAAATTCAGGGCTTTTTGTCAAAAAAGGGAACAAAGAAGTTAGGTGACTGGGGTGTGTTTGGGGGACCAAATTGTAATTGAAAATCTTGAAAGGCATTCTACCCTATTTAATTTTCTCAAAATGAGAATGAAGTTACTCAAGAATAAGTCTAAATGACAGATGTTTTCCCAGTTAGGTAAAGATTCAGGCTTTAGCATTAAAATCAGGAAATATTCTCATGCATCTTCTTTGATTTCAACTTATATTTTCAAGGCTTTTTTTCAGTAAATTTAAGTGGTAAATAGGAATTAGGACACAAGTGGACCAATTTGTAGATAATAATCTTTTCAAACCATTCTACCTTATTTAATTAACCCATTACTAGGTTAAGATGGATGAAAATAAAGAAATTTTCAGGTGTCCACTGAGTTTTGAGTCTTTGGTGGCAGGCATGGTTAGGATAAGGACATGTTATAAGGCATCTTCAATCGTTTTATATAAAATTCAGGGCTTTTTGTCAAAAAAGGGAACAAAGAAGTTAGGTGACTGGGGTGTGTTTGGGGGTCCAAACTGAATTGAAAATCTTGAAAGGCATTCTACCCTATTTAATTTTCTCAAAATGAGAATGAAGTTACTCAAGAATAAATCTAAATGACAGGTGTTTTCCCAGTTAAGTAAAGATTCAGGCTTAAGCATTAAAATCAGGAAAAATTCTCATGCATCTTCTTTGATTTCAACTTATATTTTCAAGGCTTTTTTTCAGTAAATTGAAATTGTTAAATAGGTATCAGGACAGGACAAGTGGAACAATTTGTAGACAATATTTTTTTCAAACAATTCTACCTTATTTAATTAACCCATTACTAGGTTAAGATGGAACAAAATAAAGAAATTTTCAAGTGGCCAGTGAGTTTTGAGTCTTTGGTGGCAGGCATGGTTAGGAAAAGGACATGTTATAAGGCATCTTCAATCATTTAATATAGAAATTCAGGGCTTTTTGTCAAAAAAGGGAACAAAGAAGTTAGGTGACTGGGGTGTGTTTGGGGGACCAAATTGTAATTGAAAATCTTGAAAGGCATTCTACCCTATTTAATTTTCTCAAAATGAGAATGAAGTTACTCAAGAATAAATCTAAATGACAGGTGTTTTCCCAGTTAGGTAAAGATTCAGGCTTTAGCATTAAAATCAGGAAATATTCTCATGCATCTTCTTTGATTTCAACTTATATTTTCAAGGCTTTTTTTCAGTAAATTTAAGTGGTAAATAGGAATTAGGACACGACAAGTGGACCAATTTGTAGATAATAATCTTTTCAAACCATTCTACCTTATTTAATTAACCCATTACTAGGTTAAGATGGATGAAAATAAAGAAATTTTCAGGTGTCCAGTGAGTTTTGAGTCTTTGGTGGCAGGCATGGTTAGGATAAGGACATGTTATAAGGCATCTTCAATCGTTTTATATAAAATTCAGGGCTTTTTGTCAAAAAAGGGAACAAAGAAGTTAGGTGACTGGGGTGTGTTTGGGGGTCCAAACTGAATTGAAAATCTTGAAAGGCATTCTACCCTATTTAATTTTCTCAAAATGAGAATGAAGTTACTCAAGAATAAATCTAAATGACAGGTGTTTTCCCAGTTAGGTAAAGATTCAGGCTTAAGCATTAAAATCAGGAAAAATTCTCATGCATCTTCTTTGATTTCAACTTATATTTTCAAGGCTTTTTTTCAGTAAATTGAAATTGGTAAATAGGAATCAAGACAGGACAAGTTGACCAATTTCTAGATAATAATTTTTTCAAACCATTCTACCTTATCTAAATTACCCATTACTAGGTTAAGATGGAACAAAATAAAGAAATTTTCCAGTGGCCAGTGAGTTTTGAGACTTTGGTGGCAGGCATGGTTAGGATAAGGACATGTTATAAGGCATTTTCAATCATTTTATATAAAAATTCAGGGCATTTTGTCAAAAAAGGGAACAAAGAAGTTAGGTGACTGGGGTGTGTTTGGGGGACCAAATTGTAATTGAAAATCTTGAAAGGCATTCTACCCTATTTAATTTTCTCAAAATGAGAATGAAGTTACTCAAGAATAAATCTAAATGACAGGCGTTTTCCCAGTTAAGTAAAGATTCAGGCTTAAGCATTAAAATCAGGAAATATTCTCATGCATCTTCTTTGATTTCAACTTATATTTTCAAGGCTTTTTTTTTCAGTAAATTGAAATTTTTAAATAGGTATCAGGACACGACAAGTTGACCAATTTGTAGATAATAATCTTTTCAAACCATTCTACCTTATTTAATTAACCCATTACTAGGTTAAGATGGATGAATATAAAGAAATTTTCAAGTGGCCAGTGAGTTTTGAGACTTTGGTGGCAGGCATGGTTAGGATAAGGACATGTTATAAGGCATCTTCAATCAATTTATATAAAAATTCAGGGCATTTTGTCAAAAAAGGGAACAAAGAAGTTAGGTGACTGGGGTGTGTTTATGGGACCAAATTGTAATTGAAAATCTTGAAAGGCATTCTACCCTATTTAATTTTCTCAAAATGAGAATGAAGTTACTCAAGAATAAATCTAAATGACAGGTGTTTTCCCAGTTAGGCAAAGATTCAGGCATTAGCATTAAAATCAGGAAATATTCTCATGCATCTTCTTTGATTTCAACTTATATTTTCAAGGCTTTTTTTCAGTAAATTCAAATGGTAATTAGGAATCAGGACACGACAAGTGGACCAATTTGTAGATAATAATCTTTTCAAATCATTCTACCTTATTTAATTAACCCCTTACTAGGTTAAGATGGATGAAAATAAAGAAATTTTCAAGTGGCCAGGGAGTTTTGAGTCTTTGGTCGCAGGCATGGTTAGGATAAGGACATGTTAAAAGGCATCTTCAATCATTTTATATATAAATTCAGGGCTTTTTGTCAAAAAAGGGAACAAAGAAGTTAGGTGACTGGGGTGTGTTTGGGGGACCAAATTGTAATTGAAAATCTTGAAAGGCATTCTACCCTATTTAATTTTCTCAAAATGAGAATGAAGTTACTCAAGAATACATCTAAATGACAGGTGTTTTCCCAGTTACTAGTTAAAAAGGTGGAACAAAATGAAGAAATTTTCAAGTGGCCTGTGAGTTTTGAGACTTTGGTGGCAGGCATGTTATAAGGCATCTTCAATCATTTAATATAGAAATTCAGGGCTTTTTGTCAAAAAAGGGAACAAAGAAGTTAGGTGACTGGGGTGTGTTTGGGGGACCAAATTGTAATTGAAAATCTTAAAAGGCATTCTACCCTATTTAATTTTCTCAAAATGAGAATGAAGTTACTCAAGAAAAAATCTAAATGACAGATGTTTTCCCAGTTAGGTAAAGATTCAGGCTTTAGCATTAAAATCAGGAAATATTCTCATGCATCTTCTTTGATTTCAACTTATATTTTCAAGGCTTTTTTTCAGTAAATTTAAGTGGTAAATAGGAATTAGGACACGACAAGTGGACCAATTTGTAGATAATAATCTTTTCAAACCATTCTACCTTATTTAATTAACCCATTACTAGGTTAAGATGGATGAAAATAAAGAAATTTTCAGGTGTCCAGTGAGTTTTGAGTCTTTGGTGGCAGGCATGGTTAGGATAAGGACATGTTATAAGGCATCTTCAATCGTTTTATATAAAATTCAGGGCTTTTTGTCAAAAAAGGGAACAAAGAAGTTAGGTGACTGGGGTGTGTTTGGGGGACCAAATTGTAATTGAAAATCTTGAAAGGCATTCTACCCTATTTAATTTTCTCAAAATGAGAATGAAGTTACTCAAGAATAAATCTAAATGACAGGTGTTTTCCCAGTTTCTAGTTAAAATGGTGGAACAAAATAAAGAAATTTTCAAGTGGCCTGTGAGTTTTGAGACTTTGGTGGCAGGCATGTTATAAGGCATCTTCAATCATTTTATATAGAAATTCAGGGCTTTTTGTCAAAACACGGAACAAAGAAGTTAGGTGACTGGGGTGTGTTTGGGGGACCAAATTGTAATTGAAAATCTTAAAAGGCATTCTACCCCATTTAATTTTCTCAAAATGAGAATGAAGTTACTCAAGAATAAATCTAAATGACAGGTGTTTTCCCAGTTAGGTAAAGATTCAGGCTTAAGCATTAAAATCAGATAATATTCTCATGCATCTTCTTTGATTTCAACTTATATTTTCAAGGCTTTTTTTCAGTAAATTTAAGTGGTAAATAGGAATTAGGACACGACAAGTGGACCAATTTGTAGATAATAATCTTTTCAAACCATTCTACCTTATTTAATTAACCCATTACTAGGTTAAGATGGATGAAAATAAAGAAATTTTCAGGTGTCCAGTGAGTTTTGAGTCTTTGGTGGCAGGCATGGTTAGGATAAGGACATGTTGTAAGGCATCTTCAATCATTTAATATAGAAATTCAGGGCTTTTTGTCAAAAAAGGGAACAAAGAAGTTAGGTGACTGGGGTGTGTTTGGGGGTCCAAACTGAATTGAAAATCTTGAAAGGCATTCTACCCTATTTAATTTTCTCAAAATGAGAATGAAGTTACTCAAGAATAAATCTAAAAGACAGGTGTTTTCCCAGTTAGGTAAAGATTCAGGCTTAAGCATTAAAATCAGGAAAAATTCTCATGCATCTTCTTTGATTTCAACTTATATTTTCAAGGCTTTTTTTCAGTAAATTGAAATTGGTAAATAGGAATCAGGACAGGACAAGTGGAACAATTTGTAGACAATATTTTTTTCAAACAATTCTACCTTATTTAATTAACCCATTACTAGGTTAAGATGGAACAAAATAAAGAAATTTTCAAGTGTCCAGTGAGTTTTGAGACTTTGGTCGCAGGCATGGTTAGGAAAAGGACATGTTATAAGGCATCTTCAATCATTTAATATAGAAATTCAGGGCTTTTTGTCAAAAAAGGGAACAAAGAAGTTAGGTGACTGGGGTGTGTTTGGGGGACCAAATTGTAATTGAAAATCTTGAAAGGCATTCTACCCTATTTAATTTTCTCAAAATGAGAATGAAGTTACTCAAGAATAAATCTAAATGACAGATGTTTTCCCAGTTAGGTAAAGATTCAGGCTTAAGCATTAAAATCAGGAAATATTCTCATGCATCTTCTTTGATTTCAACTTATATTTTCAAGGCTTTTTTTCAGTAAATTTAAGTGGTAAATAGGAATTAGGACACGACAAGTGGACCAATTTGTAGATAATAATCTTTTCAAACCATTCTACCTTATTTAATTAACCCATTACTAGGTTAAGATGGATGAAAATAAAGAAATTTTCAGGTGTCCAGTGAGTTTTGAGTCTTTGGTGGCAGGCATGGTTAGGATAAGGACATGTTATAAGGCATCTTCAATCGTTTTATATAAAATTCAGGGCTTTTTGTCAAAAAAGGGAACAAAGAAGTTAGGTGACTGGGGTGTGTTTGGGGGTCCAAACTGAATTGAAAATCTTGAAAGGCATTCTACCCTATTTAATTTTCTCAAAATGAGAATGAAGTTACTCAAGAATAAATCTAAATGACAGGTGTTTTCCCAGTTAGGTAAAGATTCAGGCTTTAGCATTAAAATCAGGAAAAATTCTCATGCATCTTCTTTGATTTCAACTTATATTTTCAAGGCTTTTTTTCAGTAAATTGAAATTGGTAAATAGAAATCAGGACAGGACAAGTGGAACAATTTGTAGATAATAATTTTTTCAAACAATTCTACCTTATTTAATTAACCCATTACTAGGTTAAGATGGATGAAAATAAAGAAATTTTCAAGTGGCCAGTGAGTTTTGAGTCTTTGGTCACAGGCATGGTTAGGAAAAGGACATGTTATAAGGCATCTTCAATCATTTAATATAGAAATTCAGGGCTTTTTGTCAAAAAAGGGAACAAAGAAGTTAGGTGACTGGGGTGTGTTTGGGGGTCCAAACTGAATTGAAAATCTTGAAAGGCATTCTACCCTATTTAATTTTCTCAAAATGAGAATGAAGTTACTCAAGAATAAATCTAAATGACAGGTGTTTTCCCAGTTAGGTAAAGATTCAGGCTTTAGCATTAAAATCAGGAAATATTCTCATGCATCTTCTTTGTTTTCAACTTATATTTTCAAGGCTTTTTTTCAGTAAATTTAAGTGGTAAATAGGAATTAGGACACGACAAGTGGACCAATTTGTAGATAATAATCTTTTCAAACCATTCTACCTTATTTAATTTACCCATTACTAGGTTAAGATGGATGAAAATAAAGAAATTTTCAGGTGTCCAGTGAGTTTTGAGTCTTTGGTGGCAGGCATGGTTAGGATAAGGACATGTTATAAGGCATCTTCAATCGTTTTATATAAAATTCAGGGCTTTTTGTCAAAAAAGGGAACAAAGAAGTTAGGTGACTGGGGTGTGTTTGGGGGTCCAAACTGAATTGAAAATCTTGAAAGGCATTCTACCCTATTTAATTTTCTCAAAATGAGAATGAAGTTACTCAAAAATAAATCTAAATGACAGGTGTTTTCCCAGTTTCTAGTTAAAATGGTGGAACAAAATAAAGAAATTTTCAAGTGGCCTGTGAGTTTTGAGACTTTGGTGGCAGGCATGTTATAAGGCATCTTCAATCATTTTATATAGAAATTCAGGGCTTTTTGTCAAAACACGGAACAAAGAAGTTAGGTGACTGGGGTGTGTTTGGGGGACCAAATTGTAATTGAAAATCTTAAAAGGCATTCTACCCCATTTAATTTTCTCAAAATGAGAATGAAGTTACTCAAGAATAAATCTAAATGACAGGTGTTTTCCCAGTTAGGTAAAGATTCAGGCTTAAGCATTAAAATCAGATAATATTCTCATGCATCTTCTTTGATTTCAACTTATATTTTCAAGGCTTTTTTTCAGTAAATTTAAGTGGTAAATAGGAATTAGGACACGACAAGTGGACCAATTTGTAGATAATAATCTTTTCAAACCATTCTACCTTATTTAATTAACCCATTACTAGGTTAAGATGGATGAAAATAAAGAAATTTTCAGGTGTCCTGTGAGTTTTGAGTCTTTGGTGGCAGGCATGGTTAGGATAAGGACATGTTATAAGGCATCTTCAATCGTTTTATATAAAATTCAGGGCTTTTTGTCAAAAAAGGGAACAAAGAAGTTAGGTGACTGGGGTGTGTTTGGGGGTCCAAACTGAATTGAAAATCTTGAAAGGCATTCTACCCTATTTAATTTTCTCAAAATGAGAATGAAGTTACTCAAGAATAAATCTAAATGACAGGTGTTTTCCCAGTTAGGTAAAGATTCAGGCTTAAGCTTAAAATCAGGAAAAATTCTCATGCATCTTCTTTGATTTCAACTTATATTTTCAAGGCTTTTTTTCAGTAAATTGAAATTGGTAAATAGGAATCAGGACAGGACAAGTGGAACAATTTGTAGACAATAATTTTTTCAAACAATTCTACCTTATTTAATTAACCCATTACTAGGTTAAGATGGATGAAAATAAAGAAACTTTCAAGTGGCCAGTGAGTTGTGATTCTTTGGTGGCAGGCATGGTTAGGATAAGGACATGTTATAAGGCATCTTCAATCGTTTAATATAGAAATTCAGGGCTTTTTGTCAAAAAAGGGAACAAAGAAGTTAGGTGACTGGGGTGTGTTTGGGGGTCCAAACTGAATTGAAAATCTTAAAAGGCATTCTACCCTATTTAATTTTCTCAAAATGAGAATGAAGTTACTCAAGAATAAATCTAAATGACAGGTGTTTCCCAGTTCGGTAAAGATTCAGGCTTTAGCATTAAAATCAGGAAATATTCTCATGCATCTTCTTTGATTTCAACTTATATTTTCAAGGCTTTTTTTCCAGTAAATTGAACATGTTGAATAGGAATAAGAACATGACAAGTGGACCAATTTGTAGATAATAATATTTTCAAACCATTCTGCCTTATTTAATTAACCCATTACTAGTTTAAGATGGAACAAAATAAAGAAATTTTCAAGTGGCCAGTGAGATTTGAGACTTTGGTGGAGGGATGGTTAGGATAAGGACATGTTATAAGGCAACTTCAATCATTTTATATAAAATTCAGGGCTTTTTGTCAAAAAAGGGAACAAAGAAGTTAGGTGACTGGGGTGTGTTTGGGGGACCAAATTGTAATTGAAATCTTGAAAGGCATTCTACCCTATTTAATTTTCTCAAAATGAGTATGAAGTTACTCAAGAATAAATCTAAATGACAGGTGTTTTCCCAGTTAGGTAAAGATTCAGGCTTTAGCTTTAAAATGAGGAAATATTCTCATGTATCTTCTTTAATTAATATCAATTTATATTTTCAAGGCTTTTTTTTTCAGTAAATTGAAATTGGTAAATAGGAATCAGGACATGACAAGTGGACCAATTTGTAGATAATAATCTTTTCAAACCATTCTACCTTATCTAAATAACCCATTACTAGGTTAAGATTGAACAAAATAAAGAAATTTTCAAGTGGCCAGTGAGTTTTGAGACTTTGGTGGCAGGCATGGTTAGGATAAGGACATGTTATAAGGCATCTTCAATCGTTTTATATAAAATTCAGGGCTTTTTGTCAAAAAAGGGAACAAAGAAGTTAGGTGACTGAAGTGTGTTTGGGGGTCCAAACTGAATTGAAAAACTTGAAAGGCATTCTACCCTATTTAATTTTCTCAAAATGAGAATGAAGTTACTCAAGAATAAATCTAAATGACAGGTGTTTTCCCAGTTAGGTAAAGATTCAGGCTTAAGCATTAAAATCAGGAAAAATTCTCATGCATCTTCTTTTATTTCAACTTATATTTTCAAGGCTTTTTTTCAGAAAATTGAAATTGGTAAATAGGAATCAGGACAGGACAAGTGGAACAATTTGTAGACAATATTTTTTTCAAACAATTCTACCTTATTTAATTAACCCATTACTAGGTTAAGATGGAACAAAATAAAGAAATTTTCAAGTGGCCAGTGAGTTTTGAGACTTTGGTCGCAGGCATGGTTAGGAAAAGGACATGTTATAAGGCATCTTCAATCATTTAATATAGAAATCAGGGCTTTTGTCAAAAAAAGGAACAAAGAAGTTAGGTGACTGGGGTGTGTTTGGGGGACCAAATTGTAATTGAAAATCTTGAAAGGCATTCTACCCTATTTAATTTTCTCAAAATGAGAATGAAGTTACTAAAGAATAAATCAAAATGACAGATGTTTTCCCAGTTAGGTAAAGATTCAGGCTTTAGCATTAAAATCAGGAAAAATTCTCATGCATCTTCTTTGATTTCAACTTATATTTTCAAGGCTTTTTTTCAGTAAATTTAAGTGGTAAATAGGAATTAGGACACGACAAATGGACCAATTTGTAGATAATAATCTTTTCAAACCATTCTACCTTATTTAATTAACCCATTACTAGGTTAAGATGGATGAAAATAAAGAAATTTTCAGGTGTCCAGTGAGTTTTGAGTCTTTGGTGGCAGGCATGGTTAGGATAAGGACATGTTATAAGGCATCTTCAATCGTTTTATATAAAATTCAGGGCTTTTTGTCAAAAAAGGGAACAAAGAAGTTAGGTGACTGGGGTGTGTTTGGGGGTCCAAACTGAATTGAAAATCTTGAAAGGCATTCTACCCTATTTAATTTTCTCAAAATAAGAGTGAATTTACTCAAGAATAAATCTAAAAGACAGGTGTTTTCCCAGTTTCTAGTTAAAATGGTGGAACAAAATAAAGAAATTTTCAAGTGGCCTGTGAGTTTTGAGACTTTGGTGGCAGGCATTTTATAAGGCATCTTCAATCATTTTATATAGAAATTCAGGGCTTTTTGTCAAAACACGGAACAAAGAAGTTAGGTGACTGGGGTGTGTTTGGGGGACCAAATTGTAATTGAAAATCTTAAAAGGCATTCTACCCCATTTAATTTTCTCAAAATGAGAATGAAGGTACTCAAGAATAAATCTAAATGACAGGTGTTTTCCCAGTTAGGTAAAGATTCAGGCTTAAGCATTAAAATCAGGAAATATTCTCATGCATCTTATTTGATTTCAACTTATATTTTCAAGGCTTTTTTTCAGTAAATTTAAGTGGTAAATAGGAATTAGGACACGACAAGTGGACCAATTTGTAGATAATAATCTTTTAAAACCATTCTACCTTATTTAATTAACCCATTACTAGGTTAAGATGGATAAAAATAAAGAAATTTTCAGGTGTCCAGTGAGTTTTGAGTCTTTGGTGGCAGGCATGGTTAGGATAAGGACATGTAATAAAGCATCTTCAATCGTTTTATATAAAATTCAGGGCTTTTTGTCAAAAAAGGGAACAAAGAATGTAGGTGACTGAAGTGTGTTTGGGGATCCAAACTGAATTGAAAAACTTGAAAGGCATTCTACCCTATTTAATTTTCTCAAAATGAGAATGAAGTTACTCAAGAATAAATCTAAATGACAGGTGTTTTCCCAGTTAGGTAAAGATTCAGGCTTAAGCATTAAAATCAGGAAAAATTCTCATGCATCTTCTTTGATTTCAACTTATATTTTCAAGGCTTTTTTCAGTAAATTGAAATTTGTAAATAGGAATCAGGACAGGACAAGTGGAACAATTTGTAGATGATAATTTTTTCAAACAATTCTACCTTATTTAATTAACCCATTACTAGGTTAAGATGGAACAAAATAAAGAAATTTTCAAGTGGCCAGTGAGTTTTGAGACTTTGGTCGCAGGCATGGTTAGGAAAAGGACATGTTATAAGGCATCTTCAATCATTTAATATAGAAATTCAGGGCTTTTTGTAAAAAAAGGGAACAAAGAAGTTAGGTGACTGGGGTGTGTTTGGGGGACCAAATTGTAATTGAAAATCTTGAAAGGCATTCTACCCTATTTAATTTTCTCAAAATGAGAATGAAGATTCTCAAGAATAAGTCTAAATGACAGATGTTTTCCCAGTTAGGTAAAGATTCAGGCTTTAGCATTAAAATCAGGAAATATTCTCATGCATCTTCTTTGATTTCAACTTATATTTTCAAGGCTTTTTTTCAGTAAATTTAAGTGGTAAATAGGAATTAGGACACGACAAGTGGACCAATTTGTAGATAATAATCTTTTCAAACCATTCTACCTTATTTAATTAACCCATTACTAGGTTAAGATGGATGAAAATAAAGAAATTTTCAGGTGTCCAGTGAGTTTTGAGTCTTTGGTGGCAGGCATGGTTAGGATAAGGACATGTTATAAGGCATCTTCAATCGTTTTATATAAAATTCAGGGCTTTTTGTCAAAAAAGGGAACAAAGAAGTTAGGTGACTGGGGTGTGTTTTGGGGTCCAAACTGAATTGAAAATCTTGAAAGGCATTCTACCCTATTTAATTTTCTCAAAATGAGAATGAAGTTACTCAAGAATAAATCTAAATGACAGGTGTCTTCCCAGTTAGGTAAAGATTCAGGCTTTAGCATTAAAATCAGGAAATATTCTCATGCATCTTCTTTGTTTTCAACTTATATTTTCAAGGCTTTTTTTCAGTAAATTTAAGTGGTAAATAGGAATTAGGACACGACAAGTGGACCAATTTGTAGATAATAATATTTTCAAACCATTCTACCTTATTTAATTAACCCATTACTAGGTTAAGATGGATGAAAATAAAGAAATTTTCAGGTGTCCAGTGAGTTTTGAGTCTTTGGTGGCAGGCATGGTTAGGATAAGGACATGTTATAAGGCATCTTCAATCATTTTATATAGAAATTCAGGGCTTTTTGTCAAAAAAGGGAACAAAGAAGTTAGGTGACTGGGGTGTGTTTGGGGGTCCAAACTGAATTGAAAATCTTGAAAGGCATTCTACCCTATTTAATTTTCTCAAAATGAGAATGAAGTTACTCAAGAATAAATCTAAATGACAGGTGTTTTCCCAGTTAGGTAAAGATTCAGGCTTAAGCATTAAAATCAGGAAAAATTCTCGTGCATCTTCTTTGATTTCAACTTATATTTTCAAGGCTTTTTTTCAGTAAAATGAAATTGGTAAATAGGAATCAGGACAGGACAAGTGGAACAATTTGTAGATAATAATTTTTTCAAACAATTCTACCTTATTTAATAAACCCATTACTAGGTTAAGATGGATGAAAATAAAGAAATTTTCAAGTGGCCAGTGAGTTTTGAGTCTTTGGTCGCAGGCATGGTTAGGAAAAGGACATGTTATAAGGCATCTTCAATCATTTTACATAGAAATTCAGGGCTTTTTGTCAAAAAAGGGAACAAAGAAGTTAGGTGACTGGGGTGTGTTTTGGGGTCCAAACTGAATTGAAAATCTTGAAAGGCATTCTACCCTATTTAATTTTCTCAAAATGAGAATGAAGTTACTCAAGAATAAATCTAAATGACAGGTGTCTTCCCAGTTAGGTAAAGATTCAGGCTTTAGCATTAAAATCAGGAAATATTCTCATGCATCTTCTTTGTTTTCAACTTATATTTTCAAGGCTTTTTTTCAGTAAATTTAAGTGGTAAATAGGAATTAGGACACGACAAGTGGACCATTTTGTAGATAATAATCTTTTCAAACCATTCTACCTTATTTAATTAACCCATTACTAGGTTAAGATGGATGAAAATAAAGAAATTTTCAGGTGTCCAGTGAGTTTTGAGTCTTTGGTGGCAGGCATGGTTAGGATAAGGACATGTTATAAGGCATCTTCAATCATTTTATATAGAAATTCAGGGCTTTTTGTCAAAAAAGGGAACAAAGAAGTTAGGTGACTGGGGTGTGTTTGGGGGTCCAAACTGAATTGAAAATCTTGAAAGGCATTCTACCCTATTTAATTTTCTCAAAATTAGAATGAAGTTACTCAAGAATAAATCTAAATGACAGGTGTTTTCCAAGTTACTAGTTAAAATGGTGGAACAAAATAAAGAAATTTTCAAGAGGCCTGTGAGTTTTGAGACTTTGGTGGCAGGCATGTTATAAGGCATCTTCAATCATTTTATATAGAAATTCAGGGCTTTTTGTCAAAAAAGGGAACAAAGAAGTTAGGTGACTGGGGTGTGTTTGGGGGACCAAATTGTAATTGAAAATCTTGAAAGGCATTCTACCCTATTTAATTTTCTCAAAATGAGAATGAAGTTACTCAAGAATAAATCTAAATGACAGGTGTTTTCCCAGTTAGGTAAAGATTCAGGCTTAAGCATTAAAATCAGGAAATATTCTCATGCATCTTATTTGATTTCAACTTATATTTTCAAGGCTTTTTTCAGTAAATTTAAGTAGTAAATAGGAATTAGAACACAACAAGTGGACCAATTTGTAGATAATAATATTTTCAAACCATTCTACCTTATTTAATTAACCCATTACTAGGTTAAGATGGATGAAAATAAAGAAATTTTCAGGTGTCCAGTGAGTTTTGAGTCTTTGGTGGCAGGCATGGTTAGGATAAGGACATGTTATAAGGCATCTTCAATCGTTTTATATAAAATTCAGGGCTTTTTGTCAAAAAAGGGAACAAAGAAGTTAGGTGACTGGGGTGTGTTTGGGGGTCCAAACTGAATTGAAAATCTTGAAAGGCATTCTACCCTATTTAATTTTCTCAAAATTAGAATGAAGTTACTCAAGAATAAATCTAAATGACAGGTGTTTTCCCAGTTAGGTAAAGATTCAGGCTTAAGCATTAAAATCAGGAAATATTCTCATGCATCTTCTTTGATTTCAACTTATATTTTCAAGGCTTTTTTTCAGTAAATTTAAGTGGTAAATAGGAATTAGGACACGACAAGTGGACCAATTTGTAGATAATAATCTTTTCAAACCATTCTACCTTATTTAATTAACCCATTACTAGGTTAAGATGGATGAAAATAAAGAAATTTTCAGGTGTCCAGTGAGTTTTGAGTCTTTGGTGGCAGGCATGGTTAGGATAAGGACATGTTATAAGGCATCTTCAATCATTTTATATAGAAATTCAGGGCTTTTTGTCAAAAAAGGGAACAAAGAAGTTAGGTGACTGGGGTGTGTTTGGGGGTCCAAACTGAATTGAAAATCTTGAAAGGCATTCTACCCTATTTAATTTTCTCAAAATGAGAATGAAGTTACTCAAGAATAAATCTAAATGACAGGTGTTTTCCAAGTTACTAGTTAAAATGGTGGAACAAAATAAAGAAATTTTCAAGAGGCCTGTGAGTTTTGAGACTTTGGTGGCAGGCATGTTATAAGGCATCTTCAATCATTTTATATAGAAATTCAGGGCTTTTTGTCAAAAAAGGGAACAAAGAAGTTAGGTGACTGGGGTGTGTTTGGGGGACCAAATTGTAATTGAAAATCTTGAAAGGCATTCTACCCTATTTAATTTTCTCAAAATGAGAATGAAGTTACTCAAGAATAAATCTAAATGACAGGTGTTTTCCCAGTTAGGTAAAGATTCAGGCCTAAGCATTAAAATCAGGAAATATTCTCATGCATCTTATTTGATTTCAACTTATATTTTCAAGGCTTTTTTCAGTAAATTTAAGTAGTAAATAGGAATTAGAACACAACAAGTGGACCAATTTGTAGATAATAATATTTTCAAACCATTCTACCTTATTTAATTAACCCATTACTAGGTTAAGATGGATGAAAATAAAGAAATTTTCAGGTGTCCAGTGAGTTTTGAGTCTTTGGTGGCAGGCATGGTTAGGATAAGGACATGTTATAAGGCATCTTCAATCGTTTTATATAAAATTCAGGGCTTTTTGTCAAAAAAGGGAACAAAGAAGTTAGGTGACTGGGGTGTGTTTGGGGGTCCAAACTGAATTGAAAATCTTGAAAGGCATTCTACCCTATTTAATTTTCTCAAAATGAGAATGAAGTTACTCAAGAATAAATCTAAATGACAGGTGTTTTCCCAGTTAGGTAAAGATTCAGGCTTTAGCATTAAAATCAGGAAATATTCTCATGCATCTTCTTTGATTTCAACTTATATTTTCAAGGCTTTTTTTCAGTAAATTTAAGTGGTAAATAGGAATTAGGACACGACAAGTGGACCAATTTGTAGATAATAATCTTTTCAAACCATTCTACCTTATTTAATTAACCCATTACTAGGTTAAGATGGATGAAAATAAAGAAATTTTCAGGTGTCCAGTGAGTTTTGAGTCTTTGGTGGCAGGCATGGTTAGGATAAGGACATGTTATAAGGCATCTTCAATCGTTTTATATAAAATTCAGGGCTTTTTGTCAAAAAAGGGAACAAAGAAGTTAGGTGACTGGGGTGTGTTTGGGGGTCCAAACTGAATTGAAAATCTTGAAAGGCATTCTACCCTATTTAATTTTCTCAAAATGAGAATGAAGTTACTCAAGAATAAATCTAAAAGACAGGTGTTTTCCCAGTTACTAGTTAAAATGGTGGAACAAAATAAAGAAATTTTCAAGTGGCCAGTGAGTTTTGAGACTTTGGTGGCAGGCATGTTATAAGGCATCTTCAATCATTTAATATAGAAATTCAGGGCTTTTTGTCAAAACACGGAACAAAGAAGTTAGGTGACTGGGGTGTGTTTGGGGGACCAAATTGTAATTGAAAATATTAAAAGGCATTCTACCCCATTTAATTTTCTCAAAATGAGAATGAAGTTACTCAAGAATAAATCTAAATGACAGGTGTTTTCCCAGTTAGGTAAAGATTCAGGCCTAAGCATTAAAATCAGATAATATTCTCATGCATCTTCTTTGATTTCAACTTATATTTTCAAGGCTTTTTTTCAGTAAATTTAAGTGGTAAATAGGAATTAGGACACGACAAGTGGACCAATTTGTAGATAATAATCTTTTCAAACCATTCTACCTTATTTAATTAACCCATTACTAGGTTAAGATGGATGAAAATAAAGAAATTTTCAGGTGTCCAGTGAGTTTTGAGTCTTTGGTGGCAGGCATGGTTAGGATAAGGACATGTTATAAGGCATCTTCAATCGTTTTATATAAAATTCAGGGCTTTTTGTCAAAAAAGGGAACAAAGAAGTTAGGTGACTGGGGTGTGTTTGGGGGTCCAAACTGAATTGAAAATCTTGAAAGGCATTCTACCCTATTTAATTTTCTCAAAATGAGAATGAAGTTACTCAAGAATAAATCGAAATGACAGGTGTTTTACCCAGTTAGGTAAAGATTCAGGCTTAAGCATTAAAATCAGGAAAAATTCTCATGCATCTTCTTTGATTTCAACTTATATTTTCAAGGCTTTTTTTCAGTAAATTGAAATTGGTAAATAGGAATCAGGACAGGACAAGTGGAACAATTTGTAGATAATAATTTTTTCAAACAATTCTACCTTATTTAATTAACCCATTACTAGGTTAAGATGGATGAAAATAAAGAAATTTTCAAGTGGCCAGTGAGTTTTGAGTCTTTGGTCGCAGGCATGGTTAGGAAAAGGACATGTTATAAGGCATCTTCAATCATTTTATATAGAAATTCAGGGCTTTTTGTCAAAAAAGGGAACAAAGAAGTTAGGTGACTGGGGTGTGTTTTGGGGTCCAAACTGAATTGAAAATCTTGAAAGGCATTCTACCCTATTTAATTTTCTCAAAATGAGAATGAAGTTACTCAAGAATAAATCTAAATGACAGGTGTTTTCCCAGTTAGGTAAAGATTCAGGCTTTAGCATTAAAATCAGGAAATATTCTCATGCATCTTCTTTGTTTTCAACTTATATTTTCAAGGCTTTTTTTCAGTAAATTTAAGTGGTAAATAGGAATTAGGACACGACAAGTGGACCAATTTGTAGATAATAATCTTTTCAAACCATTCTACCTTATTTAATTAACCCATTACTAGGTTAAGATGGATGAAAATAAAGAAATTTTCAGGTGTCCAGTGAGTTTTGAGTCTTTGGTGGCAGGCATGGTTAGGATAAGGACATGTTATAAGGCATCTTCAATCGTTTTATATAAAATTCAGGGCTTTTTGTCAAAAAAGGGAACAAAGAAGTTAGGTGACTGGGGTGTGTTTGGGGGTCCAAACTGAATTGAAAATCTTGAAAGGCATTCTACCCTATTTAATTTTGTCAAAATGAGAATGAAGTTACTCAAGAATAAATCTAAATGACAGGTGTTTTCCCAGTTACTAGTTAAAATGGTGGAACAAAATAAAGAAATTTTCAAGTGGCCTGTGAGTTTTGAGACTTTGGTGGCAGGCATGTTATAAGGCATCTTCAATCATTTTATATAGAAATTCAAGGCTTTTTGTCAAAACATGGAACAAAGAAGTTAGG
This sequence comes from Fragum fragum, assembly GCA_946902895.1. Taxonomy (NCBI): domain Eukaryota; kingdom Metazoa; phylum Mollusca; class Bivalvia; order Cardiida; family Cardiidae; genus Fragum; species Fragum fragum. The sequence continues at coordinate 1,025,986 of OX336367.1, forward strand.
TGACTTGTGTGTGTTTGGGGGACCAAATTGTAATTGAAAATCTTAAAAGGCATTCTACCCCATTTAATTTTCTCAAAATGAGAATGAAGTTACTCAAGAATAAATCTAAATGACAGGTGTTTTCCCAGTTAGGTAAAGATTCAGGCTTTAGCATTAAAATCAGGAAATATTCTCATGCATCTTCTTTGATTTCAACTTATATTTTCAAGGCTTTTTTTCAGTAAATTTAAGTGGTAAATAGGAATTAGGACACGACAAGTGGACCAATTTGTAGATAATAATATTTCAAACCATTCTACCTTATTTAATTAACCCATTACTAGGTTAAGATGGATGAAAATAAAGAAATTTTCAGGTGTCCAGTGAGTTTTGAGTCTTTGGTGGCAGGCATGGTTAGGATAAGGACATGTTATAAGGCATCTTCAATCGTTTTATATAAAATTCAGGGCTTTTTGTCAAAAAAGGGAACAAAGAAGTTAGGTGACTGGGGTGTGTTTGGGGGTCCAAACTGAATTGAAAATCTTGAAAGGCATTCTACCCTATTTAATTTTGTCAAAATGAGAATGAAGTTACTCAAGAATAAATCTAAATGACAGGTGTTTTCCCAGTTAGGTAAAGATTCAGGCTTAAGCATTAAAATCAGGAAAAATTCTCATGCATCTTCTTTGATTTCAACTTATATTTTCAAGGCTTTTTTCAGTAAATTGAAATTGGTAAAAAGGAATTAGGACAGGACAAGTGGAACAATTTGTAGACAATATTTTTTTCAAACAATTCTACCTTATTTAATTAACCCATTACTAGGTTAAGATGGATGAAAATAAAGAAATTTTCAAGTGGCCAGTGAGTTTTGAGACTTAGGTGGCAGGCATGGTTAGGATAAGGACATGTTATAAGGCATCTTCAATCGTTTTATATAAAATTCAGGGCTTTTTGTCAAAAAAGGGAACAAAGAAGTTAGGTGACTGGGGTGTGTTTGGGGGTCCAAACTGAATTGAAAATCTTGAAAGGCATTCTACCCTATTTAATTTTCTCAAAATGAGAATGAAGTTACTCAAGAATAAATCTAAATGACAGGTGTTTTCCCAGTTAGGTAAAGATTCAGGCTTTAGCATTAAAATCAGGAAATATTCTCATGCATCTTCTTTGATTTCAACTTATATTTTCAAGGCTTTTTTTCAGTAAATTTAAGTGGTGAATAGGAATAAGGACACAACAAGTGGACCAATTTGTAGATAATAATCTTTTCAAACCATTCTACCTTATTTAATTAACCCATTACTAGGTTAAGATGGATGAAAATAAAGAAATTTTCAGGTGTCCAGTGAGTTTTGAGTCTTTGGTGGCAGGCATGGTTAGGATAAGGACATGTTATAAGGCATCTTCAATCGTTTTATATAAAATTCAGGGCTTTTTGTCAAAAAAGGGAACAAAGAAGTTAGGTGACTGGGGTGTGTTTGGGGGTCCAAACTGAATTGAAAATCTTGAAAGGCATTCTACCCTATTTAATTTTCTAAAAATGAGAAAGAAGTTACTCAAGAATAAATCTAAATGACAGGTGTTTTCCCAGTTACTAGTTAAAATGTTGGAACAAAATAAAGAAATTTTCTAGTGGCCTGTAAGTTTTGAGACTTTGGTGGCAGGCATGTTATAAGGCATCTTCAATCATTTTATATAGAAATTCAGGGCTTTTTGTCAAAAAAGGGAACAAAGAAGTTAGGTGACTGGGGTGTGTTTGGGGGACCAAATTGTAATTGAAAATATTAAAAGGCATTCTACCCCATTTAATTTTCTCAAAATGAGAATGAAGTTACTCAAGAATAAATCTAAATGACAGGTGTATTCCCAGTTAGGTAAAGATTCAGGCTAAGCATTAAAATCAGATAATATTCTCATGCATCTTCTTTGATTTCAACTTATATTTTCAAGGCTTTTTTTCAGTAAATTTAAGTGGTAAATAGGAATTAGGACACGACAAGTGGACCAATTTGTAGATAATAATCTTTTCAAACCATTCTACCTTATATAATTAACCCATTACTAGGTTAAGATGGATGAAAATAAAGAAATTTTCAGGTGTCCAGTGAGTTTTGAGTCTTTGGTGGCAGGCATGGTTAGGATAAGGACATGTTATAAGGCATCTTCAATCGTTTTATATAAAATTCAGGGCTTTTTGTCAAAAAAGGGAACAAAGAAGTTAGGTGACTGGGGTGTGTTTGGGGGTCCAAACTGAATTGAAAATCTTGAAAGGCATTCTACCCTATTTAATTTTCTCAAAATGAGAATGAAGTTACTCAAGAATAAATTTAAATGACAGGTGTTTTCCCAGTTACTAGTTAAAATGGTGGAACAAAATAAAGAAATTTTCAAGTGGCCTGTGAGTTTTGAGACTTTGGTGGCAGGCATGTTATAAGGCATCTTCAATCATTTTATATAGAAATTCAAGGCTTTTTGTCAAAACATGGAACAAAGAAGTTAGGTGACTTGGGTGTGTTTGGGGGACCAAATTGTAACTGAAAATCTTAAAAGGCATTCTACCATATTTAATTTTCTCAAAATGAGAATGAAGTTACTCAAGAATAAATCTAAATGACAGGTGTTTTCCCAGTTAGGTAAAGATTCAGGCTTTAGCATTAAAATCAGGAAATATTCTCATGCATCTTCTTTGATTTCAACTTATATTTTCAAGGCTTTTTTTCAGTAAATTTAAGTGGTAAATAGGAATTAGGACACGACAAGTGGACCAATTTGTAGATAATAATCTTTTCAAACCATTCTACCTTATTTAATTAACCCATTACTAGGTTAAGATGGATGAAAATAAAGAAATTTTCAGGTGTCCAGTGAGTTTTGAGTCTTTGGTGGCAGGCATGGTTAGGATAAGGACATGTTATAAGGCATCTTCAATCGTTTTATATAAAATTCAGGGCTTTTTGTCAAAAAAGGGAACAAAGAAGTTAGGTGACTGGGGTGTGTTTGGGGGTCCAAACTGAATTGAAAATCTTGAAAGGCATTCTACCCTATTTAATTTTGTCAAAATGAGAATGATGTTACTCAAGAATAAATCTAAATGACAGGTGTTTTCCCAGTTAGGTAAAGATTCAGGCTTTAGCATTAAAATCAGGAAAAATTCTCATGCATCTTCTTTGATTTCAACTTATATTTTCAAGGCTTTTTTCAGTAAATTGAAATTGGTAAATAGGAATTAGGACAGGACGAGCGGAACAATTTGTAGATAATAATTTTTTCAAACAATTCTACCTTATTTAATTAACCCATTACTAGGTTAAGATGGAACAAAATAAAGAAATTTTCAAGTGGCCAGTGAGTTTTGAGACTTTGGTCGCAGACATGGTTAGGAAAAGGACATGTTATAAGGCAACTTCAATCATTTAATATAGAAATTCAGGGCTTTTTGTCAAAAAAGGGAACAAAGAAGTTAGGTGACTGGGGTGTGTTTGGGGGACCAAATTGTAATTGAAAATCTTGAAAGGCATTCTACCCTATTTAATTTTCTCAAAATGAGAATGAAGTTACTCAAGAATAAATCTAAATGACAGGTGTTTTCCCAGTTAGGTAAAGATTCAGGCTTTAGCATTAAAATCAGGAAATATTCTCATGCATCTTCTTTGATTTCAACTTATATTTTCAAGGCTTTTTTTCAGTAAATTTAAGTGGTAAATAGGAATTAGGACACGTCAAGTGGACCAATTTGTAGATAATAATCTTTTCAAACCATTCTACCTTATTTAATTAACCCATTACTAGGTTAAGATGGATGAAAATAAAGAAATTTTCAGGTGTCCAGTGAGTTTGAGTCTTTGGTGGCAGGCATGGTTAGGATAAGGACATGTTATAAGGCATCTTCAATCGTTTTATATAAAATTCAGGGCTTTTTGTCAAAAAAGGGAACAAAGAAGTTAGGTGACTGGGGTGTGTTTGGGGGTCCAAACTGAATTGAAAATCTTGAAAGGCATTCTACCCTATTTAATTTTCTCAAAATGAGAATGAAGTTACTCAAGAATAAATCTAAATGACAGGTGTTTTCCCAGTTAGGTAAAGATTCAGGCTTAAGCATTAAAATCAGGAAAAATTCTCATGCATCTTCTTTGATTTCAACTTATATTTTCAAGGCTTTTTTTCAGTAAATTGAAATTGGTAAATTGGAATCAGGACAGGACAAGTGGAACAATTTGTAGATAATAATTTTTTCAAACAATTCTACCTTATTTAATTAACCCATTACTAGGTTAAGATGGATGAAAATAAAGAAATTTTCAAGTGGCCAGTGAGTTTTGAGTCTTTGGTCGCAGGCATGGTTAGGAAAAAGACATGTTATAAGGCATCTTCAATCATTTGATATAGAAATTCAGGGCTTTTTGTCAAAAAAGGGAACAAAGAAGTTAGGTGACTGGGGTGTGTTTTGGGGTCCAAACTGAATTGAAAATCTTGAAAGGCATTCTACCCTATTTAATTTTCTCAAAATGAGAATGAAGTTACTCAAGAATAAATCTAAATGACAGGTGTTTTCCCAGTTTGGTAAAGATTCAGGCTTTAGCATTAAAATCAGGAAATATTCTCATGCATCTTCTTTGTTTTCAACTTATATTTTCAAGGCTTTTTTTCAGTAAATTTAGGTGGTAAATAGGAATTAGGACACGGCAAGTGGACCAATTTGTAGATAATAATCTTTTCAAACCATTCTACCTTATTTAATTAACCCATTACTAGGTTAAGATGGATGAAAATAAAGAAATTTTCAGGTGTCCAGTGAGTTTTGAGTCTTTGGTGGCAGGCATGGTTAGGATAAGGACATGTTATAAGGCATCTTCAATCGTTTTATATAAAATTCAGGGCTTTTTGTCAAAAAAGGGAACAAAGAAGTTAGGTGACTGGGGTGTGTTTGGGGGTCCAAACTGAATTGAAAATCGTGAAAGGCATTCTACCCTATTTAATTTTCTCAAAATGAGAATGAAGTTACTCAAGAATAAATCTAAATGACAGGTGTTTTCCCAGTTAGGTAAAGATTCAGGCTTAAGCATTAAAATCAGGAAAAATTCTCATGCATCTTCTTTGATTTCAACTTATATTTTCAAGGCTTTTTTTCAGTAAATTGAAATTGGTAAATAGGAATCAAGACAGGACAAGTTGACCAATTTGTAGATAATAATTTTTTCAAACCATTCTACCTTATCTAAATTACCCATTACTAGGTTAAGATGGAACAAAATAAAGAAATTTTCCAGTGGCCAGTGAGTTTTGAGACTTTGGTGGCAGGCATGGTTAGGATAAGGACATGTTATAAGGCAATTTCAATCATTTTATATAAAAATTCAGGGCATTTTGTCAAAAAAGGGAACAAAGAAGTTAGGTGACTGGGGTGTGTTTGGGGGACCAAATTGTAATTGAAAATCTTGAAAGGCATTCTACCCTATTTAATTTTCTCAAAATGAGAATGATGTTACTCAAGAATAAATCTAAATGACAGGCGTTTTCCCAGTTAAGTAAAGATTCAGGCTTAAGCATTAAAATCAGGTAATATTCTCATGCATCTTCTTTGATTTCAACTTATATTTTCAAGGCTTTTTTTTCAGTAAATTGAAATTGTTAAATAGGTATCAGGACACGACAAGTTGACCATTTTGTAGATAATAATTTTTTCAAACCATTCTACCTTATTTAATTAACCCATTACTAGGTTAAGATGGATGAAAATAAAGAAATTTTCAAGTGGCCAGTGAGTTTTGAGACTTTGGTGGCAGGCATGGTTAGGATAAGGACATGTTATAAGGCATCTTCAATCAATTTATATAAAAATTCAGGGCATTTTGTCAAAAAAGGGAACAAAGAAGTTAGGTGACTGGGGTGTGTTTGGGGGACCAAATTGTAATTGAAAATCTTGAAAGGCATTCTACCCTATTTAATTTTCTCAAAATGAGAATGAAGTTACTCAAGAATAAATCTAAATGACAGGTGTTTTCCCAGTTAGGCAAAGATTCAGGCATTAGCATTAAAATCAGGAAATATTCTCATGCATCTTCTTTGATTTCAACTTATATTTTCAAGGCTTTTTTTCAGTAAATTCAAATGGTAAATAGGAATCAGGACAGGACAAGTGGACCAATTTGTAGATAATAATCTTTTCAAACCATTCTACCTTATTTAATTAACCCCTTACTAGGTTAAGATGGATGAAAATAAAGAAATTTTCAATAGGCCAGGGAGTTTTGAGACTTTGGTGGCAGGCATGGTTAGGATAAGGACATGTTAAAAGGCATCTTCAATCATTTTATATAGAAATTCAGGGCTTTTTGTCAAAAAAGGGAACAAAGAAGTTAGGTGACTGGGGTGTGTTTAGGGGACCAAATTGTAATTGAAAATCTTGAAAGGCATTCTACCCTATTTAATTTTCTCAAAATTAGAATGAAGTTACTCAAGAATACATCTAAATGACAGGTGTTTTCCCAGTTACTAGTTAAAAAGTTGGAACAAAATGAAGAAATTTTCAAGTGGCCTGTGAGTTTTGAGACTTTGGTGGCAGGCATGTTATAAGGCATCTTCAATCATTTTATATAGAAATTCAGGGCTTTTTGTCAAAAAAGGGAACAAAGAAGTTAGGTGACTGGGGTGTGTTTGGGGGACCAAATAGTAATTGAAAATCTTAAAAGGCATTCTACCCCATTTAATTTTCTCAAAATGAGAATGAAGTTACTCAAGAATAAATCTAAATGACAGGTGTTTTCCCAGTTAGGTAAAGATTCAGGCTTAAGCATTAAAATCAGATAATATTCTCATGCATCTTCTTTGATTTCAACTTATATTTTCAAGGCTTTTTTTTTCAGTAAATTTAAGTGGTAAATAGGAATTAGGACACGACAAGTGGACCAATTTGTAGATAATAATCTTTTCAAACCATTCTACCTTATTTGATTAACCCATTACTAGGTTAAGATGGATGAAAATAAAGAAATTTTCAGGTGTCCAGTGAGTTTTGAGTCTTTGGTGGCAGGCATGGTTAGGATAAGGACATGTTATAAGGCATCTGCAATCGTTTTATATAAAATTCAGGGCTTTTTGTCAAAAAAGGGAACAAAGAAGTTAGGTGACTGGGGTGTGTTTGGGGGTCCAAACTTAATTGAAAATCTTGAAAGGCATTCTACCCTATTTAATTTTCTCAAAATGAGAATGAAGTTACTCAAGAATAAATCTAAATGACAGGTGTTTTCCCAGTTAGGTAAAGATTCAGGCTTAAGCATTAAAATCAGGAAAAATTCTCATGCATCTTCTTTGATTTCAACTTATATTTTCAAGGCTTTTTTTCAGTAAATTGAAATTGGTAAATAGGAATCAGGACAGGACAAGTGGAACAATTTGTAGACAATATTTTTTTCAAACAATTCTACCTTATTTAATTAACCCATTACTAGGTTAAGATGGAACAAAATAAAGAAATTTTCAAGTGGCTAGTGAGTTTTGAGACTTTGGTCGCAGGCATGGTTAGGAAAAGGACATGTTATAAGGCATCTTCAATCATTTAATAAAGAAATTCAGGGCTTTTTGTCAAAAAAGGGAACAAAGAAGTTAGGTGACTGGGGTGTGTTTGGGGGACCAAATTGTAATTGAAAATCTTGAAAGGCATTCTACCCTATTTAATTTTCTCAAAATGAGAATGAAGTTACTCAAGAATAAATCTAAATGACAGATGTTTTCCCAGTTAGGTAAAGATTCAGGCTTTAGCATTAAAATCAGGAAATATTCTCATGCATCTTCTTTGATTTCAACTTATATTTTCAAGGCTTTTTTTCAGTAAATTGAAATTGGTAAATAGGAATCAGGACAGGACAAGTGGAACAATTTGTAGATAATAATTTTTTCAAACAATTCTACCTTATTTAATTAACCCATTACTAGGTTAAGATGGATGAAAATAAAGAAATTTTCAAGTGGCCAGTGAGTTTTGAGTCTTTGGTGGCAGGCACGGTTAGGAAAAGGACATGTTATAAGGCATCTTCAATCATTTTATATAGAAATTCAGGGCTTTTTTGTCAAAAAAGGGAACAAAGAAGTTAGGTGACTGGGGTGTGTTTTGGGGTCCAAACTGAATTGAAAATCTTGAAAGGCATTCTACCCTATTTAATATTCTCAAAATGAGAATGAAGTTACTCAAGAATAAATCTAAATGACAGGTGTTTTCGCAGTTAGGTAAAGATTCAGGCTTTAGCATTAAAATCAGGAAAAATTCTCATGCATCTTCTTTGATTTCAACTTATATTTTCAAGGCTTTTTTTCAGTAAATTGAAATTGGTAAATAGGAATCAGGACAGGACAAGTGGAACAATTTGTAGACAATATTTTTTTCAAACAATTCTACCTTATTTAATTAACCCCTTACTAGGTTAAGATGGATGAAAATAAAGAAATTTTCAATAGGCCAGGGAGTTTTGAGACTTTGGTGGCAGGCATGGTTAGGATAAGGACATGTTATAAGGCATCTTCAATCATTTTATATTGAAATTCAGGGCTTTTTGTCAAAAAAAGGGAACAAAGAAGTTAGGTGACTGGGGTGTGTTTGGGGGACCAAATTGTAATTGAAAATCTTGAAAGGCATTCTACCCTATTTAATTTTCTCAAAATTAGAATGAAGTTACTCAAGAATACATCTAAATGACAGGTGTTTTCCCAGTTACTAGTTAAAAAGTTGGAACAAAATGAAGAAATTTTCAAGTGGCCTGTGAGTTTTGAGACTTTGGTGGTAGGCATGTTATAAGGCATCTTCAATCATTTTATATAGAAATTCAGGGCTTTTTGTCAAAAAAGGGAACAAAGAAGTTAGGTGACTGGGGTGTGTTTGGGGGACCAAATTGTAATTGAAAATCTTAAAAGGCATTCTACCCCATTTAATTTTCTCAAAATGAGAATGAAGTTACTCAAGAATAAATCTAAATGACAGGTGTTTTCCCAGTTAGGTAAAGATTCAGGCTTAAGCATTAAAATCAGATAATATTCTCTTGCATCTTCTTTGATTTCAACTTATATTTTCAAGGCTTTTTTTCAGTAAATTTAAGTGGTAAATAGGAATTAGGACACGACAAGTGGACCAATTTGTAGATAATAATCTTTTCAAACCATTCTACCTTATTTAATTAACCCATTACTAGGTTAAGATGGATGAAAATAAAGAAATTTTCAGGTGTCCAGTGAGTTTTGAGTCTTTGGTGGCAGGCATGGTTAGGATAAGGACATGTTATAAGGCATCTTCAATCGTTTTATATAAAATTCAGGGCTTTTTGTCAAAAAAGGGAACAAAGAAGTTAGGTGACTGGGGTGTGTTTGGGGGTCCAAACTGAATTGAAAATCTTGAAAGGCATTCTACCCTATTTAATTTTCTCAAAATGAGAATGAAGTTACTCAAGAATAAATCTAAATGACAGGTGTTTTCCCAGTTAGTTAAAATGGTGGAACAAAATAAAGAAATTTTCAAGAGGCCTGTGAGTTTTGAGACTTTGGTGGCAGGCATGTTATAAGGCATCTTCAATCATTTTATATAGAAATTCAAGGCTTTTTGTCAAAACATGGATCAAAGAAGTTAGGTGACTGGGGTGTGTTTTGGGGACCAAATTGTAATTGAAAATCTAAAAAGGCATTCTACCCCATTTAATTTTCTTAAAATGAGAATGAAGTTACTCAAGAATAAATCTAAATGACAGGTGTTTTCCCAGTTAGGTAAAGATTCAGGCTTAAGCATTAAAATCAGATAATATTCTCATGCATCTTCTTTGATTTCAACTTATATTTTCAAGGCTTTTTTTCAGTAAATTTAAGTGGTAAATAGGAATTAGGACACGACAAGTGGACCAATTTGTAGATAATAATCTTTTCAAACCATTCTACCTTATTTAATTAACCCATTACTAGGTTAAGATGGATGAAAATAAAGAAATTTTCAGGTGTCCAGTGAGTTTTGAGTCTTTGGTGGCAGTCATGGTTAGGATAAGGACATGTAATAAGGCATCTTCAATCGTTTTATATAAAATTCAGGGCTTTTTGTCAAAAAAGGGAACAAAGAAGTTAGGTGACTGGGGTGTGTTTTGGGGTCCAAACTGAATTGAAAATCTTGAAAGGCATTCTACCCTATTTAATTTTCTCAAAATGAGAATGAAGTTACTCAAGAATAAATCTAAATGACAGGTGTTTTCGCAGTTAGGTAAAGATTCAGGCTTAAGCATTAAAATCAGGAAAAATTCTCATGCATCTTCTTTGATTTCAACTTATATTTTCAAGGCTTTTTTTCAGTAAATTGAAATTGGTAAATAGGAATCAGGACAGGACAAGTGGAACAATTTGTAGACAATATTTTTTTCAAACAATTCTACCTTATTTAATTAACCCATTACTAGGTTAAGATGGAACAAAATAAAGAAATTTTCAAGTGGCCAGTGAGTTTTGAGACTTTGGTCGCAGGCATGGTTAGGAAAAGGACATGTTATAAGGCATCTTCAATCATTTAATATAGAAATTCAGGGCTTTTTGTCAAAAAAGGGAACAAAGAAGTTAGGTGACTGGGGTGTGTTTGGGGGACCAAATTGTAATTGAAAATCTTGAAAGGCATTCTACCCTATTTAATTTTCTCAAAATGAGAATGAAGTTACTCAAGAATACATCTAAATGACAGGTGTTTTCCCAGTTACTAGTTAAAAAGTTGGAACAAAATGAAGAAATTTTCAAGTGGCCTGTGAGTTTTGAGACTTTGGTGGTAGGCATGTTATAAGGCATCTTCAATCATTTTATATAGAAATTCAGGGCTTTTTGTCAAAAAAGGGAACAAAGAAGTTAGGTGACTGGGGTGTGTTTGGGGGACCAAATTGTAATTGAAAATCTTAAAAGGCATTCTACCCCATTTAATTTTCTCAAAATGAGAATGAAGTTACTCAAGAATAAATCTAAATGACAGGTGTTTTCCCAGTTAGGTAAAGATTCAGGCTTAAGCATTAAAATCAGATAATATTCTCTTGCATCTTCTTTGATTTCAACTTATATTTTCAAGGCTTTTTTTCAGTAAATTTAAGTGGTAAATAGGAATTAGGACACGACAAGTGGACCAATTTGTAGATAATAATCTTTTCAAACCATTCTACCTTATTTAATTAACCCATTACTAGGTTAAGATGGATGAAAATAAAGAAATTTTCAGGTGTCCAGTGAGTTTTGAGTCTTTGGTGGCAGGCATGGTTAGGATAAGGACATGTTATAAGGCATCTTCAATCGTTTTATATAAAATTCAGGGCTTTTTGTCAAAAAAGGGAACAAAGAAGTTAGGTGACTGGGGTGTGTTTGGGGGTCCAAACTGAATTGAAAATCTTGAAAGGCATTCTACCCTATTTAATTTTCTCAAAATGAGAATGAAGTTACTCAAGAATAAATCTAAATGACAGGTGTTTTCCCAGTTAGTTAAAATGGTGGAACAAAATAAAGAAATTTTCAAGAGGCCTGTGAGTTTTGAGACTTTGGTGGCAGGCATGTTATAAGGCATCTTCAATCATTTTATATAGAAATTCAAGGCTTTTTGTCAAAACATGGATCAAAGAAGTTAGGTGACTGGGGTGTGTTTTGGGGACCAAATTGTAATTGAAAATCTAAAAAGGCATTCTACCCCATTTAATTTTCTTAAAATGAGAATGAAGTTACTCAAGAATAAATCTAAATGACAGGTGTTTTCCCAGTTAGGTAAAGATTCAGGCTTAAGCATTAAAATCAGATAATATTCTCATGCATCTTCTTTGATTTCAACTTATATTTTCAAGGCTTTTTTTCAGTAAATTTAAGTGGTAAATAGGAATTAGGACACGACAAGTGGACCAATTTGTAGATAATAATCTTTTCAAACCATTCTACCTTATTTAATTAACCCATTACTAGGTTAAGATGGATGAAAATAAAGAAATTTTCAGGTGTCCAGTGAGTTTTGAGTCTTTGGTGGCAGTCATGGTTAGGATAAGGACATGTAATAAGGCATCTTCAATCGTTTTATATAAAATTCAGGGCTTTTTGTCAAAAAAGGGAACAAAGAAGTTAGGTGACTGGGGTGTGTTTTGGGGTCCAAACTGAATTGAAAATCTTGAAAGGCATTCTACCCTATTTAATTTTCTCAAAATGAGAATGAAGTTACTCAAGAATAAATCTAAATGACAGGTGTTTTCGCAGTTAGGTAAAGATTCAGGCTTAAGCATTAAAATCAGGAAAAATTCTCATGCATCTTCTTTGATTTCAACTTATATTTTCAAGGCTTTTTTTCAGTAAATTGAAATTGGTAAATAGGAATCAGGACAGGACAAGTGGAACAATTTGTAGACAATATTTTTTTCAAACAATTCTACCTTATTTAATTAACCCATTACTAGGTTAAGATGGAACAAAATAAAGAAATTTTCAAGTGGCCAGTGAGTTTTGAGACTTTGGTCGCAGGCATGGTTAGGAAAAGGACATGTTATAAGGCATCTTCAATCATTTAATATAGAAATTCAGGGCTTTTTGTCAAAAAAGGGAACAAAGAAGTTAGGTGACTGGGGTGTGTTTGGGGGACCAAATTGTAATTGAAAATCTTGAAAGGCATTCTACCCTATTTAATTTTCTCAAAATGAGAATGAAGTTACTCAAGAATAAGTCTAAATGACAGATGTTTTCCCAGTTAGGTAAAGATTCAGGCTTTAGCATTAAAATCAGGAAATATTCTCATGCATCTTCTTTGATTTCAACTTATATTTTCAAGGCTTTTTTTCAGTAAATTTAAGTGGTAAATAGGAATTAGGACACAAGTGGACCAATTTGTAGATAATAATCTTTTCAAACCATTCTACCTTATTTAATTAACCCATTACTAGGTTAAGATGGATGAAAATAAAGAAATTTTCAGGTGTCCACTGAGTTTTGAGTCTTTGGTGGCAGGCATGGTTAGGATAAGGACATGTTATAAGGCATCTTCAATCGTTTTATATAAAATTCAGGGCTTTTTGTCAAAAAAGGGAACAAAGAAGTTAGGTGACTGGGGTGTGTTTGGGGGTCCAAACTGAATTGAAAATCTTGAAAGGCATTCTACCCTATTTAATTTTCTCAAAATGAGAATGAAGTTACTCAAGAATAAATCTAAATGACAGGTGTTTTCCCAGTTAAGTAAAGATTCAGGCTTAAGCATTAAAATCAGGAAAAATTCTCATGCATCTTCTTTGATTTCAACTTATATTTTCAAGGCTTTTTTTCAGTAAATTGAAATTGTTAAATAGGTATCAGGACAGGACAAGTGGAACAATTTGTAGACAATATTTTTTTCAAACAATTCTACCTTATTTAATTAACCCATTACTAGGTTAAGATGGAACAAAATAAAGAAATTTTCAAGTGGCCAGTGAGTTTTGAGTCTTTGGTGGCAGGCATGGTTAGGAAAAGGACATGTTATAAGGCATCTTCAATCATTTAATATAGAAATTCAGGGCTTTTTGTCAAAAAAGGGAACAAAGAAGTTAGGTGACTGGGGTGTGTTTGGGGGACCAAATTGTAATTGAAAATCTTGAAAGGCATTCTACCCTATTTAATTTTCTCAAAATGAGAATGAAGTTACTCAAGAATAAATCTAAATGACAGGTGTTTTCCCAGTTAGGTAAAGATTCAGGCTTTAGCATTAAAATCAGGAAATATTCTCATGCATCTTCTTTGATTTCAACTTATATTTTCAAGGCTTTTTTTCAGTAAATTTAAGTGGTAAATAGGAATTAGGACACGACAAGTGGACCAATTTGTAGATAATAATCTTTTCAAACCATTCTACCTTATTTAATTAACCCATTACTAGGTTAAGATGGATGAAAATAAAGAAATTTTCAGGTGTCCAGTGAGTTTTGAGTCTTTGGTGGCAGGCATGGTTAGGATAAGGACATGTTATAAGGCATCTTCAATCGTTTTATATAAAATTCAGGGCTTTTTGTCAAAAAAGGGAACAAAGAAGTTAGGTGACTGGGGTGTGTTTGGGGGTCCAAACTGAATTGAAAATCTTGAAAGGCATTCTACCCTATTTAATTTTCTCAAAATGAGAATGAAGTTACTCAAGAATAAATCTAAATGACAGGTGTTTTCCCAGTTAGGTAAAGATTCAGGCTTAAGCATTAAAATCAGGAAAAATTCTCATGCATCTTCTTTGATTTCAACTTATATTTTCAAGGCTTTTTTTCAGTAAATTGAAATTGGTAAATAGGAATCAAGACAGGACAAGTTGACCAATTTCTAGATAATAATTTTTTCAAACCATTCTACCTTATCTAAATTACCCATTACTAGGTTAAGATGGAACAAAATAAAGAAATTTTCCAGTGGCCAGTGAGTTTTGAGACTTTGGTGGCAGGCATGGTTAGGATAAGGACATGTTATAAGGCATTTTCAATCATTTTATATAAAAATTCAGGGCATTTTGTCAAAAAAGGGAACAAAGAAGTTAGGTGACTGGGGTGTGTTTGGGGGACCAAATTGTAATTGAAAATCTTGAAAGGCATTCTACCCTATTTAATTTTCTCAAAATGAGAATGAAGTTACTCAAGAATAAATCTAAATGACAGGTGTTTTCCCAGTTAAGTAAAGATTCAGGCTTAAGCATTAAAATCAGGAAATATTCTCATGCATCTTCTTTGATTTCAACTTATATTTTCAAGGCTTTTTTTTTCAGTAAATTGAAATTGTTAAATAGGTATCAGGACACGACAAGTTGACCAATTTGTAGATAATAATCTTTTCAAACCATTCTACCTTATTTAATTAACCCATTACTAGGTTAAGATGGATGAATATAAAGAAATTTTCAAGTGGCCAGTGAGTTTTGAGACTTTGGTGGCAGGCATGGTTAGGATAAGGACATGTTATAAGGCATCTTCAATCAATTTATATAAAAATTCAGGGCATTTTGTCAAAAAAGGGAACAAAGAAGTTAGGTGACTGGGGTGTGTTTATGGGACCAAATTGTAATTGAAAATCTTGAAAGGCATTCTACCCTATTTAATTTTCTCAAAATGAGAATGAAGTTACTCAAGAATAAATCTAAATGACAGGTGTTTTCCCAGTTAGGCAAAGATTCAGGCATTAGCATTAAAATCAGGAAATATTCTCATGCATCTTCTTTGATTTCAACTTATATTTTCAAGGCTTTTTTTCAGTAAATTCAAATGGTAATTAGGAATCAGGACACGACAAGTGGACCAATTTGTAGATAATAATCTTTTCAAATCATTCTACCTTATTTAATTAACCCCTTACTAGGTTAAGATGGATGAAAATAAAGAAATTTTCAAGTGGCCAGGGAGTTTTGAGTCTTTGGTCGCAGGCATGGTTAGGATAAGGACATGTTAAAAGGCATCTTCAATCATTTTATATATAAATTCAGGGCTTTTTGTCAAAAAAGGGAACAAAGAAGTTAGGTGACTGGGGTGTGTTTGGGGGACCAAATTGTAATTGAAAATCTTGAAAGGCATTCTACCCTATTTAATTTTCTCAAAATGAGAATGAAGTTACTCAAGAATACATCTAAATGACAGGTGTTTTCCCAGTTACTAGTTAAAAAGGTGGAACAAAATGAAGAAATTTTCAAGTGGCCTGTGAGTTTTGAGACTTTGGTGGCAGGCATGTTATAAGGCATCTTCAATCATTTAATATAGAAATTCAGGGCTTTTTGTCAAAAAAGGGAACAAAGAAGTTAGGTGACTGGGGTGTGTTTGGGGGACCAAATTGTAATTGAAAATCTTAAAAGGCATTCTACCCTATTTAATTTTCTCAAAATGAGAATGAAGTTACTCAAGAAAAAATCTAAATGACAGATGTTTTCCCAGTTAGGTAAAGATTCAGGCTTTAGCATTAAAATCAGGAAATATTCTCATGCATCTTCTTTGATTTCAACTTATATTTTCAAGGCTTTTTTTCAGTAAATTTAAGTGGTAAATAGGAATTAGGACACGACAAGTGGACCAATTTGTAGATAATAATCTTTTCAAACCATTCTACCTTATTTAATTAACCCATTACTAGGTTAAGATGGATGAAAATAAAGAAATTTTCAGGTGTCCAGTGAGTTTTGAGTCTTTGGTGGCAGGCATGGTTAGGATAAGGACATGTTATAAGGCATCTTCAATCGTTTTATATAAAATTCAGGGCTTTTTGTCAAAAAAGGGAACAAAGAAGTTAGGTGACTGGGGTGTGTTTGGGGGACCAAATTGTAATTGAAAATCTTGAAAGGCATTCTACCCTATTTAATTTTCTCAAAATGAGAATGAAGTTACTCAAGAATAAATCTAAATGACAGGTGTTTTCCCAGTTTCTAGTTAAAATGGTGGAACAAAATAAAGAAATTTTCAAGTGGCCTGTGAGTTTTGAGACTTTGGTGGCAGGCATGTTATAAGGCATCTTCAATCATTTTATATAGAAATTCAGGGCTTTTTGTCAAAACACGGAACAAAGAAGTTAGGTGACTGGGGTGTGTTTGGGGGACCAAATTGTAATTGAAAATCTTAAAAGGCATTCTACCCCATTTAATTTTCTCAAAATGAGAATGAAGTTACTCAAGAATAAATCTAAATGACAGGTGTTTTCCCAGTTAGGTAAAGATTCAGGCTTAAGCATTAAAATCAGATAATATTCTCATGCATCTTCTTTGATTTCAACTTATATTTTCAAGGCTTTTTTTCAGTAAATTTAAGTGGTAAATAGGAATTAGGACACGACAAGTGGACCAATTTGTAGATAATAATCTTTTCAAACCATTCTACCTTATTTAATTAACCCATTACTAGGTTAAGATGGATGAAAATAAAGAAATTTTCAGGTGTCCAGTGAGTTTTGAGTCTTTGGTGGCAGGCATGGTTAGGATAAGGACATGTTGTAAGGCATCTTCAATCATTTAATATAGAAATTCAGGGCTTTTTGTCAAAAAAGGGAACAAAGAAGTTAGGTGACTGGGGTGTGTTTGGGGGTCCAAACTGAATTGAAAATCTTGAAAGGCATTCTACCCTATTTAATTTTCTCAAAATGAGAATGAAGTTACTCAAGAATAAATCTAAATGACAGGTGTTTTCCCAGTTAAGTAAAGATTCAGGCTTAAGCATTAAAATCAGGAAATATTCTCATGCATCTTCTTTGATTTCAACTTATATTTTCAAGGCTTTTTTTTTCAGTAAATTGAAATTGTTAAATAGGTATCAGGACACGACAAGTTGACCAATTTGTAGATAATAATCTTTTCAAACCATTCTACCTTATTTAATTAACCCATTACTAGGTTAAGATGGATGAATATAAAGAAATTTTCAAGTGGCCAGTGAGTTTTGAGACTTTGGTGGCAGGCATGGTTAGGATAAGGACATGTTATAAGGCATCTTCAATCAATTTATATAAAAATTCAGGGCATTTTGTCAAAAAAGGGAACAAAGAAGTTAGGTGACTGGGGTGTGTTTATGGGACCAAATTGTAATTGAAAATCTTGAAAGGCATTCTACCCTATTTAATTTTCTCAAAATGAGAATGAAGTTACTCAAGAATAAATCTAAATGACAGGTGTTTTCCCAGTTAGGCAAAGATTCAGGCATTAGCATTAAAATCAGGAAATATTCTCATGCATCTTCTTTGATTTCAACTTATATTTTCAAGGCTTTTTTTCAGTAAATTCAAATGGTAATTAGGAATCAGGACACGACAAGTGGACCAATTTGTAGATAATAATCTTTTCAAATCATTCTACCTTATTTAATTAACCCCTTACTAGGTTAAGATGGATGAAAATAAAGAAATTTTCAAGTGGCCAGGGAGTTTTGAGTCTTTGGTCGCAGGCATGGTTAGGATAAGGACATGTTAAAAGGCATCTTCAATCATTTTATATATAAATTCAGGGCTTTTTGTCAAAAAAGGGAACAAAGAAGTTAGGTGACTGGGGTGTGTTTGGGGGACCAAATTGTAATTGAAAATCTTGAAAGGCATTCTACCCTATTTAATTTTCTCAAAATGAGAATGAAGTTACTCAAGAATACATCTAAATGACAGGTGTTTTCCCAGTTACTAGTTAAAAAGGTGGAACAAAATGAAGAAATTTTCAAGTGGCCTGTGAGTTTTGAGACTTTGGTGGCAGGCATGTTATAAGGCATCTTCAATCATTTAATATAGAAATTCAGGGCTTTTTGTCAAAAAAGGGAACAAAGAAGTTAGGTGACTGGGGTGTGTTTGGGGGACCAAATTGTAATTGAAAATCTTAAAAGGCATTCTACCCTATTTAATTTTCTCAAAATGAGAATGAAGTTACTCAAGAAAAAATCTAAATGACAGATGTTTTCCCAGTTAGGTAAAGATTCAGGCTTTAGCATTAAAATCAGGAAATATTCTCATGCATCTTCTTTGATTTCAACTTATATTTTCAAGGCTTTTTTTCAGTAAATTTAAGTGGTAAATAGGAATTAGGACACGACAAGTGGACCAATTTGTAGATAATAATCTTTTCAAACCATTCTACCTTATTTAATTAACCCATTACTAGGTTAAGATGGATGAAAATAAAGAAATTTTCAGGTGTCCAGTGAGTTTTGAGTCTTTGGTGGCAGGCATGGTTAGGATAAGGACATGTTATAAGGCATCTTCAATCGTTTTATATAAAATTCAGGGCTTTTTGTCAAAAAAGGGAACAAAGAAGTTAGGTGACTGGGGTGTGTTTGGGGGACCAAATTGTAATTGAAAATCTTGAAAGGCATTCTACCCTATTTAATTTTCTCAAAATGAGAATGAAGTTACTCAAGAATAAATCTAAATGACAGGTGTTTTCCCAGTTTCTAGTTAAAATGGTGGAACAAAATAAAGAAATTTTCAAGTGGCCTGTGAGTTTTGAGACTTTGGTGGCAGGCATGTTATAAGGCATCTTCAATCATTTTATATAGAAATTCAGGGCTTTTTGTCAAAACACGGAACAAAGAAGTTAGGTGACTGGGGTGTGTTTGGGGGACCAAATTGTAATTGAAAATCTTAAAAGGCATTCTACCCCATTTAATTTTCTCAAAATGAGAATGAAGTTACTCAAGAATAAATCTAAATGACAGGTGTTTTCCCAGTTAGGTAAAGATTCAGGCTTAAGCATTAAAATCAGATAATATTCTCATGCATCTTCTTTGATTTCAACTTATATTTTCAAGGCTTTTTTTCAGTAAATTTAAGTGGTAAATAGGAATTAGGACACGACAAGTGGACCAATTTGTAGATAATAATCTTTTCAAACCATTCTACCTTATTTAATTAACCCATTACTAGGTTAAGATGGATGAAAATAAAGAAATTTTCAGGTGTCCAGTGAGTTTTGAGTCTTTGGTGGCAGGCATGGTTAGGATAAGGACATGTTGTAAGGCATCTTCAATCATTTAATATAGAAATTCAGGGCTTTTTGTCAAAAAAGGGAACAAAGAAGTTAGGTGACTGGGGTGTGTTTGGGGGTCCAAACTGAATTGAAAATCTTGAAAGGCATTCTACCCTATTTAATTTTCTCAAAATGAGAATGAAGTTACTCAAGAATAAATCTAAAAGACAGGTGTTTTCCCAGTTAGGTAAAGATTCAGGCTTAAGCATTAAAATCAGGAAAAATTCTCATGCATCTTCTTTGATTTCAACTTATATTTTCAAGGCTTTTTTTCAGTAAATTGAAATTGGTAAATAGGAATCAGGACAGGACAAGTGGAACAATTTGTAGACAATATTTTTTTCAAACAATTCTACCTTATTTAATTAACCCATTACTAGGTTAAGATGGAACAAAATAAAGAAATTTTCAAGTGTCCAGTGAGTTTTGAGACTTTGGTCGCAGGCATGGTTAGGAAAAGGACATGTTATAAGGCATCTTCAATCATTTAATATAGAAATTCAGGGCTTTTTGTCAAAAAAGGGAACAAAGAAGTTAGGTGACTGGGGTGTGTTTGGGGGACCAAATTGTAATTGAAAATCTTGAAAGGCATTCTACCCTATTTAATTTTCTCAAAATGAGAATGAAGTTACTCAAGAATAAATCTAAATGACAGATGTTTTCCCAGTTAGGTAAAGATTCAGGCTTAAGCATTAAAATCAGGAAATATTCTCATGCATCTTCTTTGATTTCAACTTATATTTTCAAGGCTTTTTTTCAGTAAATTTAAGTGGTAAATAGGAATTAGGACACGACAAGTGGACCAATTTGTAGATAATAATCTTTTCAAACCATTCTACCTTATTTAATTAACCCATTACTAGGTTAAGATGGATGAAAATAAAGAAATTTTCAGGTGTCCAGTGAGTTTTGAGTCTTTGGTGGCAGGCATGGTTAGGATAAGGACATGTTATAAGGCATCTTCAATCGTTTTATATAAAATTCAGGGCTTTTTGTCAAAAAAGGGAACAAAGAAGTTAGGTGACTGGGGTGTGTTTGGGGGTCCAAACTGAATTGAAAATCTTGAAAGGCATTCTACCCTATTTAATTTTCTCAAAATGAGAATGAAGTTACTCAAGAATAAATCTAAATGACAGGTGTTTTCCCAGTTAGGTAAAGATTCAGGCTTTAGCATTAAAATCAGGAAAAATTCTCATGCATCTTCTTTGATTTCAACTTATATTTTCAAGGCTTTTTTTCAGTAAATTGAAATTGGTAAATAGAAATCAGGACAGGACAAGTGGAACAATTTGTAGATAATAATTTTTTCAAACAATTCTACCTTATTTAATTAACCCATTACTAGGTTAAGATGGATGAAAATAAAGAAATTTTCAAGTGGCCAGTGAGTTTTGAGTCTTTGGTCACAGGCATGGTTAGGAAAAGGACATGTTATAAGGCATCTTCAATCATTTAATATAGAAATTCAGGGCTTTTTGTCAAAAAAGGGAACAAAGAAGTTAGGTGACTGGGGTGTGTTTGGGGGTCCAAACTGAATTGAAAATCTTGAAAGGCATTCTACCCTATTTAATTTTCTCAAAATGAGAATGAAGTTACTCAAGAATAAATCTAAATGACAGGTGTTTTCCCAGTTAGGTAAAGATTCAGGCTTTAGCATTAAAATCAGGAAATATTCTCATGCATCTTCTTTGTTTTCAACTTATATTTTCAAGGCTTTTTTTTTCAGTAAATTTAAGTGGTAAATAGGAATTAGGACACGACAAGTGGACCAATTTGTAGATAATAATCTTTTCAAACCATTCTACCTTATTTAATTTACCCATTACTAGGTTAAGATGGATGAAAATAAAGAAATTTTCAGGTGTCCAGTGAGTTTTGAGTCTTTGGTGGCAGGCATGGTTAGGATAAGGACATGTTATAAGGCATCTTCAATCGTTTTATATAAAATTCAGGGCTTTTTGTCAAAAAAGGGAACAAAGAAGTTAGGTGACTGGGGTGTGTTTGGGGGTCCAAACTGAATTGAAAATCTTGAAAGGCATTCTACCCTATTTAATTTTCTCAAAATGAGAATGAAGTTACTCAAAAATAAATCTAAATGACAGGTGTTTTCCCAGTTTCTAGTTAAAATGGTGGAACAAAATAAAGAAATTTTCAAGTGGCCTGTGAGTTTTGAGACTTTGGTGGCAGGCATGTTATAAGGCATCTTCAATCATTTTATATAGAAATTCAGGGCTTTTTGTCAAAACACGGAACAAAGAAGTTAGGTGACTGGGGTGTGTTTGGGGGACCAAATTGTAATTGAAAATCTTAAAAGGCATTCTACCCCATTTAATTTTCTCAAAATGAGAATGAAGTTACTCAAGAATAAATCTAAATGACAGGTGTTTTCCCAGTTAGGTAAAGATTCAGGCTTAAGCATTAAAATCAGATAATATTCTCATGCATCTTCTTTGATTTCAACTTATATTTTCAAGGCTTTTTTTCAGTAAATTTAAGTGGTAAATAGGAATTAGGACACGACAAGTGGACCAATTTGTAGATAATAATCTTTTCAAACCATTCTACCTTATTTAATTAACCCATTACTAGGTTAAGATGGATGAAAATAAAGAAATTTTCAGGTGTCCTGTGAGTTTTGAGTCTTTGGTGGCAGGCATGGTTAGGATAAGGACATGTTATAAGGCATCTTCAATCGTTTTATATAAAATTCAGGGCTTTTTGTCAAAAAAGGGAACAAAGAAGTTAGGTGACTGGGGTGTGTTTGGGGGTCCAAACTGAATTGAAAATCTTGAAAGGCATTCTACCCTATTTAATTTTCTCAAAATGAGAATGAAGTTACTCAAGAATAAATCTAAATGACAGGTGTTTTCCCAGTTAGGTAAAGATTCAGGCTTAAGCTTAAAATCAGGAAAAATTCTCATGCATCTTCTTTGATTTCAACTTATATTTTCAAGGCTTTTTTTCAGTAAATTGAAATTGGTAAATAGGAATCAGGACAGGACAAGTGGAACAATTTGTAGACAATAATTTTTTCAAACAATTCTACCTTATTTAATTAACCCATTACTAGGTTAAGATGGATGAAAATAAAGAAACTTTCAAGTGGCCAGTGAGTTGTGATTCTTTGGTGGCAGGCATGGTTAGGATAAGGACATGTTATAAGGCATCTTCAATCGTTTAATATAGAAATTCAGGGCTTTTTGTCAAAAAAGGGAACAAAGAAGTTAGGTGACTGGGGTGTGTTTGGGGGTCCAAACTGAATTGAAAATCTTAAAAGGCATTCTACCCTATTTAATTTTCTCAAAATGAGAATGAAGTTACTCAAGAATAAATCTAAATGACAGGTGTTTCCCAGTTCGGTAAAGATTCAGGCTTTAGCATTAAAATCAGGAAATATTCTCATGCATCTTCTTTGATTTCAACTTATATTTTCAAGGCTTTTTTTCCAGTAAATTGAACATGTTGAATAGGAATAAGAACATGACAAGTGGACCAATTTGTAGATAATAATATTTTCAAACCATTCTGCCTTATTTAATTAACCCATTACTAGTTTAAGATGGAACAAAATAAAGAAATTTTCAAGTGGCCAGTGAGATTTGAGACTTTGGTGGAGGGATGGTTAGGATAAGGACATGTTATAAGGCAACTTCAATCATTTTATATAAAATTCAGGGCTTTTTGTCAAAAAAGGGAACAAAGAAGTTAGGTGACTGGGGTGTGTTTGGGGGACCAAATTGTAATTGAAATCTTGAAAGGCATTCTACCCTATTTAATTTTCTCAAAATGAGAATGAAGTTACTCAAGAATAAATCTAAATGACAGGTGTTTTCCCAGTTAGGTAAAGATTCAGGCTTTAGCTTTAAAATGAGGAAATATTCTCATGTATCTTCTTTAATTAATATCAATTTATATTTTCAAGGCTTTTTTTTTCAGTAAATTGAAATTGGTAAATAGGAATCAGGACATGACAAGTGGACCAATTTGTAGATAATAATCTTTTCAAACCATTCTACCTTATCTAAATAACCCATTACTAGGTTAAGATTGAACAAAATAAAGAAATTTTCAAGTGGCCAGTGAGTTTTGAGACTTTGGTGGCAGGCATGGTTAGGATAAGGACATGTTATAAGGCATCTTCAATCGTTTTATATAAAATTCAGGGCTTTTTGTCAAAAAAGGGAACAAAGAAGTTAGGTGACTGAAGTGTGTTTGGGGGTCCAAACTGAATTGAAAAACTTGAAAGGCATTCTACCCTATTTAATTTTCTCAAAATGAGAATGAAGTTACTCAAGAATAAATCTAAATGACAGGTGTTTTCCCAGTTAGGTAAAGATTCAGGCTTAAGCATTAAAATCAGGAAAAATTCTCATGCATCTTCTTTTATTTCAACTTATATTTTCAAGGCTTTTTTTCAGAAAATTGAAATTGGTAAATAGGAATCAGGACAGGACAAGTGGAACAATTTGTAGACAATATTTTTTTCAAACAATTCTACCTTATTTAATTAACCCATTACTAGGTTAAGATGGAACAAAATAAAGAAATTTTCAAGTGGCCAGTGAGTTTTGAGACTTTGGTCGCAGGCATGGTTAGGAAAAGGACATGTTATAAGGCATCTTCAATCATTTAATATAGAAATCAGGGCTTTTGTCAAAAAAAGGAACAAAGAAGTTAGGTGACTGGGGTGTGTTTGGGGGACCAAATTGTAATTGAAAATCTTGAAAGGCATTCTACCATATTTAATTTTCTCAAAATGAGAATGAAGTTACTAAAGAATAAATCAAAATGACAGATGTTTTCCCAGTTAGGTAAAGATTCAGGCTTTAGCATTAAAATCAGGAAAAATTCTCATGCATCTTCTTTGATTTCAACTTATATTTTCAAGGCTTTTTTTCAGTAAATTTAAGTGGTAAATAGGAATTAGGACACGACAAATGGACCAATTTGTAGATAATAATCTTTTCAAACCATTCTACCTTATTTAATTAACCCATTACTAGGTTAAGATGGATGAAAATAAAGAAATTTTCAGGTGTCCAGTGAGTTTTGAGTCTTTGGTGGCAGGCATGGTTAGGATAAGGACATGTTATAAGGCATCTTCAATCGTTTTATATAAAATTCAGGGCTTTTTGTCAAAAAAGGGAACAAAGAAGTTAGGTGACTGGGGTGTGTTTGGGGGTCCAAACTGAATTGAAAATCTTGAAAGGCATTCTACCCTATTTAATTTTCTCAAAATAAGAGTGAATTTACTCAAGAATAAATCTAAAAGACAGTTGTTTTCCCAGTTTCTAGTTAAAATGGTGGAACAAAATAAAGAAATTTTCAAGTGGCCTGTGAGTTTTGAGACTTTGGTGGCAGGCATTTTATAAGGCATCTTCAATCATTTTATATAGAAATTCAAGGCTTTTTGTCAAAACACGGAACAAAGAAGTTAGGTGACTGGGGTGTGTTTGGGGGACCAAATTGTAATTGAAAATCTTAAAAGGCATTCTACCCCATTTAATTTTCTCAAAATGAGAATGAAGGTACTCAAGAATAAATCTAAATGACAGGTGTTTTCCCAGTTAGGTAAAGATTCAGGCTTAAGCATTAAAATCAGGAAATATTCTCATGCATCTTATTTGATTTCAACTTATATTTTCAAGGCTTTTTTTCAGTAAATTTAAGTGGTAAATAGGAATTAGGACACGACAAGTGGACCAATTTGTAGATAATAATCTTTTAAAACCATTCTACCTTATTTAATTAACCCATTACTAGGTTAAGATGGATAAAAATAAAGAAATTTTCAGGTGTCCAGTGAGTTTTGAGTCTTTGGTGGCAGGCATGGTTAGGATAAGGACATGTAATAAAGCATCTTCAATCGTTTTATATAAAATTCAGGGCTTTTTGTCAAAAAAGGGAACAAAGAATGTAGGTGACTGAAGTGTGTTTGGGGATCCAAACTGAATTGAAAAACTTGAAAGGCATTCTACCCTATTTAATTTTCTCAAAATGAGAATGAAGTTACTCAAGAATAAATCTAAATGACAGGTGTTTTCCCAGTTAGGTAAAGATTCAGGCTTAAGCATTAAAATCAGGAAAAATTCTCATGCATCTTCTTTGATTTCAACTTATATTTTCAAGGCTTTTTTCAGTAAATTGAAATTTGTAAATAGGAATCAGGACAGGACAAGTGGAACAATTTGTAGATGATAATTTTTTCAAACAATTCTACCTTATTTAATTAACCCATTACTAGGTTAAGATGGAACAAAATAAAGAAATTTTCAAGTGGCCAGTGAGTTTTGAGACTTTGGTCGCAGGCATGGTTAGGAAAAGGACATGTTATAAGGCATCTTCAATCATTTAATATAGAAATTCAGGGCTTTTTGTCAAAAAAGGGAACAAAGAAGTTAGGTGACTGGGGTGTGTTTGGGGGACCAAATTGTAATTGAAAATCTTGAAAGGCATTCTACCCTATTTAATTTTCTCAAAATGAGAATGAAGATTCTCAAGAATAAGTCTAAATGACAGATGTTTTCCCAGTTAGGTAAAGATTCAGGCTTTAGCATTAAAATCAGGAAATATTCTCATGCATCTTCTTTGATTTCAACTTATATTTTCAAGGCTTTTTTTCAGTAAATTTAAGTGGTAAATAGGAATTAGGACACGACAAGTGGACCAATTTGTAGATAATAATCTTTTCAAACCATTCTACCTTATTTAATTAACCCATTACTAGGTTAAGATGGATGAAAATAAAGAAATTTTCAGGTGTCCAGTGAGTTTTGAGTCTTTGGTGGCAGGCATGGTTAGGATAAGGACATGTTATAAGGCATCTTCAATCGTTTTATATAAAATTCAGGGCTTTTTGTCAAAAAAGGGAACAAAGAAGTTAGGTGACTGGGGTGTGTTTGGGGGTCCAAACTGAATTGAAAATCTTGAAAGGCATTCTACCCTATTTAATTTTCTCAAAATGAGAATGAAGGTACTCAAGAATAAATCTAAATGACAGGTGTTTTCCCAGTTAGGTAAAGATTCAGGCTTAAGAATTAAAATCAGGAAAAATTCTCATGCATCTTCTTTGATTTCAACTTATATTTTCAAGGCTTTTTTTCAGTAAATTTAAGTGGTAAATAGGAATTAGGACACGACAAGTGGACCAATTTGTAGATAATAATCTTTTAAAACCATTCTACCTTATTTAATTAACCCATTACTAGGTTAAGATGGATGAAAATAAAGAAATTTTCAGGTGTCCAGTGAGTTTTGAGTCTTTGGTGGCAGGCATGGTTAGGATAAGGACATGTTATAAGGCATCTTCAATCGTTTTATATAAAATTCAGGGCTTTTTGTCAAAAAAGGGAACAAAGAAGTTAGGTGACTGGGGTGTGTTTGGGGGTCCAAACTGAATTGAAAATCTTGAAAGGCATTCTACCCTATTTAATTTTCTTAAAATGAGAATGAAGTTACTCAAGAATAAATCTAAATGACAGGTGTTTTCCCAGTTAGGTAAAGATTCAGGCTTAAGCATTAAAATCAGGAAATATTCTCATGCATCTTCTTTGATTTCAACTTATATTTTCAAGGCTTTTTTTCAGTTAATTGAAATTGGTAAATAGGAATCAGGACAGGACAAGTGGAACAATTTGTAGACAATAATTTTTTCAAACAATTCTACCTTATTTAATTAACCCATTACTAGGTTAAGATGGAACAAAATAAAGAAATTTTCAAGTGGCCAGTGAGTTTTGAGACTTTGGTCGCAGGCATGGTTAGGAAAAGGACATGTTATAAGGCATCTTCAATCATTTTATATAGAAATTCAGGGCTTTTTGTCAAAAAAGGGAACAAAGAAGTTAGGTGACTGGGGTGTGTTTGGGGGACCAAATTGTAATTGAAAATCTTGAAAGGCATTCTACCCTATTTAATTTTCTCAAAATGAGAATGAAGTTACTCAAGAATAAATCTAAATGACAGATGTTTTCCCAGTTAGGTAAAGATTCAGGCTTTAGCATTAAAATCAGGAAATATTCTCATGCATCTTCTTTGATTTCAACTTATATTTTCAAGGCTTTTTTTTCAGTAAATTTAAGTGGTAAATAGGAATTAGGACACGACAAGTGGACCAATTTGTAGATAATAATCTTTTCAAACCATTCTACCTTATTTAATTAACCCATTACTAGGTTAAGATGGATGAAAATAAAGAAATTTTCAGGTGTCCAGTGAGTTTTGAGTCTTTGGTGGCAGGCATGGTTAGGATAAGGACATGTTATAAGGCATCTTCAATCGTTTTATATAAAATTCAGGGCTTTTTGTCAAAAAAGGGAACAAAGAAGTTAGGTGACTGGGGTGTGTTTGGGGGTCCAAACTGAATTGAAAATCTTGAAAGGCATTCTACCCTATTTAATTTTCTCAAAATGAGAATGAAGTTACTCAAGAATAAATCTAAAAGACAGGTGTTTTCCCAGTTTCTAGTTAAAATGGTGGAACAAAATAAAGAAATTTTCAAGTGGCCTGTGAGTTTTGAGACTTTGGTGGCAGGCATGTTATAAGGCATCTTCAATCATTTTATATAGAAATTCAGGGCTTTTTGTCAAAACACGGAACAAAGAAGTTAGGTGACTGGGGTGTGTTTGGGGGACCAAATTGTAATTGAAAATCTTAAAAGGCATTCTACCCCATTTAATTTTCTCAAAATGAGAATGAAGTTACTCAAGAATAAATCTAAATGACAGGTGTTTTCCCAGTTAGGTAAAGATTCAGGCTTAAGCATTAAAATCAGATAATATTCTCTTGCATCTTCTTTGATTTCAACTTATATTTTCAAGGCTTTTTTTCAGTAAATTTAAGTGGTAAATAGGAATTAGGACACGACAAGTGGACCAATTTGTAGATAATAATCTTTTCAAACCATTCTACCTTATTTAATTAACCCATTACTAGGTTAAGATGGATGAAAATAAAGAAATTTTCAGGTGTCCAGTGAGTTTTGAGTCTTTGGTGGCAGGCATGGTTAGGATAAGGACATGTTATAAGGCATCTTCAATCGTTTTATATAAAAATTCAGGGCTTTTTGTCAAAAAAGGGAACAAAGAAGTTAGGTGACTGGGGTGTGTTTGGGGGTCCAAACTGAATTGAAAATCTTGAAAGGCATTCTACCCTATTTAATTTTCTCAAATGAGAATGAAGTTACTCAAGAATAAATCTAAATGACAGGTGTTTTCCCAGTTAGGTAAAGATTCAGGCTTAAGCATTAAAATCAGGAAAAATTCTCATGCATCTTCTTAGATTTCAACTTATATTTTCAAGGCTTTTTTTCAGTAAATTGAAATTGGTAAATAGGAATCAGGACAGGACAAGTGGAACAATTTGTAGACTATATTTTTTTCAAACAATTCTACCTTATTTAATTAACCCATTACTAGGTTAAGATGGAACAAAATAAAGAAATTTTCAAGTGGCCAGTGAGTTTTGAGACTTTGGTCGCAGGCATGGTTAGGAAAAGGACATGTTATAAGGCATCTTCAATCATATAATATAGAAATCAGGGCTTTTTGTCAAAAAAGGGAACAAAGAAGTTAGGTGACTGGGGTGTGTTTGGGGGACCAAATTGTAATTGAAAATCTTGAAAGGCATTCTACCCTATTTAATTTTCTCAAAATGAGAATGAAGTTACTCAAGAATAAATCTAAATGACAGGTGTTTTCCCAGTTAGGTAAAGATTCAGGCTTTAGCATTAAAATCAGGAAATATTCTTATGCATCTTCTTTGATTTCAACTTATATTTTCAAGGCTTTTTTTCAGTAAATTTAAGTGGTAAATAGGAATTAGGACACGACAAGTGGACCAATTTGTAGATAATAATCTTTTCAAACCATTCTACCTTATTTAATTAACCCATTACTAGGTTAAGATGGATGAAAATAAAGAAATTTTCAGGTGTCCAGTGAGTTTTGAGTCTTTGGTGGCAGGCATGGTTAGGATAAGGACATGTTATAAGGCGTCTTCAATCGTTTTATATAAAATTCAGGGCTTTTTGTCAAAAAAGGGAACAAAGAAGTTAGGTGACTGGGGTGTGTTTTGGGGTCCAAACTGAATTGAAAATCTTGAAAGGCATTCTACCCTATTTAATTTTCTCAAAATGAGAATGAAGTTACTCAAGAATAAATCTAAATGACAGGTGTTTTCCCAGTTAGGTAAAGATTCAGGCTTAAGCATTAAAATCAGGAAAAATTCTCATGCATCTTCTTTGATTTCAACTTATATTTTCAAGGCTTTTTTTCAGTAAATTGAAATTGGTAAATAGGAATCAGGACAGGACAAGTGGAACAATTTGTAGATAATAATTTTTTCAAACAATTCTACCTTATTTAATTAACCCATTACTAGGTTAAGATGGATGAAAATAAAGAAATTTTCAAGTGGCCAGTGAGTTTTGAGTCTTTGGTGGCAGGCACGGTTAGGAAAAGGACATGTTATAAGGCATCTTCAATCATTTTATATAGAAATTCAGGGCTTTTTTGTCAAAAAAGGGAACAAAGAAGTTAGGTGACTGGGGTGTGTTTTGGGGTCCAAACTGAATTGAAAATCTTGAAAGGCATTCTACCCTATTTAATTTTCTCAAAATGAGAATGAAGTTACTCAAGAATAAATCTAAATACAGGTGTTTTCCCAGTTAGGTAAAGATTCAGGCTTTAGCATTAAAATCAGGAAAAATTCTCATGCATCTTCTTTGATTTCAACTTATATTTTCAAGGCTTTTTTTCAGTAAGTTGAAATTGGTAAATAGGAATCAGGACAGGACAAGTGGAACAATTTGTAGACAATATTTTTTTCAAACAATTCTACCTTATTTAATTAACCCCTTACTAGGTTAAGATGGATGAAAATAAAGAAATTTTCAATAGGCCAGGGAGTTTTGAGACTTTGGTGGCAGGCATGGTTAGGATAAGGACATGTTATAAGGCATCTTCAATCATTTTATATTGAAATTCAGGGCTTTTTGTCAAAAAAAGGGAACAAAGAAGTTAGGTGACTGGGGTGTGTTTGGGGGACCAAATTGTAATTGAAAATCTTGAAAGGCATTCTACCCTATTTAATTTTCTCAAAATTAGAATGAAGTTACTCAAGAATACATCTAAATGACAGGTGTTTTCCCAGTTACTAGTTAAAAAGTTGGAACAAAATGAAGAAATTTTCAAGTGGCCTGTGAGTTTTGAGACTTTGGTGGTAGGCATGTTATAAGGCATCTTCAATCATTTTATATAGAAATTCAGGGCTTTTTGTCAAAAAAGGGAACAAAGAAGTTAGGTGACTGGGGTGTGTTTGGGGGACCAAATTGTAATTGAAAATCTTAAAAGGCATTCTACCCCATTTAATTTTCTCAAAATGAGAATGAAGTTACTCAAGAATAAATCTAAATGACAGGTGTTTTCCCAGTTAGGTAAAGATTCAGGCTTAAGCATTAAAATCAGATAATATTCTCTTGCATCTTCTTTGATTTCAACTTATATTTTCAAGGCTTTTTTTCAGTAAATTTAAGTGGTAAATAGGAATTAGGACACGACAAGTGGACCAATTTGTAGATAATAATCTTTTCAAACCATTCTACCTTATTTAATTAACCCATTACTAGGTTAAGATGGATGAAAATAAAGAAATTTTCAGGTGTCCAGTGAGTTTTGAGTCTTTGGTGGCAGGCATGGTTAGGATAAGGACATGTTATAAGGCATCTTCAATCGTTTTATATAAAATTCAGGGCTTTTTGTCAAAAAAGGGAACAAAGAAGTTAGGTGACTGGGGTGTGTTTGGGGGTCCAAACTGAATTGAAAATCTTGAAAGGCATTCTACCCTATTTAATTTTCTCAAAATGAGAATGAAGTTACTCAAGAATAAATCTAAATGACAGGTGTTTTCCCAGTTAGTTAAAATGGTGGAACAAAATAAAGAAATTTTCAAGAGGCCTGTGAGTTTTGAGACTTTGGTGGCAGGCATGTTATAAGGCATCTTCAATCATTTTATATAGAAATTCAAGGCTTTTTGTCAAAACATGGATCAAAGAAGTTAGGTGACTGGGGTGTGTTTTGGGGACCAAATTGTAATTGAAAATCTTAAAAGGCATTCTACCCCATTTAATTTTCTCAAAATGAGAATGAAGTTACTCAAGAATAAATCTAAATGACAGGTGTTTTCCCAGTTAGGTAAAGATTCAGGCTTAAGCATTAAAATCAGATAATATTCTCATGCATCTTCTTTGATTTCAACTTATATTTTCAAGGCTTTTTTTCAGTAAATTTAAGTGGTAAATAGGAATTAGGACACGACAAGTGGACCAATTTGTAGATAATAATCTTTTCAAACCATTCTACCTTATTTAATTAACCCATTACTAGGTTAAGATGGATGAAAATAAAGAAATTTTCAGGTGTCCAGTGAGTTTTGAGTCTTTGGTGGCAGTCATGGTTAGGATAAGGACATGTAATAAGGCATCTTCAATCGTTTTATATAAAATTCAGGGCTTTTTGTCAAAAAAGGGAACAAAGAAGTTAGGTGACTGGGGTGTGTTTTGGGGTCCAAACTGAATTGAAAATCTTGAAAGGCATTCTACCCTATTTAATTTTGTCAAAATGAGAATGAAGTTACTCAAGAATAAATCTAAATGACAGGTGTTTTCGCAGTTAGGTAAAGATTCAGGCTTAAGCATTAAAATCAGGAAAAATTCTCATGCATCTTCTTTGATTTCAACTTATATTTTCAAGGCTTTTTTTCAGTAAATTGAAATTGGTAAATAGGAATCAGGACAGGACAAGTGGAACAATTTGTAGACAATATTTTTTTCAAACAATTCTACCTTATTTAATTAACCCATTACTAGGTTAAGATGGAACAAAATAAAGAAATTTTCAAGTGGCCAGTGAGTTTTGAGACTTTGGTCGCAGGCATGGTTAGGAAAAGGACATGTTATAAGGCATCTTCAATCATTTAATATAGAAATTCAGGGCTTTTTGTCAAAAAAGGGAACAAAGAAGTTAGGTGACTGGGGTGTGTTTGGGGGACCAAATTGTAATTGAAAATCTTGAAAGGCATTCTACCCTATTTAATTTTCTCAAAATGAGAATGAAGTTACTCAAGAATAAGTCTAAATGACAGATGTTTTCCCAGTTAGGTAAAGATTCAGGCTTTAGCATTAAAATCAGGAAATATTCTCATGCATCTTCTTTGATTTCAACTTATATTTTCAAGGCTTTTTTTCAGTAAATTTAAGTGGTAAATAGGAATTAGGACACAAGTGGACCAATTTGTAGATAATAATCTTTTCAAACCATTCTACCTTATTTAATTAACCCATTACTAGGTTAAGATGGATGAAAATAAAGAAATTTTCAGGTGTCCAGTGAGTTTTGAGTCTTTGGTGGCAGGCATGGTTAGGATAAGGACATGTTATAAGGCATCTTCAATCGTTTTATATAAAATTCAGGGCTTTTTGTCAAAAAAGGGAACAAAGAAGTTAGGTGACTGGGGTGTGTTTGGGGGTCCAAACTGAATTGAAAATCTTGAAAGGCATTCTACCCTATTTAATTTTCTCAAAATGAGAATGAAGTTACTCAAGAATAAATCTAAATGACAGGTGTTTTCCCAGTTAAGTAAAGATTCAGGCTTAAGCATTAAAATCAGGAAAAATTCTCATGCATCTTCTTTGATTTCAACTTATATTTTCAAGGCTTTTTTTCAGTAAATTGAAATTGTTAAATAGGTATCAGGACAGGACAAGTGGAACAATTTGTAGACAATATTTTTTTCAAACAATTCTACCTTATTTAATTTACCCATTACTAGGTTAAGATGGAACAAAATAAAGAAATTTTCAAGTGGCCAGTGAGTTTTGAGTCTTTGGTGGCAATCATGGTTAGGAAAAGGACATGTTATAAGGCATCTTCAATCATTTAATATAGAAATTCAGGGCTTTTTGTCAAAAAAGGGAACAAAGAAGTTAGGTGACTGGGGTGTGTTTGGGGGACCAAATTGTAATTGAAAATCTTGAAAGGCATTCTACCCTATTTAATTTTCTCAAAATGAGAATGAAGTTACTCAAGAATAAATCTAAATGACAGGTGTTTTCCCAGTTAGGTAAAGATTCAGGCTTTAGCATTAAAATCAGGAAATATTCTCATGCATCTTCTTTGATTTCAACTTATATTTTCAAGGCTTTTTTTCAGTAAATTTAAGTGGTAAATAGGAATTAGGACACGAAAAGTGGACCAATTTGTAGATAATAATCTTTTCAAACCATTCTACCTTATTTAATTAACCCATTACTAGGTTAAGATGGATGAAAATAAAGAAATTTTCAGGTGTCCAGTGAGTTTTGAGTCTTTGGTGGCAGGCATGGTTAGGATAAGGACATGTTATAAGGCATCTTCAATCGTTTTATATAAAATTCAGGGCTTTTTGTCAAAAAAGGGAACAAAGAAGTTAGGTGACTGGGGTGTGTTTGGGGGTCCAAACTGAATTGAAAATCTTGAAAGGCATTCTACCCTATTTAATTTTCTCAAAATGAGAATGAAGTTACTCAAGAATAAATCTAAATGACAGGTGTTTTCCCAGTTTCTAGTTAAAATGGTGGAACAAAATAAAGAAATTTTCAAGTGGCCTGTGAGTTTTGAGACTTTGGTGGCAGGCATGTTATAAGGCATCTTCAATCATTTTATATAGAAATTCAGGGCTTTTTGTCAAAACACGGAACAAAGAAGTTAGGTGACTGGGGTGTGTTTGGGGGACCAAATTGTAATTGAAAATCTTAAAAGGCATTCTACCCCATTTAATTTTCTCAAAATGAGAATGAAGTTACTCAAGAATAAATCTAAATGACAGGTGTTTTCCCAGTTAGGTAAAGATTCAGGCTTAAGCATTAAAATCAGATAATATTCTCATGCATCTTCTTTGATTTCAACTTATATTTTCAAGGCTTTTTTTCAGTAAATTTAAGTGGTAAATAGGAATTAGGACACGACAAGTGGACCAATTTGTAGATAATAATCTTTTCAAACCATTCTACCTTATTTAATTAACCCATTACTAGGTTAAGATGGATGAAAATAAAGAAATTTTCAGGTGTCCAGTGAGTTTTGAGTCTTTGGTGGCAGGCATGGTTAGGATAAGGACATGTTATAAGGCATCTTCAATCATTTAATATAGAAATTCAGGGCTTTTTGTCAAAAAGGGAACAAAGAAGTTAGGTGACTGGGGTGTGTTTGGGGGTCCAAACTGAATTGAAAATCTTGAAAGGCATTCTACCCTATTTAATTTTCTCAAAATGAGAATGAAGTTACTCAAGAATAAATCTAAAA
Organism: Fragum fragum; assembly: GCA_946902895.1. Lineage (NCBI taxonomy): Eukaryota > Metazoa > Mollusca > Bivalvia > Cardiida > Cardiidae > Fragum > Fragum fragum. The sequence goes on from OX336367.1 coordinate 1,060,735, forward strand.
GACAGGTGTTTTCCCAGTTAGGTAAAGATTCAGGCTTAAGCATTAAAATCAGGAAAAATTCTCATGCATCTTCTTTGATTTCAACTTATATTTTCAAGGCTTTTTTTCAGTAAATTGAAATTGGTAAATAGGAATCAGGACAGGACAAGTGGAACAATTTGTAGACAATATTTTTTTCAAACAATTCTACCTTATTTAATTAACCCATTACTAGGTTAAGATGGAACAAAATAAAGAAATTTTCAAGTGTCCAGTGAGTTTTGAGACTTTGGTCGCAGGCATGGTTAGGAAAAGGACATGTTATAAGGCATCTTCAATCATTTAATATAGAAATTCAGGGCTTTTTGTCAAAAAAGGGAACAAAGAAGTTAGGTGACTTGGGTGTGTTTGGGGGACCAAATTGTAATTGAAAATCTTGAAAGGCATTCTACCCTATTTAATTTTCTCAAAATGAGAATGAAGTTACTCAAGAATAAATCTAAATGACAGATGTTTTCCCAGTTAGGTAAAGATTCAGGCTTAAGCATTAAAATCAGGAAATATTCTCATGCATCTTCTTTGATTTCAACTTATATTTTCAAGGCTTTTTTTCAGTAAATTTAAGTGGTAAATAGGAATTAGGACATGACAAGTGGACCAATTTGTAGACAATAATCTTTTCAAACCATTCTACCTTATTTAATTAACCCATTACTAGGTTAAGATGGATGAAAATAAAGAAATTTTCAAGTGGCCAGTGAGTTTTGAGTCTTTGGTCACAGGCATGGTTAGGAAAAGGACATGTTATAAGGCATCTTCAATCGTTTTATATAAAATTCAGGGCTTTTTGTCAAAAAAGGGAACAAAGAAGTTAGGTGACTGGGGTGTGTTTGGGGGTCCAAACTGAATTGAAAATCTTGAAAGGCATTCTACCCTATTTAATTTTCTCAAAATGAGAATGAAGTTACTCAAGAATAAATCTAAATGACAGGTGTTTTCCCAGTTAGGTAAAGATTCAGGCTTTAGCATTAAAATCAGGAAATATTCTCATGCATCTTCTTTGATTTCAACTTATATTTTCAAGGCTTTTTTTCAGTAAATTGAAATTGGTAAATAGGAATCAGGACAGGACAAGTGGAACAATTTGTAGATAATAATTTTTTCAAACAATTCTACCTTATTTAATTAACCCATTACTAGGTTAAGATGGATGAAAATAAAGAAATTTTCAAGTGGCCAGTGAGTTTTGAGTCTTTGGTCACAGGCATGGTTAGGAAAAGGACATGTTATAAGGCATCTTCAATCATTTAATATAGAAATTCAGGGCTTTTTGTCAAAAAAGGGAACAAAGAAGTTAGGTGACTGGGGTGTGTTTTGGGGTCCAAACTGAATTGAAAATCTTGAAAGGCATTCTACCCTATTTAATTTTCTCAAAATGAGAATGAAGTTACTCAAGAATAAATCTAAATGACAGGTGTTTTCCCAGTTAGGTAAAGATTCAGGCTTTAGCATTAAAATCAGGAAATATTCTCATGCATCTTCTTTGTTTTCAACTTATATTTTCAAGGCTTTTTTTCAGTAAATTTAAGTGGTAAATAGGAATTAGGACACGACAAGTGGACCAATTTGTAGATAATAATCTTTTCAAACCATTCTACCTCATTTAATTTACCCATTACTAGGTTAAGATGGATGAAAATAAAGAAATTTTCAGGTGTCCAGTGAGTTTTGAGTCTTTGGTGGCAGGCATGGTTAGGATAAGGACATGTTATAAGGCATCTTCAATCGTTTTATATAAAATTCAGGGCTTTTTGTCAAAAAAGGGAACAAAGAAGTTAGGTGACTGGGGTGTGTTTGGGGGTCCAAACTGAATTGAAAATCTTGAAAGGCATTCTACCCTATTTAATTTTCTCAAAATGAGAATGAAGTTACTCAAAAATAAATCTAAATGACAGGTGTTTTCCCAGTTTCTAGTTAAAATGGTGGAACAAAATAAAGAAATTTTCAAGTGGCCTGTGAGTTTTGAGACTTTGGTGGCAGGCATGTTATAAGGCATCTTCAATCATTTTATATAGAAATTCAGGGCTTTTTGTCAAAACACGGAACAAAGAAGTTAGGTGACTGGGGTGTGTTTGGGGGACCAAATTGTAATTGAAAATCTTAAAAGGCATTCTACCCCATTTAATTTTCTCAAAATGAGAATGAAGTTACTCAAGAATAAATCTAAATGACAGGTGTTTTCCCAGTTAGGTAAAGATTCAGGCTTAAGCATTAAAATCAGATAATATTCTCATGCATCTTCTTTGATTTCAACTTATATTTTCAAGGCTTTTTTTCAGTAAATTTAAGTGGTAAATAGGAATTAGGACACGACAAGTGGACCAATTTGTAGATAATAATCTTTTCAAACCATTCTACCTTATTTAATTAACCCATTACTAGGTTAAGATGGATGAAAATAAAGAAATTTTCAGGTGTCCTGTGAGTTTTGAGTCTTTGGTGGCAGGCATGGTTAGGATAAGGACATGTTATAAGGCATCTTCAATCGTTTTATATAAAATTCAGGGCTTTTTGTCAAAAAAGGGAACAAAGAAGTTAGGTGACTGGGGTGTGTTTGGGGGTCCAAACTGAATTGAAAATCTTGAAAGGCATTCTACCCTATTTAATTTTCTCAAAATGAGAATGAAGTTACTCAAGAATAAATCTAAATGACAGGTGTTTTCCCAGTTAGGTAAAGATTCAGGCTTAAGCTTAAAATCAGGAAAAATTCTCATGCATCTTCTTTGATTTCAACTTATATTTTCAAGGCTTTTTTTCAGTAAATTGAAATTGGTAAATAGGAATCAGGACAGGACAAGTGGAACAATTTGTAGACAATAATTTTTTCAAACAATTCTACCTTATTTAATTAACCCATTACTAGGTTAAGATGGATGAAAATAAAGAAACTTTCAAGTGGCCAGTGAGTTGTGATTCTTTGGTGGCAGGCATGGTTAGGATAAGGACATGTTATAAGGCATCTTCAATCGTTTAATATAAAATTCAGGGCTTTTTGTCAAAAAAGGGAACAAAGAAGTTAGGTGACTGGGGTGTGTTTTGAGGTCCAAACTGAATTGAAAATCTTAAAAGGCATTCTACCCTATTTAATTTTCTCAAAATGAGAATGAAGTTACTCAAGAATAAATCTAAATGACAGGTGTTTCCCAGTTCGGTAAAGATTCAGGCTTTAGCATTAAAATCAGGAAATATTCTCATGCATCTTCTTTGATTTCAACTTATATTTTCAAGGCTTTTTTTCCAGTAAATTGAGCATGTTGAATAGGAATAAGAACATGACAAGTGGACCAATTTGTAGATAATAATATTTTCAAACCATTCTACCTTATTTAATTAACCCATTACTAGTTTAAGATGGAACAAAATAAAGAAATTTTCAAGTGGCCAGTGAGATTTGAGACTTTGTTGAGGGATGGTTAGGATAAGGACATGTTATAAGGCAACTTCAATCATTTTATATAAAATTCAGGGCTTTTTGTCAAAAAAGGGAACAAAGAAGTTAGGTGACTGGGGTGTGTTTGGGGGACCAAATTGTAATTGAAATCTTGAAAGGCATTCTACCCTATTTAATTTTCTCAAAATGAGAATGAAGTTACTCAAGAATAAATCTAAATGACAGGTGTTTTCCCAGTTAGGTAAAGATTCAGGCTTTAGCTTTAAAATGAGGAAATATTCTCATGTATCTTCTTTAATTAATATCAATTTATATTTTCAAGGCTTTTTTTTTCAGTAAATTGAAATTGGTAAATAGGAATCAGGACATGACAAGTGGACCAATTTGTAGATAATAATCTTTTCAAACCATTCTACCTTATCTAAATAACCCATTACTAGGTTAAGATTGAACAAAATAAAGAAATTTTCAAGTGGCCAGTGAGTTTTGAGACTTTGGTGGCAGGCATGGTTAGGATAAGGACATGTTATAAGGCATCTTCAATCGTTTTATATAAAATTCAGGGCTTTTTGTCAAAAAAGGGAACAAAGAAGTTAGGTGACTGAAGTGTGTTTGGGGGTCCAAACTGAATTGAAAAACTTGAAAGGCATTCTACCCTATTTAATTTTCTCAAAATGAGAATGAAGTTACTCAAGAATAAATCTAAATGACAGGTGTTTTCCCAGTTAGGTAAAGATTCAGGCTTAAGCATTAAAATCAGGAAAAATTCTCATGCATCTTCTTTGATTTCAACTTATATTTTCAAGGCTTTTTTTCAGAAAATTGAAATTGGTAAATAGGAATCAGGACAGGACAAGTGGAACAATTTGTAGACAATATTTTTTTCAAACAATTCTACCTTATTTAATTAACCCATTACTAGGTTAAGATGGAACAAAATAAAGAAATTTTCAAGTGGCCAGTGAGTTTTGAGACTTTGGTCGCAGGCATGGTTAGAAAAAGGACATGTTATAAGGCATCTTCAATCATTTAATATAGAAATCAGGGCTTTTGTCAAAAAAGGGAACAAAGAAGTTAGGTGACTGGGGTGTGTTTGGGGGACCAAATTGTAATTGAAAATCTTGAAAGGCATTCTACCCTATTTAATTTTCTCAAAATGAGAATGAAGATTCTCAAGAATAAGTCTAAATGACAGATGTTTTCCCAGTTAGGTAAAGATTCAGGCTTTAGCATTAAAATCAGGAAATATTCTCATGCATCTTCTTTGATTTCAACTTATATTTTCAAGGCTTTTTTTCAGTAAATTTAAGTGGTAAATAGGAATTAGGACACGACAAGTGGACCAATTTGTAGATAATAATCTTTTCAAACCATTCTACCTTATTTAATTAACCCATTACTAGGTTAAGATGGATGAAAATAAAGAAATTTTCAGGTGTCCAGTGAGTTTTGAGTCTTTGGTGGCAGGCATGGTTAGGATAAGGACATGTTATGAGGCATCTTCAATCGTTTTATATAAAATTCAGGGCTTTTTGTCAAAAAAGGGAACAAAGAAGTTAGGTGACTGGGGTGTGTTTGGGGGTCCAAACTGAATTGAAAATCTTGAAAGGCATTCTACCCTATTTAATTTTCTCAAAATGAGAATGAAGTTACTCAAGAATAAATCTAAAAGACAGGTGTTTTCCCAGTTTCTAGTTAAAATGGTGGAACAAAATAAAGAAATTTTCAAGTGGCCTGTGAGTTTTGAGACTTTGGTGGCAGGCATTTTATAAGGCATCTTCAATCATTTTATATAGAAATTCAGGGCTTTTTGTCAAAACACGGAACAAAGAAGTTAGGTGACTGGGGTGTGTTTGGGGGACCAAATTGTAATTGAAAATCTTAAAAGGCATTCTACCCCATTTAATTTTCTCAAAATGAGAATGAAGGTACTCAAGAATAAATCTAAATGACAGGTGTTTTCCCAGTTAGGTAAAGATTCAGGCTTAAGCATTAAAATCAGATAATATTCTCATGCATCTTCTTTGATTTCAACTTATATTTTCAAGGCTTTTTTTCAGTAAATTTAAGTGGTAAATAGGAATTAGGACACGACAAGTGGACCAATTTGTAGATAATAATCTTTTAAAACCATTCTACCTTATTTAATTAACCCATTACTAGGTTAAGATGGATAAAAATAAAGAAATTTTCAGGTGTCCAGTGAGTTTTGAGTCTTTGGTGGCAGGCATGGTTAGGATAAGGACATGTAATAAGGCATCTTCAATCGTTTTATATAAAATTCAGGGCTTTTTGTCAAAAAAGGGAACAAAGAAGTTAGGTGACTGAAGTGTGTTTGGGGATCCAAACTGAATTGAAAAACTTGAAAGGCATTCTACCCTATTTAATTTTCTCAAAATGAGAATGAAGTTACTCAAGAATAAATCTAAATGACAGGTGTTTTCCCAGTTAGGTAAAGATTCAGGCTTAAGCATTAAAATCAGGAAAAATTCTCATGCATCTTCTTTGATTTCAACTTATATTTTCAAGGCTTTTTTCAGTAAATTGAAATTGGTAAATAGGAATCAGGACAGGACAAGTGGAACAATTTGTAGATGATAATTTTTTCAAACAATTCTACCTTATTTAATTAACCCATTACTAGGTTAAGATGGAACAAAATAAAGAAATTTTCAAGTGGCCAGTGAGTTTTGAGACTTTGGTCGCAGGCATGGTTAGGAAAAGGACATGTTATAAGGCATCTTCAATCATTTAATATAGAAATTCAGGGCTTTTTGTCAAAAAAGGGAACAAAGAAGTTAGGTGACTGGGGTGTGTTTGGGGGACCAAATTGTAATTGAAAATCTTGAAAGGCATTCTACCCTATTTAATTTTCTCAAAATGAGAATGAAGATTCTCAAGAATAAGTCTAAATGACAGATGTTTTCCCAGTTAGGTAAAGATTCAGGCTTTAGCATTAAAATCAGGAAATATTCTCATGCATCTTCTTTGATTTCAACTTATATTTTCAAGGCTTTTTTTCAGTAAATTTAAGTGGTAAATAGGAATTAGGACACGACAAGTGGACCAATTTGTAGATAATAATCTTTTCAAACCATTCTACCTTATTTAATTAACCCATTACTAGGTTAAGATGGATGAAAATAAAGAAATTTTCAGGTGTCCAGTGAGTTTTGAGTCTTTGGTGGCAGGCATGGTTAGGATAAGGACATGTTATAAGGCATCTTCAATCGTTTTATATAAAATTCAGGGCTTTTTGTCAAAAAAGGGAACAAAGAAGTTAGGTGACTGGGGTGTGTTTGGGGGTCCAAACTGAATTGAAAATCTTGAAAGGCATTCTACCCTATTTAATTTTCTCAAAATGAGAATGAAGGTACTCAAGAATAAATCTAAATGACAGGTGTTTTCCCAGTTAGGTAAAGATTCAGGCTTAAGCATTAAAATCAGGAAAAATTCTCATGCATCTTCTTTGATTTCAACTTATATTTTCAAGGCTTTTTTTCAGTAAATTTAAGTGGTAAATAGGAATTAGGACACGACAAGTGGACCAATTTGTAGATAATAATCTTTTAAAACCATTCTACCTTATTTAATTAACCCATTACTAGGTTAAGATGGATGAAAATAAAGAAATTTTCAGGTGTCCAGTGAGTTTTGAGTCTTTGGTGGCAGGCATGGTTAGGAAAAGGACATGTTATAAGGCATCTTCAATCATTTTATATAGAAATTCAGGGCTTTTTGTCAAAAAAGGGAACAAAGAAGTTAGGTGACTGGGGTGTGTTTGGGGGTCCAAACTGAATTGAAAATCTTGAAAGGCATTCTACCCTATTTAATTTTCTCAAAATGAGAATGAAGTTACTCAAGAATAAATCTAAATGACAGGTGTTTTCCCAGTTAGGTAAAGATTCAGGCTTAAGCATTAAAATCAGGAAAAATTCTCATGCATCTTCTTTGATTTCAACTTATATTTTCAAGGCTTTTTTTCAGTAAATTTAAGTGGTAAATAGGAATTAGGACACGACAAGTGGACCAATTTGTAGATAATAATCTTTTCAAACCATTCTACCTTATTTAATTAACCCATTACTAGGTTAAGATGGATGAAAATAAAGAAATTTTCAGGTGTCCAGTGAGTTTTGAGTCTTTGGTGGCAGGCATGGTTAGGATAAGGACATGTTATAAGGCATCTTCAATCGTTTTATATAAAATTCAGGGCTTTTTGTCAAAAAAGGGAACAAAGAAGTTAGGTGACTGGGGTGTGTTTGGGGGTCCAAACTGAATTGAAAATCTTGAAAGGCATTCTACCCTATTTAATTTTCTCAAAATGAGAATGAAGTTACTCAAGAATAAATCTAAATGACAGGTGTTTTCCCAGTTACTAGTTAAAATGGTGGAACAAAATAAAGAAATTTTCAAGTGGCCTGTGAGTTTTGAGACTTTGGTGGCAGGCATGTTATAATTCATCTTCAATCATTTTATATAGAAATTCAAGGCTTTTTGTCAAAACATGGAACAAAGAAGTTAGGTGACTGGGGTGTGTTTGGGGGACCAAATTGTAATTGAAAATCTTAAAAGGCATTCTACCCCATTTAATTTTCTCAAAATGAGAATGAAGTTACTCAAGAATTAATCTAAATGACAGGTGTTTTCCCAGTTAGGTAAAGATTCAGGCTTTAGCATTAAAATCAGGAAATATTCTCATGCATCTTCTTTGATTTCAACTTATATTTTCAAGGCTTTTTTTCAGTAAATTTAAGTGGTAAATAGGAATTAGGACACAACAAGTGGACCAATTTGTAGATAATAATCTTTTCAAACCATTCTACCTTATTTAATTAACCCATTACTAGGTTAAGATGGATGAAAATGGAGAAATTTTCAGGTGTCCAGTGAGTTTTGAGTCTTTGGTGGCAGGCATGGTTAGGATAAGGACATGTTATAAGGCATCTTCAATCGTTTTATATAAAATTCAGGGCTTTTTGTCAAAAAAGGGAACAAAGAAGTTAGGTGACTGGGGTGTGTTTGGGGGTCCAAACTGAATTGAAAATCTTGAAAGGCATTCTACCCTATTTAATTTTGTCAAAATGAGAATGAAGTTACTCAAGAATAAATCTAAATGACAGGTGTTTTCCCAGTTAGGTAAAGATTCAGGCTTAAGCATTAAAATCAGGAAAAATTCTCATGCATCTTCTTTGATTTCAACTTATATTTTCAAGGCTTTTTTTCAGTAAATTTAAGTGGTAAATAGGAATTAGGACACGACAAGTGGACCAATTTGTAGATAATAATCTTTTCAAACCATTCTACCTTATTTAATTAACCCATTACTAGGTTAAGATGGATGAAAATAAAGAAATTTTCAGGTGTCCAGTGAGTTTTGAGTCTTTGGTGGCAGGCATGGTTAGGATAAGGACATGTTATAAGGCATCTTCAATCATTTTATATAAAATTCAGGGCTTTTTGTCAAAAAAGGGAACAAAGAAGTTAGGTGACTGGGGTGTGTTTGGGGGTCCAAACTGAATTGAAAATCTTGAAAGGCATTCTACCCTATTTAATTTTCTCAAAATGAGAATGAAGTTACTCAAGAATAAATCTAAATGACAGGTGTTTTCCCAGTTAGGTAAAGATTCAGGCTTAAGCATTAAAATCAGGAAAAATTCTCATGCATCTTCTTTGATTTCAACTTATATTTTCAAGGCTTTTTTTCAGTAAATTGAAATTGGTAAATAGGAATCAGGACAGGACAAGTGGAACAATTTGTAGATAATAATTTTTTCAAACAATTCTACCTTATTTAATTAACCCATTACTAGGTTAAGATGGATGAAAATAAAGAAATTTTCAAGTGGCCAGTGAGTTTTGAGTCTTTGGTGGCAGGCACGGTTAGGAAAAGGACATGTTATAAGGCATCTTCAATCATTTTATATAGAAATTCAGGGCTTTTTGTCAAAAAAGGGAACAAAGAAGTTAGGTGACTGGGGTGTGTTTGGGGGTCCAAACTGAATTGAAAATCTTGAAAGGCATTCTACCCTATTTAATTTTCTCAAAATGAGAATGAAGTTACTCAAGAATAAATCTAAATGACAGGTGTTTTCCCAGTTAGGTAAAGATTCAGGCTTTAGCATTAAAATCAGGAAATATTCTCATGCATCTTCTTTGTTTTCAACTTATATTTTCAAGGCTTTTTTTCAGTAAATTTAAGTGGTAAATAGGAATTAGGACACGACAAGTGGACCAATTTGTAGATAATAATCTTTTCAAACCATTCTACCTTATTTAATTAACCCATTACTAGGTTAAGATGGATGAAAATAAAGACATTTTCAGGTGTCCAGTGAGTTTTGAGTCTTTGGTGGCAGGCATGGTTAGGATAAGGACATGTTATAAGGCATCTTCAATCGTTTTATATAAAATTCAGGGCTTTTTGTCAAAAAAGAGAACAAAGAAGTTAGGTGACTGGGGTGTGTTTGGGGGTCCAAACTGAATTGAAAATCTTGAAAGGCATTCTACCCTATTTAATTTTCTCAAAATGAGAATGAAGTTACTCAAGAATAAATCTAAATGACAGGTGTTTTCCCAGTTAGGTAAAGATTCAGGCTTAAGCATTAAAATCAGGAAAAATTCTCATGCATCTTCTTTGATTTCAACTTATATTTTCAAGGCTTTTTTCAGTAAATTGAAATTGGTAAATAGGAATCAGGACAGGACAAGTGGAACAATTTGTAGACAATATTTTTTTCAAACAATTCTACCTTATTTAATTAACCCATTACTAGGTTAAGATGGAACAAAATAAAGAAATTTTCAAGTGGCCAGTGAGTTTTGAGACTTTTGTCGCAGCCATGGTTAGGAAAAGGACATGTTATAAGGCAACTTCAATCAATTTATATAAAAATTCAGGGCATTTTGTCAAAAAAGGGAACAAAGAAGTTAGGTGACTGGGGTGTGTTTGGGGGACCAAATTGTAATTGAAAATCTTGAAAGGCATTCTACCCTATTTAATTTTCTCAAAATGAGAATGAAGTTACTCAAGAATAAATCTAAATGACAGGTGTTTTTCCAGTTATACAAAGATTCAGGCATTAGCATTAAAATCAGGAAATATTCTCATGCATCTTCTTTGATTTCAACTTATATTTTCAAGGCTTTTTTTCAGTAAATTCAAATGGTAAATAGGAATCAGGACACGACAAGTGGACCAATTTGTAGATAATAATCTTTTCAAACCATTCTACCTTATTTAATTAACCCCTTACTAGGTTAAGATGGATGAAAATAAAGAAATTTTCAATAGGCCAGGGAGTTTTGAGACTTTGGTGGCAGGCATGGTTAGGATAAGGACATGTTAAAAGGCATCTTCAATCATTTTATATAGAAATTCAGGGCTTTTTGTCAAAAAAGGGAACAAAGAAGTTAGGTGACTGGGGTGTGTTTGGGGGACCAAATTGTAATTGAAAATCTTGAAAGGCATTCTACCCTATTTAATTTTCTCAAAATTAGAATGAAGTTACTCAAGAATACATCTAAATGACAGGTGTTTTCCCAGTAACTAGTTAAAAAGTTGGAACAAAATGAAGAAATTTTCAAGTGGCCTGTGAGTTTTGAGACTTTGGTGGCAGGCATGTTATAAGGCATCTTCAATCATTTTATATAGAAATTCAGGGCTTTTTGTCAAAAAAGGGAACAAAGAAGTTAGGTGACTGGGGTGTGTTTGGGGGACCAAATAGTAATTGAAAATCTTAAAAGGCATTCTACCCCATTTAATTTTCTCAAAATGAGAATGAAGTTACTCAAGAATAAATCTAAATGACAGGTGTTTTCCCAGTTAGGTAAAGATTAAGGCTTAAGCATTAAAATCAGATAATATTCTCATGCATCTTCTTTGATTTCAACTTATATTTTCAAGGCTTTTTTTTCAGTAAATTTAAGTGGTAAATAGGAATTAGGACACGACAAGTGGACCAATTTGTAGATAATAATCTTTTCAAACCATTCTACCTTATTTGATTAACCCATTACTAGGTTAAGATGGATGAAAATAAAGAAATTTTCAGGTGTCCAGTGAGTTTTGAGTCTTTGGTGGCAGGCATGGTTAGGATAAGGACATGTTATAAGGCATCTGCAATCGTTTTATATAAAATTCAGGGCTTTTTGTCAAAAAAGGGAACAAAGAAGTTAGGTGACTGGGGTGTGTTTGGGGGTCCAAACTTAATTGAAAATCTTGAAAGGCATTCTACCCTATTTAATTTTCTCAAAATGAGAATGAAGTTACTCAAGAATAAATCTAAATGACAGGTGTTTTCCCAGTTAGGTAAAGATTCAGGCTTAAGCATTAAAATCAGGAAAAATTCTCATGCATCTTCTTTGATTTCAACTTATATTTTCAAGGCTTTTTTTCAGTAAATTGAAATTGGTAAATAGGAATCAGGACAGGACAAGTGGAACAATTTGTAGACAATATTTTTTTCAAACAATTCTACCTTATTTAATTAACCCATTACTAGGTTAAGATGGAACAAAATAAAGAAATTTTCAAGTGGCCAGTGAGTTTTGAGACTTTGGGCGCAGGCATGGTTAGGAAAAGGACATGTTATAAGGCATCTTCAATCATTTAATATAGAAATTCAGGGCTTTTTGTCAAAAAAGGGAACAAAGAAGTTAGGTGACTGGGGTGTGTTTGGGGGACCAAATTGTAATTGAAAATCTTGAAAGGCATTCTACCCTATTTAATTTTCTCAAAATGAGAATGAAGTTACTCAAGAATAAATCTAAATGACAGATGTTTTCCCAGTTAGGTAAAGATTCAGGCTTTAGCATTAAAATCAGGAAATATACTCATGCATCTTCTTTGATTTCAACTTATATTTTTAAGGCTTTTTTCAGTAAATTTAAGTGGTAAATAGGAATTAGGACATGACAAGTGGACCAATTTGTAGATAATAATCTTTTCAAACCATTCTACCTTATTTAATTAACCCATTACTAGGTTAAGATGGATGAAAATAAAGAAATTTTCAGGTGTCCAGTGAGTTTTGAGTCTTTGGTGGCAGGCATGGTTAGGATAAGGACATGTTATAAGGCATCTTCAATCGTTTTATATAAAATTCAGGGCTTTTTGTCAAAAAAGGGAACAAAGAAGTTAGGTGACTGGGGTGTGTTTGGGGGTCCAAACTGAATTGAAAATCTTGAAAGGCATTCTACCCTATTTAATTTTCTGAAAATGAGAATGAAGTTACTCAAGAATAAATCTAAAAGACAGATGTTTTCCCAGTTTCTAGTTAAAATGGTGGAACAAAATAAAAAAAATTTTAAGTGGCCTGTGAGTTTTGAGACTTTGGTGGCAGGCATGTTATAAGGCATCTTCAATCATTTTATATAGAAATTCAGGGCTTTTTGTCAAAACACGGAACAAAGAAGTTAGGTGACTGGGGTGTGTTTGGGGGACCAAATTGTAATTGAAAATCTTAAAAGGCATTCTACCCCATTTAATTTTCTCAAAATGAGAATGAAGTTACTCAAGAATAAATCTAAATGACAGGTGTTTTCCCAGTTAGGTAAAGATTCAGGCTTAAGCATTAAATTCAGATAATATTCTCATGCATCTTCTTTGATTTCAACTTATATTTTCAAGGCTTTTTTTCAGTAAATTTAAGTGGTAAATAGGAATTAGGACACGACAAGTGGACCAATTTGTAGATAATAATCTTTTCAAACCATTCTACCTTATTTAATTAACCCATTACTAGGTTAAGATGGATGAAAATAAAGAAATTTTCAGGTGTCCAGTGAGTTTTGAGTCTTTGGTGGCAGGCATGGTTAGGATAAGGACATGTTATAAGGCATCTTCAATCGTTTTATATAAAATTCAGGGCTTTTTGTCAAAAAAGGGAACAAAGAAGTTAGGTGACTGGGGTGTGTTTGGGGGTCCAAACTGAATTGAAAATCTTGAAAGGCATTCTACCCTATTTAATTTTCTCAAAATGAGAATGAAGTTACTCAAGAATAAATCTAAATGACAGGTGTTTTCCCAGTTAGGTAAAGATTCAGGCTTAAGCATTAAAATCAGGAAAAATTCTCATGCATCTTCTTTGATTTCAACTTATATTTTCAAGGCTTTTTTTCAGTAAATTGAAATTGGTAAATAGGAATCAGGACAGGACAAGTGGAACAATTTGTAGATAATAATTTTTTCAAACAATTCTACCTTATTCAATTAACCCATTACTAGGTTAAGATGGATGAAAATAAAGAAATTTTCAAGTGGCCAGTGAGTTTTGAGTCTTTGGTGGCAGGCACGGTTAGGAAAAGGACATGTTATAAGGCATCTTCAATCATTTTATATAGAAATTCAGGGCTTTTTGTCAAAAAAGGGAACAAAGAAGTTAGGTGACTGGGGTGTGTTTTGGGGTCCAAACTGAATTGAAAATCTTGAAAGGCATTCTACCCTATTTAATTTTCTCAAAATGAGAATGAAGTTACTCAAGAATAAATCTAAATGACAGGTGTTTTCCCAGTTAGGTAAAGATTCAGGCTTTAGCATTAAAATCAGGAAAAATTCTCATGCATCTTCTTTGATTTCAACTTAAATTTTCAAGGCTTTTTTTCAGTAAATTGAAATTGGTAAATAGGAATCAGGACAGGACAAGTGGAACAATTTGTAGACAATATTTTTTTCAAACAATTCTACCTTATTTAATTAACCCCTTACTAGGTTAAGATGGATGAAAATAAAGAAATTTTCAATAGGCCAGGGAGTTTTGAGACTTTGGTGGCAGGCATGGTTAGGATAAGGACATGTTATAAGGCATCTTCAATCATTTTATATTGAAATTCAGGGCTTTTTGTCAAAAAAGGGAACAAAGAAGTTAGGTGACTGGGGTGTGTTTGGGGGACCAAATTGTAATTGAAAATCTTGAAAGGCATTCTACCCTATTTAATTTTCTCAAAATTAGAATGAAGTTACTCAAGAATACATCTAAATGACAGGTGTTTTCCCAGTTACTAGTTAAAAATTTGGAACAAAATGAAGAAATTTTCAAGTGGCCTGTGAGTTTTGAGACTTTGGTGGCAGGCATGTTATAAGGCATCTTCAATCATTTTATATAGAAATTCAGGGCTTTTTGTCAAAAAAGGGAACAAAGAAGTTAGGTGACTGGGGTGTGTTTGGGGGACAAAATAGTAATTGAAAATCTTAAAAGGCATTCTACCCCATTTAATTTTCTCAAAATGAGAATGAAGTTACTCAAGAATAAATCTAAATGACAGGTGTTTTCCCAGTTAGGTAAAGATTAAGGCTTAAGCATTAAAATCAGATAATATTCTCATGCATCTTCTTTGATTTCAACTTATATTTTCAAGGCTTTTTTTCAGTAAATTTAAGTGGTAAATAGGAATTAGGACACGACAAGTGGACCAATTTGTAGATAATAATCTTTTCAAACCATTCTACCTTATTTAATTAACCCATTACTAGGTTAAGATGGATGAAATTTTCAGGTGTCCAGTGAGTTTTGAGTCTTTGCAGGCAGGCATGGTTAGGATAAGGACATGTTATAAGGCATCTGCAATCGTTTTATATAAAATTCAGGGCTTTTTGTCAAAAAAGGGAACAAAGAAGTTAGGTGACTGGGGTGTGTTTGGGGGTCCAAACTTAATTGAAAATCTTGAAAGGCATTCTACCCTATTTAATTTTCTCAAAATGAGAATGAAGTTACTCAAGAATAAATCTAAATGACAGGTGTTTTCCCAGTTAGGTAAAGATTCAGGCTTAAGCATTAAAATCAGGAAAAATTCTCATGCATCTTCTTTGATTTCAACTTATATTTTCAAGGCTTTTTTTCAGTAAATTGAAATTGGTAAATAGGAATCAGGACAGGACAAGTGGAACAATTTGTAGACAATATTTTTTTCAAACAATTCTACCTTATTTAATTAACCCATTACTAGGTTAAGATGGATGAAAATAAAGAAATTTTCAAGTGGCCAGGGAGTTTTGAGACTTTGGTCGCAGGCATGGTTAGGAAAAGGACATGTTATAAGGCATCTTCAATCATTTAATATAGAAATTCAGGGCTTTTTGTCAAAAAAGGGAACAAAGAAGTTAGGTGACTGGGGTGTGTTTGGGGGACCAAATTGTAATTGAAAATCTTGAAAGGCATTCTACCCTATTTAATTTTCTCAAAATGAGAATGAAGTTACTCAAGAATAAATCTAAATGACAGATGTTTTCCCAGTTAGGTAAAGATTCAGGCTTTAGCATTAAAATCAGGAAATATACTCATGCATCTTCTTTGATTTCAACTTATATTTTCAAGGCTTTTTTCAGTAAATTTAAGTGGTAAATAGGAATTAGGACATGACAAGTGGACCAATTTGTAGATAATAATCTTTTCAAACCATTCTACCTTATTTAATTAACCAATTACTAGGTTAAGATGGATGAAAATAAAGAAATTTTCAGGTGTCAAGTGAGTTTTGAGTCTTTGGTGGCAGGCATGGTTAGGATAAGGACATGTTATAAGGCATCTTCAATCGTTTTATATAAAATTCAGGGCTTTTTGTCAAAAAAGGGAACAAAGAAGTTAGGTGACTGGGGTGTGTTTGGGGGTCCAAACTGAATTGAAAATCTTGAAAGGCATTCTACCCTATTTAATTTTCTGATAATGAGAATGAAGTTACTCAAGAATAAATCTAAAAGACAGGTGTTTTCCCAGTTTCTAGTTAAAATGGTGGAACAAAATAAAGAAATTTTCAAGTGGCCTGTGAGTTTTGAGACTTTGGTGGCAGGCATGTTATAAGGCATCTTCAATCATTTTATATAGAAATTCAGGGCTTTTTGTCAAAACACGGAACAAAGAAGTTAGGTGACTGGGGTGTGTTTGGGGGACCAAATTGTAATTGAAAATCTTAAAAGGCATTCTACCCCATTTAATTTTCTCAAAATGAGAATGAAGTTACTCAAGAATAAATCTAAATGACAGGTGTTTTCCCAGTTAGGTAAAGATTCAGGCTTAAGCATTAAAATCAGGAAAAATTCTCATGCATCTTCTTAGATTTCAACTTATATTTTCAAGGCTTTTTTTCAGTAAATTGAAATTGGTAAATAGGAATCAGGACATGACAAGTGGACCAATTTGTAGACAATATTTTTTTCAAACAATTCTACCTTATTTAATTAACCCATTACTAGGTTAAGATGGAACAAAATAAAGAAATTTTCTAGTGGCCAGTGAGTTTTGAGACTTTGGTCGCAGGCATGGTTAGGAAAAGGACATGTTATAAGGCTTCTTCAATCATTTAATATTAAAATCAGGGCTTTTTGTCAAAAAAGGGAACAAAGAAGTTAGGTGACTGGGGTGTGTTTGGGGGACCAAATTGTAATTGAAAATCTTGAAAGGCATTCTACCCTATTTAATTTTCTCAAAATGAGAATGAAGTTACTCAAGAATTAATCTAAATGACAGGTGTTTTCCCAGTTAGGTAAAGATTCAGGCTTTAGCATTAAAATCAGGAAATATTCTCATGCATCTTCTTTGATTTCAACTTATATTTTCAAGGCTTTTTTTCAGTAAATTTAAGTGGTAAATAGGAATTAGGACACGACAAGTGGACCAATTTGTAGATAATAATCTTTTCAAACCATTCTACCTTATTTAATTAACCCATTACTAGGTTAAGATGGATGAAAATAAAGAAATTTTCAGGTGTCCAGTGAGTTTTGAGTCTTTGGTGGCAGGCATGGTTAGGATAAGGTCATGTTATAAGGCATCTTCAATCGTTTTATATAAAATTCAGGGCTTTTTGTCAAAAAAGGGAACAAAGAAGTTAGGTGACTGGGGTGTGTTTGGGGGTCCAAACTGAATTGAAAATCTTGAAAGGCATTCTACCCTATTTAATTTTCTCAAAATGAGAATGAAGTAACTCAAGAATAAATCTAAATGACAGGTGTTTTCCCAGTTAGGTAAAGATTCAGGCTTAAGCATTAAAATCAGGAAAAATTCTCATGCATCTTCTTTGATTTCAACTTATATTTTCAAGGCTTTTTTTCAGTAAATTGAAATTGGTAAATAGGAATCAGGACAGGACAAGTGGAACAATTTGTAGATAATAATTTTTTCAAACAATTCTACCTTATTTAATTAACCCATTACTAGGTTAAGATGGATGAAAATAAAGAAATTTTCAAGTGGCCAGTGAGTTTTGAGTCTTTGGTCACAGGCATGGTTAGGAAAAGGACATGTTATAAGGCATCTTCAATCATTTTATATAGAAATTCAGGGCTTTTTGTCAAAAAAGGGAACAAAGAAGTTAGGTGACTGGGGTGTGTTTTGGGGTCCAAACTGAATTGAAAATCTTGAAAGGCATTCTACCCTATTTAATTTTCTCAAAATGAGAATGAAGTTACTCAAGAATAAATCTAAATGACAGGTGTTTTCCCAGTTAGGTAAAGATTCAGGCTTTAGCATTAAAATCAGGAAATATTCTCATGCATCTTCTTTGTTTTCAACTTATATTTTCAAGGCTTTTTTTCAGTAAATTTAAGTGGTAAATAGGAATTAGGACACGACAAGTGGACCAATTTGTAGATAATAATCTTTTCAAACCATTCTACCTTATTTAATTAACCCATTACTAGGTTAAGATGGATGAAAATAAAGAAATTTTCAGGTGTCCAGTGAGTTTTGAGTCTTTGGTGGCAGGCATGGTTAGGATCAGGACATGTTATAAGGCATCTTCAATCGTTTTATATAAAATTCAGGGCTTTTTGTCAAAAAAGGGAACAAAGAAGTTAGGTGACTGGGGTGTGTTTGGGGGTCCAAACTGAATTGAAAATCTTGAAAGGCATTCTACCCTATTTAATTTTCTCAAAATGAGAATGAAGTTACTCAAGAATAAATCTAAATGACAGGTGTTTTCCCAGTTTAAGTAAAGATTCAGGCTTAAGCATTAAAATCAGGAAAAATTCTCATGCATCTTCTTTGATTTCAACTTATATTTTCAAGGCTTTTTTTCAGTAAATTGAAATTGGTAAATAGGAATCAGGACAGGACAAGTGGAACAATTTGTAGATAATAATTTTTTCAAACAATTCTACCTTATTTAATTAACCCATTACTAGGTTAAGATGGATGAAAATAAAGAAATTTTCAAGTGGCCAGTGAGTTTTGAGTCTTTGGTCACAGGCATGGTTAGGAAAAGGACATGTTATAAGGCATCTTCAATCATTTTATATAGAAATTCAGGGCTTTTTGTCAAAAAAGGGAACAAAGAAGTTAGGTGACTGGGGTGTGTTTTGGGGTCCAAACTGAATTGAAAATCTTGAAAGGCATTCTACCCTATTTAATTTTCTCAAAATGAGAATGAAGTTACTCAAGAATAAATCTAAATGACAGGTGTTTTCCCAGTTAGGTAAAGATTCAGGCTTAAGCATTAAAATCAGGAAATATTCTCATGCATCTTCTTTTTTTTCAACTTATATTTTCAAGGCTTTTTTTCAGTAAATTTAAGTGGTAAATAGGAATTAGGACACGACAAGTGGACCAATTTGTAGATAATAATCTTTTCAAACCATTCTACCTTATTTAATTAACCCATTACTAGGTTAAGATGGATGAAAATAAAGAAATTTTCAGGTGTCCAGTGAGTTTTGAGTCTTTGGTGGCAGGCATGGTTAGGATCAGGACATGTTATAAGGCATCTTCAATCGTTTTATATAAAATTCAGGGCTTTTTGTCAAAAAAGGGAACAAAGAAGTTAGGTGACTGGGGTGTGTTTGGGGGTCCAAACTGAATTGAAAATCTTGAAAGGCATTCTACCCTATTTAATTTTCTCAAAATGAGAATGAAGTTACTCAAGAATAAATCTAAATGACAGGTGTTTTCCCAGTTACTAGTTAAAATGGTGGAACAAAATAAAGAAATTTTCAAGAGGCCTGTGAGTTTTGAGACTTTGGTGGCAGGCATGTTATAAGGCATCTTCAATCATTTTATATAGAAATTCAAGGCTTTTTGTCAAAACATGGATCAAAGAAGTTAGGTGACTTGGGTGTGTTTGGGGGACCAAATTGTAATTGAAAATCTTAAAAGGCATTCTACCCCATTTAATTTTCTCAAAATGAGAATGAAGTTACTCAAGAATAAATCTAAATGACAGGTGTTTTCCCAGTTAGGTAAAGATTCAGGCTTAAGCATTAAAATCAGATAATATTCTCATGCATCTTCTTTGATTTCAACTTATATTTTCAAGGCTTTTTTTCAGTAAATTTAAGTGGTAAATAGGAATTAGGACACAACAAGTGGACCAATTTGTAGATAATAATCTTTTCAAACCATTCTACCTTATTTAATTAACCCATTACTAGGTTAAGATGGATGAAAATAAAGAAATTTTTCAGGTGTCCAGTGAGTTTTGAGTCTTTGGTGGCAGGCATGGTTAGGATAAGGACATGTAATAAGGCATCTTCAATCGTTTTATATAAAATTCAGGGCTTTTTGTCAAAAAAGGGAACAAAGAAGTTAGGTGACTTGGGTGTGTTTGGGGGTCCAAACTGAATTGAAAATCTTGAAAGGCATTCTACCCTATTTAATTTTCTCAAAATGAGAATGAAGTTACTCAAGAATAAATCTAAATGACAGGTGTTTTCCCAGTTAGGTAAAGATTCAGGCTTAAGCATTAAAATCAGGAAAAATTCTCATGCATCTTCTTTGATTTCAACTTATATTTTCAAGGCTTTTTTTCAGTAAATTGAAATTGGTAAATAGGAATCAGGACAGGACAAGTGGAACAATTTGTAGACAATATTTTTTTCAAACCATTCTACCTTATTTAATTAACCCATTACTAGGTTAAGATGGAACAAAATAAAGAAATTTTCAAGTGGCCAGTGATCTTCAATCAATTTATATAAAAATTCAGGGCATTTTGTCAAAAAAGGGAACAAAGAAGTTAGGTGACTGGGGTTGTTTATGGGACCAAATTGTAATTGAAAATCTTGATTGGCATTCTACCCTATTTAATTTTCTCAAAATGAGAATGAAGTTACTCAAGAATAAATCTAAATGACAGGTGTTTTCCCAGTTAGGCAAAGATTCAGGCATTAGCATTAAAATCAGGAAAAATTCTCATGCATCTTCTTTGATTTCAACTTATATTTTCAAGGCTTTTTTTCAGTAAATTCAAATGGTAATTAGGAATCAGGACACGACAAGTGGACCAATTTGTAGATAATAATCTTTTCAAACCATTCTACCTTATTTAATTAACTCCTTACTAGGTTAAGATGGATGAAAATAAAGAAATTTTCAAGTGACCAGTGAGTTTTGAGTCTTTGGTGGCAGGCATGGTTAGGATAAGGACATGTTATAAGGCATCTTCAATCGTTTTATATAAAATTCAGGGCTTTTTGTCAAAAAAGGGAACAAAGAAGTTAGGTGACTGGGGTGTGTTTGGGGGTCCAAACTTAATTGAAAATCTTGAAAGGCATTCTACCCTATTTAATTTTCTCAAAATGAGAATGAAGTTACTCAAGAAAAAATCTAAATGACAGGTGTTTTCCCAGTTAGGTAAAGATTCAGGCTTAAGCATTAAAATCAGGAAAAATTCTCATGCATCTTCTTTGATTTCAACTTATATTTTCAAGGCTTTTTTTCAGTAAATTGAAATTGGTAAATAGGAATCAGGACAGGACAAGTTGACCAATTTCTAGATAATAATTTTTTCAAACCATTCTACCTTATCTAAATTACCCATTTCTAGGTTAAGATGGAACAAAATAAAGAAATTTTCCAGTGGCCAGTGAGTTTTGAGACTTTGGTGGCAGGCATGGTTAGGATAAGGACATGTTATAAGGCATTTTCAATCAGTTTATATAAAAATTCAGGGCATTTTGTCAAAAAAGGGAACAAAGAAGTTAGGTGACTGGGGTGTGTTTGGGGGACCAAATTGTAATTGAAAATCTTGAAAGGCATTCTACCCTATTTAATTTTCTCAAAATGAGAATGAAGTTACTCAAGAATAAATCTAAATGACAGGCGTTTTCCCAGTTAAGTAAAGATTCAGGCTTAAGCATTAAAATCAGGAAATATTCTCATGCATCTTCTTTGATTTCAACTTATATTTTCAAGGCTTTTTTTTTCAGTAAATTGAAATTGTTAAATAGGTATCAGGACACGACAAGTTGACCAATTTGTAGATAATAATCTTTTCAAACCATTCTACCTTATTTGATTAACCCATTACTAGGTTAAGATGGATGAAAATAAAGAAATTTTCAAATGTCCAGTGAGTTTTGAGTCTTTGGTGGCAGGCATGGTTAGGATATGGACATGTTATAAGGCATCTGCAATCGTTTTATATAAAATTCAGGGCTTTTTGTCAAAAAAGGGAACAAAGAAGTTAGGTGACTGGGGTGTGTTTGGGGGTCCAAACTGAATTGAAAATCTTGAAAGGCATTCTACCCTATTTAATTTTCTCAAAATGAGAATGAAGTTACTCAAGAATAAATCTAAATGACAGGTGTTTTCCCAGTTAGGTAAAGATTCAGGCTTAAGCATTAAAATCAGGAAAAATTCTCATGCATCTTCTTTGATTTCAACTTATATTTTCAAGGCTTTTTTTCAGTAAATTGAAATTGGTAAATAGGAATCAGGACAGGACAAGTGGACCAATTTGTAGATAATAATCTTTTCAAACAATTCTACCTTATTTAATTAACCCATTACTAGGTTAAGATGGAACAAAATAAAGAAATTTTCAAGTGGCCAGTGAGTTTTGAGACTTTGGTCGCAGGCATGGTTAGGAAAAGGACATGTTATAAGGCATCTTCAATCATTTAATATAGAAATTCAGGGCTTTTTGTCAAAAAAGGGAACAAAGAAGTTAGGTGACTGGGGTGTGTTTGGGGGACCAAATAGTAATTGAAAATCTTAAAAGGCATTCTACCCTATTTAATTTTCTCAAAATGAGAATGAAGTTACTCAAGAAAAAATCTAAATGACAGATGTTTTCCCAGTTAGGTAAAGATTCAGGCTTTAGCATTAAAATCAGGAAATATTCTCATGCATCTTCTTTGATTTCAACTTATATTTTCAAGGCTTTTTTTCAGTAAATTTAAGTGGTAAATAGGAATTAGGACATGACAAGTGGACCAATTTGTAGATAATAATCTTTTCAAACCATTTTACCTTATTTAATTAACCCATTACTAGGTTAAGATGGATGAAAATAAAGAAATTTTCAGGTGTCCAGTGAGTTTTGAGTCTTTGGTGGCAGGCATGGTTAGGATAAGGACATGTTATAAGGCATCTTCAATCGTTTTATATAAAATTCAGGGCTTTTTGTCAAAAAAGGGAACAAAGAAGTTAGGTGACTGGGGTGTGTTTGGGGGTCCAAACTGAATTGAAAATCTTGAAAGGCATTCTACCCTATTTAATTTTCTCAAAATGAGAATGAAGTTACTCAAGAATAAATCTAAAAGACAGGTGTTTTCCCAGTTTCTAGTTAAAATGGTGGAACAAAATAAAGAAATTTTCAAGAGGCCTGTGAGTTTTGAGACTTTGGTGGCAGGCATGTTATAAGGCATCTTCAATCATTTTATATAGAAATTCAGGGCTTTTTGTCAAAACACGGAACAAAGAAGTTAGGTGACTGGGGTGTGTTTGGGGGACCAAATTGTAATTGAAAATCTTAAAAGGCATTCTACCCCATTTAATTTTCTCAAAATGAGAATGAAGTTACTCAAGAATAAATCTAAATGACAGGTGTTTTCCCAGTTAGGTAAAGATTCAGGCTTTAGCATTAAAATCAGATAATATTCTCATGCATCTTCTTTGATTTCAACTTATATTTTCAAGGCTTTTTTTCAGTAAATTTTAGTGGTAAATAGGAATTAGGACACGACAAGTGGACCAATTTGTAGATAATAATCTTTTCAAACCATTCTACCTTATTTAATTAACCCATTACTAGGTTAAGATGGATGAAAATAAAGAAATTTTCAGGTGTCCAGTGAGTTTTGAGTCTTTGGTGGCAGGCATGGTTAGGATAAGGACATGTTATAAGGCATCTTCAATCATTTAATATAGAAATTCAGGGCTTTTTGTCAAAAAAGGGAACAAAGAAGTTAGGTGACTGGGGTGTGTTTGGGGGTCCAAACTGAATTGAAAATCTTGAAAGGCATTCTACCCTATTTCATTTTCTCAAAATGAGAATGAAGTTACTCAAGAATAAATCTAAAAGACAGGTGTTTTCCCAGTTAGGTAAAGATTCAGGCTTAAGCATTGAAATCAGGAAAAATTCTCATGCATCTTCTTTGATTTCAACTTATATTTTCAAGGCTTTTTTTCAGTAAATTGAAATTGGTAAATAGGAATCAGGACAGGACAAGTGGAACAATTTGTAGACAATATTTTTTTCAAACAATTCTACCTTATTTAATTAACCCATTACTAGGTTAAGATGGAACAAAATAAAGAAATTTTCAAGTGTCCAGTGAGTTTTGAGACTTTGGTCGCAGGCATGGTTAGGAAAAGGACATGTTATAAGGCATCTTCAATCATTTAATATAGAAATCAGGGCTTTTTGTCAAAAAAGGGAATAAAGAAGTTAGGTGACTGCTGTGTGTTTGGGGGACCAAATTGTAATTGAAAATCTTGAAAGGCATTCTACCCTATTTAATTTTCTCAAAATGAGAATGAAGTTACTCAAGAATAAATCTAAATGACAGATGTTTTCCCAGTAAGGTAAAGATTCAGGCTTTAGCATTAAAATCAGGAAATATTCTCATGCATCTTCTTTGATTTCAACTTATATTTTCAAGGCTTTTTTTCAGTAAATTTAAGTGGTAAATAGGAATCAGGACAGGACAAGTGGACCAATTTGTAGATAATAATCTTTTCAAACCATTCTACCTTATTTAATTAACCAATTACTAGGTTAAGATGGATGAAAATAAAGAAATTTTCAGGTGTCCAGTGAGTTTTGAGTCTTTGGTGGCAGGCATGGTTAGGATAAGGACATGTTATAAGGCATCTTCAATCGTTTTATATAAAATTCAGGGCTTTTTGTCAAAAAAGGGAACAAAGAAGTTAGGTGACTGGGGTGTGTTTGGGGGTCCAAACTGAATTGAAAATCTTGAAAGGCATTCTACCCTATTTAATTTTCTCAAAATGAGAATGAAGTTACTCAAGAATAAATCTAAAAGACAGGTGTTTTCCCAGTTAGGTAAAGATTCAGGCTTTAGCATTAAAATCAGGAAAAATTCTCATGCATCTTCTTTGATTTCAACTTATATTTTCAAGGCTTTTTTTCAGTAAATTGAAATTGGTAAATAGGAATCAGGACAGGACAAGTGGAACAATTTGTAGATAATAATTTTTTCAAACAATTCTACCTTATTTAATTAACCCATTACTAGGTTAAGATGGATGAAAATAAAGAAATTTTCAAGTGGCCAGTGAGTTTTGAGTCTTTGGTCACAGGCATGGTTAGGAAAAGGACATGTTATAAGGCATCTTCAATCATTTTATATAGAAATTCAGGGCTTTTTGTCAAAAAAGGGAACAAAGAAGTTAGGTGACTGGGGTGTGTTTGGGGGTCCAAACTGAATTGAAAATCTTGAAAGGCATTCTACCCTATTTAATTTTCTCAAAATGAGAATGAAGTTACTCAAGAATAAATCTAAATGACAGGTGTTTTCCCAGTTAGGTAAAGATTCAGGCTTTAGCATTAAAATCAGGAAATATTCTCATGCATCTTCTTTGTTTTCAACTTATATTTTCAAGGCTTTTTTTCAGTAAATTTAAGTGGTAAATAGGAATTAGGACACGACAAGTGGACCAATTTGTAGATAATAATCTTTTCAAACCATTCTACCTTATTTAATTTACCCATTACTAGGTTAAGATGGATGAAAATAAAGAAATTTTCAGGTGTCCAGTGAGTTTTGAGTCTTTGGTGGCAGGCATGGTTAGGATAAGGACATGTTATAAGGCATCTTCAATCATTTTATATAGAAATTCAGGGCTTTTTGTCAAAACACGGAACAAAGAAGTTAGGTGACTGGGGTGTGTTTGGGGGACCAAATTGTAATTGAAAATCTTAAAAGGCATTCTACCCCATTTAATTTTCTCAAAATGAGAATGAAATTACTCAAGAATAAATCTAAATGACAGGTGTTTTCCCAGTTAGGTAAAGATTCAGGCTTTAGCATTGAAATCAGATAATATTCTCATGCATCTTCTTTGATTTCAACTTATATTTTCAAGGCTTTTTTTCAGTAAATTTAAGTGGTAAATAGGAATTAGGACACGACAAGTGGACCAATTTGTAGATAATAATCTTTTCAAACCATTCTACCTTATTTAATTAACCCATTACTAGGTTAAGATGGATGAAAATAAAGAAATTTTCAGGTGTCCAGTGAGTTTTGAGTCTTTGGTGGCAGGCATGGTTAGGATAAGGACATGTTATAAGGCATCTTCAATCATTTAATATAGAAATTCAGGGCTTTTTGTCAAAAAAGGGAACAAAGAAGTTAGGTGACTGGGGTGTGTTTGGGGGTCCAAACTGAATTGAAAATCTTGAAAGGCATTCTACCCTATTTAATTTTCTCAAAATGAGAATGAAGTTACTCAAGAATAAATCTAAAAGACAGGTGTTTTCCCAGTTAGGTAAAGATTCAGGCTTAAGCATTAAAATCAGGAAATATTCTCATGCATCTTCTTTGATTTCAACTTATATTTTCAAGGCTTTTTTTCAGTAAATTGAAATTGGTAAATAGGAATCAGGACAGGACAAGTGGAACAATTTGTAGACAATATTTTTTTCAAACAATTCTACCTTATTTAATTAACCCATTACTAGGTTAAGATGGAACAAAATAAAGAAATTTTCAAGTGTCCAGTGAGTTTTGAGACTTTGGTCGCAGGCATGGTTAGGAAAAGGACATGTTATAAGGCATCTTCAATCATTTAATATAGAAATCAGGGCTTTTTGTCAAAAAAGGGAATAAAGAAGTTAGGTGACTGGGGTGTGTTTGGGGGACCAAATTGTAATTGAAAATCTTGAAAGGCATTCTACCCTATTTAATTTTCTCAAAATGAGAATGAAGTTACTCAAGAATAAATCTAAATGACAGATGTTTTCCCAGTAAGGTAAAGATTCAGGCTTTAGCATTAAAATCAGGAAATATTCTCATGCATCTTCTTTGATTTCAACTTATATTTTCAAGGCTTTTTTTCAGTAAATTTAAGTGGTAAATAGGAATTAGGACACGACAAGTGGACCAATTTGTAGATAATAATCTTTTCAAACCATTCTACCTTATTTAATTAACCCATTACTAGGTTAAGATGGATGAAAATAAAGAAATTTTCAGGTGTCCAGTGAGTTTTGAGTCTTTGGTGGCAGGCATGGTTAGGATAAGGACATGTTATAAGGCATCTTCAATCGTTTTATATAAAATTCAGGGCTTTTTGTCAAAAAAGGGAACAAAGAAGTTAGGTGACTGGGGTGTGTTTGGGGGTCCAAACTGAATTGAAAATCTTGAAAGGCATTCTACCCTATTTAATTTTCTCAAAATGAGAATGAAGTTACTCAAGAATAAATCTAAATGACAGGTGTTTTCCCAGTTAGGTAAAGATTCAGGCTTTAGCATTAAAATCAGGAAATATTCTCATGCATCTTCTTTGATTTCAACTTATATTTTCAAGGCTTTTTTTCAGTAAATTGAAATTGGTAAATAGGAATCAGGACAGGACAAGTGGAACAATTTGTAGATAATAATTTTTTCAAACAATTCTACCTTATTTAATTAACCCATTACTAGGTTAAGATGGATGAAAATAAAGAAATTTTCAAGTGGCCAGTGAGTTTTGAGTCTTTGGTCACAGGCATGGTTAGGAAAAGGACATGTTATAAGGCATCTTCAATCATTATATATAGAAATTCAGGGCTTTTTGTCAAAAAAGGGAACAAAGAAGTTAGGTGACTGGGGTGTGTGGGGATCCAAACTGAATTGAAAATCTTGAAAGGCATTCTACCCTATTTAATTTTCTCAAAATGAGAATGAAGTTACTCAAGAATAAATCTAAATGACAGGTGTTTTCCCAGTTAGGTAAAGATTCAGGCTTTAGCATTAAAATCAGGAAATATTCTCATGCATCTTCTTTGTTTTCAACTTATATTTTCAAGGCTTTTTTTCAGTAAATTTAAGTGGTAAATAGGAATTAGGACACGACAAGTGGACCAATTTGTAGATAATAATCTTTTCAAACCATTCTACCTTATTTAATTTACCCATTACTAGGTTAAGATGGATGAAAATAAAGAAATTTTCAGGTGTCCAGTGAGTTTTGAGTCTTTGGTGGCAGGCATGGTTAGGATAAGGACATGTTATAAGGCATCTTCAATCGTTTTATATAAAATTCAGGGCTTTTTGTCAAAAAAGGGAACAAAGAAGTTAGGTGACTGGGGTGTGTTTGGGGGTCCAAACTGAATTGAAAATCTTGAAAGGCATTCTACCCTATTTAATTTTCTCAAAATGAGAATGAAGTTACTCAAGAATAAATCTAAAAGACAGGTGTTTTCCCAGTTTCTAGTTAAAATGGTGGAACAAAATAAAGAAATTTTCAAGTGGCCTGTGAGTTTTGAGACTTTGGTGGCAGGCATGTTATAAGGCATCTTCAATCATTTTATATAGAAATTCAGGGCTTTTTGTCAAAACACGGAACAAAGAAGTTAGGTGACTGGGGTGTGTTTGGGGGACCAAATTGTAATTGAAAATCTTAAAAGGCATTCTACCCCATTTAATTTTCTCAAAATGAGAATGAAGTTACTCAAGAATAAATCTAAATGACAGGTGTTTTCCCAGTTAGGTAAAGATTCAGGCTTAAGCATTAAAATCAGGAAATATTCTCATGCATCTTCTTTGATTTCAACTTATATTTTCAAGGCTTTTTTTCAGTAAATTTAAGTGGTAAATAGGAATTAGGACACGACAAGTGGACCAATTTGTAGATAATAATCTTTTCAAACCATTCTACCTTATTTAATTAACCCATTACTAGGTTAAGATGGATGAAAATAAAGAAATTTTCAGGTGTCCAGTGAGTTTTGAGTCTTTGGTGGCAGGCATGGTTAGGATAAGGACATGTTATAAGGCATCTTCAATCGTTTTATATAAAATTCAGGGCTTTTTGTCAAAAAAGGGAACAAAGAAGTTAGGTGACTGGGGTGTGTTTGGGGGTCCAAACTGAATTGAAAATCTTGAAAGGCATTCTACCCTATTTAATTTTCTCAAAATGAGAATGAAGTTACTCAAGAATAAATCTAAATGACAGGTGTTTTCCCAGTTAGGTAAAGATTCAGGCTTAAGCATTAAAATCAGGAAAAATTCTCATGCATCTTCTTTGATTTCAACTTATATTATCAAGGCTTTTTTCAGTA
Source organism: Fragum fragum (assembly GCA_946902895.1). NCBI lineage: Eukaryota > Metazoa > Mollusca > Bivalvia > Cardiida > Cardiidae > Fragum > Fragum fragum. Next base: position 1,089,608 of record OX336367.1, read on the forward strand.
AATTGAAATTGGTAAATAGGAATCAGGACAGGACAAGCGGACCAATTTGTAGATAATAATTTTTTCAAACAATTCTACCTTATTTAATTAACCCATTACTAGGTTAAGATGGAACAAAATAAAGAAATTTTCAAGTGGCCAGTGAGTTTTGAGACTTTGGTCGCAGGCATGGTTAGGAAAAGGACATGTTATAAGGCATCTTCAATCATTTTATATAGAAATTCAGGGCTTTTTGTCAAAACACGGAACAAAGAAGTTAGGTGACTGGGGTGTGTTTGGGGGACCAAATTGTAATTGAAAATCTTGAAAGGCATTCTACCCTATTTAATTTTCTCAAAATGAGAATGAAGTTACTCAAGAATAAATCTAAATGACAGATGTTTTCCCAGTTAGGTAAAGATTCAGGCTTTAGCATTAAAATCAGGAAATATTCTCATGCATCTTCTTTGATTTCAACTTATATTTTCAAGGCTTTTTTTCAGTAAATTTAAGTGGTAAATAGGAATTAGGACAGGACAAGTGGACCAATTTGTAGATAATAATCTTTTCAAACCATTCTACCTTATTTAATTAACCCATTACTAGGTTAAGATGGATGAAAATAAAGAAATTTTCAGGTGTCCAGTGAGTTTTGAGTCTTTGGTGGCAGGCATGGTTAGGATAAGGACATGTTATAAGGCATCTTCAATCGTTTTATATAAAATTCAGGGCTTTTTGTCAAAGGGAACAAAGAAGTTAGGTGACTGGGGTGTGTTTGGGGGTCCAAACTGAATTGAAAATCTTGAAAGGCATTCTACCCTATTTAATTTTCTCAAAATGAGAATGAAGTTACTCAAGAATAAATCTAAATGACAGGTGTTTTCCCAGTTAGGTAAAGATTCAGGCTTAAGCATTAAAATCAGGAAAAATTCTCATGCATCTTCTTTGATTTCAACTTATATTTTCAAGGCTTTTTTTCAGTAAATTGAAATTGGTAAATAGGAATCAGGACAGGACAAGTGGAACAATTTGTAGATAATAATTTTTTCAAACAATTCTACCTTATTTAATTAACCCATTACTAGGTTAAGATGGATGAAAATAAAGCAATTTTCAAGTGGCCAGTGAGTTTTGAGTCTTTGGTCACAGGCATGGTTAGGGAAAGGACATGTTATAAGGCATCTTCAATCATTTTATATAGAAATTCAGGGCTTTTTGTCAAAAAAGGGAACAAAGAAGTTAGGTGACTGGGGTGTGTTTTGGGGTCCAAACTGAATTGAAAATCTTGAAAGGCATTCTACCCTATTTAATTTTCCCAAAATGAGAATGAAGTCACTCAAGAATAAATCTAAATGACAGGTGTTTTCCCAGTTAGGTAAAGATTTAGGCTTTAGCATTAAAATCAGGAAATATTCTCATGCATCTTCTTTGTTTTCAACTTATATTTTCAAGGCTTTTTTTCAGTAAATTTAAGTGGTAAATAGGAATTAGGACACGACAAGTGGACCAATTTGTAGATAATAATCTTTTCAAACCATTCTACCTTATTTAATTAACCCATTACTAGGTTAAGATGGATGAAAATAAAGAAATTTTCAGGTGTCCAGTGAGTTTTGAGTCTTTGGTGGCAGGCATGGTTAGGATAAGGACATGTTTTAAGGCATCTTCAATCGTTTTATATAAAATTCAGGGCTTTTTGTCAAAAAAGGGAACAAAGAAGTTAGGTGACTGGGGTGTGTTGGGGGTCCAAACTGAATTGAAAATCTTGAAAGGCATTCTACCCTATTTAATTTTCTCAAAATGAGAATGAAGTTACTCAAGAATAAATCTAAATGACAGGTGTTTTCCCATATACTAGTTAAAATGGTGGAACAAAATAAAGAAATTTTCAAGTGGCCTGTGAGTTTTGAGACTTTAGTGGCAGGCATGTTATAAGGCATCTTCAATCATTTTATATAGAAATTCAAGGCTTTTTGTCAAAACATGGAACAAAGAAGTTAGGTGACTGGGGTGTGTTTGGGGAACCAAATTGTAATTGAAAATCTTAAAAGGCATTCTACCCCATTTAATTTTCTCAAAATGAGAATGAAGTTACTCAAGAATAAATCTAAATGACAGGTGTTTTCCCAGTTAGGTAAAGATTCAGGCTTAAGCATTAAAATCAGATAATATTCTCATGCATCTTCTTTGATTTCAACTTATATTTTCAAGGCTTTTTTTTCAGTAAATTTAAGTGGTAAATAGGAATTAGGACACGACAAGTGGACCAATTTGTAGATAATAATCTTTTCAAACCATTCTACCTTATTTAATTAACCCATTACTAGGTTAAGATGGATGAAAATAAAGAAATTTTCAGGTGTCCAGTGAGTTTTGAGTCTTTGGTGGCAGGCATGGTTAGGATAAGGACATGTTAAAAGGCATCTTCAATCGTTTTATATAAAATTCAGGGCTTTTTGTCAAAAAAGGGAACAAAGAAGTTAGGTGACTGGGTTGTGTTTGGGGGTCCAAACTGAATTGAAAATCTTGAAAGGCATTCTACCCTATTTAATTTTCTCAAAATGAGAATGAAGTTACTCAAGAATAAATCTAAATGACAGGTGTTTTCCCAGTTAGGTAAAGATTCAGGCTTAAGCATTAAAATCAGGAAAAATTCTCATGCATCTTCTTTGATTTCAACTTATATTTTCAAGGCTTTTTTTCAGTAAATTGAAATTGGTAAATAGGAATCAGGACAGGACAAGTTGACCAATTTGTAGATAATTATCTTTTCAAACCATTCTACCTTATCTAAATTACCCATTACTAGGTTAAGATGGAACAAAATAAAGAAATTTTCCAGTGGCCAGTGAGTTTTGAGACTTTGGTGGCAGGCATGGTTAGGATAAGGACATGTTTTAAGGCATCTTCAATCGTTTTATATAGAAATTCAGGGCTTTTTGTCAAAAAAGGGAACAAAGAAGTTAGGTGACTGGGGTGTGTTTGGGGGTCCAAACTGAATTGAAAATCTTGAAAGGCATTCTACCCTATTTAATTTTCTCAAAATGAGAATGAAGTTACTCAAGAATAAATCTAAATGACAGGTGTTTTCCCAGTTAGGTAAAGATTCAGGCTTAAGCATTAAAATCAGGAAAAATTCTCATGCATCTTCTTTGATTTCAACTTATATTTTCAAGGCATTTTTCAGTAAATTGAAATTGGTAAATAGGAATCAGGACAGGACAAGTGGAACAATTTGTAGATAATAATTTTTTCAAACAATTCTACCTTATTTAATTAACCCATTACTAGGTTAAGATGGATGAAAATAAAGCAATTTTCAAGTGGCCAGTGAGTTTTGAGTCTTTGGTCGCAGGCATGGTTAGGGAAAGGACATGTTATAAGGCATCTTCAATCATTTTATATAGAAATTCAGGGCTTTTTGTCAAAAAAGGGAACAAAGAAGTTAGGTGACTGGGGTGTGTTTTGGGGTCCAAACTGAATTGAAAATCTTGAAAGGCATTCTACCCTATTTAATTTTCTCAAAATGAGAATGAAGTTACTCAAGAATAAATCTAAATGACAGGTGTTTTCCCAGTTAGGTAAAGATTCAGGCTTTAGCATTAAAATCAGGAAATATTCTCATGCATCTTCTTTGTTTTCAACTTATATTTTCAAGGCTTTTTTTCAGTAAATTTAAGTGGTAAATAGGAATTAGGACACGACAAGTGGACCAATTTGTAGATAATAATCTTTTCAAACCATTCTACCTTATTTAATTAACCCATTACTAGGTTAAGATGGATGAAAATAAAGAAATTTTCAGGTGTCCAGTGAGTTTTGAGTCTTTGGTGGCAGGCATGGTTAGGATAAGGACATGTTTTAAGGCATCTTCAATCGTTTTATATAAAATTCAGGGCTTTTTGTCAAAAAAGGGAACAAAGAAGTTAGGTGACTGGGGTGTGTTGGGGGTCCAAACTGAATTGAAAATCTTGAAAGGCATTCTACCCTATTTAATTTTCTCAAAATGAGAATGAAGTTACTCAAGAATAAATCTAAATGACAGGTGTTTTCCCAGTTACTAGTTAAAATGGTGGAACAAAATAAAGAAATTTTCAAGTGGCCTGTGAGTTTTGAGACTTTAGTGGCAGGCATGTTATAAGGCATCTTCAATCATTTTATATAGAAATTCAAGGCTTTTTGTCAAAACATGGAACAAAGAAGTTAGGTGACTGGGTGTGTTTGGGGAACCAAATTGTAATTGAAAATATTAAAAGGCATTCTACCCCATTTAATTTTCTCAAAATGAGAATGAAGTTACTCAAGAATAAATCTAAATGACAGGTGTTTTCCAAGTTAGGTAAAGATTCAGGCTTAAGCATTAAAATCAGATAATATTCTCATGCATCTTCTTTGATTTCAACTTATATTTTCAAGGCTTTTTTTCAGTAAATTTAAGTGGTAAATAGGAATTAGGACACGACAAGTGGACCAATTTGTAGATAATAATCTTTTCAAACCATTCTACCTTATTTAATTAACCCATTACTAGGTTAAGATGGATGAAAATAAAGAAATTTTCAGGTGTCCAGTGAGTTTTGAGTCTTTGGTGGCAGGCATGGTTAGGATAAGGACATGTTATAAGGCATCTTCAATCGTTTTATATAAAATTCAGGGCTTTTTGTCAAAAAAGGGAACAAAGAAGTTAGGTGACTGGGGTGTGTTTGGGGGTCCAAACTGAATTGAAAATCTTGAAAGGCATTCTACCCTATTTAATTTTCTCAAAATGAGAATGAAGTTACTCAAGAATAAATCTAAATGACAGGTGTTTTCCCAGTTAGGTAAAGATTCAGGCTTAAGCATTAAAATCAGGAAAAATTCTCATGCATCTTCTTTGATTTCAACTTATATTTTCAAGGCTTTTTTCAGTAAATTGAAATTGGTAAATAGGAATCAGGACAGGACAAGCGGAACAATTTGCAGATAATAATTTTTTCAAACAATTCTACCTTATTTAATTAACCCATTACTAGGTTAAGGTGAAACAAAATAAAGAAATTTTCAAGTGGCCAGTGAGTTTTGAAACTTTGGTCGCAGGCATGGTTAGGAAAAGGACATGTTATAAGGCATCTTCAATCATTTAATATAGAAATTCAGGGCTTTTTGTCAAAAAAGGGAACAAAGAAGTTAGGTGACTGGGGTGTGTTTGGGGGACCAAATTGTAATTGAAAATCTTGAAAGGCATTCTACCCTATTTAATTTTCTCAAAATGAGAATGAAGTTACTCAAGAATAAATCTAAATGACAGGTGTTTTCCCAGTTAGGTAAAGATTCAGGCTTAAGCATTAAAATCAGGAAAAATTCTCATGCATCTTCTTTGATTTCAACTTATATTTTCAAGGCTTTTTTTCAGTAAATTGAAATTGGTAAATAGGAATCAGGACAGGACAAGTTGACCAATTTGTAGATAATTATCTTTTCAAACCATTCTACCTTATCTAAATAACCCATTACTAGGTTAAGATGGAACAAAATAAAGAAATTTTCCAGTGGCCAGTGAGTTTTGAGACTTTGGTGGCAGGCATGGTTAGGATAAGGACATGTTTTAAGGCATCTTCAATCGTTTTATATAAAATTCAGGGCTTTTTGTCAAAAAAGGGAACAAAGAAGTTAGGTGACTGGGGTGTGTTTGGGGGTCCAAACTGAATTGAAAATCTTGAAAGGCATTCTACCCTATTTAATTTTCTCAAAATGAGAATGAAGTTACTCAAGAATAAATCTAAATGACAGGTGTTTTCCCAGTTACTAGTTAAAAAGGTGGAACAAAATAAAGAAATTTTCAAGTGGCCTGTGAGTTTTGAGACTTTGGTGGAGGGATAGTTAGGATAATGACATGTTATAAGGCATCTTCAATCATTTTATATAAAATTCAGGGCTTTTTGTCAAAAAAGGGAACAAAGAAGTTAGGTGACTGGGGTGTTTTGGGGGGGACCAAATTGTAATTGAGAATATTGAAAGGCATTCTACCCTATTTAATTTTCACAAAATGAGCAAAATGACAGGTGTTTTCCCAGTTAGGTAAAGATTCAGGCTTCAGCATTAAAAACAGGAAATATTCTCATGCATCTTCTTTGATTTCAACTTATATTTTCAAGGCTTTTTTTCAGTAAATTGAAATTGTTAAATAGGAATCAGGACACAACAAGTTGACCAATTTGTAGATAATAATCTTTTCAAACCATTCTACCTTATTTAATTAACCCATTACTAGGTTAAGATGGAACAAAATAAAGAAATTTTCAAGTGGCCAGTGAGTTTTGAGACTTTGGTGGCAGGCATGGTTAGGATAAGGACATGTTATAAGGCATCTTCAATCATTTGATATAAAAATACAGGGCTTTTTGTCAAAAAAAGGGAACAAAGAAGTTAGGTGAATGGGATGTTGTTTGGGGACCAAATTGTAATTGAAAATCTTGAAAGGCATTCTACCCTATTTAATTTTCTCAAAATGAGAATGAAGTTACTCAAGAATAAATCTAAATGACAGGTGTTTTCCCAGTTACTTGTTAAAAAGGTGGAACAAAAAAAAGAAATTTTCAAGTGGCCTGTGAGTTTTGAGACTTTGATGGAGGGATGGTTAGGATAAGGACATGTTATAAGGCATCTTCAATCATTTTATATAAAATTCAGGGCTTTTTGTCAAAAAAGGGAACAAAGAAGTTAGGTGACTGGGGTGTGTTTGAGGGACAAAATTGTAATTGAGAATATTGAAAGGCATTCTACCCTATTTAATTTTCTCAAAATGAGAATTAAGTTACTCAAGAACAAATATGAATGACAGGTGTTTTCCCAGTAAGGTAAAGATTCAGGCTTCAGCATTAAAATCAAGAAATATTCTCATGCATCTTCTTTGATTTCAACCTATATTTTCAAGGCTTTTTTTCAGTAAATTGAAATTGTTAAATAGGAATCAGGACACGACAAGTTGACCAATTTGTAGATAATAATCTTTTCAAACCATTCTACCTTATTTAATTAACCCATTACTAGGTTAAGATGGAACAAAATAAAGAAATTTTCAAGTGGCCAGTGAGTTTTGAGACTTTGCTGGCAGGCATGGTTAGGATAAGGACATGTTATAAGGCATCTTCAATCATTTTATATAGAAATTCAGGGCTTTTTGTAAAAAAGGGAACAAAGAAGTTAGGTGACTGGGGTGTGTTTGGGGGACCAAATTGTAATTGAAAATCTTGAAAGGCATTCTACCCTATTTAATTTTCTCAAAATGAGAATGAAGTTACTTAAGAATAAATCTAAATGACAGGTGTTTTCCCAGTTAGGTTTAGATTCAGGCTTAAGCATTAAAATCAGGAAATATTCTCATGCATCTTCTTTGATTTCAACTTATATTTTTAAGGCTTTTTTTCAGTAAATTGAAAATGTTAAATAGAAATCAGGACACGACCAGTGGACCAATTTGTAGATAATAATCTTTTCAAACCATTCTACCTTATTTAATTAACCCATTACTAGGTTAAGATGGATGAAAATAAAGAAATTTTCAGGTGTCCAGTGAGTTTTGAGTCTTTGGTGGCAGGCATGGTTAGGATAAGAACATGTTATAAGGCATCTTCAATCATTTTATATAGAAATTCGGGGCTTTTTGACAAAAAAGGGAACAAAGAAGTTAGGTGACTGGGGTGTGATGTGGGGACCAAATTGTAATTGAAATCTTGAAAGGCATTCTACCCTATTTAATTTTTCTCAAAATGAGAATGAAGTTACTCAAGAATAAATATGAATGACAGGTGTTTTCCCAGTAAGGTAAAGATTCAGGCTTAAGCATTAAAATCAGGAAATATTCTCATGCATCTTCTTTGATTTCAACTTATATTTTCAAGGCTTTTTTTCAGTAAATTGAAATTGGTAAATAGGAATCAGGACAGGACAAGTGGAACAATTTGTAGATAATAATTTTTTCAAACAATTCTACCTTATTTAATTAACCCATTACTAGGTTAAGATGGAACAAAATAAAGAAATTTTCAAGTGGCCAGTGAGTTTTGAGACTTTGGGGGTAGGCATGGTTAGGATAAGGACATGTTATAAGGCATCTTCAATCATTTTATATAAAAATTCAGGGCTTTTTGTCAAAATGGGAACAAAGAAGTTAGGTGACTGGGGTGTTTTGGGGGGGACCAAATTGTAATTGAAAATCTTGAAAGGCATTCTACCCTATTTAATTTTCTCAAAATGAGAATGAAGTTACCCAAAAATGAATTCAAATGACAGGTGTTTTCCCAGTTAGGTAAAGATTCAGGCTTTAGCATTAAAATGAGTAAATATTCTCATGCATCTTCTTTGATTTCAACTTATATTTTCAAGGCTTTTTTTTTCAGTAAATTGAAATTGTTAAAAAGGAATCAGGACACGACAAGTGGACCAATTTGTAGATAATTATCTTTTCAAACCATTCTACCTTATTTAATTAACCCATTACTAGGTTAAGATAGAACAAAATAAAGAAATTTTCAAGTGGCCAGTGAGTTTTGAGTCTTTGGTGGCAGGCCTGGTTAGGATAAGGACATGTTATAAGGCATCTTCAATTGTTTTATATAAAATTCAGGGCTTTTTGTCAAAAAAGGGAACAAAGAAGTAAGGTGACTGGGGTGTGTTTGGGGGACCAAATTGTAATTGAAAATCTTGAAAGGCATTCTACCCTATTTAATTTTCTCAAAATGAGAATGAAGTTACTCAAGAATAAATCTAAATGACAGGTGTTTTCCCAGTTAGGTAAAGATTCAGGCTTTAGCATTAAAATCAGGAAAAATTCTCATGCATCTTCTTTGATTTCAACTTATATTTTCAAGGCTTTTTTTCAGTAAATTGAAATTGGTAAATAGGAATCAGGACAGGACAAGTGGAACAATTTGTAGATAATAATCTTTTCAAACAATTCTACCTTATTTAATTAACCCATTTCTAGGTTAAGATGGATGAAAATAAAGAAATTTTCAAGTGGCCAGTGAGTTTTGAGACTTTGGTGGCAGGCATGGTTAGGATAAGAACATGTTATAAGGCATTTTCAATCATTTTATATAAAAATTCAGGGCTTTTTGTCAAAAAAGGGAACAAAGGAGTTAGGTGACTGGGGTGTGTTTGGGGGACCAAATTGTAATTGAAAATCTTGAAAGGCATTCTACCCTTTTTAATTTTCTCAAAATGAGAATGAAGTTACTCAAGAAAAAATCTAAATGACAGGTGTTTTCCCAGTTAGGTAAAGATTCAGGCTTTAGCATTAAAATCAGGAAAAATTCTCATGCATCTTCTTTGATTTCAACTTATATTTTCAAGGCTTTTTTTTCAGTAAATTGAAATTGGTAAATAGGAATCAGGACAGGACAAGTGGAACAATTTGTATATAATAATTTTTTCAAACCATTCTACCTTATTTAATTAACCCAGTACTAGGTTAAGATGGATGAAAATAAAGAAATTTTCAAGTGGCCAGTGAGTTTTGAGACTTTGGTGGCAGGCATGGTTAGGATAAGGACATGTTATAAGGCATTTTCAATCATTTTATATAAAAATTCAGGGCTTTTTGTCAAAAAAGGGAACAAAGAAGTTAGGTGACTGGGGTGTTTTGGGGGGACCAAATTGTAATTGAAAATCTTGAAAGGCATTCTACCCTATTCAATTTTCTCAAAATGAGAATGAAGTTACCCAAGAATAAATCTAAATGACAGGTGTTTTCCCAGTTAGGTAAAGATTCAGGCTTTAGCATTAAAATCAGTAAAATATTCTCATGCATCTTCTTTGATTTCATCTTATATTTTCAAGGCTTTTTTTCAGTAAATTGAAATTGGTAAATAGGAATCGGGACAGGACAAGTGGAACAATTTGTAGATAATAATCTTTTCAAACCATTCTACCTTATTTAATTAACCCATTACTAGTATAAGATGGAACAAAATAAAGAAATTTTCAAGTGGCCAGTGAGTTTTGAGACTTTGGTCGCAGGAATGGTTAGGATAAGGACATGTTATAAGGCATCTTCAATCATTTTATATAGAAATTCAGGGCCTTTTGTCAAAAAAGGGAACAAAGAAGTTAGGTGACTGGGGTGTGTTTGGGGGACCAAATTGTAATTGAAAATCTTGAAAGGCATTCTACCCTATTTAATTTTCTCAAAATGAGAATGAAGTTACTCAAGAATAAATCTAAATGACAGGTGTTTTCCCATTTAGGTAAAGATTCAGGCTTTAGCATTAAAATCAGGAAATATTCTCATGCATCTTCTTTGATTTCAACTTATATTTTCAAGGTTTTTTTTTCAGTAAATTGAAATTGGTAAAAAGGAATCAGGACAGGACAAGTGGAAAAATTTGTAGATAATAATCTTTTCAAACCATTCTACCTTATTTAATTAACCCATTACTAGTTTAAGATGGAACAAAATAAAGAAATTTTCAAGTGGCCAGTGAGTTATGAGACTTTGGTCGCAGGCATGGTTAGGAAAAGGACATGTTATAAGGCATCTTCAATCATTTTTTATAAAAATTCAGGGCTTTTTGTCAAAAAAGGGAACAAAGAAGTTAGGTGACTGGGGTGTGTTTGGGGGACCAAATTGTAATTGAAAATCTTGAAAGGCATTCTACCCTATTTAATTTTCTCAAAATGAGAATGAAGTTACTCAAGAATAAATCTAAATGACAGGTGTTTTCCCAGTTAGGTAAAGATTCAGGCTTTAGCATTAAAATCAGGAAAAATTCTCATGCATCTTCTTTGATTTCAACTTATATTTTCAAGGCTTTTTTTCAGTAAATTGAAATTGGTAAATAGGAATCAGGACAGGACAAGTGGAACAATTTGTAGATAATAATTTTTTCAAACAATTCTACCTTATTTAATTAACCCATTTCTAGGTTAAGATGGATGAAAATAAAGAAATTTTCAAGTGGCCAGTGAGTTTTGAGACTTTGGTGGCAGGCATGGTTAGGATAAGAACATGTTATAAGGCATTTTCAATCATTTTATATAAAAATTCAGGGCTTTTTGTCAAAAAAGGGAACAAAGAAGTTAGGTGACTGGGGTGTGTTTGGGGGACCAAATTGTAATTGAAAATCTTGAAAGGCATTCTACCCTATTTAATTTTCTCAAAATGAGAATGAAGTTACTCAAGAATAAATCTAAATGACAGGTGTTTTCCCAGTTAGGTAAAGATTCAGGCTTTAGCATTAAAATCAGCAAATATTCTCATGCATCTTCTTTGATTTCAACTTATATTTTCAAGGCTTTTTTTCAGTAAATTTAAGTGGTAAATAGGAATTAGGACACAACAAGTGGACCAATTTGTAGATAATAATCTTTTCAAACCATTCTACCTTATTTAATTAACCCATTACTAGGTTAAGATTGATGAAAATAAAGAAATTTTCAGGTGTCCAGTGAGTTTTGAGTCTTTGGTGGCAGGCATGGTTAGGATAAGGACATGTTATAAGGCATCTTCAATCGTTTTATATAAAATTCAGGGCTTTTTGTCGAAATGGGAACAAAGAAGTTAGGTGACTGGGGTGTGTTTGGGGGTCCAAACTGAATTGAAAATCTTGAAAGGCATTCTACCCTATTTAATTTTCTCAAAATGAGAATGAAGTTACCCAAGAATTAATCTAAATGACAGGTGTTTTCCCAGTTAGGTAAAGATTCAGGCTTAAGCATTAAAATCAGGAAAAATTCTCATGCATCTTCTTTGATTTCAACTTTTATTTTCAAGGCTTTTTTTCAGTAAATTGAAATTGGTATATAGGAATCAGGACAGGACAAGTGGACCAATTTGTAGATAATAATTTTTTCAAACCATTCTACCTTATTTAATTAACCCATTACTAGGTTAAGATGGAACAAAATAAAGAAATTTTCAAGTGGCCAGTGAGTTTTGAGACTTTGGTGGCAGGCATTGTTAGGATAAGGACATGTTATAAGGCATTTTCAATCATTTTTTATAAAAATTCAGGGCTTTTTGTCAAAATGGGAACAAAGAAGTTAGGTGACTGGGGTGTTTTGGGGGGACCAAATTGTAATTGAAAATCTTGAAAGGCATTCTACCCTATTTAATTTTCTCAAAATGAGAATGAAGTTACCCAAGAATAATTCTAAATGACAGGTGTTTTCCCAGTTAGGTAAAGATTCAGGCTTTAGCATTAAAATCAGGAAATATTCTCATGCATCTTCTTTGATTTCAACTTATATTTTCAAGGTTTTTTTTTCAGTAAATTGAAATTGGTAAATAGGAATCAGGACAGGACAAGTGGAACAATTTGTAGATAATAATCTTTTCAAACCATTCTACCTTATTTAATTAACCCATTACTAGGTTAAGATGGAACAAAATAAAGAAATTTTCAAGTGGCCAGTGAGTTTTGAGACTTTGGTGGCAGGCATGGTTAGGAAAAGGACATGTTATAAGGCATCTTCAATCATTTTATATAGAAATTCAGGGCTTTTTGTCAAAAAAGGGAACAAAGAAGTTAGGTGACTGGGGTGTGTTTGGGGGACCAAATTGTAATTGAAAATCTTGAAAGGCATTCTACCCTATTTAATTTTCTCAAAATGAGAATGAAGTTACTCAAGAATAAATCTAAATGACAGGTGTTTTCCCAGTTAGGTAAAGATTCAGGCTTTAGCATTAAAATCAGCAAATATTCTCATGCATCTTCTTTGATTTCAACTTATATTTTCAAGGCTTTTTTTCAGTAAATTGAAATTGGTAAATAGGAATCAAGACAGGACAAGTGGAACAATTTGTAGATAATAATTTTTTCAAACCATTCTACCTTATTTAATTAACCCAGTACTAGGTTAAGATGGATGAAAATAAAGAAATTTTCAAGTGGCCAGTGAGTTTTGAGACTTTGGTGGCAGGCATGGTTAGGAAAAGGACATGTTATAAGGCATCTTCAATCATTTTATATAGAAATATAGGGCTTTTTGTCAAAAAAGGGAACAAAGAAGTTAGGTGACTGGGGTGTTTTGGGGGGACCAAATTGTAATTGAAAATCTTGAAAGGCATTCTACCCTATTTAATTTTCTCAAAATGAGAATGAAGTTACTCAAGAATAAATCTAAATGACAGGTGTTTTCCCAGTTAGGTAAAGATTCAGGCTTTAGCATTAAAATCAGGAAATATTCTCATGCATCTTCTTTGATTTCAACTTATATTTCCAAGGCCTTTTTTCAGTAAATTTAAGTGGTAAATAGGAATTAGGACATGACAAGTGGACCAATTTGTAGATAATAATCTTTTCAAACCATTCTACCTTATTTAATTAACCCATTACTAGGTTAAGATGGATGAAAATAAAGAAATTTTCAGGTGTCCAGTGAGTTTTGAGTCTTTGGTGGCAGGCATGGTTAGGATAAGGACATGTTATAAGGCATCTTCAATCATTTTATATAGAAATTCAGGGCTTTTTGTCAAAAAAGGGAACAAAGAAGTTAGGTGACTGGGGTGTGTTTGGGGGACCAAATTGTAATTGAAAATCTTGAAAGGCATTCTACCCTATTTATTTTCTCAAAATGAGAATGAAGTTACTTAAGAATAAATCTAAATGACAGGTGTTTTCCCAGTTAGGTTTAGATTCAGGCTTAAGCATTAAAATCAGGAAATATTCTCATGCATCTTCTTTGATTTCAACTTATATTTTCAAGGCTTTTTTTCAGTAAATTGAAAATGTTAAATAGAAATCAGGACACGACCAGTGGACCAATTTGTAGATAATAATCTTTTCAAACCATTCTACCTTATTTAATTAACCCATTACTAGGTTAAGATGGATGAAAATAAAGAAATTTTCAGGTGTCCAGTGAGTTTTGAGTCTTTGGTGGCAGGCATGGTTAGGATAAGAACATGTTATAAGGCATCTTCAATCATTTTATATAGAAATTCAGGGCTTTTTGTCAAAAAAGGGAACAAAGAAGTTAGGTAACTGGGGTGTGTTGTGGGGACCAAATTGTAATTGAAATCTTGAAAGGCATTCTACCCTATTTAATTTTTCTCAAAATGAGAATGAAGTTACTCAAGAATAAATATGAATGACAGGTGTTTTCCCAGTTAGGTAAAGATTCAGGCTTAAGCATTAAAATCAGGAAATATTCTCATGCATCTTCTTTGATTTCAACTTATATTTTCAAGGCTTTTTTTTCAGTAAATTGAAATTGGTAAATAGGAATCAGGACAGGACAAGTGGAACAATTTGTGGATAATAATTTTTTCAAACAATTCTACCTTATTTAATTAACCCATTACTAGGTTAAGATGGATGAAAATAAAGAAATTTTCAAGTGGCCAGTGAGTTTTGAGACTTTTGGGGTAGGCATGGTTAGGATAAGGACATGTTATAAGGCATCTTCAATCATTTTATATAAAAGTTCAGGGCTTTTTGTCAAAAAAGGGAACAAAGAAGTTAGGTGACTGGGGTGTTTTGGGGGGGACCAAATTGTAATTGAAAATCTTGAAAGGCATTCTACCCTATTTAATTTTCTCAAAATGAGAATGAAGTTACCCAAAAATAAATTCAAATGACAGGTGTTTTCCCAGTTAGGTAAAGATTCAGGCTTTAGCATTAAAATCAGGAAATATTCTCATGCATCTTCTTTGATTTCAACTTATATTTTCAAGGCTTTTTTTTCAGTAAATTGAAATTGTTAAAAAGGAATCAGGACACGACAAGTGGACCAATTTGTAGATAATTATCTTTTCAAACCATTCTACCTTATTTAATTAACCCATTACTAGGTTAAGATAGAACAAAATAAAGAAATTTTCAAGTGGCCAGTGAGTTTTGAGTCTTTGGTGGCAGGCATGGTTAGGATAAGGACATGTTATAAGGCATCTTCAATCGTTTTATATAAAATTCAGGGCTTTTTGTCAAAAAAGGGAACAAAGAAGTTAGGTGACTGGGGTGTGTTTGGGGGTCCAAACTGAATTGAAAATCTTGAAAGGCATTCTACCCTATTTAATTTTCTCAAAATGAGAATGAAGTTACCCAAGAATTAATCTAAATGACAGGTGTTTTCCCAGTTAGGTAAAGATTCAGGCTTAAGCATTAAAATGAGGAAATATTCTCATGTATCTTCTTTAATTAATTGCAATTTATATTTTCAAGGCTTTTTTTTAGTAAATTGAAAATGGTAAATAGGAATCAGGACAGAACAAGTGGAACCATTCTTAGATAATAATCTTTTCAAACAATTCTACCTTATCTAAATAACCCATTACTAGGTTAAGATGGAACAAAATAAAGAAATTTTCCAGTGGCCAGTGAGTTTTGAGACTTTGGTGGCAGGCATGGTTAGGAAAAGGACATGTTATAAGGCATCTTCAATCATTTTATATAGAAATTCAGGGCTTTTTGTCAAAAAGGGAACAAAGAAGTTAGGTGACTGGGGTGTGTTTGGGGGACCAAATTGTAATTGAAAATCTTGAAAGGCATTCTACCCTATTTAATTTTCTCAAAATGAGAATGAAGTTACTCAAGAATAAATCTAAATGACAGGTGTTTTCCCAGTTAGGTAAAGATTCAGGCTTTAGCATTAAAATCAGGAAATATCCTCATGCATCTTCTTTGATTTCAACTCATATTTTCAAGGCTTTTTTTCAGTAAATTTAAGTGGTAAATAGGAATTAGGACACGACAAGTGGACCAATTTGTAGATAATAATCTTTTCAAACCATTCTACCTTATTTAATTAACCCATTACTAGGTTAAGATGGATGAAAATAAAGAAATTTTCAGGTGTCCAGTGAGTTTTGAGTCTTTGGTGGCAGGCATGGTTAGGATAAGGACATGTTATAAGGCATCTTCAATCGTTTAATATATAATTCAGGGCTTTTTGTCAAAAAAGGGAACAAAGAAGTTAGGTGACTGGGGTGTGTTTGGGGGTCCAAACTGAATTGAAAATTTTGAAAGGCATTCTACCCTATTTAATTTTCTCAAAATGAGAATGAAGTTACCCAAGAATAAATGTAAATGACAGGTGTTTTCCCAGTTAGGTAAAGATTCAGGCTTAAGCATTAAAATCAGGAAAAATTCTCATGCATCTTCTTTGATTTCAACTTATATTTTCAAGGCTTTTTTTCAGTAAATTGAAATTGGTATATAGGAATCAGGACAGGACAAGTGGAACAATTTGTAGATAATAATTTTCTCAAACAATTTTACCTTATTTAATTAACCAATTACTAGGTTAAGATGGATGAAAATAAAGAAATTTTCAAGTGGCCAGTGAGTTTTGAGACTTTGGTGGCAGGCATGGTTAGGATAAGGACATGTTATAAGGCATCTTCAATCATTTTTTATAAAAATTCAGGGCTTTTTGTCAAAATGGGAACAAAGAAGTTAGGTGACTGGGGTGTTTTTGGGGGACCAAATTGTAATTGAAAATCTTGAAAGGCATTCTACCCTATTTAATTTTCTCAAAATGAGAATGAAGTTACCCAAGAATAAATCTAAATGACAGGTGTTTTCCCAGTTAGGTAAAGATTCAGGCTTTAGCATTAAAATCAGGAAATATTCTCATGCATCTTCTTTGATTTCAACTTATATTTTCAAGGTTTTTTTTTCAGTAAATTGAAATTGGTAAATAGGAATCAGGACAGGACAAGTGGAACAATTTGTAGATAATAATCTTTTCAAACCATTCTACCTTATTTAATTAACCCATTACTAGTTTAAGATGGAACAAAATAAAGAAATTTTCAAGAGGCCAGTGAGTTTTGAGACTTTGGTGGCAGGCATGGTTAGGATAAGGACATGTTATAAGGCATCTTCAATCATTTTATATAGAAATTCAGGGCTTTATGTCAAAAAAGGGAACAAAGAAGTTAGGTGACTGGGGTGTGTTTGGGGGACCAAATTGTAATTGAAAATCTTGAAAGGCATTCTACCCTATTTAATTTTCTCAAAATGAGAATGAAGTTACCCAAGAATAAATCTAAATGACAGGTGTTTTCCCAGTTAGGTAAAGATTCAGGCTTTAGCATTAAAATCAGGAAATATTCTCATGCATCTTCTTTGATTTCAACTTATATTTTCAAGGCTTTTTTTCAGTAAATTGAAATTTGTAAATAGGAATCAGGACAGGACAAGTGGAACAATTTGTAGATAATAATTCTTTCAAACAATTCTACCTTATTTAATTAACCCATTACTAGTTTAAGATGGAACAAAATAAAGAAATTTTCAAGTGGCCAGTGAGTTTTGAGACTTTGGTCGCAGGCATGGTTAGGAAAAGGACATGTTATAAGGCATCTTCAATCATTTTATATAGAAATTCAGGGCTTTTTGTCAAAAAAGGGAACAAAGAAGTTAGGTGACTGGGGTGTGTTTGGGGGACCAAATTGTAATTGAAAATCTTGAAAGGCATTCTACCCTATTTAATTTTCTCAAAATGAGAATGAAGTTACTCAAGAATAAATCTAAATGACAGGTGTTTTCCCAGTTAGGTAAAGATTCAGGCTTTAGCATTAAAATCAGGAAATATTCTCATGCATCTTCTTTGATTTCAACTTATATTTCCAAGGCTTTTTTTCAGTAAATTTAAGTGGTAAATAGGAATCAGGACAGGACAAGTGGAACAATTTGTAGATAATGATCTTTTCAAACCATTCTACCTTATTTAATTAACCCATTACTAGGTTAAGATGGATGAAAATAAAGAAATTTTCAGGTGTCCAGTGAGTTTTGAGTCTTTGGTGGCAGGCATGGTTAGGATAAGGACATGTTATAAGGCATCTTCAATCATTTTATATAGAAATTCAGGGCTTTTTGTCAAAAAAGGGAACAAAGAAGTTAGGTGACTGGGGTGTGTTTGGGGGACCAAATTGTAATTGAAAATCTTGAAAGGCATTCTACCCTATTTAATTTTCTCAAAATGAGAATGAAGTTACTCAAGAATAAATCTAAATGACAGGTGTTTTCCCAGTTAGGTAAAGATTCAGGCTTAAGCATTAAAATCAGGAAAAATTCTCATGCATCTTCTTTGATTTCAACTTATATTTTCAAGGCTTTTTTTCAGTAAATTGAAATTGGTAAATAGGAATCAGGACAGGACAAGTGGAACAATTTGTAGACAATATTTTTTTCAAACAATTCTACCTTATTTAATTAACCCATTACTAGGTTAAGATGGATGAAAATAAAGAAATTTTCAAGTGGCCAGTGAGTTTTGAGACTTTGGTGGTAGGCATGGTTAGGATAAGGACATGTTATAAGGCATTTTCAATCATTTTATGTAAAAATTCAGGGCTTTTTGTCAAAAAAGGGAACAAAGAAGTTAGGTGACTTGGGTGTTTTTGGGGGGACCAAATTGTAATTGAAAATCTTGAAAGGCATTCTACCCTATTTAATTTTCTCAAAATGAGAATGAAGTTACCCAAGAATAAATCTAAATAACAGGTGTTTTCCCTGTTAGGTAAAGATTCAGGCTTTAGCATTAAAATCAGTAAAATATTCTCATGCATCTTCTTTAATTTCAACTTATATTTTCAAGGCTTTTTTTCAGTAAATTGAAATTGGTAAATAGGAATCAGGATTGGACAAGTGGAACAATTTGTAGATATTAATCTTTTCAAACCATTCTACCTTATTTAATTAACCCATTACTAGGTTAAGATGGAACAAAATAAAGAAATTTTCAAGTGGCCAGTGAGTTTTGAGACTTTGGTCGCAGGCATGGTTAGGAAAAGGACATGTTATAAGGCATCTTCAATCATTTTATATAGAAATTCAGGGCTTTTTGTCAAAAAAGGGAACAAAGAAGTTAGGTGACTGGGGTGTTTTTGGGGGACCAAATTGTAATTGAAAATCTTGAAAGGCATTCTACCCTATTTATTATTCAAAATGAGAATGAAGTTACCCAAGAATAAATCTAAATGACAGGTGTTTTCCCAGTTAGGTAAAGATTCAGGCTTTAGCATTAAAATCAGGAAATATTCTCATGCATCTTCTTTGATTTCAACTTATATTTTCAAGGTTTTTTTTCAGTAAATTGAAATTGGTAAATAGGAATCAGGACACGAAAAGTGGACCAATTTGTAGATAATAATTTTTTCAAACCTTTCTACCGTATTTAATTAACCCATTACTAGTTTAAGATGGAACAAAATAAAGAAATTTTCCAGTGGCCA
The DNA here is from genome assembly GCA_946902895.1 of Fragum fragum. Classification (NCBI taxonomy): domain Eukaryota; kingdom Metazoa; phylum Mollusca; class Bivalvia; order Cardiida; family Cardiidae; genus Fragum; species Fragum fragum. The sequence continues at coordinate 1,108,752 of OX336367.1, forward strand.
GTGAGTTTTGAGACTTTGGTGGCAGGCATGGTTAGGATAAGGACATGTTATAAGGCATTTTCAATCATTTTATATAAACTTCAGGGCATTTGTCAAAAAAGGGAACAAAGAAGTTAGGTGACTGGGGTGTGTTTGGGGGACCAAATTGTAATTGAAAATCTTGAAAGGCATTCTACCCTATTTAATTTTCTCAAAATGAGAATGAAGTAACTCAAGAATAAATCTAAATGACAGGTGTTTTCCCAGTTAGGTAAAGATTCAGGCTTTAGCATTAAAATGAGGAAATATTCTCATGTATCTTCTTTAATTAATTGCAATTTATATTTTCAAGGCTTTTTTTTAGTAAATTGAAAATGGTAAATAGGAATCAGGACAGAACAAGTGGAACCATTCTTAGATAATAATCTTTTCAAACAATTCTACCTTATCTAAATAACCCATTACTAGGTTAAGATGGAACAAAATAAAGAAATTTTCCAGTGGCCAGTGAGTTTTGAGACTTTGGTGGCAGGCATGGTTAGGAAAAGGACATGTTATAAGGCATCTTCAATCATTTTATATAGAAATTCAGGGCTTTATGTCAAAAAAGGGAACAAAGAAGTTAGGTGACTGGGGTGTGTTTGGGGGACCAAATTGTAATTGAAAATCTTGAAAGGCATTCTACCCTATTTAATTTTCTCAAAATGAGAATGAAGTTACTCAAGAATAAATCTAAATGACAGGTGTTTTCCCAGTTAGGTAAAGATTCAGGCTTTAGCATTAAAATCAGGAAATATCCTCATGCATCTTCTTTGATTTCAACTCATATTTTCAAGGCTTTTTTTCAGTAAATTTAAGTGGTAAATAGGAATTAGGACACGACAAGTGGACCAATTTGTAGATAATAATCTTTTCAAACCATTCTACCTTATTTAATTAACCCATTACTAGGTTAAGATGGATGAAAATAAAGAAATTTTCAGGTGTCCAGTGAGTTTTGAGTCTTTGGTGGCAGGCATGGTTAGGATAAGGACATGTTATAAGGCATTTTCAATCATTTTATATAAAATTCAGGGCTTTTTGTCAAAAAAGGGAACAAAGAAGTTAGGTGACTGGGGTGTGTTTGGGGGACCAAACTGAATTGAAAATTTTGAAAGGCATTCTACCCTATTTAATTTTCTCAAAATGAGAATGAAGTTACCCAAGAATAAATCTAAATGACAGGTGTTTTCCCAGTTAGGTAAAGATTCAGGCTTTAGCATTAAAATCAGGAAATATTCTCATGCATCTTCTTTGATTTCAACTTATATTTTCAAGGCTTTTTTTCAGTAAATTGAAATTGGTATATAGGAATCGGGACAGGACAAGTGGAACAATTTGTAGATAATAATCTTTTCAAACAATTCTACCTTATTTAATTAACCCATTACTAGGTTAAGATGGATGAAAATAAAGAAATTTTCAAGTGGCCAGTGAGTTTTGAGACTTTGGTGGCAGGCATGGTTAGGATAAGGACATGTTATAAGGCATCTTCAATCATTTTTTATAAAAATTCAGGGCTTTTTGTCAAAATGGGAACAAAGAAGTTAGGTGACTTGGGTGTTTTTGGGGGACCAAATTGTAATTGAAAATCTTGAAAGGCATTCTACCCTATTTAATTTTCTCAAAATGAGAATGAAGTTACCCAAGAATAAATCTAAATGACAGGTGTTTTCCCAGTTAGGTAAAGATTCAGGCTTTAGCATTAAAATCAGGAAATATTCTCATGCATCTTCTTTGATTTCAACTTATATTTTCAAGGTTTTTTTTTCAGTAAATTGAAATTGGTAAATAGGAATCAGGACAGGACAAGTGGAACAATTTGTAGATAATAATCTTTTCAAACCATTCTACCTTATTTAATTAACCCATTACTAGTTTAAGATGGAACAAAATAAAGAAATTTTCAAGTGGCCAGTGAATTTGAGACTTTGGTGGCAGGCATGGTTAGGATAAGGACATGTTATAAGGCATCTTCAATCATTTTATATAGAAATTCAGGGCTTTATGTCAAAAAAGGGAACAAAGAAGTTAGGTGACTGGGGTGTTTTTGGGGGACCAAATTGTAATTGAAAATCTTGAAAGGCATTCTACCCTATTTAATTTTCTCAAAATGAGAATGAAGTTACTCAAGAATAAATCTAAATGACAGGTGTTTTCCCAGTTAGGTAAAGATTCAGGCTTTAGCATTAAAATCAGGAAATATTCTCATGCATCTTCTTTGATTTCAACTTATATTTTCAAGGCTTTTTTTCAGTAAATTGAAATTGGTAAATAGGAATCAGGACAGGATAAGTGGAACAATTTGTAGATAATAATCTTTTCAAACCATTCTACCTTATTTAATTAACCCATTACTAGTTTAAGATGGAACAAAATAAAGAAATTTTCAAGTGGCCAGTGAGTTTTGAGACTTTGGTCGCAGGCATGGTTAGGATAAGGACATGTTATAAGGCATCTTCAATCATTTTATATAGAAATTCAGGGCTTTTTGTCAAAAAAGGGAACAAAGAAGTTAGGTGACTGGGGTGTGTTTGGGGGACCAAATTGTAATTGAAAATCTTGAAAGGCATTCTACCCTATTTAATTTTCTCAAAATGAGAATGAAGTTACTCAAGAATAAATCTAAATGACAGGTGTTTTCCCAGTTAGGTAAAGATTCAGGCTTTAGCATTAAAATCAGGAAATATTCTCATGCATCTTCTTTGATTTCAACTTATATTTCCAAGGCTTTTTTTCAGTAAATTTAAGTGGTAAATAGGAATCAGGACAGGACAAGTGGAACAATTTGTAGATAATAATCTTTTCAAACCATTCTACCTTATTTAATTAACCCATTACTAGGTTAAGATGGATGAAAATAAAGAAATTTTCAGGTGTCCAGTGAGTTTTGAGTCTTTGGTGGCAGGCATGGTTAGGATAAGGACATGTTATAAGGCATCTTCAATCGTTTTATATAAAATTCAGGGCTTTTTGTCAAAAAAGGGAACAAAGAAGTTAGGTGACTGGGGTGTGTTTGGGGGACCAAATTGTAATTGAAAATCATGAAAGGCATTCTACCCTATTTAATTTTCTCAAAATGAGAATGAAGTTACTCAAGAATAAATCTAAATGACAGGTGTTTTCCCAGTTAGGTAAAGATTCAGGCTTAAGCATTAAAATCAGGAAAAATTCTCATGCATCTTCTTTGATTTCAACTTATATTTTCAAGGCTTTTTTTCAGTAAATTGAAATTGGTAAATAGGAATCAGGACAGGACAAGTGGAACAATTTGTAGATAATAATTTTTTCAAACAATTCTACCTTATTTAATTAACCCATTACTAGGTTAAGATGGATGAAAATAAAGAAATTTTCAAGTGGCCAGTGAGTTTTGAGACTTTGGTGGCAGGCATGGTTAGGATAAGGACATGTTATAAGGCATTTTCAATCATTTTATATAAAAATTCAGGGCTTTTTGTCAAAAAAGGGAACAAAGAAGTTAGGTGACTGGGGTGTTTTGGGGGGACCAAATTGTAATTGAAAATCTTGAAAGGCATTCTACCCTATTTAATTTTCTCAAAATGAGAATGAAGTTACCCAAGAATAAATCTAAATAACAGGTGTTTTCCCAGTTAGGTAAAGATTCAGGCTTTAGCATTAAATCAGTAAAATATTCTCATGCATCTTCTTTGATTTCAACTTATATTTTCAAGGCTTTTTTTCAGTAAATTGAAATTGGTAAATAGGAATCAGGACAGGACAAGTGGAACAATTTGTAGATAATAATCTTTTCAAACCATTCTACCTTATTTAATTAACCCATTACTAGTTTAAGATGGAACAAAATAAAGAAATTTTCAAGTGGCCAGTGAGTTTTGAGACTTTGGTGGCAGGCATGGTTAGGATAAGGACATGTTATAAGGCATCTTCAATCATTTTATATAGAAATTCAGGGCTTTATGTCAAAAAAGGGAACAAAGAAGTTAGGTGACTGGGGTGTGTTTGGGGGACCAAATTGTAATTGAAAATCTTGAAAGGCATTCTACCCTATTTAATTTTCTCAAAATGAGAATGAAGTTACTCAAGAATAAATCTAAATGACAGGTGTTTTCCCAGTTAGGTAAAGATTCAGGCTTTAGCATTAAAATCAGGAAATATTCTCATGCATCTTCTTTGATTTCAACTTATATTTTCAAGGCTTTTTTTCAGTAAATTGAAATTGGTAAATAGGAATCAGGACACGAAAAGTGGACCAATTTGTAGATAATAATCTTTTCAAACCTTTCTACCGTATTTAATTAACCCATTACTAGTTTAAGATGGAACAAAATAAAGAAATTTTCCAGTGGCCAGTGAGTTTTGAGACTTTGGTGGCAGGCATGGTTAGGATAAGGACATGTTATAAGGCATTTTCAATCATTTTATATAAACTTCAGGGCATTTGTCAAAAAAGGGAACATAGAAGTTAGGTGACTTGGGTGTGTTTGGGGGACCAAATTGTAATTGAAAAGTTTGAAAGGCATTCTACCCTATTTAATTTTCTCAAAATGAGAATGAAGTAACTCTAGAATAAATCTAAATGACAGGTGTTTTCCCAGTTAGGTTAAGATTCAGGATTAGCATTAAAATGAGGAAATATTCTCATGTATCTTCTTTAATTAATTGCAATTTATATTTTCAAGGCTTTTTTTCAGTTAATTGAAAATGGTAAATAGGAATCAGGACAGAACAAGTGGAACCATTCTTAGATAATAATCTTTTCAAACAATTCTACCTTATCTAAATAACCCATTACTAGGTTAAGATGGAACAAAATAAAGAAATTTTCCAGTGGCCAGTGAGTTTTGAGACTTTGGTGGCAGGCATGGTTAGGATAAGGACATGTTATAAGGCATTTTAAATCATTTTATATAAAATTCAGGGCATTTTGTCAAAAAAGGGAACAAAGAAATTAGGTGACTGGGGTGTGTTTGGGGGACCAAATTGTAATTGAAAATCTTGAAAGGCATTCTACCCTATTTATTTTCTCAAAATGAGAATGAAGTAACTCATGAATAAATATAAATGACAGGTGTTTTCCCAGTTAGGCAAAGAATCAGGCTTTAGCATTAAAATCAGGAAATATTCTCATGTATCTTCTTTAATTGCAAATATATTTTCAAGGCTTTTTTTTAGTAAATTGAAATTGGTAAATAGGAATCAGGACAGGACAAGTGGACCAATTTGTAGATATATCTTTTCAAACCATTCTACCTTATCTAAATAACCCATTACTAGGTTAAGATGGATGAAAATAAAGAAATTTTCAAGTGGCCAGTGAGTTTTGGGCTTATGGTGGCAGGCATGGTTAGGATAAGGACATGTTATAAGGCATCTTCAATCATTTTATAAAAAAAATTCAGGGCTTTTTGTCAAAAAAGGGAACAAAGAAGTTAGGTGACTGGGGTGTGTTTGGGGGACCAAATTGTAATTGAAATCTTAAAAGGCATTCTACCCTATTTAATTTTCTCAAAATGAGAATGAAGTTAATCAAGAATAAATCTAAATGACAGGTGTTTTCCCAGTTAGGTAAAGATTCAGGCTTAAGCATTAAAATCAGGAAAATTCTCATGCATCTTCTTTGATTTCAAATTATATTTTCAAGGCTATTTGTTTTTTAGTAAATTGAAAATGGTAAATAGGAATCGGGACACAACAAGCTGACCAATTTGTAGATAATAATCTTTTCAAACCATTCTACCTAATTTAATTAACCCATTACTAGGTTAAGATGGAACAAAATAAAGAAATTTTCAAGTGGCCTGTGAGTTTTGAGACTTTGGTGGCAGGCATGGTTAGGATAAGGACATGTTATAAGGCATCTTCAATCATTTTTTATAAAAATTCAGGGCTTTTTGTCAAAATGGGAACAAAGAAGTTAGGTGACTTGGGTGTTTTTGGGGGACCAAATTGTAATTGAAAATCTTGAAAGGCATTCTACCCTATTTAATTTTCTCAAAATGAGAATGAAGTTACCCAAGAATAAATCTAAATGACAGGTGTTTTCCCAGTTAGGTAAAGATTCAGGCTTTAGCATTAAAATCAGGAAATATTCTCATGCATCTTCTTTGATTTCAACTTATATTTTCAAGGTTTTTTTTTCAGTAAATTGAAATTGGTAAATAGGAATCAGGACAGGACAAGTGGAACAATTTGTAGATAATAATTTTTTCAAACCATTCTACCTTATTTAATTAACCCATTACTAGTTTAAGATGGAACAAAATAAAGAAATTTTCAAGTGGCCAGTGAGTTTTGAGACTTTGGTGGCAGGCATGGTTAGGATAAGGACATGTTATAAGGCATCTTCAATCATTTTATATAGAAATTCAGGGCTTTATGTCAAAAAAGGGAACAAAGAAGTTAGGTGACTGGGGTGTGTTTGGGGGACCAAATTGTAATTGAAAATCTTGAAAGGCATTCTACCCTATTTAATTTTCTCAAAATGAGAATGAAGTTACTCAAGAATAAATCTAAATGACAGGTGTTTTCCCAGTTAGGTAAAGATTCAGGCTTTAGCATTAAAATCAGGAAATATTCTCATGCATCTTCTTTGATTTCAACTTATATTTTCAAGGCTTTTTTTCAGTAAATTGAAATTGGTAAATAGGAATCAGGACAGGACAAGTGGAACAATTTGTAGATAATAATTTTTTCAAACCATTCTACCTTATTTAATTAACCCATTACTAGTTTAAGATGGATCAAAATAAAGAAATTTTCAAGTGGCCAGTGAGTTTTGAGACTTTGGTTGCAGGCATGGTTAGGATAAGGACATGTTATAAGGCATCTTCAATCATTTTATATAGAAATTCAGGGCTTTTTGTCAAAAAAGGGAACAAAGAAGTTAGGTGACTGGGGTGTGTTTGGGGGACCAAATTGTAATTGAAAATCTTGAAAGGCATTCTACCCTATTTAATTTTCTCAAAATGAGAATGAAGTTACTCAAGAATAAATCTAAATGACAGGTGTTTTCCCAGTTAGGTAAAGATTCAGGCTTTAGCATTAAAATCAGGAAATATTCTCATGCATCTTCTTTGATTTCAACTTATATTTCCAAGGCTTTTTTTCAGTAAATTTAAGTGGTAAATAGGAATCAGGACAGGACAAGTGGAACAATTTGTAGATAATAATCTTTTCAAACCATTCTACCTTATTTAATTAACCCATTACTAGGTTAAGATGGATGAAAATAAAGAAATTTTCAGGTGTCCAGTGAGTTTTGAGTCTTTGGTGGCAGGCATGGTTAGGATAAGGACATGTTATAAGGCATCTTCAATCGTTTTATATAAAATTCAGGGCTTTTTGTCAAAAAAGGGAACAAAGAAGTTAGGTGACTGGGGTGTGTTTGGGGGACCAAATTGTAATTGAAAATCTTGAAAGGCATTCTACCCTATTTAATTTTCTCAAAATGAGAATGAAGTTACTCAAGAATAAATCTAAATGACAGGTGTTTTCCCAGTTAGGTAAAGATTCAGGCTTAAGCATTAAAATCAGGAAAAATTCTCATGCATCTTCTTTGATTTCAACTTATATTTTCAAGGCTTTTTTTCAGTAAATTGAAATTGGTAAATAGGAATCAGGACAGGACAAGTGGAACAATTTGTAGATAATAATTTTTTCAAACAATTCTACCTTATTTAATTAACCCATTACTAGGTTAAGATGGATGAAAATAAAGAAATTTTCAAGTGGCCAGTGAGTTTTGAGACTTTGGTGGCAGGCATGGTTAGGATAAGGACATGTTATAAGGCATTTTCAATCATTTTATATAAAAATTCAGGGCTTTTTGTCAAAAAAGGGAACAAAGAAGTTAGGTGACTGGGGTGTTTTGGGGGGACCAAATTGTAATTGAAAATCTTGAAAGGCATTCTACCCTATTTAATTTTCTCAAAATGAGAATGAAGTTACCCAAGAATAAATCTAAATAACAGGTGTTTTCCCAGTTAGGTAAAGATTCAGGCTTTAGCATTAAATCAGTAAAATATTCTCATGCATCTTCTTTGATTTCAACTTATATTTTCAAGGCTTTTTTTCAGTAAATTGAAATTGGTAAATAGGAATCAGGACAGGACAAGTGGAACAATTTGTAGATAATAATCTTTTCAAACCTTTCTACCTTATTTAATTAACCCATTACTAGTTTAAGATGGAACAAAATAAAGAAATTTTCCAGTGGCCAGTGAGTTTTGAGACTTTGGTGGCAGGCATGGTTAGGATAAGGACATGTTATAAGGCATCTTCAATCATTTTATATAGAAATTCAGGGCTTTTTGTCAAAAAAGGGAACAAAGAAGTTAGGTGACTGGGGTGTGTTTGGGGGACCAAATTGTAATTGAAAATCTTGAAAGGCATTCTACCCTATTTAATTTTCTCAAAATGAGAATGAAGATACTCAAGAATAAATCTAAATGACAGGTGTTTTCCCAGTTAGGTAAAGATTCAGGCTTTAGCATTAAAATCAGGAAATATTCTCATGCATCTTCTTTGATTTCAACTTATATTTTCAAGGCTTTTTTTCAGTAAATTGAAATTGGTAAATAGGAATCAGGACACGAAAAGTGGACCAATTTGTAGATAATAATCTTTTCAAACCTTTCTACCGTATTTAATTAACCCATTACTAGTTTAAGATGGAACAAAATAAAGAAATTTTCCAGTGGCCAGTGAGTTTTGAGACTTTGGTGGCAGGCATGGTTAGGATAAGGACATGTTATAAGGCATTTTCAATCATTTTATATAAACTTCAGGGCATTTGTCAAAAAAGGGAACATAGAAGTTAGGTGACTTGGGTGTGTTTGGGGGACCAAATTGTAATTGAAAATTTTGAAAGGCATTCTACCCTATTTAATTTTCTCAAAATGAGAATGAAGTAACTCTAGAATAAATCTAAATGACAGGTGTTTTCCCAGTTAGGTTAAGATTCAGGATTAGCATTAAAATGAGGAAATATTCTCATGTATCTTCTTTAATTAATTGCAATTTATATTTTCAAGGCTTTTTTTCAGTTAATTGAAAATGGTAAATAGGAATCAGGACAGAACAAGTGGAACCATTCTTAGATAATAATCTTTTCAAACAATTCTACCTTATCTAAATAACCCATTACTAGGTTAAGATGGAACAAAATAAAGAAATTTTCCAGTGGCCAGTGAGTTTTGAGACTTTGGTGGCAGGCATGGTTAGGATAAGGACATGTTATAAGGCATTTTAAATCATTTTATATAAAATTCAGGGCATTTTGTCAAAAAAGGGAACAAAGAAATTAGGTGACTGGGGTGTGTTTGGGGGACCAAATTGTAATTGAAAATCTTGAAAGGCATTCTACCCTATTTATTTTCTCAAAATGAGAATGAAGTAACTCATGAATAAATATAAATGACAGGTGTTTTCCCAGTTAGGCAAAGAATCAGGCTTTAGCATTAAAATCAGGAAATATTCTCATGTATCTTCTTTAATTGCAAATATATTTTCAAGGCTTTTTTTTAGTAAATTGAAATTGGTAAATAGGAATCAGGACAGGACAAGTGGACCAATTTGTAGATATATCTTTTCAAACCATTCTACCTTATCTAAATAACCCATTACTAGGTTAAGATGGATGAAAATAAAGAAATTTTCAAGTGGCCAGTGAGTTTTGGGCTTATGGTGGCAGGCATGGTTAGGATAAGGACATGTTATAAGGCATCTTCAATCATTTTATATAAAAATTCAGGGCTTTTTGTCAAAAAAGGGAACAAAGAAGTTAGGTGACTGGGGTGTGTTTGGGGGACCAAATTGTAATTGAAATCTTAAAAGGCATTCTACCCTATTTAATTTTCTCAAAATGAGAATGAAGTTAATCAAGAATAAATCTAAATGACAGGTGTTTTCCCAGTTAGGTAAAGATTCAGGCTTAAGCATTAAAATCAGGAAAATTCTCATGCATCTTCTTTGATTTCAAATTATATTTTCAAGGCTATTTGTTTTTTAGTAAATTGAAAATGGTAAATAGGAATCGGGACACAACAAGCTGACCAATTTGTAGATAATAATCTTTTCAAACCATTCTACCTAATTTAATTAACCCATTACTAGGTTAAGATGGAACAAAATAAAGAAATTTTCAAGTGGCCTGTGAGTTTTGAGACTTTGGTGGCAGGCATGGTTAGGATAAGGACATGTTATAAGGCATCTTCAATCATTTTATATAGAAATTCAGGGCTTTTTGTCAAAAAAGGGAACAAAGAAGTTAGGTGACTGGGGTGTGTTTGGGGGACCAAATTGTAATTGAAAATCTTGAAAGGCATTCTACCCTATTTATTTTCTCAAAATGAGAATGAAGTTACCCAAGAATAAATCTAAATGACAGGTGTTTTCCCAGTTAGGTAAAGATTCAGGCTTTAGCATTTAAATCAGGAAATATTCTCATGCATCTTCTTTGATTTCAAATTATATTTTCAAGGCTTTTTTTCAGTAAATTGAAATTAGTAAATAGGAATCAGGACAGGACAAGTGGAACAATTTGTAGATAATAATCTTTTCAAACCATTCTACCTTATTTAATTAACCCATTACTAGTTTAAGATGGAACAAAATAAAGAAATTTTCAAGTGTCCAGTGAGTTTTGAGACTTTGGTCGCAGGCATGGTTAGGATAAGGACATGTTATAAGGCATCTTCAATCATTTTATATAGATATTCAGGGCTTTTTGTCAAAAAAGGGAACAAAGATGTTCGGTGACTGGGGTGTGTTTGGGGGACCAAATTGTAATTGAAAATCTTGAAAGGCATTCTACCCTATTTAATTTTCTCAAAATGAGAATGAAGTTACTCAAGAATAAATCTAAATGACAGGTGTCTTCCCAGTTAGGTAAAGATTCAGGCTTTAGCATTAAATCAGGAAATATTCTCATGCATCTTCTTTGATTTCAACTTATATTTTCAAGGCTTTTTTTCAGTAAATTTAAGTGGTAAATAGGAATTAGGACACGACAAGTGGACCAATTTGTAGATAATAATCTTTTCAAACCATTCTACCTTATTTAATTAACCCATTACTAGTTTAAGATGGATCAAAATAAAGAAATTTTCAGGTGTCCAGTGAGTTTTGAGTCATTGGTGGCAGGCATGGTTAGGATAAGGACATGTTATAAGGCATCTTTAATCATTTTATATAGAAATTCAGGGCTTTTTGTCAAAAAAGGGAACAAAGAAGTTAGGTGACTGGGGTGTGTTTGGGGGTCCAAACTGAATTGAAAATCTTGAAAGGCATTCTACCCTATTTAATTTTCTCAAAATGAGAATGAAGTTACTCAAGAATAAATCTAAATGACAGGTGTTTTCCCAGTTAGGTAAAGATTCAGGCTTTAGCATTAAATCAGGAAATATTCTCATGCATCTTCTTTGATTTCAACTTACATTTTCAAGGCTTTTTTTCAGTAAATTTAAGTGGTAAATAGGAATTAGGACATGACAAGTGGACCAATTTGTAGATAATAATCTTTTCAAACGATTCTACCTTATTTAATTAACCCATTACTAGGTTAAGATGGATGAAAATAAAGAAATTTTCAGGTGTCCAGTGAGTTTTGAGTCTTTGGTGGCAGGCATGGTTAGGATAAGGACATGTTATAAGGCATCTTCAATCGTTTTATATAAAATTCAGGGCTTTTTGTCAAAAAAGGGAACAAAGAAGTTAGGTGACTGGGGTGTGTTTGGGGGACCAAATTGTAATTGAAAATCTTGAAAGGCATTCTACCCTATTTAATTTTCTCAAAATGAGAATGAAGTTACCCAAGAATAAATCTAAATGACAGGTGTTTTCCCAGTTAGGTAAAGATTCAGGCTTTAGCATTAAAATCACTAAAATATTCTCATGCATCTTCTTTGATTTCAACTTATATTTTCAAGGTTTTTTTTCAGTAAATTGAAAATGTTAAATAGGAATCAGGACAGGACAAGTGGAACAATTTGTAGATAATAATTTTTCAAACATTTCTACCTTATTTAATTAACCCATTACTAGGTTAAGATGGATGAAAATAAAGAAATTTTCAAGTGGCCAGTGAGTTTTGAGACTTTGGTGGCAGGCATGGTTAGGATAAGGACATGTTATAAGGCATTTCAATCATTTTATATAGAAATTCAGGGCTTTTTGTCAAAAAAGGGAACAAAGAAGTTAGGTGACTGGGGTGTTTTTGGGGGACCAAATTGTAATTGAAAATCTTGAAAGGCATTCTACCCTATTTAATTTTCTCAAAATGAGAATGAAGTTACCCAAGAATAAATCTAAATGACAGGTGTTTTCCCAGTTAGGTAAAGATTCAGGCTTTAGCATTAAAATCAGTAAAATATTCTCATGCATCTTCTTTGATTTCAACTTATATTTTTAAGTTTTATTTTCAGTAAATTGAAATTGGTAAATAGGAATCAGGACAGGACAAGTGGAACAATTTGTAGATAATAATCTTTTCAAACCATTCTACCTTATTTAATTAACCCATTACTAGTTTAAGATGGAACAAAATAAAGAAATTTTCAAGTGGCCAGTGAGTTTTGAGACTTTGGTCGCAGGCATGGTTAGGAAAAGGACATGTTATAAGGCATCTTCAATCATTTTATATAGAAATTCAGGGCTTTTTGTCAAAAAAGGGAACAAAGAAGTTAGGTGACTGGGGTGTGTTTGGGGGACCAAATTGTAATTGAAAATCTTGAAAGGCATTCTACCCTATTTAATTTTCTCAAAATGAGAATGAAGTTACTCAAGAATAAATCTAAATGACAGGTGTTTTCCCAGTTAGGTAAAGATTCAGGCTTTAGCATTTAAATCAGGAAATATTCTCATGCATCTTCTTTGATTTCAACTTATATTTTCAAGGTTTTTTTTCAGTAAATTGAAATTGGTAAATAGGAATCAGGACAGGACAAGTGGAACAATTTTTAGATAATAATCTTTTCAAACCATTCTACCTTATTTAATTAACCCATTACTAGTTTAAGATGGAACAAAAAAAAGAAATTTTCAAGTGGCCTGTGAGTTTTGAGACTTTGGTCGCAGGCATGGTTAGGAAAAGGACATGTTATAAGGCATCTTCAATCATTTTATATAGAAATTCAGGGCTTTTTGTCAAAAAAGGGAACAAAGAAGTTAGGTGACTGGGGTGTGTTTGGGGTACCAAATTGTAATTGAAAATCTTGAAAGGCATTCTACCCTATTTAATTTTCTCAAAATGAGAATGAAGTTACTTAAGAATAAATCTAAATGACAGGTGTTTTCCCAGTTAGGTAAAGATTCAGGCTTTAGCATTAAAATCAGGAAATATTCTCATGCATCTTCTTTGATTTCAACTTATATTTTCAAGGCTTTTTTTCAGTAAATTTAAGTGGTAAATAGGAATTAGGACACGACAAGTGGACCAATTTGTAGATAATAATCTTTTCAAACCATTCTACCTTATTTAATTAACCCATTACTAGGTTAAGATGGATGAAAATAAAGAAATTTTCAGGTGTCCAGTGAGTTTTGAGTCTTTGGTGGCAGGCATGGTTAGGATAAGGACATGTTATAAGGCATCTCCAATCATTTTATATAAAATTCAGGGCTTTTTGTCAAAAAAGGGAACAAAGAAGTTAGGTGACTGGGGTGTGTTTGGGGGTCCAAACTGAATTGAAAATCTTGTAAGGCATTCTACCCTATTTAATTTTCTCAAAATGAGAATGAAGTTACCCAAGAATAAATCTAAATGACAGGTGTTTTCCCAGTTAGGTAAAGATTCAGGCTTAAGCATTAAAATCGGGAAAAATTCTCATGCATCTTCTTTGATTTCAACTTATATTTTCAAGGCTTTTTTTCAGTAAATTGAAATTGGTAAATAGGAATCAGGACAGGACAAGTGGAACTATTTGTAGATAATAATTTTTTCAAACAATTCTACCTTATTTAATTAACCCATTACTAGGTTAAGATGGATGAAAATAAAGAAATTTTCAAGTGGCCAGTGAGTTTTGGGCTTTTGGTGGCAGGCATGGTTAGGATAAGGACATGTTATAAGGCATCTTCAATCATTTTATATAGAAATTCAGGGCTTTTTGTCAAAAAAGGGAACAAAGAAGTTAGGTGACTGGGGTGTTTTTGGGGGACCAAATTGTAATTGAAAATCTTGAAAGGCATTCTACCCTATTTAATTTTCTCAAAATGAGAATGAAGTTACTCAAGAATAAATCTAAATGACAGGTGTTTTCCCAGTTAGGTAAAGATTCAGGCTTTAGCATTAAAATCAGGAAATATTCTCATGCATCTTCTTTGATTTCAACTTATATTTTCAAGGTTTTTTTTCAGTAAATTGAAAATGTTAAATAGGAATCAGGACACGAAAAGTGGACCAATTTGTAGATAATAATCTTTTCAAACCTTTCTACCGTATTTAATTAACCCATTACTAGTTTAAGATGGAACAAAATAAAGAAATTTTCAGGTGTCCAGTGAGTTTTGAGTCTTTGGTGGCATTCATTCTACCCTATTTAATTTTCTCAAAATGAGAATGAAGTAACTCAAGAATAAATCTAAATGACAGGTGTTTTCCCAGTTAGGTATAGATTCAGGATTAGCATTAAAATGAGGAAATATTCTCATGTATCTTCTTTAATAAATTGCAATTTATATTTTCAAGGCTTTTTTTTCAGTAAATTGAAATGGTAAATAGGAATCAGGACAGAACAAGTGGAACCATTCTTAGATAATAATCTTTTCAAAAAATTCTACCTTATCTAAATAACCCATTACTAGGTTAAGATGGAACAAAATAAAGAAATTTTCCAGTGGCCATCGAGTTTTGAGACTTTGGTGGCAGGCATGGTTAGGATAAGGACATGTTATAAGGCATTTTCAATCATTTTATATAAAATTCAGGGCTTTTTGTCAAAAAAGGGAACAAAGAAGTTAGGTGACTGGGGTGTGTTTGGGGGTCCAAACTGAATTGAAAATCTTGAAAGGCATTCTACCCTATTTAATTTTCTCAAAATGAGAATGAAGTTACCCAAGAATAAATCTAAATGACAGGTGTTTTCCCAGTTAGGTAAAGATTCAGGCTTTAGCATTAAAATCAGGAAAAATTCTCATGCATCTTCTTTGATTTCAACTTATATTTTCAAGGCTTTTTTTCAGTAAATTGAAATTAGTAAATAGGAATCAGGACAGGACAAGTGGAACAATTTGTAGATAATAATCTTTTCAAACCATTCTACCTTATTTAATTAACCCATTACTAGTTTAAGATGGAACAAAATAAAGAAATTTTCAAGTGGCCAGTGAGTTTTGAGTCTTTGGTGGCAGGCATGGTTAGGATAAGGACATGTTATAAGGCATCTTCAATCGTTTTATATAAAATTCAGGGCTTTTTGTCAAAAAAGGGAACAAAGAAGTTAGGTGACTGGGGTGTGTTTGGGGGACCAAATTGTAATTGAAAATCTTGAAAGGCATTCTACCCTATTTAATTTTCTCAAAATGAGAATGAAGTTACCCAAGAATAAATCTAAATGACAGGTGTTTTCCCAGTTAGGTAAAGATTCAGGCTTTAGCATTAAAATCACTAAAATATTCTCATGCATCTTCTTTGATTTCAACTTATATTTTCAAGGTTTTTTTTCAGTAAATTGAAAATGTTAAATAGGAATCAGGACAGGACAAGTGGAACAATTTTTAGATAATAATCTTTTCAAACCATTCTACCTTATTTAATTAACCCATTACTAGGTTAAGATGGATGAAAATAAAGAAATTTTCAAGTGGCCAGTGAGTTTTGAGACTTTGGTGGCAGGCATGGTTAGGATAAGGACATGTTATAAGGCATTTCAATCATTTTATATAGAAATTCAGGGCTTTTTGTCAAAAAAGGGAACAAAGAAGTTAGGTGACTGGGGTGTTTTTGGGGGACCAAATTGTAATTGAAAATCTTGAAAGGCATTCTACCCTATTTAATTTTCTCAAAATGAGAATGAAGTTACCCAAGAATAAATCTAAATGACAGGTGTTTTCCCAGTTAGGTAAAGATTCAGGCTTTAGCATTAAAATCAGTAAAATATTCTCATGCATCTTCTTTGATTTCAACTTATATTTTTAAGTTTTATTTTCAGTAAATTGAAATTGGTAAATAGGAATCAGGACAGGACAAGTGGAACAATTTGTAGATAATAATCTTTTCAAACCATTCTACCTTATTTAATTAACCCATTACTAGTTTAAGATGGAACAAAATAAAGAAATTTTCAAGTGGCCAGTGAGTTTTGAGACTTTGGTCGCAGGCATGGTTAGGAAAAGGACATGTTATAAGGCATCTTCAATCATTTTATATAGAAATTCAGGGCTTTTTGTCAAAAAAGGGAACAAAGAAGTTAGGTGACTGGGGTGTTTTTGGGGGACCAAATTGTAATTGAAAATCTTGAAAGGCATTCTACCCTATTTAATTTTCTCAAAATGAGAATGAAGTTACTCAAGAATAAATCTAAATGACAGGTGTTTTCCCAGTTAGGTAAAGATTCAGGCTTTAGCATTTAAATCAGGAAATATTCTCATGCATCTTCTTTGATTTCAACTTATATTTTCAAGGTTTTTTTTCAGTAAATTGAAATTGGTAAATAGGAATCAGGACAGGACAAGTGGAACAATTTTTAGATAATAATCTTTTCAAACCATTCTACCTTATTTAATTAACCCATTACTAGTTTAAGATGGAACAAAAAAAAGAAATTTTCAAGTGGCCTGTGAGTTTTGAGACTTTGGTCGCAGGCATGGTTAGGAAAAGGACATGTTATAAGGCATCTTCAATCATTTTATAAAGAAATTCAGGGCTTTTTGTCAAAAAAGGGAACAAAGAAGTTAGGTGACTGGGGTGTGTTTGGGGTACCAAATTGTAATTGAAAATCTTGAAAGGCATTCTACCCTATTTAATTTTCTCAAAATGAGAATGAAGTTACTTAAGAATAAATCTAAATGACAGGTGTTTTCCCAGTTAGGTAAAGATTCAGGCTTTAGCATTAAAATCAGGAAATATTCTCATGCATCTTCTTTGATTTCAACTTATATTTTCAAGGCTTTTTTTCAGTAAATTTAAGTGGTAAATAGGAATTAGGACACGACAAGTGGACCAATTTGTAGATAATAATCTTTTCAAACCATTCTACCTTATTTAATTAACCCATTACTAGGTTAAGATGGATGAAAATAAAGAAATTTTCAGGTGTCCAGTGAGTTTTGAGTCTTTGGTGGCAGGCATGGTTAGGATAAGGACATGTTATAAGGCATCTCCAATCATTTTATATAAAATTCAGGGCTTTTTGTCAAAAAAGGGAACAAAGAAGTTAGGTGACTGGGGTGTGTTTGGGGGTCCAAACTGAATTGAAAATCTTGAAAGGCATTCTACCCTATTTAATTTTCTCAAAATGAGAATGAAGTTACCCAAGAATAAATCTAAATGACAGGTGTTTTCCCAGTTAGGTAAAGATTCAGGCTTAAGCATTAAAATCGGGAAAAATTCTCATGCATCTTCTTTGATTTCAACTTATATTTTCAAGGCTTTTTTTCAGTAAATTGAAATTGGTAAATAGGAATCAGGACAGGACAAGTGGAACTATTTGTAGATAATAATTTTTTCAAACAATTCTACCTTATTTAATTAACCCATTACTAGGTTAAGATGGATGAAAATAAAGAAATTTTCAAGTGGCCAGTGAGTTTTGGGCTTTTGGTGGCAGGCATGGTTAGGATAAGGACATGTTATAAGGCATCTTCAATCATTTTATATAGAAATTCAGGGCTTTTTGTCAAAAAAGGGAACAAAGAAGTTAGGTGACTGGGGTGTTTTTGGGGGACCAAATTGTAATTGAAAATCTTGAAAGGCATTCTACCCTATTTAATTTTCTCAAAATGAGAATGAAGTTACTCAAGAATAAATCTAAATGACAGGTGTTTTCCCAGTTAGGTAAAGATTCAGGCTTTAGCATTAAAATCAGGAAATATTCTCATGCATCTTCTTTGATTTCAACTTATATTTTCAAGGTTTTTTTTCAGTAAATTGAAAATGTTAAATAGGAATCAGGACACGAAAAGTGGACCAATTTGTAGATAATAATCTTTTCAAACCTTTCTACCGTATTTAATTAACCCATTACTAGTTTAAGATGGAACAAAATAAAGAAATTTTCAGGTGTCCAGTGAGTTTTGAGTCTTTGGTGGCAGGCATTCTACCCTATTTAATTTTCTCAAAATGAGAATGAAGTAACTCAAGAATAAATCTAAATGACAGGTGTTTTCCCAGTTAGGTAAAGATTCAGGATTAGCATTAAAATGAGGAAATATTCTCATGTATCTTCTTTAATAAATTGCAATTTATATTTTCAAGGCTTTTTTTTTCAGTAAATTGAAATGGTAAATAGGAATCAGGACAGAACAAGTGGAACCATTCTTAGATAATAATCTTTTCAAAAAATTCTACCTTATCTAAATAACCCATTACTAGGTTAAGATGGAACAAAATAAAGAAATTTTCCAGTGGCCATCGAGTTTTGAGACTTTGGTGGCAGGCATGGTTAGGATAAGGACATGTTATAAGGCATTTTCAATCATTTTATATAAAATTCAGGGCTTTTTGTCAAAAAAGGGAACAAAGAAGTTAGGTGACTGGGGTGTGTTTGGGGGTCCAAACTGAATTGAAAATCTTGAAAGGCATTCTACCCTATTTAATTTTCTCAAAATGAGAATGAAGTTACCCAAGAATAAATCTAAATGACAGGTGTTTTCCCAGTTAGGTAAAGATTCAGGCTTTAGCATTAAAATCAGGAAAAATTCTCATGCATCTTCTTTGATTTCAACTTATATTTTCAAGGCTTTTTTTCAGTAAATTGAAATTAGTAAATAGGAATCAGGACAGGACAAGTGGAACAATTTGTAGATAATAATCTTTTCAAACCATTCTACCTTATTTAATTAACCCATTACTAGTTTAAGATGGAACAAAATAAAGAAATTTTCAAGTGGCCAGTGAGTTTTGAGACTTTGGTGGCAGGCATGGTTAGGATAAGGACATGTTATAAGGCATTTTCAATCATTTTATATAAACTTCAGGGCATTTGTCAAAAAAGGGAACAAAGAAGTTAGGTGACTGGGGTGTGTTTGGGGGTCCAAACTTAATTGAAAATCTTGAAAGGCATTCTACCCTATTTAATTTTCTCAAAATGAGAATGAAGTTACCCAAGAATAAATCTAAATGACAGGTGTTTTCCCAGTTAGGTAAAGATTCAGGCTTAGCATTAAAATCAGGAAATATTCTCATGCATCTTCTTTGATTTCAACTTATATTTTCAAGTTTTTTTTTCAGTAAATTGAAATTGGTAAATAGGAATCATTACAAGACAAGTGGAACAATTTGTAGATAATAATCTTTTCAAACCATTCTACCTTATTTAATTAACCCATTACTAGGTTAAGATGGAACAAAATAAAGAAATTTTCTAGTGGCCAGTGAGTTTTGAGACTTTGGTCGCAGGCATGGTTAGGAAAAGGACATGTTATAAGGCATCTTCAATCATTTTATATAGAAATTCAGGGCTTTTTGTCAATAAAGGGAACAAAGAAGTTAGGTGACTGGGGTGTGTTTGGGGGACCAAATTGTAATTGAAAATCTTGAAAGGCATTCTACCCTATTTAATTTTCTCAAAATGAGAATGAAGTTACTCAAGAATAAATCTAAATGACAGGTGTTTTCCCAGTTAGGTAAAGATTCAGGCTTAAGCATTAAAATCAGGAAAAATTCTCATGCATCTTCTTTGATTTCAACTTATATTTTCAAGGCTTTTTTTCAGTAAATTGAAATTGGTAAATAGGAATCAGGACAGGACAAGTGGAACAATTTGTAGATAATAATTTTTTCAAACAATTCTACCTTATTTAATTAACCCATTACTAGGTTAAGATGGATGAAAATAAAGAAATTTTCAAGTGGCCAGTGAGTTTTGAGACTTTGGTGGCAGGCATGGTTAGGATAAGGACATGTTATAAGGCATTTTCAATCATTTTATATAAAAATTCAGGAACAAAGAAGTTAGGTGACTGGGGTGTTTTTGGGGGGACCAAATTGTAATTGAAAATCTTGAAAGGCATTCTACCCTATTTAATTTTCTCAAAATGAGAATGAAGTTACCCAAGAATAAATCTAAATAACAGGTGTTTTCCCAGTTTGGTAAAGATTCAGGCTTTAGCATTAAAATCAGTAAAATATTCTCATGCATCTTCTTTAATTTCAACTTATATTTTCAAGGCTTTTTTTCAGTAAATTGAAATTGGTAAATGGGAATCAGGACAGGACAAGTGGAACAATTTGTAGATAATAATCTTTTCAAACCATTCTACCTTATTTAATTAACCCATTACTAGTTTAAGATGGAACAAAATAAAGAAATTTTCAAGTGGCCAGTGAGTTTTGAGACTTTGGTCGCAGGCATGGTTAGGAAAAGGACATGTTATAAGGCATCTTCAATCATTTTATATAGAAATTCAGGGCTTTTTGTCAAAAAAGGGAACAAAGAAGTTAGGTGACTGGGGTGTGTTTGGGGGACCAAATTGTAATTGAAAATCTTGAAAGGCATTCTACCCTATTTAATTTTCTCAAAATGAGAATGAAGTTACTCAAGAATAAATCTAAATGACAGGTGTTTTCCCAGTTAGGTAAAGATTCAGGCTTTAGCATTAAAATCAGGAAATATTCTCATGCATCTTCTTTGATTTCAACTTATATTTTCAAGGTTTTTTTTCAGTAAATTGAAAATGTTAAATAGGAATCAGGACACGAAAAGTGGACCAATTTGAAGATAATAATCTTTTCAAACCTTTCTACCGTATTTAATTAACCCATTACTAGTTTAAGATGGAACAAAATAAAGAAATTTTCAAGTGGCCAGTGAGTTTTGAGACTTTGGTGGCAGGCATGGTTAGGATAAGGACATGTTATAAGGCATTTTCAATCATTTTATATAAACTTCAGGGCATTTGTCAAAAAAGGGAACAAAGAAGTTAGGTGACTGGGGTGTGTTTGGGGGACCAAATTGTAATTGAAAATCTTCAAAGGCATTCTACCCTATTTATTTTCTCAAAATGAGAATGAAGTAACTCAAGAATAAATCTAAATGACAGGTGTTTTCCCAGTTCGGTAAAGATTCAGGATTAGCATTAAAATGAGGAAATATTCTCATGTATCTTCTTTAATTAATTGCAATTTATATTTTC
The DNA here is from genome assembly GCA_946902895.1 of Fragum fragum. Taxonomy (NCBI): domain Eukaryota; kingdom Metazoa; phylum Mollusca; class Bivalvia; order Cardiida; family Cardiidae; genus Fragum; species Fragum fragum. The sequence continues at coordinate 1,130,046 of OX336367.1, forward strand.
AAGGCTTTTTTTTTAGTAAATTGAAAATGGTAAATAGGAATCAGGACAGAACAAGTGGAACCATTCTTAGATAATAATCTTTTCAAACAATTCTACCTTATCTAAATAACCCATTACTAGGTTAAGATGGAACAAAATAAAGAAATTTTCCAGTGGCCAGTGAGTTTTGAGACTTTGGTGGCAGGCATGGTTAGGATAAGGACATGTTATAAGGCATTTTCAATCATTTTATATAAAATTCAGGGCATTTTGTCAAAAAAGGGAACAAAGAAGTTAGGTGACTGGGGTGTGTTTGGGAGACCAAATTGTAATTGAAAATCTTGAAAGGCATTCTACCCTATTTTATTTTCTCAAAATGAGAATGAAGTAACTCATGAATAAATATAAATGATAGGTGTTATCCCAGTTAGGTAAAGAATCAGGCTTTAGCATTAAAATCAGGAAATATTCTCATGTATCTTCTTTAATGGCAAATATATTTTCAAGGCTTTTTTTCAGTAAATTGAAATTGGTAAATAGGAATCAGGACAGGACAAGTGGACCAATTTGTAGATATATCTTTTCAAACCATTCTACCTTATCTAAATAACCCATTACTATGTTAAGATGGATGAAAATAAAGAAATTTTCAAGTGGCCAGTGAGTTTTGGGCTTTTGGTGGCAGGCATGATTAGGATAAGGACATGTTATAACGCATCTTCAATCATTTTATATAAAAATTCAGGGCTTTTTGTCAAAAAAGGGAACAAAGAAGTTAGGTGACTGGGGTGTGTTTGGGGGACCAAATTGTAATTGAAATCTTGAAAGGCATTCTACCCTATTTAATTTTCTCAAAATGAGAATGAAGTTACTCAAGAATAAATCTAAATGACAGGTGTTTTCCCAGTTAGGTAAAGATTCAGGCTTAAGCATTAAAATCAGGAAATATTCTCATGCATCTTCTTTGATTTCAACTTATATTTTCAAGGCTTTTTTTCAGTAAATTGAAATTGGTAAATAGGAATCAGGACAGGACAAGTGGAACAATTTGTAGATAATAATTTTTTCAAACAATTCTACCTTATTTAATTAACCCTTTACTAGGTTAAGATGGATGAAAATAAAGAAATTTTCAAGTGGCCAATGAGTTTTGAGACTTTGGTGGCAGGCATGGTTAGGATAAGGACATGTTATAAGGTATCTTCAATCATTTTATATAAAATTCAGGGCTTTTTTTAAAAAAAGGGAACAAAGAAGTTAGGTGACTGGGGTGTGTTTGGGGGACCAAATTGTAATTGAAAATCTTGAAAGGCATTCTACCCTATTTAATTTTCTCAAAATGAGAATGAAGTTACTCAAGAATAAATCTAAATGACAGGTGTTTTCCCAGTTAGGTAAAGATTCAGGCTTTAGCATTAAAATCAGGAAATATTCTCATGCATCTTCTTTGATTTCAACTTATATTTTCAAGGCTTTTTTTCAGTAAATTGAAATTGGTAAATAGGAATCAGGACAGGACAAGTGGAACAATTTTTAGATAATAATCTTTTCAAACCATTCTACCTTATTTAATTAACCCATTACTAGTTTAAGATGGAACAAATAAAGAAATTTTCAAGTGGCCAGTGAGTTTTGAGACTTTGGTCGCAGGCATGGTTAGGAAAAGGACATGTTATAAGGCATCTTCAATCATTTTATATAGAAATTCAGGGCTTTTTGTCAAAAAAGGGAACAAAGAAGTTAGGTGACTGGGGTGTGTTTGGGGGACCAAATTGTAATTGAAAATCTTGAAAGGCATTCTACCCTATTTAATTTTCTCAAAATGAGAATGAAGTTACTCAAGAATAAATCTAAATGACAGGTGTTTTCCCAGTTAGGTAAAGATTCAGGCTTTAGCATTAAAATCAGGAAATATTCTCATGCATCTTCTTTGATTTCAACTTATATTTTCAAGGCTTTTTTTCAGTAAATTTAAGTGGTAAATAGGAATTAGGACACGACAAGTGGACCAATTTTTAGATAATAATCTTTTCAAACCATTCTACCTTATTTAATTAACCCATTACTAGGTTAAGATGGAACAAAATAAAGAAATTTTCAAGTGGCCAGTGAGTTTTGGGCTTTTGGTGGCAGGCATGGTTAGGATAAGGACATGTTATAAGGCATCTTCAATCATTTTATATAGAAATTCAGGGCTTTTTGTCAAAAAAGGGAACAAAGAAGTTAGGTGACTGGGGTGTGTTTGGGGGTCCAAACTGAATTGAAAATCTTGAAAGGCATTCTACCCTATTTAATTTTCTCAAAATGAGAATGAAGTTACCCAAGAATAAATCTAAATGACAGGTGTTTTCCCAGTTAGGTAAAGATTCAGGCTTAAGCATTAAAATCAGGAAAAATTCTCATGCATCTTCTTTGATTTCAACTTATATTTTCAAGGCTTTTTTTCAGTAAATTGAAAATGGTAAATAGGAATCAGGACAGAACAAGTGGAACCATTCTTAGATAATAATCTTTTCAAACAATTCTACCTTATCTAAATAACCCATTACTAGGTTAAGATGGAACAAAATAAAGAAATTTTCCAGTGGCCAGTGAGTTTTGAGACTTTGGTGGCAGGCATGGTTAGGATAAGGACATGTTATAAGGCATTTTCAATCATTTTATATAAAATTCAGGGCATTTTGTCAAAAAAGGGAACAAAGAAGTTAGGTGACTGGGGTGTGTTTGGGGGACCAAATTGTAATTGAAAATCTTGAAAGGCATTCTACCCTATTTATTTTCTCAAAATGAGAATGAAGTAACTCATGAATAAATATAAATGACAGGTGTTTTCCCAGTTAGGCAAAGAATCAGGCTTTAGCATTAAAATCAGGAAATATTCTCATGTATCTTCTTTAATTGCAAATATATTTTCAAGGCTTTTTTTCAGTAAATTGAAATTGGTAAATAGGAATCAGGACAGGACAAGTGGACCAATTTGTAGATATATCTTTTCAAACCATTCTACCTTATCTAAATAACCCATTACTAGGTTAAGATGGATGAAAATAAAGAAATTTTCAAGTGGCCAGTGAGTTTTGGGCTTTTGGTGGCAGCCATGGTTAGGATAAGGACGTGTTATAAGGCATCTTCAATCATTTTATATAAAAATTCAGGGCTTTTTGTCAAAAAAGGGAACAAAGAAGTTAGGTGACTGGGGTGTGTTTGGGGGACCAAAATGTAATTGAAATCTTGAAAGGCATTCTACCCTTTTTAATTTTCTCTAAATGAGAATGAAGTTAATCAAGAATAAATCTAAATGACAGGTGTTTTCCCAGTTAGGTAAAGATTCAGGCTTAAGCATTAAAATCAGGAAAAATTCTCATGCATCTTCTTTGATTTCAAATTATATTTTCAAGGCTATTTGTTTTTTAGTAAATTGAAAATGGTAAATAGGAATTAGGACATGACAAGTGGACCAATTTGTAGATAATAATCTTTTCAAACCATTCTACCTTATTTAATTAACCCTTTACTAGGTTAAGATGGATGAAAATAAAGAAATTTTCAAGTGGCCTGTGAGTTTTGAGACTTTGGTGGCAGGCATGGTTAGGATAAGGACATGTTATAAGGCATCTTCAATCATTTTATATAGAAATTCAGGGCTTTTTGTCAAAAAAAGGGAACAAAGAAGTTAGGTGACTGGGGTGTGTTTGGGGGACCAAATTGTAATTGAAAATCTTGAAAGGAATTCTACCCTATTTATTTTCTCAAAATGAGAATGAAGTTACTTAAGAATAAATCTAAATGACAGGTGTTTTCCCAGTTCGGTAAAGATTCAGGATTAGCATTAAAATGAGGAAATATTCTCATGCATCTTCTTTAATTAATTGCAATTTATATTTTCAAGGCTTTTTTTTTAGTAAATTGAAAATGGTAAATAGGAATCAGGACAGAACAAGTGGAACCATTCTTAGATAATAATCTTTTCAAACAATTCTACCTTATCAAAATAACCCATTACTAGGTTAAGATGGAACAAAATAAAGAAATTTTCCAGTGGCCAGTGAGTTTTGAGACTTTGGTGGCAGGCATGGTTAGGATAAGGACATGTTATAAGGCATTTTCAATCATTTTATATAAAATTCAGGGCATTTTGTCAAAAAAGGGAACAAAGAAGTTAGGTGACTGGGGTGTGTTTGGGAGACCAAATTGTAATTGAAAATCTTGAAAGGCATTCTACCCTATTTTATTTTCTCAAAATGAGAATGAAGTAACTCATGAATAAATATAAATGATAGGTGTTTTCCCAGTTAGGTAAAGAATCAGGCTTTAGCATTAAAATCAGGAAATATTCTCATGTATCTTCTTTAATGGCAAATATATTTTCAAGGCTTTTTTTCAGTAAATTGAAATTGGTAAATAGGAATCAGGACAGGACAAGTGGACCAATTTGTAGATATATCTTTTCAAACCATTCTACCTTATCTAAATAACCCATTACTAGGTTAAGATGGATGAAAATAAAGAAATTTTCAAGTGGCCAGTGAGTTTTGGGCTTTTGGTGGCAGGCATGATTAGGATAAGGACATGTTATAACGCATCTTCAATCATTTTATATAAAAATTCAGGGCTTTTTGTCAAAAAAGGGAACAAAGAAGTTAGGTGACTGGGGTGTGTTTGGGGGACCAAATTGTAATTGAAATCTTGAAAGGCATTCTACCCTATTTAATTTTCTCAAAATGAGAATGAAGTTACTCAAGAATAAATCTAAATGACAGGTGTTTTCCCAGTTAGGTAAAGATTCAGGCTTAAGCATTAAAATCAGGAAATATTCTCATGCATCTTCTTTGATTTCAACTTATATTTTCAAGGCTTTTTTTCAGTAAATTGAAATTGGTAAATAGGAATCAGGACAGGACAAGTGGAACAATTTGTAGATAATATTTTTTTCAAACAATTCTACCTTATTTAATTAACCCTTTACTAGGTTAAGATGGATGAAAATAAAGAAATTTTCAAGTGGCCAGTGAGTTTTGAGACTTTGGTGGCAGGCATGGTTAGGATAAGGACATGTTATAACGCATCTTCAATCATTTTATATAAAAATTCAGGGCTTTTTGTCAAAAAAGGGAACAAAGAAGTTAGGTGACTGGGGTGTTTTGGGGGGACCAAATTGTAATTGAAAATCTTGAAAGGCATTCTACCCTATTTAATTTTCTCAAAATGAGAATGAAGTTACTCAAGAATAAATCTAAATGACAGGTGTTTTCCCAGTTAGGTAAAGATTCAGGCTTTAGCATTAAAATCAGGAAATATTCTCATGCATCTTCTTTGATTTCAACTTATATTTTCAAGGTTTTTTTCAGTAAATTGAAATTGGTAAATAGGAATCAGGACAGGACAAGTGGAACAATTTGTAGATAATAATTTTTTCAAACCATTCTACCTTATTTGATTAACCCATTACTAGTTTAAGATGGAACAAAATAAAGAAATTTTCAAGTGGCCAGTGAGTTTTGAGTCTTTGGTGGCAGGCATGGTTAGGAAAAGGACATGTTATAAGGCATCTTCAATCATTTTATATAGAAATTCAGGGCTTTTTGTCAAAAAAGGGAACAAAGAAGTTAGGTGACTGGGGTGTGTTTGGGGGACCAAATTGTAATTGAAAATCTTGAAAGGCATTCTACCCTATTTAATTTTCTCAAAATGAGAATGAAGTTACTCAAGAATAAATCTAAATGACAGGTGTTTTCCCAGTTAGGTAAAGATTCAGGCTTAAGCATTAAAATCAGTAAAATATTCTCATGCATCTTCTTTGATTTCAACTTATATTTTCAAGGCTTTTTTTCAGTAAATTGAAATTGGTTAATAGGAATCAGGACAGGACAAGTGGAACAATTTGTAGATAATAATCTTTTCAAACCATTCTACCTTATTTAATTAACCCATTACTAGTTTAAGATGGAACAAAATAAAGAAATTTTCAAGTGGCCAGTGAGTTTTGAGACTTTGGTGGCAGGCATGGTTAGGATAAGAACATGTATTAGGCATCTTCAATCATTTTATATAGAAATTCAGGGCTTTTTGTCAAAAAAGGGAACAAAGAAGTTAGGTGACTGGGGTGTGTTGGGGGGACCAAATTGTAATTGAAAATCTTGAAAGGCATTCTACCCTATTTAATTTTCTCAAAATGAGAATGAAGTTACTCAAGAATAAATCTAAATGACAGGTGTTTTCCCAGTTAGGTAAAGATTCAGGCTTTAGCATTAAAATCAGGAAATATTCTCATGCATCTTCTTTGATTTCAACTTATATTTTCAAGGTTTTTTTCAGTAAATTGAAATTGGTAAATAGGAATCAGGACAGGACAAGTGGAACAATTTTTAGATAATAATTTTTTCAAACCATTCTACCTTATTTAATTAACCCATTACTAGTTTAAGATGGAACAAAATAAAGAAATTTTCAAGTGGCCAGTGAGTTTTGAGTCTTTGGTGGCAGGCATGGTTAGGAAAAGGACATGTTATAAGGCATCTTCAATCATTTTATATAGAAATTCAGGGCTTTTTGTCAAAAAAGGGAACAAAGAAGTTAGGTGACTGGGGTGTGTTTGGGGGACCAAATTGTAATTGAAAATCTTGAAAGGCATTCTACCCTATTTAATTTTCTCAAAATGAGAATGAAGTTACTCAAGAATAAATCTAAATGACAGGTGTTTTCCCAGTTAGGTAAAGATTCAGGCTTAAGCATTAAAATCAGTAAAATATTCTCATGCATCTTCTTTGATTTCAACTTATATTTTCAAGGCTTTTTTTCAGTAAATTGAAATTGGTTAATAGGAATCAGGACAGGACAAGTGGAACAATTTGTAGATAATAATCTTTTCAAACCATTCTACCTTATTTAATTAACCCATTACTAGTTTAAGATGGAACAAATAAAGAAATTTTCAAGTGGCCAGTGAGTTTTGAGACTTTGGTGGCAGGCATGGTTAGGATAAGAACATGTTATAAGGCATCTTCAATCATTTTATATAGAAATTCAGGGCTTTTTGTCAAAAAAGGGAACAAAGAAGTTAGGTGACTGGGGTGTGTTTGGGGGACCAAATTGTAATTGAAAATCTTGAAAGGCATTCTACCCTATTTAATTTTCTCAAAATGAGAATGAAGTTACTCAAGAATAAATCTAAATGACAGGTGTTTTCCCAGTTAGGTAAAGATTCAGGCTTTAGCATTAAAATCAGGAAATATTCTCATGCATCTTCTTTGATTTCAACTTATATTTTCAAGGCTTTTTTTCAGTAAATTGAAATTGGTAAATAGGAATCAGGACAGGACAAGTGGAACAATTTTTAGATAATAATCTTTTCAAACCATTCTACCTTATTTAATTAACCCATTACTAGGTTAAGATGGATGAAAATAAAGAAATTTTCAGGTGTCCAGTGAGTTTTGAGTCTTTGGTGGCAGGCATGGTTAGGATAAGGACATGTTATAAGGCATCTTCAATCCTTTTATATAAAATTCAGGGCTTTTTGTCAAAAAAGGGAACAAAGAAGTTAGGTGACTGGGGTGTGTTTGGGGGACCAAATTGTAATTGAAAATCTTAAAAGGCATTCTACCCTATTTAATTTTCTCAAAATGAGAATGAAGTTACCCAAGAATAAATCTAAATGACAGGTGTTTTCCCAGTTAGGTAAAGATTCAGGCTTAAGCATTAAAATCAGGAAAAATTCTCATGCATCTTCTTTGATTTCAACTTATATTTTCAAGGTTTTTTTTCAGTAAATTGAAATTGGTAAATAGGAATCAGGACAGGACAAGTGGAACAATTTGTAGATAATAATCTTTTCAAACCATTCTACCTTATTTAATTAACCCATTACTAGTTTAAGATGGAACAAAATAAAGAAATTTTCAAGTGGCCAGTGAGTTTTGAGACTTTGGTCGCAGGCATGGTTAGGAAAAGGACATGTTATAAGGCATCTTCAATCATTTTATATAGAAATTCAGGGCTTTTTGTCAAAAAGGGAACAAAGAAGTTAGGTGACTGGGGTGTTTTTGGGGGACCAAATTGTAATTGAAAATCTTGAAAGGCATTCTACCCTATTTAATTTTCTCAAAATGAGAATGAAGTTACCCAAGAATAAATCTAAATGACAGGTGTTTTCCCAGTTAGGTAAAGATTCAGGCTTTAGCATTAAAATCAGGAAATATTCTCATGCATCTTCTTTGATTTCAACTTATATTTTCAAGGGTTTTTTTTTCAGTAAATTGAAATTGGTAAATAGGAATCAGGACAGGACAAGTGGAACAATTTGTAGATAATAATCTTTTCAAACCATTCTACCTTATTTAATTAACCCATTACTAGTTTAAGATGGAACAAAATAAAGAAATTTTCAAGTAGCCAGTGAGTTTTGAGACTTTGGTGGCAGGCATGGTTAGGATAAGAACATGTTATAAGGCATCTTCAATCATTTTATATAGAAATTCAGGGCTTTTTGTCAAAAAAGGGAACAAAGAAGTTAGGTGACTGGGGTGTGTTTGGGGGACCAAATTGTAATTGAAAATCTTGAAAGGCATTCTACCCTATTTAATTTTCTCAAAATGAGAATGAAGTTACTCAAGAATAAATCTAAATGACAGGTGTTTTCCCAGTTAGGTAAAGATTCAGGCTTTAGCATTAAAATCAGGAAATATTCTCATGCATCTTCTTTGATTTCAACTTATATTTTCAAGGCTTTTTTTCAGTAAATTGAAATTGGTAAATAGGAATCAGGACAGGACAAGTGGAACAATTTTTAGATAATAATCTTTTCAAACCATTCTACCTTATTTAATTAACCCATTACTAGTTTAAGATGGAACAAATAAAGAAATTTTCAAGTGGCCAGTGAGTTTTGAGACTTTGGTCGCAGGCATGGTTAGGAAAAGGACATGTTATAAGGCATCTTCAATCATTTTATATAGAAATTCAGGGCTTTTTGTCAAAAAGGGGAACAAAGAAGTTAGCCGACTGGGGTGTGTTTGGGGGACCAAATTGTAATTGAAAATCTTGAAAGGCATTCTACCCTATTTAATTTTCTCAAAATGAGAATGAAGTTACTCAAGAATAAATCTAAATGACAGGTGTTTTCCCAGTTAGGTAAAGATTCAGGCTTTAGCATTAAAATCAGGAAATATTCTCATGCATCTTCTTTGATTTCAACTTATATTTCCAAGGCTTTTTTTCAGTAAATTTAAGTGGTAAATAGGAATGAGGACACGACAAGTGGACCAATATTTAGATAATAATCTTTTCCAACCATTCTACCTTATTTAATTAACCCATTACTAGTTTAAGATGGAACAAAATAAAGAAATTTTCAAGTGGCCAGTGAGTTTTGAGACTTTGGTGGCAGGCATGGTTAGGATAAGAACATGTTATAAGGCATCTTCAATCATTTTATATAGAAATTCAGGGCTTTTTGTCAAAAAAGGGAACAAAGAAGTTAGGTGACTGGGGTGTGTTTGGGGGACCAAATTGTAATTGAAAATCTTGAAAGGCATTCTACCCTATTTAATTTTCTCAAAATGAGAATGAAGTTACTCAAGAATAAATCTAAATGACAGGTGTTTTCCCAGTTAGGTAAAGATTCAGGCTTTAGCATTAAAATCAGGAAATATTCTCATGCATCTTCTTTGATTTCAACTTATATTTTCAAGGCTTTTTTTCAGTAAATTGAAATTGGTAAATAGGAATCAGGACAGGACAAGTGGAACAATTTTTAGATAATAATCTTTTCAAACCATTCTACCTGATTTAATTAACCCATTACTAGTTTAAGATGGAACAAAATAAAGAAATTTTCAAGTGGCCAGTGAGTTTTGAGACTTTGGTCGCAGGCATGGTTAGGAAAAGGACATGTTATAAGGCATCTTCAATCATTTTATATAGAAATTCAGGGCTTTTTGTCAAAAAAGGGAACAAAGAAGTTAGGTGACTGGGGTGTGTTTGGGGGACCAAATTGTAATTGAAAATCTTGAAAGGCATTCTACCCTATTTAATTTTCTCAAAATGAGAATGAAGTTACTCAAGAATAAATCTAAATGACAGGTGTTTTCCCAGTTAGGTAAAGATTCAGGCTTTAGCATTAAAATCAGGAAATATTCTCATGCATCTTCTTTGATTTCAACTTATATTTCCAAGGCTTTTTTTCAGTAAATTTAAGTGGTAAATAGGAATTAGGACACGACAAGTGGACCAATTTTTAGATAATAATCTTTTCAAACCATTCTACCTTATTTAATTAACCCATTACTAGGTTAAGATGGAACAAAATAAAGAAATTTTCAAGTGGCCAGTGAGTTTTGAGACTTTGGTCGCAGGCATGGTTAGGAAAAGGACATGTTATAAGGCATCTTCAATCATTTTATATAGAAATTCAGGGCTTTTTGTCAAAAAAGGGAACAAAGAAGTTAGGTGACTGGGGTGTGTTTGGGGGACCAAATTGTAATTGAAAATCTTGAAAGGCATTCTACCCTATTTAATTTTCTCAAAATGAGAATGAAGTTACCCAAGAATAAATCTAAATGACAGGTGTTTTCCCAGTTAGGTAAAGATTCAGGCTTTAGCATTAAAATCAGGAAATATTCTCATGCATCTTCTTTGATTTCAACTTATATTTTCAATGTTTTTTTTTCAGTAAATTGAAATTGGTAAATAGGAATCAGGACAGGACAAGTGGAACAATTTGTAGATAATAATCTTTTCAAACCATTCTACCTTATTTAATTAACCCATTACTAGTTTAAGATGGAACAAAATAAAGAAATTTTCAAGTGGCCAGTGAGTTTTGAGACTTTGGTGGCAGGCATGGTTAGGATAAGGACATGTTATAAGGCATCTTCAATCATTTTATATAAAAATTCAGGGCTTTTTGTCAAAAAAGGGAACAAAGAAGTTAGGTGACTGGGGTGTGTTTGGGGGACCAAATTGTAATTGAAAATCTTGAAAGGCATTCTACCCTATTTAATTTTCTCAAAAAGAGAATGAAGTTACTCAAGAATAAATCTAAATGACAGGTGTTTTCCCAGTTAGGTAAAGATTCAGGCTTTAGCATTAAAATCAGGAAATATTCTCATGCATCTTCTTTGATTTCAACTTATATTTTCAAGGCTATTTTTCAGTAAATTGAAATTGGTAAATAGGAATCAGGACAGGACAAGTGGAACAATTTGTAGATAATAATTTTTTAAAACCATTCTACCTTATTTAATTAACCCATTACTAGTTTAAGATGGAACAAATAAAGAAATTTTCAAGTGTCCAGTGAGTTTTGAGACTTTGGTCGCAGGCATGGTTAGGAAAAGGACATGTTATAAGGCATCTTCAATCATTTTATATAGAAATTCAGGGCTTTTTGTCAAAAAAGGGAACAAAGAAGTTAGGTGACTGGGGTGTGTTTGGGGGACCAAATTGTAATTGAAAATCTTGAAAGGCATTCTACCCTATTTAATTTTCTCAAAATGAGAATGAAGTTACTCAAGAATAAATCTAAATGACAGGTGTTTTCCCAGTTAGGTAAAGATTCAGGCTTTAGCATTAAAATCAGGAAATATTCTCATGCATCTTCTTTGATTTCAACTTATATTTCCAAGGCTTTTTTTCAGTAAATTTAAGTGGTAAATAGGAATTAGGACAGGACAAGTGGACCAATTTGTAGATAATAATCTTTTCAAACCATTCTACCTTATTTAATTAACCCATTACTAGGTTAAGATGGATGAAAATAAAGAAATTTTCAGGTGTCCAGTGAGTTTTGAGTCTTTGGTGGCAGGCATGGTTAGGATAAGGACATTTTATAAGGCATCTTCAATCGTTTTATATAAAATTCAGGGCTTTTTGTCAAAAAAGGGAACAAAGAAGTTAGGTGACTGGGGTGTGTTTGGGGGACCAAATTGTAATTGAAAATCTTGAAAGGCATTCTACCCTATTTAATTTTCTCAAAATGAGAATGAAGTTACCCAAGAATAAATCTAAATGACAGGTGTTTTCCCAGTTAGGTAAAGATTCAGGCTTAAGCATTAAAATCAGGAAAAATTCTCATGCATCTTCTTTGATTTCAACTTATATTTTCAAGGCTTTTTTTCAGTAAATTGAAAATGGTAAATAGGAATCAGGACAGAACAAGTGGAACCATTCTTGGATTATAATCTTTTCAAACAATTCTACCTTATCTAAATAACCCATTACTAGGTTAAGATGGAACAAAATAAAGAAATTTTCCAGTGGCCAGTGAGTTTTGAGACTTTGGTGGCAGGCATGGTTAGGATAAGGACATGTTATAAGGCATTTTCAATCATTTTATATAAAATTCAGGGCATTTTGTCAAAAAAGGGAACAAAGAAGTTAGGTGACTGGGGTGTGTTTGGGGGACCAAATTGTAATTGAAAATCTTGAAAGGCATTCTACCCTATTTATTTTCTCAAAATGAGAATGAAGTAACTCATGAATAAATATAAATGACAGGTGTTTTCCCAGTTAGGCAAAGAATCAGGCTTTAGCATTAAAATCAGGAAATATTCTCGTGTATCTTCTTCAATTGCAAATATATTTTCAAGGCTTTTTTTCAGTAAATTGAAATTGGTAAATAGGAATTAGGACAGGACAAGTGGACCAATTTGTAGATATATCTTTTCAAACCATTCTACCTTATCTAAATAACCCATTACTAGGTTAAGATGGATGAAAATAAAGAAATTTTCAAGTGGCCAGTGAGTTTTGGGCTTTTGGTGGCAGCCATGGTTAGGATAAGGACATGTTATAAGGCATCTTCAATCATTTTATATAAAAATTCAGGGCTTTTTGTCAAAAAAGGGAACAAAGAAGTTAGGTGACTGGGGTGTGTTTGGGGGACCAAATTGTAATTGAAATCTTGAAAGGCATTCTACCCTATTTAATTTTCTCAAAATGAGAATGAAGTTAATCAAGAATAAATCTAAATGACAGGTGTTTTCCCAGTTAGGTAAAGATTCAGGCTTAAGCATTAAAATCAGGAAAAATTCTCATGCATCTTCTTTGATTTCAAATTATATTTTCAAGGCTATTTGTTTTTTAGTAAATTGAAAATGGTAAATAGGAATCGGGACACGACAAGCTGACCAATTTGTAGATAATAATCTTTTCAAACCATTCTACCTTATTTAATTAACCCATTACTAGGTTGAGATGGATGAAAATAAAGAAATTTTCAAGTAACCTTTGAGTTTTGAGACTTTGGTGGCAGGCATGGTTAGGATAAGGACATGTTATAAGGCATCTTCAATCATTTTATATAGAAATTCAGGGCTTTTTGTCAAAAAAGGGAACAAAGAAGTTAGGTGACTGGGGTGTGTTTGGGGGACCAAATTGTAATTGAAAATCTTGAAAGGCATTCTACCCTATTTATTTTCTCAAAATGAGAATGAAGTTACTTAAGAATAAATCTAAATGACAGGTGTTTTCCCAGTTAGGTAAAGATTCAGGCTTTAGCATTAAAATCAGGAAATATTCTCATGCATCTTCTTTGATTTCAACTTATATTTTCAAGGCTTTTTTTCAGTAAATTGAAATTAGTAAATAGGAATCAGGACAGGACAAGTGGAACAATTTGTAGATAATAATCTTTTCAAACCATTCTACCTTATTTAATTAACCCATTACTAGTTTAAGATGGAACAAAATAAAGAAATTTTCAAGTGGCCAGTGAGTTTTGAGACTTTGGTGGCAGGCATGGTTAGGAAAAGGACATGTTATAAGGCATCTTCAATCATTTTATATAGATATTCAGGGCTTTTTGTCAAAAAAGGGAACAAAGATGTTAGGTGACTGGGGTGTGTTTGGGGGATCAAATTTTAATTGAAAATCTTGAAAGGCATTCTACCCTATTTAATTTTCTCAAAATGAGAATGAAGTTACTCAAGAATAAATCTAAATGACAGGTGTTTTCCCAGTTAGGTAAAGATTCAGGCTTTAGCATTAAATCAGGAAATATTCTCATGCATCTTCTTTGATTTCAAATTATATTTTCAAGGCTTTTTTTCAGTAAATTTAAGTGGTAAATAGGAATTAGGACACGACAAGTGGACCAATTTGTAGATAATAATCTTTTCAAACCATTCTACCTTATTTAATTAACCCATTACTAGGTTAAGATGGATGAAAATAAAGAAATTTTCAGGTGTCCAGTGAGTTTTGAGTCTTTGGTGGCAGGCATGGTTAGGATAAGGACATGTTATAAGGCATCTTCAATCATTTTATATAGAAATTCAGGGCTTTTTGTCAAAAAAGGGAACAAAGAAGTTAGGTGACTGGGGTGTGTTTGGGGGTCCAAACTGAATTGAAAATCTTGAAAGGCATTCTACCCTATTTAATTTTCTCAAAATGAGAATGAAGTTACTCAAGAATAAATCTAAATGACAGGTGTTTTCCCAGTAAGGTAAAGATTCAGGCTTTAGCATTAAAATCAGGAAATATTCTCATGCATCTTCTTTGATTTCAACTTTTATTTTCAAGGTTTTTTTTCAGTAAATTGAAAATGTTAAATAGGAATCAGGACATGAAAAGTGGACCAATTTGTAGATAATAATCTTTTCAAACCTTTCTACCGTATTTAATTAACCCATTACTAGTTTAAGATGGAACAAAATAAAGAAATTTTCCAGTGGCCAGTGAGTTTCGAGACTTTGGTGGCAGGCATGGTTAGGATAAGGACATGTTATAAGGCATTTTCAATCATTTTATATAAACTTCAGGGCATTTGTCAAAAAAGGGAACAAAGAAGTTAGGTGACTGGGGTGTGTTTGGGGGACCAAATTGTAATTGAAAATCTTGAAAGGCATTCTACCCTATTTAATTTTCTCAAAATGAGAATGAAGTAACTCAAGAATAAATCTAAATGACAGGTGTTTTCCCAGTTAGGTAAAGATTCAGGATTAGCATTAAAATCAGTAAAATATTCTCATGCATCTTCTTTAATTAATTGCAATTTATATTTTCAAGGCTTTTTTTCAGTAAATTGAAATTGGTAAATAGGAATCAGGACAGGACAAGTGGACCAATTTGTAGATATATCTTTTCAAACCATTCTACCTTATCTAAATAACCCATTACTAGGTTAAGATGGATGAAAATAAAGAAATTTTCAAGTGGCCAGTGAGTTTTGGGCTTTTGGTGGCAGCCATGGTTAGGATAAGGACATGTTATAAGGCATCTTCAATCATTTTATATAAAAATTCAGGGCTTTTTGTCAAAAAAGGGAACAAAGAAGTTAGGTGACTGGGGTGTGTTTGGGGGACCAAATTGTAATTGAAATCTTGAAAGGCATTCTACCCTTTTTAATTTTCTCTAAATGAGAATGAAGTTAATCAAGAATAAATCTAAATGACAGGTGTTTTCCCAGTTAGGTAAAGATTCAGGCTTAAGCATTAAAATCAGGAAAAATTCTCATGCATCTTCTTTGATTTCAAATTATATTTTCAAGGCTATTTGTTTTTTAGTAAATTGAAAATGGTAAATAGGAATCGGGACACGACAAGCTGATCAATTTGTAGATAATAATCTTTTCAAACCATTCTACCTTATTTAATTAACCCATTACTAGGTTAAGATGGATGAAAATAAAGAAATTTTCAAGTGGCCTGTGAGTTTTGAGACTTTGGTGGCAGGCATGGTTAGGATAAGGACATGTTATAAGGCATCTTCAATCATTTTATATAGAAATTCAGGGCTTTTTGTCAAAAAAAGGGAACAAAGAAGTTAGGTGACTGGGGTGTGTTTGGGGGACCAAATTGTAATTGAAAATCTTGAAAGGAATTCTACCCTATTTATTTTCTCAAAATGAGAATGAAGTTACTTAAGAATAAATCTAAATGACAGGTGTTTTCCCAGTTAGGTAAAGATTCAGGCTTTGGCATTAAAATCAGGAAATATTCTCATGCATCTTCTTTGATTTCAACTTATATTTTCAAGGCTTTTTTTCAGTAAATTGAAATTAGTAAATAGGAATCAGGACAGGACAAGTGGAACAATTTGTAGATAATAATCTTTTCAAACCATTCTACCTTATTTAATTAACCCATTACTAGTTTAAGATGGAACAAAATAAAGAAATTTTCAAGTGGCCAGTGAGTTTTGAGACTTTGGTCGCAGGCATGGTTAGGAAAAGTACTTGTTATAAGGCATCTTCAATCATTTTATATAGATATTCAGGGCTTTTTGTCAAAAAAGGGAACAAAGAAGTTAGGTGACTGGGGTGTGTTTGGGGGTCCAAACTGAATTGAAAATCTTGAAAGGCATTCTACCCTATTTAATTTTCTCAAAATGAGAATGAAGTTACTCAAGAATAAATCTAAATGACAGGTGTTTTCCCAGTTAGGTAAAGATTCAGGCTTTAGCATTAAAATCAGGAAATATTCTCATGCATCTTCTTTGATTTCAACTTATATTTTCAAGGTTTTTTTTTTTCAGTAAGTTGAAAATGTTAAATAGGAATCAGGACACGAAAAGTGGACCAATTTGTAGATAATAATCTTTTCAAACCTTTCTACCGTATTTAATTAACCCATTACTAGTTTAAGATGGAACAAAATAAAGAAATTTTCAGGTGTCCAGTGAGTTTTGAGTCTTTGGTGGCAGGCATGGTTAGGATAAGGACATGTTAAAAGGCATCTTCAATCATTTTATATAAAATTCAGGGCTTTTTGTCAAAAAAGGGAACAAAGAAGTTAGGTGACTGGGGTGTGTTTGGGGGTCCAAACTGAATTGAAAATCTTGAAAGGCATTCTACCCTATTTAATTTTCTCAAAATGAGAATGAAGTTACTCAAGAATAAATCTAAATGACAGGTGTTTTCCCAGTTAGGTAAAGATTCAGGCTTTAGCATTAAAATCAGGAAATATTCTCATGCATCTTCTTTGATTTCAACTTATATTTTCAAGGTTTTTTTTCAGTAAATTGAAAATGTTAAATAGGAATCAAACACGAAAAGTGGACCAATTTGTAGATAATAATCTTTTCAAACCTTTCTACCGTATTTAATTAACCCATTACTAGTTTAAGATGGAACAAAATAAAGAAATTTTCCAGTGGCCAGTGAGTTTTGAGACTTTGGTGGCAGGCATGGTTAGGATAAGGACATGTTATAAGGCATTTTCAATCATTTTATATAAAAATTCAGGGCTTTTTGTCAAAAAAGGGAACAAAGAAGTTAGGTGACTGGGGTGTTTTTGGGGGACCAAATTGTAATTGAAAATCTTGAAAGGCATTCTACCCTATTTAATTTTCTCAAAATGAGAATGAAGTTACCCAAGAATAAATCTAAATGACAGGTGTTTTCCCAGTTAGGTAAAGATTCAGGCTTTAGCATTAAAATCAGTAAAGTATTCTCATGCATCTTCTTTGATTTCAACTTATATTTTCAAGGTTCAATTTTCAGTAAATTGAAATTGGTAAATAGGAATCAGGACAGGACAAGTGGAACAATTTGTAGATAATAATCTTTTCAAACCATTCTACCTTATTTAATTAACCCATTACTAGGTTAAGATGGATGAAAATAAAGAAATTTTCAGGTGTCCAGTGAGTTTTAAGTCTTTGTTGGCAGGCATGGTTAGGATAAGGACATGTTATAAGGCATCTTCAATCATTTTATATAAAATTCAGGGCTTTTTGTCAAAAAAAGGGAACAAAGAAGTTAGGTGACTGGGGTGTTTTTGGGGGACCAAATTGTAATTGAAAATCTTGAAAGGCATTCTACCCTATTTAATTTTCTCAAAATGAGAATGAAGTTACCCAAGAATAAATCTAAATGACAGGTGTTTTCCCAGTTAGGTAAAGATTCAGGTTTTAGCATTAAAATCAGTAAAATATTTTCATGCATTTTCTTTGATTTCAACTTATATTTTCAAGGTTTTTTTTTCAGTAAATTGAAATTGGTAAATAGGAATCAGGACAGGACAAGTGGAACAATTTGTAGATGATAATTTTTTCAAACAATTCTACCTTATTTAATTAACCCATTACTAGGTTAAGATGGATGAAAATAAAGAAATTTTCAAGTGGCCAGTGAGTTTTGAGACTTTGGTGGCAGGCATGGTTAGGATAAGGACATGTTATAAGGCATTTTCAATCATTTTATATAGAATTTCAGGGCTTTTTGTCAAAAAAGGGAACAAAGAAGTTAGATGACTGGGGTGTTTTTGGGGGACCAAATTGTAATTAAAAATCTTGAAAGGCATTCTACCCTATTTAATTTTCTCAAAATGAGAATGAAGTTACCCAAGAATAAATCTAAATGACAGGTGTTTTCCCAGTTAGGTAAAGATTCAGGCTTTAGCATTAAAATCAGTAAAATATTCTCATGCATCTTCTTTGATTTCAACTTATATTTTCAAGGTTTTTTTTCAGTAAATTGAAATTGGTAAATAGGAATCAGGACAGGACAAGTGGAACAATTTGTAGATAATAATCTTTTCAAACCATTCTACCTTATTTAATTAACCCATTACTAGTTTAAGATGGAACAAAATAAAGAAATTTTCAAGTGGCCAGTGAGTTTTGAGACTTTGGTCGCAGGCATGGTTAGGAAAAGGACATGTTTTAAGGCATCTTCAATCATTTTATATAGAAATTCAGGGCTTTTTGTCAAAAAAGGGAACAAAGAAGTTAGGTGACTGGGGTGTGTTTGGGGGACCAAATTGTAATTGAAAATCTTGAAAGGCATTCTACCCTATTTAATTTTCTCAAAATGAGAATGAAGTTACTCAAGAATAAATCTAAATGACAGGTGTTTTCCCAGTTAGGTAAAGATTCAGGCTTTAGCATTAAATCAGGAAATATTCTCATGCATCTTCTTTGATTTCAACTTATATTTTCAAGGTTTTTTTTTCAGTAAATTTAAGTGGTAAATAGGAATCAGGACAGGACAAGTGGAACAATTTGTAGATAATAATCTTTTCAAACCATTCTACCTTATTTAATTAACCCATTACTAGGTTAAGATGGAACAAAATAAAGAAATTTTCAAGTGGCCAGTGAGTTTTGAGACTTTGGTCGCAGGCATGGTTAGGAAAAGGACATGTTTTAAGGCATCTTCAATCATTTTATATAGAAATTCAGGGCTTTTTGTCAAAAAAGGGAACAAAGAAGTTAGGTGACTGGGGTGTTTTGGGGGGACCAAATTGTAATTGAGAATCTTGAAAGGCATTCTACCCTATTTAATTTTCTCAAAATGAGAATGAAGTTACTCAAGAATAAATCTAAATGACAGGTGTTTTCCCAGTTAGGTAAAGATTCAGGCTTTAGCATTAAAATCAGGAAATATTCTCATGCATCTTCTTTGATTTCAACTTATATTTTCAAGGCTTTTTTTCAGTAAATTTAAGTGGTAAATAGGAATCAGGACACCACAAGTGGACCAATTTGTAGATAATAATCTTTTCAAACCATTCTACCTTATTTAATTAACCCATTACTAGGTTAAGATGGATGAAAATAAAGAAATTTTCAAGTGGCCAGTGAGTTTTTAGACTTTGGTGGCAGGCATGGTTAGGATAAGGACATGTTATAAGGCATCTTCAATCATTTTATATAAAATTCAGGGCTTTTTGTCAAAAAAGGGAACAAAGAAGTTAGGTGACTGGGGTGTGTTTGGGGGTCGAAACTGAATTGAAAATCTTGAAAGGCATTCTACCCTATTTAATTTTCTCAAAATGAGAATGAAGTTACCCAAGAATAAATCTAAATGACAGGTGTTTTCCCAGTAAGGTAAAGATTCAGGCTTAAGCATTAAAATCAGGAAAAATTCTCATGCATCTTCTTTGATTTCAACTTATATTTTCAAGGCTTTTTTTCAGTAAATTGAAATTGGTAAATAGGAATCAGGACAGGACAAGTGGAACAATTTGTAGATAATAATCTTTTCAAACCATTCTACCTTATTTAATTAACCCATTACTAGTTTAAGATGGAACAAAATAAAGAAATTTTCAAGTGGCCAGTGAGTTTTGAGACTTTGGTGGCAGGCATGGTTAGGATAAGGACATGTTATAAGGCATCTTCAATCATTTTATATAGAAATTCAGGGCTTTTTGTCAAAAAAGGGAACAAAGAAGTTAGGTGACTGGGGTGTTTTTGGGGGACCAAATTGTAATTGAAAATCTTGAAAGGCATTCTACCCTATTTAATTTTCTCAAAATGAGAATGAAGTTACTCAAGAATAAATCTAAATGACAGGTGTTTTCCCAGTTAGGTAAAGATTCAGGCTTTAGCATTAAAATCAGGAAATATTCTCATGCATCTTCTTTGATTTCAACTTATATTTTCAAGGTTTTTTTTTTCAGTAAGTTGAAAATGTTAAATAGGAATCAGGACACGAAAAGTGGACCAATTTGTAGATAATAATCTTTTCAAACCTTTCTACCGTATTTAATTAACCCATTACTAGTTTAAGATGGAACAAAATAAAGAAATTTTCAGGTGTCCAGTGAGTTTTGAGTCTTTGGTGGCAGGCATGGTTAGGATAAGGACATGTTAAAAGGCATCTTCAATCATTTTATATAAAATTCAGGGCTTTTTGTCAAAAAAGGGAACAAAGAAGTTAGGTGACTGGGGTGTGTTTGGGGGTCCAAACTGAATTGAAAATCTTGAAAGGCATTCTACCCTATTTAATTTTCTCAAAATGAGAATGAAGTTACTCAAGAATAAATCTAAATGACAGGTGTTTTCCCAGTTAGGTAAAGATTCAGGCTTTAGCATTAAAATCAGGAAATATTCTCATGCATCTTCTTTGATTTCAACTTATATTTTCAAGGTTTTTTTTCAGTAAATTGAAAATGTTAAATAGGAATCAAACACGAAAAGTGGACCAATTTGTAGATAATAATCTTTTCAAACCTTTCTACCGTATTTAATTAACCCATTACTAGTTTAAGATGGAACAAAATAAAGAAATTTTCCAGTGGCCAGTGAGTTTTGAGACTTTGGTGGCAGGCATGGTTAGGATAAGGACATGTTATAAGGCATCTTCAATCATTTTATATAGAAATTCAGGGCTTTTTGTCAAAAAAGGGAACAAAGAAGTTAGGTGACTGGGGTGTGTTTGGGGGACCAAATTGTAATTGAAAATCTTGAAAGGCATTCTACCCTATTTAATTTTCTCAAAATGAGAATGAAGTTACTCAAGAATAAATCTAAATGACAGGTGTTTTCCCAGTTAGGTAAAGATTCAGGCTTTAGCATTAAAATCAGGAAATATTTTCATGCATCTTCTTTGATTTCAACTTATATTTCCAAGGCTTTTTTTCAGTAAATTTAAGTGGTAAATAGGAATCAGGACAGGACAAGTGGAACAATTTGTAGATAATAATCTTTTCAAACCATTCTACCTTATTTAATTAACCCATTACTAGGTTAAGATGGATGAAAATAAAGAAATTTTCAGGTGTCCAGTGAGTTTTGAGTCTTTGGTGGCAGGCATGGTTAGGATAAGGACATGTTATAAGGCATCTTCAATCATTTTATATAAACTTCAGGGCATTTGTCAAAAAAGGGAACAAAGAAGTTAGGTGACTGGGGTGTGTTTGGGGGACCAAATCGTAATTGAAAATCTTGAAAGGCATTCTACCCTATTTAATTTTCTCAAAATGAGAATGAAGTAACTCAAGAATAAATCTAAATGACAGGTGTTTTTCCAGTTAGGTAAAGATTCAGGATTAGCATTAAAATGAGGAAATATTCTCATGAATCTTCTTTAATTAATTGCAATTTATATTTTCAAGGCTTTTTTTTCAGTAAATTGAAAATGGTAAATAGGAATCAGGACAGAACAAGTGGAACCATTCTTAGATAATAATCTTTTCAAACAATTCTACCTTATCTAAATAACCTATTACTAGGTTAAGATGGAACAAAATAAAGAAATTTTCCAGTGGCCAGTGAGTTTTGAGACTTTGGTGGCAGGCATGGTTAGGATAAGGACATGTTATAAGGCATTTTCAATCATTTTATATAAAATTCAGGGCATTTGTCAAAAAAGGGAACAAAGAAGTTAGGTGACTGGGGTGTGTTTGGGGGACCAAATTGTAATTGAAAATCTTGAAAGGCATTCTACCCTATTTATTTTCTCAAAATGAGAATGAAGTAACTCAAGAATAAATCTAAATGACAGGTGTTTTCCCAGTTCGGTAAAGATTCAGGATTAGCATTAAAATGAGGAAATATTCTCATGTATCTTCTTTAATTAATTGCAATTTATATTTTCAAGGCTTTTTTTTTAGTAAATTGAAAATGGTAAATAGGAATCAGGACAGAACAAGTGGAACCATTCTTAGATAATAATCTTTTCAAACAATTCTACCTTATCTAAATAACCCATTACTAGGTTAAGATGGAACAAAATAAAGAAATTTTCCAGTGGCCAGTGAGTTTTGAGACTTTGGTGGCAGGCATGGTTAGGATAAGGACATGTTATAAGGCATTTTCAATCATTTTATATAAAATTCAGGGCATTTTGTCAAAAAAGGGAACAAAGAAGTTAGGTGACTGGGGTGTGTTTGGGAGACCAAATTGTAATTGAAAATCTTGAAAGGCATTCTACCCTATTTTATTTTCTCAAAATGAGAATGAAGTAACTCATGAATAAATATAAATGATAGGTGTTTTCCCAGTTAGGTAAAGAATCAGGCCTTAGCATTAAAATCAGGAAATATTCTCATGTATCTTCTTTAATGGCAAATATATTTTCAAGGCTTTTTTTCAGTAAATTGAAATTGGTAAATAGGAATCAGGACAGGACAAGTGGACCAATTTGTAGATATATCTTTTCAAACCATTCTACCTTATCTAAATAACCCATTACTAGGTTAAGATGGATGAAAATAAAGAAATTTTCAAGTGGCCAGTGAGTTTTGGGCTTTTGGTGGCAGGCATGATTAGGATAAGGACATGTTATAACGCATCTTCAATCATTTTATATAAAAATTCAGGGCTTTTTGTCAAAAAAGGGAACAAAGAAGTTAGGTGACTGGGGTGTGTTTGGGGGACCAAATTGTAATTGAAATCTTGAAAGGCATTCTACCCTATTTAATTTTCTCAAAATGAGAATGAAGTTACTCAAGAATAAATCTAAATGACAGGTGTTTTCCCAGTTAGGTAAAGATTCAGGCTTAAGCATTAAAATCAGGAAATATTCTCATGCATCTTCTTTGATTTCAACTTATATTTTCAAGGCTTTTTTTCAGTAAATTGAAATTGGTAAATAGGAATCAGGACAGGACAAGTGGAACAATTTGTAGATAATAATTTTTTCAAACAATTCTACCTGATTTAATTAACCCTTTACTAGGTTAAGATGGATGAAAATAAAGAAATTTTCAAGTGGCCAATGAGTTTTGAGACTTTGGTGGCAGGCATGGTTAGGATAAGGACATGTTATAACGCATCTTCAATCATTTTATATAAAAATTCAGGGCTTTTTGTCAAAAAAGGGAACAAAGAAGTTAGGTGACTGGGGTGTTTTTGGGGGACCAAATTGTAATTGAAAATCTTGAAAGGCATTCTACCCTATTTAATTTTCTCAAAATGAGAATGAAGTTACTCAAGAATAAATCTAAATGACAGGTGTTTTCCCAGTTAGGTAAAGATTCAGGCTTTAGCATTAAAATCAGGAAATATTCTCATGCATCTTCTTTGATTTCAACTTATATTTTCAAGGTTTTTTTCAGTAAATTGAAATTGGTAAATAGGAATCAGGACAGGACAAGTGGAACAATTTGTAGATAATAATTTTTTCAAACCATTCTACCTTATTTAATTAACCCATTACTAGTTTAAGATGGAACAAAATAAAGAAATTTTCAAGTGGCCAGTGAGTTTTGAGTCTTTGGTGGCAGGCATGGTTAGGAAAAGGACATGTTATAAGGCATCTTCAATCATTTTATATAGAAATTCAGGGCTTTTTGTCAAAAAAGGGAACAAAGAAGTTAGGTGACTGGGGTGTGTTTGGGGGACCAAATTGTAATTGAAAATCTTGAAAGGCATTCTACCCTATTTAATTTTCTCAAAATGAGAATGAAGTTACTCAAGAATAAATATAAATGACAGGTGTTTTCCCAGTTAGGTAAAGATTCAGGCTTAAGCATTAAAATCAGTAAAATATTCTCATGCATCTTCTTTGATTTCAACTTATATTTTCAAGGCTTTTTTTCAGTAAATTGAAATTGGTTAATAGGAATCAGGACAGGACAAGTGGAACAATTTGTAGATAATAATCTTTTCAAACCATTCTACCTTATTTAATTAACCCATTACTAGTTTAAGATGGAACAAAATAAAGAAATTTTCAAGTGGCCAGTGAGTTTTGAGACTTTGGTGGCAGGCATGGTTAGGATAAGAACATGTTATAAGGCATCTTCAATCATTTTATATAGAAATTCAGGGCTTTTTGTCAAAAAAGGGAACAAAGAAGTTAGGTGACTGGGGTGTGTTTGGGGGACCAAATTGTAATTGAAAATCTTGAAAGGCATTCTACCCTATTTAATTTTCTCAAAATGAGAATGAAGTTACTCAAGAATAAATCTAAATGACAGGTGTTTTCCCAGTTAGGTAAAGATTCAGGCTTTAGCATTAAAATCAGGAAATATTCTCATGCATCTTCTTTGATTTCAACTTATATTTTCAAGGCTTTTTTTCAGTAAATTGAAATTGGTAAATAGGAATCAGGACAGGACAAGTGGAACAATTTTTAGATAATAATCTTTTCAAACCATTCTACCTTATTTAATTAACCCATTACTAGGTTAAGATGGATGAAAATAAAGAAATTTTCAGGTGTCCAGTGAGTTTTGAGTCTTTGGTGGCAGGCATGGTTAGGATAAGGACATGTTATAAGGCATCTTCAATCCTTTTATATAAAATTCAGGGCTTTTTGTCAAAAAAGGGAACAAAGAAGTTAGGTGACTGGGGTGTGTTTGGGGGACCAAATTGTAATTGAAAATCTTAAAAGGCATTCTACCCTATTTAATTTTCTCAAAATGAGAATGAAGTTACCCAAGAATAAATCTAAATGACAGGTGTTTTCCCAGTTAGGTAAAGATTCAGGCTTAAGCATTAAAATCAGGAAAAATTCTCATGCATCTTCTTTGATTTCAACTTATATTTTCAAGGCTTTTTTTTCAGTAAATTGAAATTGGTAAATAGGAATCAGGACAGGACAAGTGGAACAATTTGTAGATAATAATCTTTTCAAACCATTCTACCTTATTTAATTAACCCATTACTAGGTTAAGATGGATGAAAATAAAGAAATTTTCAAGTGGCCAGTGAGTTTTGAGACTTTGGTGGCAGGCATGGTTAGGATAAGGACATGTTATAAGGCATCTTCAATCATTTTATATAAAAATTCAGGGCTTTTTGTCAAAAAAGGGAACAAAGAAGTTAGGTGACTGGGGTGTTTTGGGGGGACCAAATTGTAATTGAAAATCTTGAAAGGCATTCTACCCTATTTAATTTTCTCAAAATGAGAATGAAGTTACCCAAGAATAAATCTAAATGACAGGTGTTTTCCCAGTTAGGTAAAGATTCAGGCTTTAGCATTAAAATCAGTAAAATATTCTCATGCATCTTCTATGATTTCAACTTATATTTTCAAGGTTTTTTTTCAGTAAATTGAAATTGGTAAATAGGAATCAGGACAGGACAAGTGGAACAATTTGTAGATAATAATCTTTTCAAACCATTCTACCTTATTTAATTAACCCATTACCAGTTTAAGATGGAACAAAATAAAGAAATTTTCAAGTGGCCAGTGAGTTTTGAGACTTTGGTCGCAGGCATGGTTAGGAAAAGGACATGTTATAACGCATCTTCAATCATTTTATATAGAAATTCAGGGCTTTTTGTCAAAAAGGGAACAAAGAAGTTAGGTGACTGGGGTGTTTTTGGGGGACCAAATTGTAATTGAAAATCTTGAAAGGCATTCTACCCTATTTAATTTTCTCAAAATGAGAATGAAGTTACCCAAGAATAAATCTAAATGACAGGTGTTTTCCCAGTTAGGTAAAGATTCAGGCTTTAGCATTAAAATCAGGAAATATTCTCATGCATCTTCTTTGATTTCAACTTATATTTTCAAGGCTTTTTTTCAGTAAATTGAAATTGGTAAATAGGAATCAGGACAGGACAAGTGGAACAATTTTTAGATAATAATCTTTTCAAACCATTCTACCTTATTTAATTAACCCATTACTAGTTTAAGATGGAACAAATAAAGAAATTTTCAAGTGGCCAGTGAGTTTTGAGACTTTGGTCGCAGGCATGGTTAGGAAAAGGACATGTTATAAGGCATCTTCAATCATTTTATATAGAAATTCAGGGCTTTTTGTCAAAAAAGGGAACAAAGAAGTTAGGTGACTGGGGTGTGTTTGGGGGACCAAATTGTAATTGAAAATCTTGAAAGGCATTCTACCCTATTTAATTTTCTCAAAATGAGAATGAAGTTACTCAAGAATAAATCTAAATGACAGGTGTTTTCCCAGTTAGGTAAAGATTCAGGCTTTAGCATTAAAATCAGGAAATATTCTCATGCATCTTCTTTGATTTCAACTTATATTTCCAAGGCTTTTTTTCAGTAAATTTAAGTGGTAAATAGGAATGAGGACACGACAAGTGGACCAATATTTAGATAATAATCTTTTCCAACCATTCTACCTTATTTAATTAACCCATTACTAGTTTAAGATGGAACAAAATAAAGAAATTTTCAAGTGGCCAGTGAGTTTTGAGACTTTGGTGGCAGGCATGGTTAGGATAAGAACATGTTATAAGGCATCTTCAATCATTTTATATAGAAATTCAGGGCTTTTTGTCAAAAAAGGGAACAAAGAAGTTAGGTGACTGGGGTGTGTTTGGGGGACCAAATTGTAATTGAAAATCTTGAAAGGCATTCTACCCTATTTAATTTTCTCAAAATGAGAATGAAGTTACTCAAGAATAAATCTAAATGACAGGTGTTTTCCCAGTTAGGTAAAGATTCAGGCTTTAGCATTAAAATCAGGAAATATTCTCATGCATCTTCTTTGATTTCAACTTATATTTTCAAGGCTTTTTTTCAGTAAATTGAAATTGGTAAATAGGAATCAGGACAGGACAAGTGGAACAATTTTTAGATAATAATCTTTTCAAACCATTCTACCTGATTTAATTAACCCATTACTAGTTTAAGATGGAACAAATAAAGAAATTTTCAAGTGGCCAGTGAGTTTTGAGACTTTGGTGGCAGGCATGGTTAGGAAAAGGACATGTTATAAGGCATCTTCAATCATTTTATATAGAAATTCAGGGCTTTTTGTCAAAAAAGGGAACAAAGAAGTTAGGTGACTGGGGTGTGTTTGGGGGACCAAATTGTAATTGAAAATCTTGAAAGGCATTCTACCCTATTTAATTTTCTCAAAATGAGAATGAAGTTACTCAAGAATAAATCTAAATGACAGGTGTTTTCCCAGTTAGGTAAAGATTCAGGCTTTAGCATTAAAATCAGGAAATATTCTCATGCATCTTCTTTGATTTCAACTTATATTTCCAAGGCTTTTTTTCAGTAAATTTAAGTGGTAAATAGGAATTAGGACACGACAAGTGGACCAATTTTTAGATAATAATCTTTTCAAACCATTCTACCTTATTTAATTAACCCATTACTAGGTTAAGATGGAACAAAATAAAGAAATTTTCAAGTGGCCAGTGAGTTTTGAGACTTTGGTCGCAGGCATGGTTAGGAAAAGGACATGTTATAACGCATCTTCAATCATTTTATATAGAAATTCAGGGCTTTTTGTCAAAAAAGGGAACAAAGAAGTTAGGTGACTGGGGTGTGTTTGGGGGACCAAATTGTAATTGAAAATCTTGAAAGGCATTCTACCCTATTTAATTTTCTCAAAATGAGAATGAAGTTACCCAAGAATAAATCTAAATGACAGGTGTTTTCCCAGTTAGGTAAAGATTCAGGCTTTAGCATTAAAATCAGGAAATATTCTCATGCATCTTCTTTGATTTCAACTTATATTTTCAAGGTTTTTTTTTCAGTAAATTGAAATTGGTAAATAGGAATCAGGACAGGACAAGTGGAACAATTTGTAGATAATAATCTTTTCAAACCATTCTACCTTATTTAATTAACCCATTACTAGTTTAAGATGGAACAAAATAAAGAAATTTTCAAGTGGCCAGTGAGTTTTGAGACTTTGGTGGCAGGCATGGTTAGGATAAGGACATGTTATAAGGCATCTTCAATCATTTTATATAGAAATTCAGGGCTTTCTGTCAAAAAAGGGAACAAAGAAGTTAGGTGACTGGGGTGTGTTTGGGGGACCAAATTGTAATTGAAAATCTTGAAAGGCATTCTACCCTATTTAATTTTCTCAAAATGAGAATGAAGTTACTCAAGAATAAATCTAAATGACAGGTGTTTTCCCAGTTAGGTAAAGATTCAGGCTTTAGCATTAAAATCAGGAAATATTCTCATGCATCTTCTTTGATTTCAACTTATATTTTCAAGGCTATTTTTCAGTAAATTGAAATTGGTAAATAGGAATCAGGACAGGACAAGTGGAACAATTTGTAGATAATAATTTTTTAAAACCATTCTACCTTATTTAATTAACCCATTACTAGTTTAAGATGGAACAAATAAAGAAATTTTCAAGTGTCCAGTGAGTTTTGAGACTTTGGTCGCAGGCATGGTTAGGAAAAGGACATGTTATAAGGCATCTTCAATCATTTTATATAGAAATTCAGGGCTTTTTGTCAAAAAAGGGAACAAAGAAGTTAGGTGACTGGGGTGTGTTTGGGGGACCAAATTGTAATTGAAAATCTTGAAAGGCATTCTACCCTATTTAATTTTCTCAAAATGAGAATGAAGTTACTCAAGAATAAATCTAAATGACAGGTGTTTTCCCAGTTAGGTAAAGATTCAGGCTTTAGCATTAAAATCAGGAAATATTCTCATGCATCTTCTTTGATTTCAACTTATATTTCCAAGGCTTTTTTTCAGTAAATTTAAGTGGTAAATAGGAATTAGGACACGACAAGTGGACCAATTTGTAGATAATAATCTTTTCAAACCATTCTACCTTATTTAATTAACCCATTACTAGGTTAAGATGGATGAAAATAAAGAAATTTTCAGGTGTCCAGTGAGTTTTGAGTCTTTGGTGGCAGGCATGGTTAGGATAAGGACATTTTATAAGGCATCTTCAATCGTTTTATATAAAATTCAGGGCTTTTTGTCAAAAAAGGGAACAAAGAAGTTAGGTGACTGGGGTGTGTTTGGGGGACCAAATTGTAATTGAAAATCTTGAAAGGCATTCTACCCTATTTAATTTTCTCAAAATGAGAATGAAGTTACCCAAGAATAAATCTAAATGACAGGTGTTTTCCCAGTTAGGTAAAGATTCAGGCTTAAGCATTAAAATCAGGAAAAATTCTCATGCATCTTCTTTGATTTCAACTTATATTTTCAAGGCTTTTTTTCAGTAAATTGAAAATGGTAAATAGGAATCAGGACAGAACAAGTGGAACCATTCTTAGATAATAATCTTTTCAAACAATTCTACCTTATCTAAATAACCCATTACTAGGTTAAGATGGAACAAAATAAAGAAATTTTCCAGTGGCCAGTGAGTTTTGAGACTTTGGTGGCAGGCATGGTTAGGATAAGGACATGTTATAAGGCATTTTCAATCATTTTATATAAAATTCAGGGCATTTTGTCAAAAAAGGGAACAAAGAAGTTAGGTGACTGGGGTGTGTTTGGGGGACCAAATTGTAATTGAAAATCTTGAAAGGCATTCTACCCTATTTATTTTCTCAAAATGAGAATGAAGTAACTCATGAATAAATATAAATGACAGGTGTTTTCCCAGTTAGGCAAAGAATCAGGCTTTAGCATTAAAATCAGGAAATATTCTCGTGTATCTTCTTTAATTGCAAATATATTTTCAAGGCTTTTTTTCAGTAAATTGAAATTGGTAAATAGGAATCAGGACAGGACAAGTGGACCAATTTGTAGATATATCTTTTCAAACCATTCTACCTTATCTAAATAACCCATTACTAGGTTAAGATGGATGAAAATAAAGAAATTTTCAAGTGGCCAGTGAGTTTTGGGCTTTTGGTGGCAGCCATGGTTAGGATAAGGACATGTTATAAGGCATCTTCAATCATTTTATATAAAAATTCAGGGCTTTTTGTCAAAAAAGGGAACAAAGAAGTTAGGTGACTGGGGTGTGTTTGGGGGACCAAATTGTAATTGAAATCTTGAAAGGCATTCTACCCTATTTAATTTTCTCAAAATGAGAATGAAGTTAATCAAGAATAAATCTAAATGACAGGTGTTTTCCCAGTTAGGTAAAGATTCAGGCTTAAGCATTAAAATCAGGAAAAATTCTCATGCATCTTCTTTGATTTCAAATTATATTTTCAAGGCTATTTGTTTTTTAGTAAATTGAAAATGGTAAATAGGAATCGGGACACGACAAGCTGACCAATTTGTAGAAAATAATCTTTTCAAACCATTCTACCTTATTTAATTAACCCATTACTAGGTTGAGATGGATGAAAATAAAGAAATTTTCAAGTAACCTTTGAGTTTTGAGACTTTGGTGGCAGGCATGGTTAGGATAAGGACATGTTTTAAGGCATCTTCAATCATTTTATATAGAAATTCAGGGCTTTTTGTCAAAAAAGGGAACAAAGAAGTTAGGTGACTGGGGTGTGTTTGGGGGACCAAATTGTAATTGAAAATCTTGAAAGGCATTCTACCCTATTTATTTTCTCAAAATGAGAATGAAGTTACTTAAGAATAAATCTAAATGACAGGTGTTTTCCCAGTTAGGTAAAGATTCAGGCTTTAGCATTAAAATCAGGAAATATT
This sequence comes from Fragum fragum, assembly GCA_946902895.1. Lineage (NCBI taxonomy): Eukaryota > Metazoa > Mollusca > Bivalvia > Cardiida > Cardiidae > Fragum > Fragum fragum. Next base: position 1,160,953 of record OX336367.1, read on the forward strand.
CTCATGCATCTTCTTTGATTTCAACTTATATTTTCAAGGCTTTTTTTCAGTAAATTGAAATTAGTAAATAGGAATCAGGACAGGACAAGTGGAACAATTTGTAGATAATAATCTTTTCAAACCATTCTACCTTATTTAATTAACCCATTACTAGTTTAAGATGGAACAAAATAAAGAAATTTTCAAGTGGCCAGTGAGTTTTGAGACTTTGGTGGCAGGCATGGTTAGGAAAAGGACATGTTATAAGGCATCTTCAATCATTTTATATAGATATTCAGGGCTTTTTGTCAAAAAAGGGAACAAAGATGTTAGGTGACTGGGGTGTGTTTGGGGGATCAAATTTTAATTGAAAATCTTGAAAGGCATTCTACCCTATTTATTTTCTCAAAATGAGAATGAAGTTACTCAAGAATAAATCTAAATGACAGGTGTTTTCCCAGTTAGGTAAAGATTCAGGCTTTAGCATTAAATCAGGAAATATTCTCATGCATCTTCTTTGATTTCAAATTATATTTTCAAGGCTTTTTTTCAGTAAATTTAAGTGGTAAATAGGAATTAGGACACGACAAGTGGACCAATTTGTAGATAATAATCTTTTCAAACCATTCTACCTTATTTAATTAACCCATTACTAGGTTAAGATGGATGAAAATAAAGAAATTTTCAGGTGTCCAGTGAGTTTTGAGTCTTTGGTGGCAGGCATGGTTAGGATAAGGACATGTTATAAGGCATCTTCAATCATTTTATATAGAAATTCAGGGCTTTTTGTCAAAAAAGGGAACAAAGAAGTTAGGTGACTGGGGTGTGTTTGGGGGTCCAAACTGAATTGAAAATCTTGAAAGGCATTCTACCCTATTTAATTTTCTCAAAATGAGAATGAAGTTACTCAAGAATAAATCTAAATGACAGGTGTTTTCCCAGTAAGGTAAAGATTCAGGCTTTAGCATTAAAATCAGGAAATATTCTCATGCATCTTCTTTGATTTCAACTTATATTTTCAAGGTTTTTTTTCAGTAAATTGAAATTGGTTAATAGGAATCAGGACACGAAAAGTGGACCAATTTGTAGATAATAATCTTTTCAAACCTTTCTACCGTATTTAAATAACCCATTACTAGTTTAAGATGGAACAAAATAAAGAAATTTTCCAGTGGCCAGTGAGTTTCGAGACTTTGGTGGCAGGCATGGTTAGGATAAGGACATGTTATAAGGCATTTTCAATCATTTTATATAAACTTCAGGGCATTTGTCAAAAAAGGGAACAAAGAAGTTAGGTGACTGGGGTGTGTTTGGGGGACCAAATTGTAATTGAAAATCTTGAAAGGCATTCTACCCTATTTAATTTTCTCAAAATGAGAATGAAGTAACTCAAGAATAAATCTAAATGACAGGTGTTTTCCCAGTTAGGTAAAGATTCAGGATTAGCATTAAAATCAGTAAAATATTCTCATGCATCTTCTTTGATTAATTGCAATTTATATTTTCAAGGCTTTTTTTTCAGTGAATTGAAAATGGTAAATAGGAATCAGGACAGAACAAGTGGAACCATTCTTAGATAATAATCTTTTCAAACAATTCTACCTTATCTAAATAACCCATTACTAGGTTAAGATGGAACAAAATAAAGAAATTTTCCAGTGGCCAGTGAGTTTTGAGACTTTGGTGGCAGGCATGGTTAGGATAAGGACATGTTATAAGGCATTTTCAATCATTTTATATAAAATTCAGGGCATTTTGTCAAAAAAGGGAACAAAGAAGTTAGGTGACTGGGGTGTGTTTGGGGGACCAAATTGTAATTGAAAATCTTGAAAGGCATTCTACCCTATTTATTTTCTCAAAATGAGAATGAAGTAACTCATGAATAAATATAAATGACAGGTGTTTTCCCAGTTAGGCAAAGAATCAGGCTTTAGCATTAAAATCAGGAAATATTCTCATGTATCTTCTTTAATTGCAAATATATTTTCAAGGCTTTTTTTCAGTAAATTGAAATTGGTAAATAGGAATCAGGACAGGACAAGTGGACCAATTTGTAGATATATCTTTTCAAACCATTCTACCTTATCTAAATAACCCATTACTAGGTTAAGATGGATGAAAATAAAGAAATTTTCAAGTGGCCAGTGAGTTTTGGGCTTTTGGTGGCAGCCATGGTTAGGATAAGGACATGTTATAAGGCATCTTCAATCATTTTATATAAAAATTCAGGGCTTTTTGTCAAAAAAGGGAACAAAGAAGTTAGGTGACTGGGGTGTGTTTGGGGGACCAAATTGTTATTGAAATCTTGAAAGGCATTCTACCCTTTTTAATTTTCTCTAAATGAGAATGAAGTTAATCAAGAATAAATCTAAATGACAGGTGTTTTCCCAGTTAGGTAAAGATTCAGGCTTAAGCATTAAAATCAGGAAAAATTCTCATGCATCTTCTTTGATTTCAAATTATATTTTCAAGGCTATTTGTTTTTTAGTAAATTGAAAATGGTAAATAGGAATCGGGACACGACAAGCTGACCAATTTGTAGATAATAATCTTTTCAAACCATTCTACCTTATTTAATTAACCCATTACTAGGTTAAGATGGATGAAAATAAAGAAATTTTCAAGTGGCCTGTGAGTTTTGAGACTTTGGTGGCAGGCATGGTTAGGATAAGGACATGTTATAAGGCATCTTCAATCATTTTATATAGAAATTCAGGGCTTTTTGTCAAAAAAAGGGAACAAAGAAGTTAGGTGACTGGGGTGTGTTTGGGGGACCAAATTGTAATTGAAAATCTTGAAAGGAATTCTACCCTATTTATTTTCTCAAAATGAGAATGAAGTTACTTAAGAATAAATCTAAATGACAGGTGTTTTCCCAGTTAGGTAAAGATTCAGGCTTTAGCATTAAAATCAGGAAATATTCTCATGCATCTTCTTTGATTTCAACTTATATTTTCAAGGCTTTTTTTCAGTAAATTGAAATTAGTAAATAGGAATCAGGACAGGACAAGTGGAACAATTTGTAGATAATAATCTTTTCAAACCATTCTACCTTATTTAATTAACCCATTACTAGTTTAAGATGGAACAAAATAAAGAAATTTTCAAGTGGCCAGTGAGTTTTGAGACTTTGGTCGCAGGCATGGTTAGGAAAAGTACTTGTTATAAGGCATCTTCAATCATTTTATATAGATATTCAGGGCTTTTTGTCAAAAAAGGGAACAAAGATGTTAGGTGACTGGGGTGTGTTTGGGGGATCAAATTTTAATTGAAAATCTTGAAAGGCATTCTACCCTATTTAATTTTCTCAAAATGAGAATGAAGTTACTCAAGAATAAATCTAAATGACAGGTGTTTTCCCAGTTAGGTAAAGATTCAGGCTTTAGCATTAAATCAGGAAATATTCTCATGCATCTTCTTTGATTTCAACTTATATTTTCAAGGCTTTTTTTCAGTAAATTTAAGTGGTAAATAGGAATTAGGACACGACAAGTGGACCAATTTGTAGATAATAATCTTTTCAAACCATTCTACCTCATTTAATTAACCCATTACTAGGTTAAGATGGATGAAAATAAAGAAATTTTCAGGTGTCCAGTGAGTTTTGAGTCTTTGGTGGCAGGCATGGTTAGGATAAGGACATGTTATAAGGCATCTTCAATCATTTTATATAGAAATTCAGGGCTTTTTGTCAAAAAAGGGAACAAAGAAGTTAGGTGACTGGGGTGTGTTTGGGGGTCCAAACTGAATTGAAAATCTTGAAAGGCATTCTACCCTATTTAATTTTCTCAAAATGAGAATGAAGTTACCCAAGAATAAATCTAAATGACAGGTGTTTTCCCAGTTAGGTAAAGATTCAGGCTTAAGCATTAAAATCAGGAAAAATTCTCATGCATCTTCTTTGATTTCAACTTATATTTTCAAGGCTTTTTTTCAGTAAATTGAAAATGGTAAATAGGAATCAGGACAGAACAAGTGGAACCATTCTTAGATAATAATCTTTTCAAACAATTCTACCTTATCTAAATAACCCATTACTAGGTTAAGATGGAACAAAATAAAGAAATTTTCCAGTGGCCAGTGAGTTTTGAGACTTTGGTGGCAGGCATGGTTAGGATAAGGACATGTTATAAGGCATTTTCAATCATTTTATATAAAATTCAGGGCATTTTGTCAAAAAAGGGAACAAAGAAGTTAGGTGACTGGGGTGTGTTTGGGGGACCAAATTGTAATTGAAAATCTTGAAAGGCATTCTACCCTATTTATTTTCTCAAAATGAGAATGAAGTAACTCATGAATAAATATAAATGACAGGTGTTTTCCCAGTTAGGCAAAGAATCAGGCTTTAGCATTAAAATCAGGAAATATTCTCATGTATCTTCTTTAATTGCAAATATATTTTCAAGGCTTTTTTTCAGTAAATTGAAATTGGTAAATAGGAATCAGGACAGGACAAGTGGACCAATTTGTAGATATATCTTTTCAAACCATTCTACCTTATCTAAATAACCCATTACTAGGTTAAGATGGATGAAAATAAAGAAATTTTCAAGTGGCCAGTGAGTTTTGGGCTTTTGGTGGCAGCCATGGTTAGGATAAGGACATGTTATAAGGCATCTTCAATCATTTTATATAAAAATTCAGGGCTTTTTGTCAAAAAAGGGAACAAAGAAGTTAGGTGACTGGGGTGTGTTTGGGGGACCAAATTGTAATTGAAATCTTGAAAGGCATTCTACCCTTTTTAATTTTCTCTAAATGAGAATGAAGTTAATCAAGAATAAATCTAAATGACAGGTGTTTTCCCAGTTAGGTAAAGATTCAGGCTTAAGCATTAAAATCAGGAAAAATTCTCATGCATCTTCTTTGATTTCAAATTATATTTTCAAGGCTATTTGTTTTTTAGTAAATTGAAAATGGTAAATAGGAATTAGGACATGACAAGTGGACCAATTTGTAGATAATAATCTTTTCAAACCATTCTACCTTATTTAATTAACCCATTACTAGGTTAAGATGGATGAAAATAAAGAAATTTTCAAGTGGCCTGTGAGTTTTGAGACTTTGGTGGCAGGCATGGTTAGGATAAGGACATGTTATAAGGCATCTTCAATCATTTTATATAGAAATTCAGGGCTTTTTGTCAAAAAAAGGGAACAAAGAAGTTAGGTGACTGGGGTGTGTTTGGGGGACCAAATTGTAATTGAAAATCTTGAAAGGAATTCTACCCTATTTATTTTCTCAAAATGAGAATGAAGTTACTTAAGAATAAATCTAAATGACAGGTGTTTTCCCAGTTAGGTAAAGATTCAGGCTTTAGCATTAAAATCAGGAAATATTCTCATGCATCTTCTTTGATTTCAACTTATATTTTCAAGGCCTTTTTTCAGTAAATTGAAATTAGTAAATAGGAATCAGGACAGGACAAGTGGAACAATTTGTAGATAATAATCTTTTCAAACCATTCTACCTTATTTAATTAACCCATTACTAGTTTAAGATGGAACAAAATAAAGAAATTTTCAAGTGGCCAGTGAGTTTTGAGACTTTGGTCGCAGGCATGGTTAGGAAAAGTACTTGTTATAAGGCATCTTCAATCATTTTATATAGATATTCAGGGCTTTTTGTCAAAAAAGGGAACAAAGATGTTAGGTGACTGGGGTGTGTTTGGGGGATCAAATTTTAATTGAAAATCTTGAAAGGCATTCTACCCTATTTAATTTTCTCAAAATGAGAATGAAGTTACTCAAGAATAAATCTAAATGACAGGTGTTTTCCCAGTTAGGTAAAGATTCAGGCTTTAGCATTAAATCAGGAAATATTCTCATGCATCTTCTTTGATTTCAACTTATATTTTCAAGGCTTTTTTTCAGTAAATTTAAGTGGTAAATAGGAATTAGGACACGACAAGTGGACCAATTTGTAGATAATAATCTTTTCAAACCATTCTACCTTATTTAATTAACCCATTACTAGGTTAAGATGGATGAAAATAAAGAAATTTTCAGGTGTCCAGTGAGTTTTGAGTCTTTGGTGGCAGGCATGGTTAGGATAAGGACATGTTATAAGGCATCTTCAATCATTTTATATAGAAATTCAGGGCTTTTTGTCAAAAAAGGGAACAAAGAAGTTAGGTGACTGGGGTGTGTTTGGGGGTCCAAACTGAATTGAAAATCTTGAAAGGCATTCTACCCTATTTAATTTTCTCAAAATGAGAATGAAGTTACCCAAGAATAAATCTAAATGACAGGTGTTTTCCCATTTAGGTAAAGATTCAGGCTTTAGCATTAAAATCAGGAAATATTCTCATGCATCTTCTTTGATTTCAACTTATATTTTCAAGGCTTTTTTTCAATAAATTGAAAATGGTAAATAGGAATCAGGACAGGACAAGTGGAACAATTTGTAGATGATAATTTTTTCAAACCATTCTACCTTATTTAATTAACCAATTACTAGGTTAAGATGGATGAAAATAAAGAAATTTTCAAGTGGCCAGTGAGTTTTGAGACTTTGGTGGCAGGCATGGTTAGGATAAGGACATGTTATAAGGCATTTTCAATCATTTTATATAAAAATTCAGGGCTTTTTGTCAAAAAAGGGAACAAAGAAGTTAGGTGACTGGGGTGTTTTTTGGGGACCAAATTGTAATTGAAAATCTTGAAAGGCATTCTACCCTATTTAATTTTCTCAAAATGAGAATGAAGTTACCAAAGAATAAATCTAAATGACAGGTGTTTTCCCAGTTAGGTAAAGATTCAGGCTTTAGCATTAAAATCAGTAAAGTATTCTCATGCATCTTCTTTGATTTCAACTTATATTTTCAAGGTTCAATTTTCAGTAAATTGAAATTGGTAAATAGGAATCAGGACAGGACAAGTGGAACAATTTGTAGATAATAATCTTTTCAAACCATTCTACCTTATTTAATTAACCCATTACTAGGTTAAGATGGATGAAAATAAAGAAATTTTCAGGTGTCCAGTGAGTTTTAAGTCTTTGTTGGCAGGCATGGTTAGGATAAGGACATGTTATAAGGCATCTTCAATCATTTTATATAAAATTCAGGGCTTTTTGTCAAAAAAAGGGAACAAAGAAGTTAGGTGACTGGGGTGTTTTTGGGGGACCAAATTGTAATTGAAAATCTTGAAAGGCATTCTACCCTATTTAATTTTCTCAAAATGAGAATGAAGTTACCCAAGAATAAATCTAAATGACAGGTGTTTTCCCAGTTAGGTAAAGATTCAGGTTTTAGCATTAAAATCAGTAAAATATTTTCATGCATTTTCTTTGATTTCAACTTATATTTTCAAGGTTTTTTTTTCAGTAAATTGAAATTGGTAAATAGGAATCAGGACAGGACAAGTGGAACAATTTGTAGATGATATTTTTTTCAAACAATTCTACCTTATTTAATTAACCCATTACTAGGTTAAGATGGATGAAAATAAAGAAATTTTCAAGTGGCCAGTGAGTTTTGAGACTTTGGTGGCAGGCATGGTTAGGATAAGGACATGTTATAAGGCATTTTCAATCATTTTATATAGAATTTCAGTGCTTTTTGTCAAAAAAGGGAACAAAGAAGTTAGGTGACTGGGGTGTTTTTGGGGGACCAAATTGTAATTAAAAATCTTGAAAGGCATTCTACCCTATTTAATTTTCTCAAAATGAGAATGAAGTTACCCAAGAATAAATCTAAATGACAGGTGTTTTCCCAGTTAGGTAAAGATTCAGGCTTTAGCATTAAAATCAGTAAAATATTCTCATGCATCTTCTTTGATTTCAACTTATATTTTCAAGGTTTTTTTTCAGTAAATTGAAATTGGTAAATAGGAATCAGGACAGGACAAGTGGAACAATTTTTAGATAATAATCTTTTCAAACCATTCTACCTTATTTAATTAACCCATTACTAGTTTAAGATGGAACAAAATAAAGAAATTTTCAAGTGGCCAGTGAGTTTTGAGACTTTGGTCGCAGGCATGGTTAGGAAAAGGACATGTTTTAAGGCATCTTCAATCATTTTATATAGAAATTCAGGGCTTTTTGTCAAAAAAGGGAACAAAGAAGTTAGGTGACTGGGGTGTGTTTGGGGGACCAAATTGTAATTGAAAATCTTGAAAGGCATTCTACCCTATTTAATTTTCTCAAAATGAGAATGAAGTTACTCAAGAATAAATCTAAATGACAGGTGTTTTCCCAGTTAGGTAAAGATTCAGGCTTTAGCATTAAATCAGGAAATATTCTCATGCATCTTCTTTGATTTCAACTTATATTTTCAAGGTTTTTTTTTCAGTAAATTTAAGTGGTAAATAGGAATCAGGACAGGACAAGTGGAACAATTTGTAGATAATAATCTTTTCAAACCATTCTACCTTATTTAATTAACCCATTACTAGGTTAAGATGGATGAAAATAAAGAAATTTTCAGGTGTCCAGTGAGTTTTGAGTCTTTGGTGGCAGGCATGGTTAGGATAAGGACATGTTATAAGGCATCTTCAATCATTTTATATATAAAATTCAGGGCTTTTTGTCAAAAAAGGGAACAAAGAAGTTAGGTGACTGGGGTGTGTTTGGGGGACCAAATTGTAATTGAAAATCTTGAAAGGCATTCTACCCTATTTAATTTTCTCAAAATGAGAATGAAGTTACTCAAGAATAAATCTAAATGACAGGTGTTTTCCCAGTTAGGTAAAGATTCAGGCTTTAGCATTAAAATCAGGAAATATTCTCATGCATCTTCTTTGATTTCAACTTATATTTTCAAGGCTTTTTTTCAGTAAATTTAAGTGGTAAATAGGAATCAGGACACGACAAGTGGACCAATTTGTAGATAATAATCTTTTCAAACCATTCTACCTTATTTAATTAACCCATTACTAGGTTAAGATGGATGAAAATAAAGAAATTTTCAAATGGCCAGTGAGTTTTTAGACTTTGGTGGCAGGCATGGTTAGGATAAGGACATGTTATAAGGCATCTTCAATCATTTTATATAAAATTCAGGGCTTTTTGTCAAAAAAGGGAACAAAGAAGTTAGGTGACTGGGGTGTGTTTGGGGGTCGAAACTGAATTGAAAATCTTGAAAGGCTTTCTACCCTATTTAATTTTCTCAAAATGAGAATGAAGTTACCCAAGAATAAATCTAAATGACAGGTGTTTTCCCAGTAAGGTAAAGATTCAGGCTTAAGCATTAAAATCAGGAAAAATTCTCATGCATCTTCTTTGATTTCAACTTATATTTTCAAGGCTTTTTTTCAGTAAATTGAAATTGGTAAATAGGAATCAGGACAGGACAAGTGGAACAATTTGTAGATAATAATTTTTTCAAACAATTCTACCTTATTTAATTAACCCATTACTAGGTTAAGATGGATGAAAATAAAGAAATTTTCAAGTGGCCAGTGAGTTTTGAGACTTTGGTGGCAGGCATGGTTAGGATAAGGAGATGTTATAAGGCATTTTCAATCATTTTATATAGAAATTCAGGGCTTTTTGTCAAAAAAGGGAACAAAGAAGTTAGGTGACTGGGGTGTTTTTGGGGGACCAAATTGTAATTGAAAATCTTGAAAGGCATTCTACCCTATTTAATTTTCTCAAAATGAGAATGAAGTTACTCAAGAATAAATCTAAATGACAGGTGTTTTCCCAGTTAGGTAAAGATTCAGGCTTTAGCATTAAAATCAGGAAATATTCTCATGCATCTTCTTTGATTTCAACTTATATTTTCAAGGTTTTTTTTTCAGTAAATTGAAAATGTTAAATAGGAATCAGGACACGAAAAGTGGACCAATTTGTAGATAATAATCTTTTCAAACCTTTCTACCGTATTTAATTAACCCATTACTAGTTTAAGATGGAACAAAATAAAGAAATTTTCAGGTGTCCAGTGAGTTTTGAGTCTTTGGTGGCAGGCATGGTTAGGATAAGGAAATGTTAAAAGGCATCTTCAATCATTTTATATAAAATTCAGGGCTTTTTGTCAAAAAAGGGAACAAAGAAGTTAGGTGACTGGGGTGTGTTTGGGGGTCCAAACTGAATTGAAAATCTTGAAAGGCATTCTACCCTATTTAATTTTCTCAAAATGAGAATGAAGTTACCCAAGAACAAATCTAAATGACAGGTGTTTTCCCAGTTAGGTAAAGATTCAGGCTTAAGCATTAAAATCAGGAAAAATTCTCATGCATCTTCTTTGATTTCAACTTATATTTTCAAGGCTTTTTTTCAGTAAATTGAAATTGGTAAATAGGAATCAGGACAGGACAAGTGGAACAATTTGTAGATAATTATTTTTTCAAACAATTCTACCTTATTTAATTAACCCATTACTAGGTTAAGATGGATGAAAATAAAGAAATTTTCAAGTGGCCAGTGAGTTTTGAGACTTTGGTGGCAGGCATGGTTAGGATAAGGACATGTTATAAGGCATCTTCAATCATTTTATATAGAAATTAGGGCTTTTTGTCAAAAAAGGGAACAAAGAAGTTAGGTGACTGGGGTGTTTTTGGGGGACCAAATTGTAATTGAAAATCTTGAAAGGCATTCTACCCTATTTAATTTTCTCAAAATGAGAATGAAGTTACTCAAGAATAAATCTAAATGACAGGTGTTTTCCCAGTTAGGTAAAGATTCAGGCTTTAGCATTAAAATCAGGAAATATTCTCATGCATCTTCTTTGATTTCAACTTATATTTTCAAGGTTTTTTTTTCAGTAAATTGAAAATGTTAAATAGGAATCAAACACGAAAAGTGGACCAATTTGTAGATAATAATCTTTTCAAACCTTTCTACCGTATTTAATTAACCCATTACTAGTTTAAGATGGAACAAAATAAAGAAATTTTCCAGTGGCCAGTGAGTTTTGAGACTTTGGTGGCAGGCATGGTTAGGATAAGGACATGTTATAAGGCATCTTCAAGCATTTTATATAGAAATTCAGGGCTTTTTGTCAAAAAAGGGAACAAAGAAGTTAGGTGACTGGGGTGTGTTTGGGGGACCAAATTGTAATTGAAAATCTTGAAAGGCATTCTACCCTATTTAATTTTCTCAAAATGAGAATGAAGTTACTCAAGAATAAATCTAAATGACAGGTGTTTTCCCAGTTAGGTAAAGATTCAGGCTTTAGCATTAAAATCAGGAAATATTCTCATGCATCTTCTTTGATTTCAACTTATATTTCCAAGGCTTTTTTTCAGTAAATTTAAGTGGTAAATAGGAATCAGGACAGGACAAGTGGAACAATTTGTAGATAATAATCTTTTCAAACCATTCTACCTTATTTAATTAACCCATTACTAGGTTAAGATGGATGAAAATAAAGAAATTTTCAGGTGTCCAGTGAGTTTTGAGTCTTTGGTGGCAGGCATGGTTAGGATAAGGACATGTTATAAGGCATCTTCAATCATTTTATATAAACTTCAGGGCATTTGTCAAAAAAGGGAACAAAGAAGTTAGGTGACTGGGGTGTGTTTGGGGGACCAAATCGTAATTGAAAATCTTGAAATACATTCTACCCTATTTAATTTTCTCAAAATGAGAATGAAGTAACTCAAGAATAAATCTAAATGACAGGTGTTTTTCCAGTTAGGTAAAGATTCAGGATTAGCATTAAAATGAGGAAATATTCTCATGAATCTTCTTTAATTAATTGCAATTTATATTTTCAAGGCTTTTTTTTCAGTAAATTGAAAATGGTAAATAGGAATCAGGACAGAACAAGTGGAACCATTCTTAGATAATAATCTTTTCAAACAATTCTACCTTATCTAAATAACCTATTACTAGGTTAAGATGGAACAAAATAAAGAAATTTTCCAGTGGCCAGTGAGTTTTGAGACTTTGGTGGCAGGCATGGTTAGGATAAGGACATGTTATAAGGCATTTTCAATCATTTTATATAAAATTCAGGGCATTTTGTCAAAAAAGGGAACAAAGAAGTTAGGTGACTGGGGTGTGTTTGGGGGACCAAATTGTAATTGAAAATCTTGAAAGGCATTCTACCCTATTTATTTTCTCAAAATGAGAATGAAGTAACTCATGAATAAATATGAATGACAAGTGTTTTCCCAGTTAGGCAAAGAATCAGGCTTTAGCATTAAAATCAGGAAATATTCTCATGTATCTTCTTTAATTGCAAATATATTTTCAAGGCTTTTTTTCAGTAAATTGAAATTGGTAAATAGGAATCAGGACAGGACAAGTGGAACAATTTGTAGATAATAATCTTTTCAAACCATTCTACCTTATTTAATTAACCCATTACTAGTTTAAGATGGAACAAAATAAAGAAATTTTCAAGTGGCCAGTGAGTTTTGAGACTTTGGTCGCAGGCATGGTTAGGAAAAGGACATGTTTTAAGGCATCTTCAATCATTTTATATAGAAATTCAGGGCTTTTTGTCAAAAAAGGGAACAAAGAAGTTAGGTGACTGGGGTGTGTTTGGGGGACCAAATTGTAATTGAAAATCTTGAAAGGCATTCTACCCTATTTAATTTTCTCAAAATGAGAATGAAGTTACTCAAGAATAAATCTAAATGACAGGTGTTTTCCCAGTTAGGTAAAGATTCAGGCTTTAGCATTAAATCAGGAAATATTCTCATGCATCTTCTTTGATTTCAACTTATATTTTCAAGGTTTTTTTTCAGTAAATTTAAGTGGTAAATAGGAATCAGGACAGGACAAGTGGAACAATTTGTAGATAATAATCTTTTCAAACCATTCTACCTTATTTAATTAACCCATTACTAGGTTAAGATGGATGAAAATAAAGAAATTTTCAGGTGTCCAGTGAGTTTTGAGTCTTTGGTGGCAGGCATGGTTAGGATAAGGACATGTTATAAGGCATCTTCAATCATTTTATATATAAAATTCAGGGCTTTTTGTCAAAAAAGGGAACAAAGAAGTTAGGTGACTGGGGTGTGTTTGGGGGACCAAATTGTAATTGAAAATCTTGAAAGGCATTCTACCCTATTTAATTTTCTCAAAATGAGAATGAAGTTACTCAAGAATAAATCTAAATGACAGGTGTTTTCCCAGTTAGGTAAAGATTCAGGCTTTAGCATTAAAATCAGGAAATATTCTCATGCATCTTCTTTGATTTCAACTTATATTTTCAAGGCTTTTTTTCAGTAAATTTAAGTGGTAAATAGGAATCAGGACACGACAAGTGGACCAATTTGTAGATAATAATCTTTTCAAACCATTCTACCTTATTTAATTAACCCATTACTAGGTTAAGATGGATGAAAATAAAGAAATTTTCAAGTGGCCAGTGAGTTTTTAGACTTTGGTGGCAGGCATGGTTAGGATAAGGACATGTTATAAGGCATCTTCAATCATTTTATATAAAATTCAGGGCTTTTTGTCAAAAAAGGGAACAAAGAAGTTAGGTGACTGGGGTGTGTTTGGGGGTCGAAACTGAATTGAAAATCTTGAAAGGCATTCTACCCTATTTAATTTTCTCAAAATGAGAATGAAGTTACCCAAGAATAAATCTAAATGACAGGTGTTTTCCCAGTAAGGTAAAGATTCAGGCTTAAGCATTAAAATCAGGAAAAATTCTCATGCATCTTCTTTGATTTCAACTTATATTTTCAAGGCTTTTTTTCAGTAAATTGAAATTGGTAAATAGGAATCAGGACAGGACAAGTGGAACAATTTGTAGATAATAATTTTTTCAAACAATTCTACCTTATTTAATTAACCCATTACTAGGTTAAGATGGATGAAAATAAAGAAATTTTCAAGTGGCCAGTGAGTTTTGAGACTTTGGTGGCAGGCATGGTTAGGATAAGGACATGTTATAAGGCATTTTCAATCATTTTATATAGAAATTCAGGGCTTTTTGTCAAAAAAGGGAACAAAGAAGTTAGGTGACTGGGGTGTTTTTGGGGGACCAAATTGTAATTGAAAATCTTGAAAGGCATTCTACCCTATTTAATTTTCTCAAAATGAGAATGAAGTTACTCAAGAATAAATCTAAATGACAGGTGTTTTCCCAGTTAGGTAAAGATTCAGGCTTTAGCATTAAAATCAGGAAATATTCTCATGCATCTTCTTTGATTTCAACTTATATTTTCAAGGTTTTTTTTTTCAGTAAATTGAAAATGTTAAATAGGAATCAGGACACGAAAAGTGGACCAATTTGTAGATAATAATCTTTTCAAACCTTTCTACCGTATTTAATTAACCCATTACTAGTTTAAGATGGAACAAAATAAAGAAATTTTCAGGTGTCCAGTGAGTTTTGAGTCTTTGGTGGCAGGCATGGTTAGGATAAGGAAATGTTAAAAGGCATCTTCAATCATTTTATATAAAATTCACGGCTTTTTGTCAAAAAAGGGAACAAAGAAGTTAGGTGACTGGGGTGTGTTTGGGGGTCCAAACTGAATTGAAAATCTTGAAAGGCATTCTACCCTATTTAATTTTCTCAAAATGAGAATGAAGTTACCCAAGAACAAATCTAAATGACAGGTGTTTTCCCAGTTAGGTAAAGATTCAGGCTTAAGCATTAAAATCAGGAAAAATTCTCATGCATCTTCTTTGATTTCAACTTATATTTTCAAGGCTTTTTTTCAGTAAATTGAAATTGGTAAATAGGAATCAGGACAGGACAAGTGGAACAATTTGTAGATAATTATTTTTTCAAACAATTCTACCTTATTTAATTAACCCATTACTAGGTTAAGATGGATGAAAATAAAGAAATTTTCAAGTGGCCAGTGAGTTTTGAGACTTTGGTGGCAGGCATGGTTAGGATAAGGACATGTTATAAGGCATCTTCAATCATTTTATATAGAAATTCAGGGCTTTTTGTCAAAAAAGGGAACAAAGAAGTTAGGTGACTGGGGTGTTTTTGGGGGACCAAATTGTAATTGAAAATCTTGAAAGGCATTCTACCCTATTTAATTTTCTCAAAATGAGAATGAAGTTACTCAAGAATAAATCTAAATGACAGGTGTTTTCCCAGTTAGGTAAAGATTCAGGCTTTAGCATTAAAATCAGGAAATATTCTCATGCATCTTCTTTGATTTCAACTTATATTTTCAAGGTTTTTTTTCAGTAAATTGAAAATGTTAAATAGGAATCAAACACGAAAAGTGGACCAATTTGTAGATAATAATCTTTTCAAACCTTTCTACCGTATTTAATTAACCCATTACTAGTTTAAGATGGAACAAAATAAAGAAATTTTCCAGTGGCCAGTGAGTTTTGAGACTTTGGTGGCAGGCATGGTTAGGATAAGGACATGTTATAAGGCATCTTCAATCATTTTATATAGAAATTCAGGGCTTTTTGTCAAAAAAGGGAACAAAGAAGTTAGGTGACTGGGGTGTGTTTGGGGGACCAAATTGTAATTGAAAATCTTGAAAGGCATTCTACCCTATTTAATTTTCTCAAAATGAGAATGAAGTTACTCAAGAATAAATCTAAATGACAGGTGTTTTCCCAGTTAGGTAAAGATTCAGGCTTTAGCATTAAAATCAGGAAATATTCTCATGCATCTTCTTTGATTTCAACTTATATTTTCAAGGCTTTTTTTCAGTAAATTGAAATTAGTAAATAGGAATCAGGACAGGACAAGTGGAACAATTTGTAGATAATAATCTTTTCAAACTATTCTACCTTATTTAATTAACCCATTACTAGTTTAAGATGGAACAAAATAAAGAAATTTTCAGGTGTCCAGTGAGTTTTGAGACTTTGGTCGCAGGCATGGTTAGGAAAAGGACATGTTATAAGGCATCTTCAATCATTTTATATAGATATTCAGGGCTTTTTGTCAAAAAAGGGAACAAAGAAGTTAGGTGACTGGGGTGTGTTTGGGGGACCAAATTGTAATTGAAAATCTTGAAAGGCATTCTACCCTATTTAATTTTCTCAAAATGAGAATGAAGTTACTCAAGAATAAACCTAAATGACAGGTGTTTTCCCAGTTAGGTAAAGATTCAGGCTTTAGCATTAAATCAGGAAATATTCTCATGCATCTTCTTTGATTTCAACTTATATTTTCAAGGTTTTTTTTAGTAAATTTAAGTGGTAAATATGCATTAGGACACGACAAGTGGACCAATTTGTAGATAATCTTTTCAAACCATTCTACCTTATTTAATTAACCCATTACTAGGTTAAGATGGAACAAAATAAAGAAATTTTCAGGTGTCCAGTGAGTTTTGAGTCTTTGGTGGCAGGCATGGTTAGGATAAGGACATGTTATAAGGCATCTTCAATCATTTTGTATAGAAATTCAGGGCTTTTTGTCAAAAAAGGGAACAAAGAAGTTAGGTGACTGGGGTGTGTTTGGGGGTCCAAACTTAATTGAAAATCTTGAAAGGCATTCTACCCTATTTAATTTTCTCAAAATGAGAATGAAGTTACCCAAGAATAAATCTAAATGACAGGTGTTTTCCCATTTAGGTAAAGATTCAGGCTTTAGCATTAAAATCAGGAAATATTCTCATGCATCTTCTTTGATTTCAACTTATATTTTCAAGGCTTTTTTTCAGTAAATTGAAATTGGTAAATAGGAATCAGGACAGGACAAGTGGAACAATTTGTAGATAATAATTTTTTCAAACAATTCTACCTTATTTAATTAACCAATTACTAGGTTAAGATGGATGAAAATAAAGAAATTCTCAAGTGGCCACTGAGTTTTGAGACTTTGGTCGCAGGCATGGTTAGGAAAAGGACATGTTATAAGGCATTTTCAATCATTTTATATAAAAATTCAGGGCTTTTTGTCAAAAAAGGGAACAAAGAAGTTAGGTGACTGGGGTGTTTTTGGGGGACCAAATTGTAATTGAAAATCTTGAAAGGCATTCTACCCTATTTAATTTTCTCAAAATGAGAATGAAGTTACCCAAGAATAAATCTAAATGACAGGTGTTTTCCCAGTTAGGTAAAGATTCAGGCTTTAGCATTAAAATCAGTAAAATATTCTCATGCATCTTCTTTGATTTCAACTTATATTTTCAAGGTTTTTTTTCAGTAAATTTAAATTGGTAAATAGGAATCAGGACAGGACAAGTGGAACAATTTGTAGATAATAATCTTTTCAAACCATTCTACCTTATTTAATTAACCCATTACTAGTTTAAGATGGAACAAAATAAAGAAATTTTCAAGTGGCCAGTGAGTTTTGAGACTTTGGTCGCAGGCATGGTTAGGATAAGGACATGTTATAAGGCATCTTCAATCATTTTATATAGAAATTCAGGGCTTTTTGTCAAAAAAGGGAACAAAGAAGTTAGGTGACTGGGGTGTGTTTGAGGGACCAAATTGTAATTGAAAATCTTGAAAGGCATTCTACCCTATTTAATTTTCTCAAAATGAGAATGAAGTTACTCAAGAATAAATCTAAATGACAGGTGTTTTCCCAGTTAGGTAAAGATTCAGGCTTTAGCATTAAAATCAGGAAATATTCTCATGCATCTTCTTTGATTTCAACTTATATTTTCAAGGTTTTTTTTTCAGTAAATTGAAATTGGTAAATAGGAATCAGGACAGGACAAGTGGAACAATTTGTAGATAATAATTTTTTAAAACAATTCTACCTTATTTAATTAACCCATTACTAGGTTAAGATGGATGAAAATAAAGAAATTTTCAAGTGGCCAGTGAGTTTTGAGACTTTGGTGGCAGGCATGGTTAGGATAAGGACATGTTATAAGGCATTTTCAATCATTTTATATAGAAATTCAGGGCTTTTTGTCAAAAAAGGGAACAAAGAAGTTAGGTGACTGGGGTGTTTTTGGGGGACCAAATTGTAATTGAAAATCATGAAAGGCATTCTACCCTATTTAATTTTCTCAAAATGAGAATGAAGTTACCCAAGAATAAATCTAAATGACAGGTGTTTTCCCAGTTAGGTAAAGATTCAGGCTTTAGCATTAAAATCAGTAAAATATTTTCATGCATCTTCTTTGATTTCAACTTATATTTTCAAGGTTTTTTTTCAGTAAATTGAAATTGGTAAATAGGAATCAGGACAGGACAAGTGGAACAATTTGTAGATAATAATTTTTTCAAACAATTCTACCTTATTTAATTAACCCATTACTAGGTTAAGATGGATGAAAATAAAGAAATTTTCAAGTGGCCAGTGAGTTTTGAGACTTTGGTGGCAGGCATGGTTAGGATAAGGACATGTTATAAGGCATTTTCAATCATTTTATATAAAAATTCAGGGCTTTTTGTCAAAAAAGGGAACAAAGAAGTTAGGTGACTGGGGTGTTTTTGGGGGACCAAATTGTAATTGAAAATCTTGAAAGGCATTCTACCCTATTTAATTTTCTCAAAATGAGAATGAAGTTACCCAAGAATAAATCTAAATGACAGGTGTTTTCCCAGTTAGGTAAAGATTCAGGCTTTAGCATTAAAATCAGTAAAATATTCTCATGCATCTTCTTTGATTTCAACTTATATTTTCAAGTTTTTTTTTCAGTAAATTGAAATTGGTAAATAGGAATCAGGACAGGACAAGTGGAACAATTTGTAGGTAATTATCTTTTCAAACCATTCTACCTTATTTAATTAACCCATTACTAGGTTAAGATGGAACAAAATAAAGAAATTTTCAAGTGGCCAGTGAGTTTTGAGACTTTGGTCGCAGGCATGGTTAGGAAAAGGACATGTTATAAGGCATCTTCAATCATTTTATATAGAAATTCAGGGCTTTTTGTCAAAAAAGGGAACAAAGAAGTTAGGTGACTGGGGTGTGTTTGGGGGACCAAATTGTAATTGAAAATCTTGAAAGGCATTCTACCCTATTTAATTTTCTCAAAATGAGAATGAAGTTACTCAAGAATAAATCTAAATGACAGGTGTTTTCCCAGTTAGGTAAAGATTCAGGCTTTAGCATTAAAATCAGGAAATATTCTCATGCATCTTCTTTGATTTCAACTTATATTTTCAAGTTTTTTTTTCAGTAAATTGAAATTGGTAAATAGGAATCAGGACAGGACAAGTGGAACAATTTGTAGATAATAATCTTTTCAAACCATTCTACCTTATTTAATTAACCCATAACTAGGTTAAGATGGATGAAAATAAAGAAATTTTCAGGTGTCCAGTGAGTTTTGAGTCTTTGGTGGCAGGCATGGTTAGGATAAGGACATGTCATACGGCATTTTCAATCGTTTTATATAAAATTCAGGGCTTTTTGTCAAAAAAGGGAACAAAGAAGTTAGGTGACTGGGGTGTGTTTGGGGGTCCAAACTGAATTGAAAATCTTGAAAGGCATTCTACCCTATTTAATTTTCTCAAAATGAGAATGAAGTTACTCAAGAATAAATCTAAATGACAGGTGTTTTCCCAGTTAGGTAAAGATTCAGGCTTTAGCATTAAAATCAGGAAATATTCTCATGCATCTTCTTTGATTTCAACTTATATTTTCAAGGTTTTTTTTCAGTAAGTTGAAAATGTTAAATAGGAATCAGGACACGAAAAGTGGACCAATTTGTAGATAATAATCTTTTCAAACCTTTCTACCGTATTTAATTAACCCATTACTAGTTTAAGATGGAACAAAATAAAGAAATTTTCAGGTGTCCAGTGAGTTTTGAGTCTTTGGTGGCAGGCATGGTTAGGATAAGGACATGTTAAAAGGCATCTTCAATCATTTTATATAAAATTCAGGGCTTTTTGTCAAAAAAGGGAACAAAGAAGTTAGGTGACTGGGGTGTGTTTGGGGGTCCAAACTGAATTGAAAATCTTGAAAGGCATTCTACCCTATTTAATTTTCTCAAAATGAGAATGAAGTTACTCAAGAATAAATCTAAATGACAGGTGTTTTCCCAGTTAGGTAAAGATTCAGGCTTTAGCATTAAAATCAGGAAATATTCTCATGCATCTTCTTTGATTTCAACTTATATTTTCAAGGCTTTTTTTCAGTAAATTGAAATTGGTAAATAGGAATCAGGACAGGACAAGTGGAACAATTTGTAGATAATAATCTTTTCAAACCATTCTACCTTATTTAATTAACCAATTACTAGTTTAAGATGGAACAAAATAAAGAAATTTTCAAGTGGCCAGTGAGTTTTGAGACTTTGGTCGCAGGCATGGTTAGGAAAAGGACATGTTATAAGGCATCTTCAATCATTTTATATAGAAATTCAGGGCTTTTTGTCAAAAAAGGGAACAAAGAAGTTAGGTGACTGGGGTGTGTTTGGGTTACCAAATTGTAATTGAAAATCTTGAAAGGCATTCTACCCTATTTAATTTTCTCAAAATGAGAATGAAGTTACTCAAGAATAAATCTAAATGACAGGTGTTTTCCCAGTTAGGTAAAGATTCAGGCTTTAGCATTAAATCAGGAAATATTCTCATGCATCTTCTTTGATTTCAACTTATATTTTCAAGGCTTTTTTTCAGTAAATTTAAGTGGTAAATAGGAATTAGGACACGACAAGTGGACCAATTTGTAGATAATTATCTTTTCAAACCATTCTACCTTATTTAATTAACCCATTACTAGGTTAAGATGGATGAAAATAAAGAAATTTTCAAGTGGCCAGTGAGTTTTGAGACTTTGGTGGCAGGCATGGTTAGGATAAGGACATGTTATAAGGCATTTTCAATCATTTTATATAGAAATTCAGGGCTTTTTGTCAAAAAAGGGAACAAAGAAGTTAGGTGACTGGGGTGTGTTCGGGGGACCAAATTGTAATTGAAAATCTTGAAAGGCATTCTACCCTATTTAATTTTCTCAAAATGAGAATGAAGTTACCCAAGAATAAATCTAAATGACAGGTGTTTTCCCAGTTAGGTAAAGATTCAGGCTTTAGCATTAAAATCAGTAAAATATTCTCATGCATCTTCTTTGATTTCAACTTATATTTTCAAGGTTTTTTTTCAGTAAATTGAAATTGGTAAATAGGAATCAGGACAGGACAAGTGGAACAATTTGTAGATAATAATCTTTTCAAACCATTCTACCTTATTTAATTAACCCATTACTAGTTTAAGATGGAACAAAATAAAGAAATTTTCAAGTGGCCAGTGAGTTTTGAGACTTTGGTCGCAGGCATGGTTAGGAAAAGGACATGTTATATAGCATCTTCAAATGATTTATATAAAATTCAGGGCTTTTTGTCAAAAAAAGGGAACAAAGAAGTTAGGTGACTGGGGTGTGTTTGGGGGACCAAATTGTAATTGAAAATCTTGAAAGGCATTCTACCCTATTTAATTTTCTCAAAATGAGAATGAAGTTACTCAAGAATAAATCTAAATGACAGGTGTTTTCCCAGTTAGGTAAAGATTCAGGCTTTAGCATTAAAATCGGGAAATATTCTCATGCATCTTTTTTGATTTCAACTTATATTTTCAAGGCTTTTTTTCAATAAATTGAAATTGGTAAATAGGAATCAGGACAAGTGGAACAATTTGTAGATAATAATCTTTTCAAACCATTCTACCTTATTTAATTAACCAATTACTAGTTTAAGATGGAACAAAATAAAGAAATTTTCAAAGAGGAGTTTTGAGACTTTGGTTGCAGGCATGGTTAGGAAAAGGACATGTTATAAGGCATCTTCAATCGTTTTATATAGAATTTCAGGGCTTTTTGTCAAAAAAGGGAACAAAGAAGTTAGGTGACTGGGGTGTGTTTGGGGGTCCAAATTGTAATTGAAAATCTTGAAAGGCATTCTACCCTATTTAATTTTCTCAAAATGAGAATGAAGTTACTCAAGAATAAATCTAAATGACAGGTGTTTTCCCAGTTAGGTAAAGATTCAGGCTTTAGCATTAAAATCAGGAAATATTCTCATGCATCTTCTTTGATTTCAACTTATATTTTCAAGGCTTTTTTTCAGTTAATTTAAGTGGTAAATAGGAATTAGGACACGACAAGTGGACCAATTTGTAGATAATAATCTTTTCAAACCATTCTACCTTATTTAATTAACCCATTACTAGGTTAAGATGGATGAAAATAAAGAAATTTTCAGGTGTCCAGTGAGTTTTGAGTCTTTGGTGGCAGGCATGGTTAGGATAAGGACATGTTATAAGGCATCTTCAATCATTTTATATAGAAATTCAGGGCTTTTTGTCAAAAAAGGGAACAAAGAAGTTAGGTGACTGGGGTGTGTTTGGGGGTCCAAATTGTAATTGAAAATCTTGAAAGGCATTCTACCCTATTTAATTTTCTCAAAATGAGAATGAAGTTACTCAAGAATAAATCTAAATGACAGGTGTTTTCCCAGTTAGGTAAAGATTCAGGCTTTAGCATTAAAATCAGGAAATATTCTCATGCATCTTCTTTGATTTCAACTTATATTTTCAAGGTTTTTTTTCAGTAAGTTGAAAATGTTAAATAGGAATCAGGACACGAAAAGTGGACCAATTTGTAGATAATAATCTTTTCAAACCTTTCTACCGTATTTAATTAACCCATTACTAGTTTAAGATGGAACAAAATAAAGAAATTTTCAGGTGTCCAGTGAGTTTTGAGTCTTTGGTGGCAGGCATGGTTAGGATAAGGAAATGTTAAAAGGCATCTTCAATCATTTTATATAAAATTCAGGGCTTTTTGTCAAAAAAGGGAACAAAGAAGTTAGGTGACTGGGGTGTGTTTGGGGGTCCAAACTGAATTGAAAATCTTGAAAGGCATTCTACCCTATTTAATTTTCTCAAAATGAGAATGAAGTTACTCAAGAATAAATCTAAATGACAGGTGTTTTCCCAGTTAGGTAAAGATTCAGGCTTTAGCATTAAAATCAGGAAATATTCTCATGCATCTTCTTTGATTTCAACTTATATTTTCAAGGCTTTTTTTCAGTAAATTGAAATTGGTAAATAGGAATCAGGACAGGACAAGTGGAACAATTTGTAGATAATAATCTTTTCAAACCATTCTACCTTATTTAATTAACCAATTACTAGTTTAAGATGGAACAAAATAAAGAAATTTTCAAGTGGCCAGTGAGTTTTGAGACTTTGGTCGCAGGCATGGTTAGGAAAAGGACATGTTATAAGGCATCTTCAATCATTTTATATAGAAATTCAGGGCTTTTTGTCAAAAAAGGGAACAAAGAAGTTAGGTGACTGGGGTGTGTTTGGGGGACCAAATTGTAATTGAAAATCTTGAAAGGCATTCTACCCTATTTAATTTTCTCAAAATGAGAATGAAGTTACTCAAGAATAAATCTAAATGACAGGTGTTTTCCCAGTTAGGTAAAGATTCAGGCTTTA
Source organism: Fragum fragum (assembly GCA_946902895.1). Classification (NCBI taxonomy): domain Eukaryota; kingdom Metazoa; phylum Mollusca; class Bivalvia; order Cardiida; family Cardiidae; genus Fragum; species Fragum fragum. Next base: position 1,184,125 of record OX336367.1, read on the forward strand.
GCATTAAATCAGGAAATATTCTCATGCATCTTCTTTGATTTCAACTTATATTTTCAAGGCTTTTTTTCAGTAAATTTAAGTGGTAAATAGGAATTAGGACACGACAAGTGGACCAATTTGTAGATAATTATCTTTTCAAACCATTCTACCTTATTTAATTAACCCATTACTAGGTTAAGATGGATGAAAATAAAGAAATTTTCAAGTGGCCAGTGAGTTTTGAGACTTTGGTGGCAGGCATGGTTAGGATAAGGACATGTTATAAGGCATTTTCAATCATTTTATATAGAAATTCAGGGCTTTTTGTCAAAAAAGGGAACAAAGAAGTTAGGTGACTGGGGTGTGTTCGGGGGACCAAATTGTAATTGAAAATCTTGAAAGGCATTCTACCCTATTTAATTTTCTCAAAATGAGAATGAAGTTACCCAAGAATAAATCTAAATGACAGGTGTTTTCCCAGTTAGGTAAAGATTCAGGCTTTAGCATTAAAATCAGTAAAATATTCTCATGCATCTTCTTTGATTTCAACTTATATTTTCAAGGTTTTTTTTCAGTAAATTGAAATTGGTAAATAGGAATCAGGACAGGACAAGTGGAACAATTTGTAGATAATAATCTTTTCAAACCATTCTACCTTATTTAATTAACCCATTACTAGTTTAAGATGGAACAAAATAAAGAAATTTTCAAGTGGCCAGTGAGTTTTGAGACTTTGGTCGCAGGCATGGTTAGGAAAAGGACATGTTATATAGCATCTTCAAATGATTTATATAAAATTCAGGGCTTTTTGTCAAAAAAAGGGAACAAAGAAGTTAGGTGACTGGGGTGTGTTTGGGGGACCAAATTGTAATTGAAAATCTTGAAAGGCATTCTACCCTATTTAATTTTCTCAAAATGAGAATGAAGTTACTCAAGAATAAATCTAAATGACAGGTGTTTTCCCAGTTAGGTAAAGATTCAGGCTTTAGCATTAAAATCGGGAAATATTCTCATGCATCTTTTTTGATTTCAACTTATATTTTCAAGGCTTTTTTTCAATAAATTGAAATTGGTAAATAGGAATCAGGACAGGACAAGTGGAACAATTTGTAGATAATAATCTTTTCAAACCATTCTACCTTATTTAATTAACCAATTACTAGTTTAAGATGGAACAAAATAAAGAAATTTTCAAAGAGGAGTTTTGAGACTTTGGTTGCAGGCATGGTTAGGAAAAGGACATGTTATAAGGCATCTTCAATCGTTTTATATAGAATTTCAGGGCTTTTTGTCAAAAAAGGGAACAAAGAAGTTAGGTGACTGGGGTGTGTTTGGGGGTCCAAATTGTAATTGAAAATCTTGAAAGGCATTCTACCCTATTTAATTTTCTCAAAATGAGAATGAAGTTACTCAAGAATAAATCTAAATGACAGGTGTTTTCCCAGTTAGGTAAAGATTCAGGCTTTAGCATTAAAATCAGGAAATATTCTCATGCATCTTCTTTGATTTCAACTTATATTTTCAAGGCTTTTTTTCAGTTAATTTAAGTGGTAAATAGGAATTAGGACACGACAAGTGGACCAATTTGTAGATAATAATCTTTTCAAACCATTCTACCTTATTTAATTAACCCATTACTAGGTTAAGATGGATGAAAATAAAGAAATTTTCAGGTGTCCAGTGAGTTTTGAGTCTTTGGTGGCAGGCATGGTTAGGATAAGGACATGTTATAAGGCATCTTCAATCATTTTATATAGAAATTCAGGGCTTTTTGTCAAAAAAGGGAACAAAGAAGTTAGGTGACTGGGGTGTGTTTGGGGGTCCAAATTGTAATTGAAAATCTTGAAAGGCATTCTACCCTATTTAATTTTCTCAAAATGAGAATGAAGTTACTCAAGAATAAATCTAAATGACAGGTGTTTTCCCAGTTAGGTAAAGATTCAGGCTTTAGCATTAAAATCAGGAAATATTCTCATGCATCTTCTTTGATTTCAACTTATATTTTCAAGGTTTTTTTTTCAGTAAATTGAAATTGGTAAATAGGAATCAGGACAGGACAAGTGGAACAATTTGTAGATAATAATCTTTTCAAACCATTCTACCTTATTTAATTAACCCATTACTGGTTTAAGATGGAACAAAATAAAGAAATTTTCAAGTGGCCAGTGAGTTTTGAGACTTTGGTCACAGGCATGGTTAGGAAAAGGACATGTTATAAGGCATCTTCAATCATTTTATATAGAAATTCAGGGCTTTTTGTCAAAAAAGGGAACAAAGAAGTTAGGTGACTGGGGTGTGTTTGGGGGACCAAATTGTAATTGAAAATCTTGAAAGGCATTCTACCCTATTTAATTTTCTCAAAATGAGAATGAAGTTACTCAAGAATAAATCTAAATGACAGGTGTTTTCCCAGTTAGGTAAAGATTCAGGCTTTAGCATTAAAATCAGGAAATATTCTCATGCATCTTCTTTGATTTCAACTTATATTTTCAAGGCTTTTTTTCAGTAAATTGAAATTGGTAAATAGGAATCAGGACTCAAAAAGTGGACCAATTTGTAGATATTAATCTTTTCAAACCATTCTACCTTATTAAATTAAACCATTACTAGGTTAAGATGGATGAAAATGAAGAAATTTTAAAGAATCCAGTGAGTTTTGAGACTTTGGTGGCAGGCATTGTTAGGATAAGGACATGTTATAAGGCATCTTCAATCATTTTATATAGAAATTCAGGCCTTTTTGTCAAAAAAGGGATCAAAGAAGTTAGGTGACTGGGGTGTGTTTGGGGGACCAAATTGTAATTGAGTATCTTGAAAGGCATTCTACCCTATTTAATTTTCTCAAAATGAGAATGAAGTTACTCAAGAATAAATCTAAATGACAGGTGTTTTCCCAGTTAGGTAAAGATTCAGGCTTCAGCATTAAAATCAGGAAATATTCTCATGCATCTTCTTTGATTTCAACTTATATTTTCAAGGCTTTTTTTCAGTAAATTGAAATTGGTAAAAAGGAATCAGGACACGACAAGTTGACCAATTTGTGGATAATAATCTTTTCAAACCATTCTACCTTATTCAATTAACCCATTACTAGGTTAAGATGGATGAATATAAAGAAAGTTTCAAGTGGCCAGTGAGTTTTGAGACTTTGGTTGCAGGCATGGTTAGGATAAGGACATGTTATAAGGCATTTTCAATCATTTTATAAAAAAAATTCAGGGCATTTTATCAAAAAAGGGAACAAAGAAGTTAGGTGACTGGGGTGTGTTTGGGGGACCAAATTGTAATTGAAAATCTTGAAAGGCATTCTACCCTATTTAATTTTCTCAAAATGAGAATGAAGTTACTCAAGAATAAATCTAAATGACAGGTGTTTTCCCAGTTAGGTAAAGATTTAGGCTTTAGCATTAAAATCAGGAAATATTCTCATGCATCTTCTTTGATTTCAACTTATATTTTCAAGGCTTTTTTTCAGAAATTGAAATTGGTAAATAGGAATCAGGACAGGACAAGTGGAACAATTTGTAGATAATAATCTTTTCAAACCATTCTACCTTATTTAATTAACCCATTACTAGTTTAAGATGGAACAAAATAAAGAAATTTTCAAGTGGCCAGTGAGTTTTGAGACTTTGGTCGCAGGCATGGTTAGGAAAAGGACATGTTATAAGGCATCTTCAATCATTTTATATAGAAATTCAGGGCTTTTTGTCAAAAAAGGGAACAAAGAAGTTAGGTGACTGGGGTGTGTTTGGGGGACCAAATTGTAATTGAAAATCTTGAAAGGCATTCTACCCTATTTAATTTTCTCAAAATGAGAATGAAGTTACTCAAGAATAAATCTAAATGACAGGTGTTTTCCCAGTTAGGTAAAGATTCAGGCTTTAGCATTAAATCAGGAAATATTCTCATGCATCTTCTTTGATTTCAACTTATATTTTCAAGGCTTTTTTTCAGTAAATTTAAGTGGTAAATAGGAATTAGGACACCACAAGTGGACCAATTTGTAGATAATTATCTTTTCAAACCATTCTACCTTATTTAATTAACCCATTACTAGGTTAAGATGGATGAAAATAAAGAAATTTTCAAGTGGCCAGTGAGTTTTGAGACTTTGGTGGCAGGCATGGTTAGGATAAGGACATGTTATAAGGCATTTTCAATCATTTTATATAGAAATTCAGGGCTTTTTGTCAAAAAAGGGAACAAAGAAGTTAGGTGACTGGGGTGTGTTTGGGGGACCAAATTGTAATTGAAAATCTTGAAAGGCATTCTACCCTATTTAATTTTCTCAAAATGAGAATGAAGTTACCCAAGAATAAATCTAAATGACAGGTGTAGAAATTCAGGGCTTTTTGTCAAAAAAGGGAACAAAGAAGTTAGGTGACTGGGGTGTGTTTGGGGGACCAAATTGTAATTGAAAATCTTGAAAGGCATTCTACCCTATTTAATTTTCTCAAAATGAGAATGAAGTTACTCAAGAATAAATCTAAATGAGAGGTGTTTTCCCAGTTAGGTAAAGATTCAGGCTTTAGCATTAAAATCAGGAAATATTCTCATGCATCTTCTTTGATTTCAACTTATATTTTCAAGGTTTTTTTTCAGTAAATTGAAATTGGTAAATAGGAATCAGGACAGAACAAGTGGAACAATTTGTAGATAATAATCTTTTCAAACCATTCCACCTTATTTAATTAACCCATTACTAGTTTAAGATGGAACAAAATAAAGAAATTTTCAAGTGGCCAGTGAGTTTTGAGACTTTGGTCGCAGGCATGGTTAGATAAAGGACATGTTATAAGGCATCTTCAATCGATTTATATAAAATTCAGGGCTTTTTGTCAAAAAAAGGGAACAAAGAAGTTAGGTGACTGGGGTGTGTTTGGGGGACCAAATTGTAATTGAAAATCTTGAAAGGCATTCTACCCTATTTAATTTTCTCAAAATGAGAATGAAGTTACTCAAGAATAAATCTAAATGACAGGTGTTTTCCCAGTTAGGTAAAGATTCAGGCTTTAGCATTAAAATCAGGAAATATTCTCATGCATCTTCTTTGATTTCAACTTATATTTTCAAGGCTTTTTTTCAGTAAATTGAAATTGGTAAATAGGAATCAGGACAGGACAAGTGGACCAATTTGTAGATAATAATCTTTTCAAACCATTCTACCTTATTTAATTAACCCATTACTAGTTTAAGATGGAACAAAATAAAGAAATTTTCAAAGAGGAGTTTTGAGACTTTGGTTGCAGGCATGGTTAGGAAAAGGACATGTTATATGGCATCTTCAATCGTTTTATATAGAATTTCAGGGCTTTTTGTCAAAAAAGGGAACAAAGAAGTTAGGTGACTGGGGTGTGTTTGGGGGTCCAAATTGTAATTGAAAATCTTGAAAGGCATTCTACCCTATTCAATTTTCTCAAAATGAGAATGAAGTTACTCAAGAATAAATCTAAATGACAGGTGTTTTCCCAGTTAGGTAAAGATTCAGGCTTTAGCATTAAAATCAGGAAATATTCTCATGCATCTTCTTTGATTTCAACTTATATTTTCAAGGCTTTTTTTCAGTAAATTTAAGTGGTAAATAGGAATTAGGACACGACAAGTGGTACAATTTGTAGATAATAATCTTTTCAAACCATTCTACCTTATTTAATTAACCCATTACTAGGTTAAGATGGATGAAAATAAAGAATTTTTCAGGTGTCCAGTGAGTTTTGAGTCTTTGGTGGCAGGCATGTTTAGGATAAGGACATGTTATAAGGCATCTTCAATCGTTTTATATAAAATTCAGGGCTTTTTGTCAAAAAAGGGAACAAAGAAGTTAGGTGACTGGGGTGTGTTTGGGGGTCCAAACTTAATTGAAAATCTTGAAAGGCATTCTACCCTATTTAATTTTCTCAAAATGAGAATGAAGTTACCCAAGAATAAATCTAAATGACAGGTGTTTTCCCAGTTAGGTAAAGATTCAGGCTTTAGCATTAAAATCAGGAAATATTCTCATGCATCTTCTTTGATTTCAACTTATATTTTCAAGGTTTTTTTTCAGTAAATTGAAATAGGTAAATAGGAATCAGGACAGGACAAGTGGAACAATTTGTAGATAATATTTTTTTCAAACAATTCTACCTTATTTAATTAACCAATTACTAGGTTAAGATGGATGAAAATAAAGAAATTTTCAAGTGGCCAGTGAGTTTCGAGACTTTGGTGGCAGGCATGGTTAGGATAAGGACATGTTATAAGGCATCTTCAATCATTTTATATAGAAATTCATGGCTTTTTGTCAAAAAAGGGAACAAAGAAGTTAGGTGACTGGGGTGTATTTGGGGGACCAAATTGTAATTGAAAATCTTGAAAGGCATTCTACCCTATTTAATTTTCTCAAAATGAGAATGAAGTTACCCAAGAATAAATCTAAATGACAGGTGTTTTCCCAGTTAGGTAAAGATTCAGGCTTTAGCATTAAAATCAATAAAATATTCTCATGCATCTTCTTTGATTTCAACTTATATTTTCAAGGTTTTTTTTCAGTAAATTGAAATTGGTAAATAGGAATCAGGACAGGACAAGTGGAACAATTTGTAGATAATAATCTTTTCAAACCATTCTACCTTATTTAATTAACCCATTACTAGTTTAAGATGGAACAAAATAAAGAAATTTTCAAGTGGCCAGTGAGTTTTGAGACTTTGGTCGCAGGCATGGTTAGGAAAAGGACATGTTATAAGGCATCTTCAATCATTTTATATAGAAATTCAGGGCTTTTTGTCAAAAAAGGGAACAAAGAAGTTAGGTGACTGGGGTGTGTTTGGGGGACCAAATTGTAATTGAAAATCTTGAAAGGCATTCTACCCTATTTAATTTTCTCAAAATGAGAATGAAGTTACTCAAGAATAAATCTAAATGAGAGGTGTTTTCCCAGTTAGGTAAAGATTCAGGCTTTAGCATTAAAATCAGGAAATATTCTCATGCATCTTCTTTGATTTCAACTTATATTTTCAAGGCCTTTTTCAGTAAATTTAAGTGGTAAATAGGAATTAGGACACGACAAGTGGACCAATTTGTAGATAATAATCTTTTCAAACCATTCTACCTTATTTAATTAACCCATTACTAGGTTAAGATGGATGAAAATAAAGAAATTTTCAGGTGTCCAGTGAGTTTTGAGTCTTTGGTGGCAGGCATGGTTAGGATAAGGACATGTTATAAGGCATCTTCAATCGTTTTATATAAAATTCAGGGCTTTTTGTCAAAAAAAGGGAACAAAGAAGTTAGGTGACTGGGGTGTGTTTGGGGGTCCAAATTGTAATTGAAAATCTTGAAAGGCATTCTACCCTATTTAATTTTCTCAAAATGAGAATGAAGATACTCAAAAATAAATCTAAATGACAGGTGTTTTCCCAGTTAGGTAAAGATTCAGGCTTAAGCATTAAAATCAGGAAAAATTCTCATGCATCTTCTTTGATTTCAACTTATATTTTCAAGGCTTTTTTTCAGTAAATTCAAATTGGTAAATAGGAATCAGGACAGGACAAGTGGAACAATTTGTAGATAATAATTTTTTCAAACAATTCTACCTTATTTAATTAACCCATTACTAGGTTAAGATGGATGAAAATAAAGAAATTTTCAAGTGGCCAGTGATTTTTTAGACTTTGGTGGCAGGCATGGTTAGGTTAAGGACATGTTATAAGGCATTTTCAATCATTTTATATAAAAATTCAGGGCTTTTTGTCAAAAAAGGGAACAAAGAAGTTAGGTGACTGGGGTGTTTTTGGGGGACCAAATTGTAATTGAAAATCTTGAAAGGCATTCTACCCTATTTAATTTTCTCAAAATGAGAATGAAGTTACCCAAGAATAAATCTAAATGACAGGTGTTTTCCCAGTAAGGTAAAGATTCAGGCTTTAGCATTAAAATCAGTAAAATATTCTCTTGCATCTTCTTTGATTTCAACTTATATTTTCAAGGCTTTTTTTCAGTAAATTGAAATTGGTAAATAGGAATCAGGACAGGACAAGTGGAACAATTTGTAGATAATAATCTTTTCAAACCATTCTACCTTATTTAATTAACCCATTACTAGTTTAAGATGGAACAAAATAAAGAAATTTACAAGTAGCCAGTGAGTTTTGAGACTTTGGTCGCAGGCATGGTTAGGAAAAGGACATGTTATAAGGCATCTTCAATCATTTTATATAGAAATTCAGGGCTTTTTGTCAAAAAAGGGAACAAAGAAGTTAGGTGACTGGGGTGTGTTTGGGGGACCAAATTGTAATTGAAAATCTTGAAAGGCATTCTACCCTATTTAATTTTCTCATAATGAGAATGAAGTTACTCAAGAATAAATCTAAATGACAGGTGTTTTCCCAGTTAGGTAAAGATTCAGGCTTTAGCATTAAAATCAGGAAATATTCTCATGCATCTTCTTTGATTTCAACTTATATTTTCAAGGTTTTTTTTCAGTAAATTGAAGTGGTAAATAGGAATCAGGACAGGACAAGTGGAACAATTTGTAGATAATAATCTTTTCAAACCATTCTACCTTATTTAATTAACCCATTACTAGTTTAAGATGGAACAAAATAAAGAAATTTTCAAGTGGCCAGTGAGTTTTGAGACTTTGGTCGCAGGCATGGTTAGGAAAAGGACATGTTATAAGGCATCTTCAATCATTTTATATAGAAATTCAGGGCTTTTTGTCAAAAAAGGGAACAAAGAAGTTAGGTGACTGGGGTGTGTTTGGGGGACCAAATTGTAATTGAAAATCTTGAAAGGCATTCTACCCTATTTAATTTTCTCAAAATGAGAATGAAGTTACTCAAGAATAAATCTAAATGAGAGGTGTTTTCCCAGTTAGGTAAAGATTCAGGCTTTAGCATTAAAATCAGGAAATATTCTCATGCATCTTCTTTGATTTCAACTTATATTTTCAAGGTTTTTTTTCAGTAAATTGAAATTGGTAAATAGGAATCAGGACAGAACAAGTGGAACAATTTGTAGATAATAATCTTTTCAAACCATTCCACCTTATTTAATTAACCCATTACTAGTTTAAGATGGAACAAAATAAAGAAATTTTCAAGTGGCCAGTGAGTTTTGAGACTTTGGTCGCAGGCATGGTTAGATAAAGGACATGTTATAAGGCATCTTCAATCGATTTATATAAAATTCAGGGCTTTTTGTCAAAAAAAGGGAACAAAGAAGTTAGGTGACTGGGGTGTGTTTGGGGGACCAAATTGTAATTGAAAATCTTGAAAGGCATTCTACCCTATTTAATTTTCTCAAAATGAGAATGAAGTTACTCAAGAATAAATCTAAATGACAGGTGTTTTCCCAGTTAGGTAAAGATTCAGGCTTTAGCATTAAAATCAGGAAATATTCTCATGAATCTTCTTTGATTTCAACTTATATTTTCAAGGCTTTTTTTCAGTAAATTGAAATTGGTAAATAGGAATCAGGACAGGACAAGTGGAACAATTTGTAGATAATAATCTTTTCAAACCATTCTACCTTATTTAATTAACCCATTACTAGTTTAAGATGGAACAAAATAAAGAAATTTTCAAAGAGGAGTTTTGAGACTTTGGTTGCAGGCATGGTTAGGAAAAGGACATGTTATAAGGCATCTTCAATCGTTTTATATAGAATTTCAGGGCTTTTTGTCAAAAAAGGGAACAAAGAAGTTAGGTGACTGGGGTGTGTTTGGGGGTCCAAATTGTAATTGAAAATCTTGAAAGGCATTCTACCCTATTCAATTTTCTCAAAATGAGAATGAAGTTACTCAAGAATAAATCTAAATGACAGGTGTTTTCCCAGTTAGGTAAAGATTCAGGCTTTAGCATTAAAATCAGGAAATATTCTCATGCATCTTCTTTGATTTCAACTTATATTTTCAAGGCTTTTTTTCAGTAAATTTAAGTGGTAAATAGGAATCAGGACAGGACAAGTGGAACAATTTGTAGATAATAATCTTTTCAAACCATTCTACCTTATTTAATTAACCCATTACTAGGTTAAGATGGATGAAAATAAAGAAATTTTCAGGTGTCCAGTGAGTTTTGAGTCTTTGGTGGCAGGCATGGTTAGGATAAGGACATGTTATAAGGCATCTTCAATCATTTTATATAGAAATTCAGGGCTTTTTGTCAAAAAAGGGAACAAAGAAGTTAGGTGACTGGGGTGTGTTTGGGGGTCCAAATTGTAATTGAAAATCTTGAAAGGCATTCTACCCTATTTAATTTTTTCAAAATGAGAATGAAGTTACCCAAGAATAAATCTAAATGACAGGTGTTTTCCCAGTAAGGTAAAGATTCAGGCTTTAGCATTAAAATCAGGAAATATTCTCATGCATCTTCTTTGATTTCAACTTATATTTTCAAAGTTTTTTTTTCAGTAAATTGAAATTGGTAAAAAGGAATCAGGACAGGACAAGTGGAACAATTTGTAGATAATAATCTTTTCAAACCATTCTACCTCATTTGATTAACCCATTACTAGTTTAAGATGGAACAAAATAAAGAAATTTTCAAGTGGCCAGTGAGTTTTGAGACTTTGGTCGCAGGCATGGTTAGGAAAGGGACATGTAATAAGGCATCTTCAATCATTTTATATAGATATTCAGGGCTTTTTGTCAAAAAAGGGAACAAAGAAGTTAGGTGACTGGGGTGTGTTTGGGGGACCAAATTGTAATTGAAAATCTTGAAAGGCATTCTACCCTATTTAATTTTCTCAAAATGAGACTGAAGTTACTCAAGAATAAATCTAAATGACAGGTGTTTTCCCAGTTAGGTAAAGATTCAGGCTTTAGCATTAAAATCAGGAAATATTCTCATGCATCTTCTTTGATTTCAACTTATATTTTCAAGGCTTTTTTTCAGTAGATTTAAGTGGTAAATAGGAATTAGGACACGACAAGTGGACCAATTTGTAGATAATAATCTTTTCAAACCATTCTACCTTATTTAATTAACCCATTACTAGGTTAAGATGGATGAAAATAAAGAAATTTTCAGGTGTCCAGTGAGTTTTGAGTCTTTGGTGGCAGGCATGTTTAGGATAAGGACATGTTATAAGGCATCTTCAATCGTTTTATATAAAATTCAGGGCTTTTTGTCAAAAAAGGGAACAAAGAAGTTAGGTGACTGGGGTGTGTTTGGGGGTCCAAACTTAATTGAAAATCTTGAAAGGCATTCTACCCTATTTAATTTTCTCAAAATGAGAATGAAGTTACCCAAGAATAAATCTAAATGACAGGTGTTTTCCCAGTTAGGTAAAGATTCAGGCTTTAGCATTAAAATCAGGAAATATTCTCATGCATCTTCTTTGATTTCAACTTATATTTTCAAGGTTTTTTTTCAGTAAATTGAAATAGGTAAATAGGAATCAGGACAGGACAAGTGGAACAATTTGTAGATAATAATTTTTTCAAACAATTCTACCTTATTTAATTAACCAATTACTAGGTTAAGATGGATGAAAATAAAGAAATTTTCAAGTGGCCAGTGAGTTTCGAGACTTTGGTGGCAGGCATGGTTAGGATAAGGACATGTTATAAGGCATCTTCAATCATTTTAAATAGAAATTCATGGCTTTTTGTCAAAAAAGGGAACAAAGAAGTTAGGTGACTGGGGTGTATTTGGGGGACCAAATTGTAATTGAAAATCTTGAAAGGCATTCTACCCTATTTAATTTTCTCAAAATGAGAATGAAGTTACCCAAGAATAAATCTAAATGACAGGTGTTTTCCCAGTTAGGTAAAGATTCAGGCTTTAGCATTAAAATCAATAAAATATTCTCATGCATCTTCTTTGATTTCAACTTATATTTTCAAGGTTTTTTTTCAGTAAATTGAAATTGGTAAATAGGAATCAGGACAGGACAAGTGGAACAATTTGTAGATAATAATCTTTTCAAACCATTCTACCTTATTTAATTAACCCATTACTAGTTTAAGATGGAACAAAATAAAGAAATTTTCAAGTGGCCAGTGAGTTTTGAGACTTTGGTCGCAGGCATGGTTAGGAAAAGGACATGTTATAAGGCATCTTCAATCATTTTATATAGAAATTCAGGGCTTTTTGTCAAAAAAGGGAACAAAGAAGTTAGGTGACTGGGGTGTGTTTGGGGGACCAAATTGTAATTGAAAATCTTGAAAGGCATTCTACCCTATTTAATTTTCTCAAAATGAGAATGAAGTTACTCAAGAATAAATCTAAATGAGAGGTGTTTTCCCAGTTAGGTAAAGATTCAGGCTTTAGCATTAAAATCAGGAAATATTCTCATGCATCTTCTTTGATTTCAACTTATATTTTCAAGGCCTTTTTCAGTAAATTTAAGTGGTAAATAGGAATTAGGACACGACAAGTGGACCAATTTGTAGATAATAATCTTTTCAAACCATTCTACCTTATTTAATTAACCCATTACTAGGTTAAGATGGATGAAAATAAAGAAATTTTCAGGTGTCCAGTGAGTTTTGAGTCTTTGGTGGCAGGCATGGTTAGGATAAGGACATGTTATAAGGCATCTTCAATCGTTTTATATAAAATTCAGGGCTTTTTGTCAAAAAAAGGGAACAAAGAAGTTAGGTGACTGGGGTGTGTTTGGGGGTCCAAATTGTAATTGAAAATCTTGAAAGGCATTCTACCCTATTTAATTTTCTCAAAATGAGAATGAAGATACTCAAAAATAAATCTAAATGACAGGTGTTTTCCCAGTTAGGTAAAGATTCAGGCTTAAGCATTAAAATCAGGAAAAATTCTCATGCATCTTCTTTGATTTCAACTTATATTTTCAAGGCTTTTTTTCAGTAAATTCAAATTGGTAAATAGGAATCAGGACAGGACAAGTGGAACAATTTGTAGATAATAATTTTTTCAAACAATTCTACCTTATTTAATTAACCCATTACTAGGTTAAGATGGATGAAAATAAAGAAATTTTCAAGTGGCCAGTGATTTTTTAGACTTTGGTGGCAGGCATGGTTAGGTTAAGGACATGTTATAAGGCATTTTCAATCATTTTATATAAAAATTCAGGGCTTTTTGTCAAAAAAGGGAACAAAGAAGTTAGGTGACTGGGGTGTTTTTGGGGGACCAAATTGTAATTGAAAATCTTGAAAGGCATTCTACCCTATTTAATTTTCTCAAAATGAGAATGAAGTTACCCAAGAATAAATCTAAATGACAGGTGTTTTCCCAGTAAGGTAAAGATTCAGGCTTTAGCATTAAAATCAGTAAAATATTCTCTTGCATCTTCTTTGATTTCAACTTATATTTTCAAGGCTTTTTTTCAGTAAATTGAAATTGGTAAATAGGAATCAGGACAGGACAAGTGGAACAATTTGTAGATAATAATCTTTTCAAACCATTCTACCTTATTTAATTAACCCATTACTAGTTTAAGATGGAACAAAATAAAGAAATTTACAAGTAGCCAGTGAGTTTTGAGACTTTGGTCGCAGGCATGGTTAGGAAAAGGACATGTTATAAGGCATCTTCCATCATTTTATATAGAAATTCAGGGCTTTTTGTCAAAAAAGGGAACAAAGAAGTTAGGTGACTGGGGTGTGTTTGGGGGACCAAATTGTAATTGAAAATCTTGAAAGGCATTCTACCCTATTTAATTTTCTCATAATGAGAATGAAGTTACTCAAGAATAAATCTAAATGACAGGTGTTTTCCCAGTTAGGTAAAGATTCAGGCTTTAGCATTAAAATCAGGAAATATTCTCATGCATCTTCTTTGATTTCAACTTATATTTTCAAGGTTTTTTTTCAGTAAATTGAAGTGGTAAATAGGAATCAGGACAGGACAAGTGGAACAATTTGTAGATAATAATCTTTTCAAACCATTCTACCTTATTTAATTAACCCATTACTAGTTTAAGATGGAACAAAATAAAGAAATTTTCAAGTGGCCAGTGAGTTTTGAGACTTTGGTCGCAGGCATGGTTAGGAAAAGGACATGTTATAAGGCATCTTCAATCATTTTATATAGAAATTCAGGGCTTTTTGTCAAAAAAGGGAACAAAGAAGTTAGGTGACTGGGGTGTGTTTGGGGGACCAAATTGTAATTGAAAATCTTGAAAGGCATTCTACCCTATTTAATTTTCTCAAAATGAGAATGAAGTTACTCAAGAATAAATCTAAATGACAGGTGTTTTCCCAGTTAGGTAAAGATTCAGGCTTTAGCATTAAAATCAGGAAATATTCTCATGCATCTTCTTTGATTTCAACTTATATTTTCAAGGCTTTTTTTCAGTAAATTGAAATTGGTAAATAGGAATCAGGACAGGACAAGTGGAACAATTTGTAGATAATAATCTTTTCAAACCATTCTACCTCATTTAATTAACCCATTACTAGTTTAAGATGGAACAAAATAAAGAAATTTTCAAGTGGCCAGTGAGTTTTGAGACTTTGGTCGCAGGCATGGTTAGGTTAAGGACATGTTATAAGGCATTTTCAATCATTTTATATAAAAATTCAGGGCTTTTTGTCAAAAAAGGGAACAAAGAAGTTAGGTGACTGGGGTGTGTTTGGGGGACCAAATTGTAATTGAAAATCTTGAAAGGCATTCTACCCTATTTAATTTTCACAAAATGGGTTGAAGTTACTCAAGAATTAATCTAAATGACAGGTGTTTTCCCAGTTAGGTAACGATTCAGGCTTTAGCATTAAAATCAGGAAATATTCTCATGCATCTTCTTTGATTTCAACTTATATTTTCAAGGCTTTTTTTCAGTAAATTGAAATTGGTAAATAGGAATCAGGACAGGACAAGTGGAACAATTTGTAGATAATAATCTTTTCAAACCATTCTACCTTATTTAAGCGATATGGCTGAAATACTGTTAAAAGCGGCGTTAAACCCCATTCAATCAATCAATCAACTACCTTATTTAATTAACCCATTACTAGTTTAAGATGGAACAAAATAAAGAAATTTTCAAGTGGCCACTGAGTTTTGAGACTTTGGTTGCAGGCATGGTTAGGAAAAGGACATGTTATAAGGCATCTTCAATCATTTTATATAGAAATTCAGGGCTTTTTGTCAAAAAAGGGAACAAAGAAGTTAGGTGATTGGGTGTGTTTGGGGGACCAAATTGTAATTGAAAATCTTGAAAGGCATTCTACCCTATTTAATTTTCTCAAAATGAGAATGAAGTTACTCAAGAATAAATCTAAATGACAGGTGTTTTCCCAGTTAGGTAAAGATTCAGGCTTTAGCATTAAATCAGGAAATATTCTCATGCATCTTCTTTGATTTCAACTTATATTTTCAAGGCTTTTTTTCAGTAAATTTAAGTGGTAAATAGGAATTAGGACACGACAAGTTGACCAATTTGTAGATAATAATCTTTTCAAACCATTCTACCTTATTTAATTAACCCATTACTAGGTTAAGATGGATGAAAATAAAGAAATTTTCAGGTGTCCAGTGAGTTTTGAGTCTTTGGTGGCAGGCATGGTTAGGATAAGGACATGTTATAAGGCATCTTCAATCGTTTTATATAAAATTCAGGGCTTTTTGTCAAAAAAGGGAACAAAGAAGTTAGGTGACTGGGGTGTGTTTGGGTGTCCAAACTGAATTGAAAATCTTGAAAGGCATTCTACCCTATTTAATTTTCTCAAAATGAGAATGAAGTTACCCAAGAATAAATCTAAATGACAGGTGTTTTCCCAGTTAGGTAAAGATTCAGGCTTAAGCATTAAAATCAGGAAAAATTCTTATGCATCTTCTTTGATTTCAAATTATATTTTCAAGGCTTTTTTCAGTAAATTGAAATTGGTATATAGGAATCAGGACAGGACAAGTGGAACAATTTGTAGATAATAATTTTTTCAAACAATTCTACCTTATTTAATTAACCCATTACTAGGTTAAGATGGATGAAAATAAAGAAATTTTCAAGTGGCCAGTGAGTTTTGAGACTTTGGTCGCAGGCATGGTTAGGAAAAGGACATGTTATAAGGCATCTTCAATCATTTTATATAGAAATTCAGGGCTTTTTGTCAAAAAAGGGAACAAAGAAGTTAGGTGACTGGGGTGTGTTTGGGGGACCAAATTGTAATTGAAAATCTTGAAAGGCATTCTACCCTATTTAATTTTCTCAAAATGAGAATGAAGTTACCCAAGAATCAATCTAAATGACAGGTGTTTTCCCAGTTAGGTAAAGATTCATGCTTTAGCATTAAAATCAGGAAATATTCTCATGCATCTTCTTTGATTTCAACTTATATTTTCAAGGCTTTTTTCAGTAAATTGAAATTGGTAAAAAGGAATCAGGACAGGACAAGTGGAACAATTTGTAGATAATATTTTTTTCAAACAATTCTACCTTATTTAATTAACCCATTACTAGGTTAAGATGGATGAAAATAAAGAAATTTTGAAGTGGCCAGTGAGTTTTGAGACTTTGGTGGCAGGCATGGTTAGGATAAGGACATGTTATAAGGCATTTTCAATCATTTTATAGAAAAATTCAGGGCTTTTTGTCAAAAAAGGGAACAAAGAAGTTAGGTGACTGGGGTGTTTTTGGGGGACCAAATTGTAATTGAAAATCTTGAAAGGCATTCTACCCTATTTAATTTTCTCAAAATGAGAATGAAGTTACCCAAGAATAAATCTAAATGACAGGTGTTTTCCCAGTTAGGTAAAGATTCAGGCTTTAGCATTAAAATCAGTAAAATATTCTCTTGCATCTTCTTTGATTTCAACTTATATTTTCAAGGTTTTTTTTCAGTAAATTGAAATTGGTAAATAGGAATCAGGACAGGACAAGTGGAACAATTTGTAGATAATATTTTTTTCAAACAATTCTACCTTATTTAATTAACCCATTACTAGTTTAAGATGGAACAAAATAAAGAAATTTTCAAATGGCCAGTGAGTTTTGAGACTTTGGTCGCAGGCATGGTTAGGAAAAGGACATGTTATAAGGCATCTTCAATCATTTTATATAGAAATTCAGGGTTTTTTGTCAAAAAAGGGAACAAAGAAGTTAGGTGACTGGGGTGTGTTTGGGGGACCAAATTGTAATTGAAAATCTTGAAAGTAATTCTACCCTATTTAATTTTCTCAAAATGAGAATGAAGTTACTCAAGAATAAATCTAAATGACAGGTGTTTTCCCAGTTAGGTAAAGATTCAGGCTTTAGCATTAAAATCAGGAAATATTCTCATGCATCTTCTTTGATTTCAACTTATATTTTCAAGGCTTTTTTTTCAGTAAATTGAAATTGGTAAATAGGAATCAGGACAGGACAAGTGGAACAATTTGTAGATAATAATCTTTTCAAACCATTCTACCTTATTTTATTAACCCATTACTAGTTTAAGATGGAACAAAATAAAGAAATTTTCAAGTGGCCAGTGAGTTTTGAGACTTTGGTTGCAGGCATGGTTAGGAAAAGGACATGTTATAAGGCATCTTCAATCATTTTATATAGAAATTCAGGGCTTTTTGTCAAAAAAGGGAACAAAGAAGTTAGGTGACTGGGGTGTGTTTGGGGGACCAAATTGTAATTGAAAATCTTGAAAGGCATTCTACCCTATTTAATTTTCTCAAAATGAGAATGAAATTACTCAAGAATAAATCTAAATGACAGGTGTTTTCCCAGTTAGGTAAAGATTCAGGCTTTAGCATTAAAATCAGGAAATATTCTCATGCATCTTCTTTGATTTCAACTTATATTTTCAAGGCTTTTTTTCAGTAAATTGAAATTGGTAAATAGGAATCAGGACAAGACAAGTGGAACAATTTGTAGATAATAATCTTTTCAAACCATTCTACCTTATTTAATTAACCCATTACTAGTTTAAGATGGAACAAAATAAAGAAATTTTCAAGTGGCCACTGAGTTTTGAGACTTTGGTCGCAGGCATGGTTAGGAAAAGGACATGTTATAAGGCATCTTCAATCGTTTTATATAGAAATTCAGGGCTTTTTGTCAAAAAAGGGAACAAAGAAGTTAGGTGACTGGGGTGTGTTTGGGGGACCAAATTGTAATTGAAAATCTTGAAAGGCATTCTACCCTATTTAATTTTCTCAAAATGAGAATGAAGTTACTCAAGAATCAATCTAAATGACAGGTGTTTTCCCAGTTAGGTAAAGATTCAGGCTTAAGCATTAAAATCAGGAAATATTCTCATGCATCTTCTTTGATTTCAACTTATATTTTCAAGGCTTTTTTTCAGTAAATTTAAGTGGTAAATAGGAATTAGGACACGACAAGTGGACCAATTTGTAGATAATAATCTTTTCAAACCATTCTACCTTATTTAATTAACCCATTACTAGGTTAAGATGGATGAAAATAAAGAAATTTTCAGGTGTCCAGTGAGTTTTGAGTCTTTGGTGGCAGGCATGGTTAGGATAAGGACATG
Organism: Fragum fragum; assembly: GCA_946902895.1. NCBI lineage: Eukaryota > Metazoa > Mollusca > Bivalvia > Cardiida > Cardiidae > Fragum > Fragum fragum. The sequence goes on from OX336367.1 coordinate 1,202,498, forward strand.
TTATAAGGCATCTTCAATCATTTTATATAGAAATTCAGGGCTTTTTGTCAAAAAAGGGAACAAAGAAGTTAGGTGACTGGGGTGTTTTTGGGGGACCAAATTGTAACTGAAAATCTTGAAAGGCATTCTACCCTATTTAATTTTCTCAAAATGAGAATGAAGTTACCCAAGAATAAATCTAAATTACAGGTGTTTTCCCAGTTAGGTAAAGATTCAGGCTTTAGCATTAAAATCAGTAAAATATTCTCATGCATCTTCTCTGATTTCAACTTATATTTTCAAGGTTTTTTTCAGTAAATTGAAATTGGTAAATAGGAGTCAGGACAGGACAAGTGGAACAATTTGTAGATAATAATCTTTTCAAACCATTCTACCTTATTTAATTAACCCATTACTAGGTTAAGATGGAACTAAATAAAGAAATTTTCAAGTGGCCACTGAGTTTTGAGACTTTGGTCGCAGGCATGGTTAGGAAAAGGACATGTTATAAGGCATCTTCAATCATTTTATATAGAAATTCAGGGCCTTTTGTCAAAAAAGGGAACAAAAAAGTTAGGTGACTGGGGTGTGTTTGGGGGACCAAATTGTAATTGAAAATCTTGAAAGGCATTCTACCCTATTTAATTTTCTCAAAATGAGAATGAAGTTACTCAAGAATAAATCTAAATGACAGGTGTTTTCCCAGTTAGGTAAAGATTCAGGCTTTAGCATTAAAATCAGGAAATATTCTCATGCATCTTCTTTGATTTCAACTTATATTTTCAAGGCTTTTTTTCAGTAAATTGAAATTGGTAAATAGGAATCAGGACAGGACAAGTGGAACAATTTGTAGATAATAATCTTTTCAAACCATTCTACCTTATTTAATTAACCCATTACTAGTTTAAGATGGAACAAAATAAAGAAATTTTCAAGTGGCCACTGAGTTTTGAGACTTTGGTCGCAGGCATGGTTAGGAAAAGGACATGTTATAAGGCATCTTCAATCATTTTATATAGAAATTCAGGGCCTTTTGTCAAAAAAGGGAACAAAGAAGTTAGGTGACTGGGGTGTGTTTGGGGGACCAAATTGTAATTGAAAATCTTGAAAGGCATTCTACCCTATTTAATTTTCTCAAAATGAGAATGAAGTTACTCAAGAATAAATCTAAATGACAGGTGTTTTCCCAGTTAGGTAAAGATTCAGGCTTTAGCATTAAAATCAGGAAAAATTCTCATGCATCTTCTTTGATTTCAACTTATATTTTCAAGGCTTTTTTTCAGTAAATTGAAATTGGTAAATAGGAATCAGGACAGGACAAGTGGAACAATTTGTAGATGATAATCTTTTCAAACCATTCTACCTTATTTAATTAACCCATTACTAGTTTAAGATGGAACAAAATAAAGAAATTTTCAAGTGGCCAGTGAGTTTTGAGACTTTGGTCGCAGGCATGGTTAGGAAAAGGACATGTTATAAGGCATCTTCAATCATTTTATATAGAAATTCAGGGCCTTTTGTCAAAAAAGGGAACAAAGAAGTTAGGTGACTGGGGTGTGTTTGGGGGACCAAATTGTAATTGAAAATCTTGAAAGGCATTCTACCCTATTTAATTTTCTCAAAATGAGAATGAAGTTACTCAAGAATAAATCTAAATGACAGGTGTTTTCCCAGTTAGGTAAAGATTCAGGCTTTAGCATTAAAATCAGGAAATATTCTCATGCATCTTCTTTGATTTCAACTATTATTTTCAAGGCTTTTTTCAGTAAATTTAAGTGGTAAATAGGAATTAGGACACGACAAGTGGACCAATTTGTAGATAATAATCTTTTCAAACCATTCTACCTTATTTAATTAACCCATTACTAGTTTAAGATGGAACAAAATAAAGAAATTTTCAGGTGTCCAGTGAGTTTTGAGTCTTTGGTCGCAGGCATGGTTAGGATAAGGACATGTTATAAGGCATCTTCAATCGTTTTATATAAAATTCAGGGCTTTTTGTCAAAAAAGGGAACAAAGAAGTTAGGTGACTGGGGTGTGTTTGGGGGTCCAAATTGTAATTGAAAATCTTGAAAGGCATTCTACCCTATTTAATTTTCTCAAAATGAGAATGAAGTTACTCAAGAATAAATCTAAATGACAGGTGTTTTCCCAGTTAGGTAATGATTCAGGCTTTAGCATTAAAATCAGGAAATATTCTCATGCATCTTCTTTGATTTCAACTTATATTTTCAAGGTTTTTTTTCAGTAAATTGAAATTGGTAAATAGGAATCAGGACAGGACAAGTGGAACAATTTGTAGATAATAATCTTTTCAAACCATTCTACCTTATTTAATTAACCCATTACTAGTTTAAGATGGAACAAAATAAAGAAATTTTCAAGTGGCCTCTGAGTTTTGAGACTTGGGTCGCAGGCATGGTTAGGAAAAGGACATGTTATAAGGCATCTTCAATCATTTTATATAGAAATTCAGGGCCTTTTGTCAAAAAAGGGAACAAAGAAGTTAGGTGACTGGGGTGTGTTTGGGGGACCAAATTGTAATTGAAAATCTTGAAAGGCATTCTACCCTATTTAATTTTCTCAAAATGAGAATGAAGTTACTCAAGAATAAATCTAAATGACAGGTGTTTTCCCAGTTAGGTAAAGATTCAGGCTTTAGCATTAAAATCAGGAAAAATTCTCATGCATCTTCTTTGATTTCAACTTATATTTTCAAGGCTTTTTTTCAGTAAATTGAAATTGGTAAATAGGAATCAGGACAGGACAAGTGGAACAATTTGTAGATGATAATCTTTTCAAACCATTCTACCTTATTTAATTAACCCATTACTAGTTTAAGATGGAACAAAATAAAGAAATTTTCAAGTGGCCAGTGAGTTTTGAGACTTTGGTCGCAGGCATGGTTAGGAAAAGGACATGTTATAAGGCATCTTCAATCATTTTATATAGAAATTCAGGGCCTTTTGTCAAAAAAGGGAACAAAGAAGTTAGGTGACTGGGGTGTGTTTGGGGGACCAAATTGTAATTGAAAATCTTGAAAGGCATTCTACCCTATTTAATTTTCTCAAAATGAGAATGAAGTTACTCAAGAATAAATCTAAATGACAGGTGTTTTCCCAGTTAGGTAAAGATTCAGGCTTTAGCATTAAAATCAGGAAATATTCTCATGCATCTTCTTTGATTTCAACTATTATTTTCAAGGCTTTTTTCAGTAAATTTAAGTGGTAAATAGGAATTAGGACACGACAAGTGGACCAATTTGTAGATAATAATCTTTTCAAACCATTCTACCTTATTTAATTAACCCATTACTAGTTTAAGATGGAACAAAATAAAGAAATTTTCAGGTGTCCAGTGAGTTTTGAGTCTTTGGTCGCAGGCATGGTTAGGATAAGGACATGTTATAAGGCATCTTCAATCGTTTTATATAAAATTCAGGGCTTTTTGTCAAAAAAGGGAACAAAGAAGTTAGGTGACTGGGGTGTGTTTGGGGGTCCAAATTGTAATTGAAAATCTTGAAAGGCATTCTACCCTATTTAATTTTCTCAAAATGAGAATGAAGTTACTCAAGAATAAATCTAAATGACAGGTGTTTTCCCAGTTAGGTAATGATTCAGGCTTTAGCATTAAAATCAGGAAATATTCTCATGCATCTTCTTTGATTTCAACTTATATTTTCAAGGTTTTTTTTCAGTAAATTGAAATTGGTAAATAGGAATCAGGACAGGACAAGTGGAACAATTTGTAGATAATAATCTTTTCAAACCATTCTACCTTATTTAATTAACCCATTACTAGTTTAAGATGGAACAAAATAAAGAAATTTTCAAGTGGCCTCTGAGTTTTGAGACTTGGGTCGCAGGCATGGTTAGGAAAAGGACATGTTATAAGGCATCTTCAATCATTTTATATAGAAATTCAGGGCTTTTTGTCAAAAAAGGGAACAAAGAAGTTAGGTGACTGGGGTGTGTTTGGGGGACCAAATTGTAATTGAAAATCTTGAAAAGCATTCTACCCTATTTAATTTTCTCAAAATGAGAATGAAGTTACTCAAGAATAAATCTAAATGACAGGTGTTTTCCCAGTTACTAGTTAAAAAGGTGGAACAAAATAAAGAAATTTTCAAGTGGCCTGTGAGTTTTGAGACTTTGGTGGAGGGATGGTTAGGATTAGGACATGTTATAAGGCATCTTCAATCATTTTATATAAAATTCAGGGCTTTTTGTCAAAAAAGGGAACAAAGAAGTTAGGTGACTGGGGTGTGTTTGAGGGACCAAATTGTAATTGAGAATATTGAAAGGCATTCTACCCTATTTAATTTTCTCAAAATGAGAATGAAGTTACTCAAGAATTAATCTAAATGACAGGTGTTTTCCCAGTTAGGTAAAGATTCAGGCTTTAGCATTAAAATCAAGAAATATTCTCTTGCATCTTCTTTGATTTCAACTTATATTTTCAAGGGTTTTTTTCAGTAAATTGAAATTGGTAAATAGGAATCAGGACAGGACAAGTGGAACAATTTGTAGATAATAATCTTTTCAAACCATTCTACCTTATTTAATGAACCCATTACTAGTTTAAGATGGAACAAAATAAAGAAATTTTCAAGTGGCCAGTGAGTTTTGAGACTTTGCTGGCAGGCATGGTTTGGATAAGGACATGTTATAAGGCATCTTCAATCATTTTATATAGAAATTCAGGGCTTTTTGTCAAAAAAGGGAACACAGAAGTTAGGTGACTGGGGTGTGTTTGGGGGACCAAATTGTAATTGAAAATCTTGAAAGGCATTCTACCCTATTTATTTTCTCAAAATGAGAATGAAGTTACTTAAGTATAAATCTAAATGACAGGTGTTTTCCCAGGTAGGTTAAGATTCAGGCTTAAGCATTAAAATCAGGAAAAATTCTAATGCATCTTCTTTGATTTCAACTTATATTTTCAAGGATTTTTTCAGTAAATTGAAATTGGTAAATAGGAATCAGGCAAGACAAGTGGGCCAATTTGTAGATAATTATCTTTTCAAACCATTCTACCTTATTTAATTAACCCATTACTAGGTTAAGATGGATGAAATTGAAGAAATTATCAAGTGGCCAGTGAGTTTTGAGACTTTGGTGGCAGGCATTGTTAGGATAAGGACATGTTATAAGCCATCTTCAATCATTTTATACAACATTCAGGGCTTTTTGTCAAAAAAGGGAACAAAGAAGTTAGGTGACTGGGGTGTGTTTTGGGGACCAAATTGTAATTAAAAATCTTGAAAGGCATTCTACCCTATTTAATTTTCTCAAAATGAGAATGAAGTTCCTCAAGAATAAATCTAAATGACAGGTGTTTTCCCAGTTAGGTAAAGATTCAGGCTTTAGCATTAAAATCAGGAAATATTCTCATGCATCTTCTTTGATTTCAACTTATATTTTCAAGGTTTTTTTTCAGTAAATTGAAATTGGTAAATAGGAATCAGGACAGGACAAGTGGAACAATTTGTAGATAATAATCTTTTCAAACCATTCTGGTATTTAGGAATCAGGACAGGACAAGTGGAACAATTTGTAGATAATAATCTTTTCAAACCATTCTACCTCATTTAATTAACCCATTACTAGTTTAAGATGGAACAAAATAAAGAAATTTTCAAGTGGCCTCTGAGTTTTGAGACTTGGGTCGCAGGCATGGTTATGAAAAGGACATGTTATAAGGCATCTTCAATCATTTTATATAGAAATTCAGGGCTTTTTGTCAAAAAAGGGAACAAAGAAGTTAGGTGACTGGGGTGTGTTTGGGGGACCAAATTGTAATTGAAAATCTTGAAAGGCATTCTACCCTATTGAATTTTCTCAAAATGAGAATGAAGTTACTCAAGAATAAATCTAAATGACAGGTGTTTTCCCAGTTACTAGTTAAAAAGGTGGAACAAAATAAAGAAATTTTCAAGTGGCCTGTGAGTTTTGAGACTTTGGTGGAGGGATGGTTAGGATTAGGACATGTTATAAGGCATCTTCAATCATTTTATATAGAAATTCAGGGCTTTTTGTCAAAAAAGGGAACAAAGAAGTTAGGTGACTGGGGTGTGTTTGAGGGACCAAATTGTAATTGAGAATATTGAAAGGCAATCTACCCTATTTAATTTTCTCAAAATGAGAATGAAGTTACTCAAGAATTAATCTAAATGACAGGTGTTTTCCCAGTTAGGTAAAGATTCAGGCTTTAGCATTAAAATCAAGAAATATTCTCTTGCATCTTCTTTGATTTCAACTTATATTTTCAAGGGTTTTTTCAGTAAATTGAAATTGGTAAATAGGAATCAGGACAGGACAAGTGGAACAATTTGTAGATAATAATCTTTTCAAACCATTCTACCTTATTTAATGAACCCATTACTAGTTTAAGATGGAACAAAATAAAGAAATTTTCAAGTGGCCTGTGAGTTTTGAGACTTTGCTGGCAGGCATGGTTTGGATAAGGACATGTTATAAGGCATCTTCAATCATTTTATATAGAAATTCAGGGCTTTTTGTCAAAAAAGGGAACAAAGAAGTGAGGTGACTGGGGTGTGTTTGGGGGACCAAATTGTAATTGAAAATCTTGAAAGGCATTCTACCCTATTTATTTTCTCAAAATGAGAATGAAGTTACTTAAGAATAAATCTAAATGACAGGTGTTTTCCCAGTTAGGTTAAGGTTCAGGCTTAAGCATTAAAATCAGGAAAAATTCTAATGCATCTTCTTTGATTTCAACTTATATTTTCAAGGTTTTTTTCAGTAAATTGAAATTGGTAAATAGGAATCAGGCAAGACAAGTGGGCCAATTTGTAGATAATTATCTTTTCAAACCATTCTACCTTATTTAATTAACCCATTACTAGGTTAAGATGGATGAAATTGAAGAAATTTTCAAGTGGCCAGTGAGTTTTGAGACTTTGGTGGCAGGCATTGTTAGGAAAAGGACATGTTATAAGGCATCTTCAATCATTTTTTTTAAAAATTCAGGGCTTTTTGTCAAAAAAGGGAACAAAGAAGTTAGGTGACTGGGGTGTGTTTTGGGGTCCAAATTGTAATTAAAAATCTTGAAAGGCATTCTACCCTATTTAATTTTCTCAAAATGAGAATGAAGTTACTCAAGAATAAATCTAAATGACAGGTGTTTTCCCAGTTACAAGTTAAAAAGCTGGAACAAAATAAAGAAATTTTCAAGTGGCCTGTGAGTGCTGAGACTTTGGTGGAGGGATGGTTAGGATTAGGACATGTTATAAGGCATCTTCAATCATTTTATATAAAATTCAGGGCTTTTTGTCAAAAAAGGGAACAAAGAAGTTAGGTGACTGGGGTGTGTTTGAGGGACCAAATTGTAATTGAGAATATTGAAAGGCATTCTACCCTATTTAATTTTCTCAAAATGAGAATGAAGTTACTCAAGAATTAATCTAAATGACAGGTGTTTTCCCAGTTAGGTAAAGATTCAGGCTTTAGCATTAAAATCAAGAAATATTCTCATGCATCTTCTTTGATTTCAACTTATATTTTCAAGGCTTTTTTTCAGTAAATTGAAATTATAAAAATAGGAATCAGGACACGACAAGTTGACCAATTTGTAGATAATAATCTTTTCAAACCATTCTACCTTATTTAATTAACCCATTACTAGGTTAAGATGGAACAAAATAAAGAAATTTTCAAGTGGCCTGTGAGTTTTGAGACTTTACTGGCAGGCATGGTTAGGAAAAGGACATGTCATAAGGCATCTTAAATCATTTTATATAGAAATTCAGGGCTTTTTGTCAAAAAAGGGAACAAAGAAGTTAGGTGACTGGGGTGTGTTTGGGGGACCAAATTGTAATTGAAAATCTTGAAAGGCATTCTACCCTATTTATTTTCTCAAAATGAGAATGAAGTTACTTAAGAATAAATCTAAATGACAGGTGTTTTCCCAGTTAGGTTAAGATTCAGGCTTAAGCATTAAAATCAGGAAAAATTCTCATGCATCTTCTTTGATTTCAACTTATATTTTCAAGGTTTTTTTCAGTAAATTTAAGTGGTAAATAGGAATTAGGACACGACAAGTGGGCCATTTTGTAGATAATTATCTTTTCAAACCATTCTACCTTATTTAATTAACCCATTACTAGGTTAAGATGGATGAAATTGAAGAAATTTTCAAGTGGCCAGTGAGTTTTGAGACTTTGGTGGCAGGCATTGTTAGGATAAGGACATGTTATAACCCATCTTCAATCATTTTATACAACATTCAGGGCTTTTTGTCAAAAAAGGGAACAAAGAAGTTAGGTGACTGGGGTGTGTTTTGGTGACAAAATTGTAATTAAAAATCTTGAAAGGCATTCTACCCTATTTAATTTTCTCAAAATGAGAATGAAGTTACTCAAAAATAAATCTAAATGACAGGTGTTTTCCCAGTTAGGTAAAGATTCAGGCTTTAGCATTAAAATGAGTAAATATTCTCATGTATCTTCTTTAATTGCAATTTATATTTTCAAGGTTTTTTTTCAGTAAATTGAAATTGGTAAATAGGAATCAGGATACGACAAGTGGACCAATTTGTAGATAATAATCTTTCAAACCATTCTACCTTATTTAATTAACCCATTACTAGGTTAAGATGGAACAAAATAAAGAAATTTTCAAGTGGCCTGTGAGTTTTGAGACTTTGGTGGCAGGCATGGTTAGGATAAGAACATGTTATAAGGCATTTTCGATCATTTTATATAGAAATTCAGGGCTTTTTGTCAAAAAAGGGAACAAAGAAGTTAGGTGACTGGGGTGTGTTTGGGGGTCCAAACTGAATTGAAAATCTTGAAAGGCATTCTACCCTATTGAATTTTCTCAAAATGAGAATGAAGTTACTCAAGAATAAATCTAAATGACAGGTGTTTTCCCAGTTAGGTAAAGATTCAGGCTTTAGCATTAAAATCAGGAAATATTCTCATGCATCTTCTTTGATTTCAACTTATATTTTCAAGGCTTTTTTTCAGTAAATTTAAGTGGTAAATAGGAATTAGGACACGACAAGTGGGCCATTTTGTAGATAATAATCTTTTCAAACCATTCTACCTTATTTAATTAACCCATTACTAGGTAAAGATGGATGAAAATAAAGAAATTTTCAGGTGTCCAGTGAGTTTTGAGTCTTTGGTGGCAGGTATGGTTAGGATAAGGACATGTAATAAGGCATCTCCAATCGTTTTATATAAAATTCAGGGCTTTTTGTCAAAAAAGGGAACAAAGAAGTTAGGTGACTGGGGTGTGTTTGGGGGTCCAAACTGAATTAAAAATCTTGAAAGGCATTCTACCCTATTTAATTTTCTCAAAATGAGAATGAAGTTACCCAAGAATAAATCTAAATGACAGGTGTTTTCCCAGTTAGGTAAAGATTCAGGCTTAAGCATTAAAATCAAGAAAAATTCTCATGCATCTTCTTTGATTTCAACTTATATTTTCAAGGCTTTTTTTCAGTAAATTGAAATTGGTATATAGGAATCAGGACAGGACAAGTGGAATAATTTGTAGATAATAATTTTTTCAAACAATTCTACCTTATTTAATTAACCCATTACTAGGTTAAGATGGATGAAAATAAAGAAATTTTCAAGTGGCCAGTGAGTTTTGAGACTTTGGTGGCAGGCATGGTTAGGATAAGAACATGTTATAAGGCATCTTCAATCATTTTATATAGAAATTCAGGGCCTTTTGTCAAAAAAGGGAACAAAGAAGTTAGGTGACTGGGGTGTGTTTGGGGGACCAAATTGTAATTGTAAATCTTGAAAGGCATTCTACCCTATTTAATTTTCTCAAAATGAGAATGAAGTAACTCAAGAATAAATCTAAATGACAGGTGTTTTCCCAGTTAGGTAAAGATTCAGGCTTTAGCATTAAAATCAGGAAATATTCTCATGCATCTTCTTTGATTTCAACTTATATTTTCAAGGCTTTTTTTCAGTAAATTGAAATTGGTAAATAGGAATCAGGACAGGACAAGTGGAACAATTTGTAGATAATAATCTTTTCAAACCATTCTACCTTATTTAATTAACCCATTACTAGTTTAAGATGGAACAAAATAAAGAAATTTTCAAGTGGCCAGTGAGTTTTGAGACTTTGGTCGCAGGCATGGTTAGGAAAAGGACATGTTATAAGGCATCTTCAATCATTTTATATAGAAATTCAGGGCCTTTTGTCAAAAAAGGGAACAAAGAAGTTAGGTGACTGGGATGTGTTTGGGGGACCAAATTGTAATTGAAAATCTTGAAGGCATTCTACCCTATTTAATTTCCTCAAAATGAGAATGAAGTTACTCAAGAATAAATCTAAATGACAGGTGTTTTCCCAGTTAGGTAAAGATTCAGGCTTTAGCATTAAAATCAGGAAATATTCTCATGCATCTTCTTTGATTTCAACTTATATTTTCAAGGTTTTTTTTCAGTAAATTGAAATTGGTAAATAGGAATCAGGACAGGACAAGTGGAACAATTTGTAGATAGTAATCTTTTCAAACCATTCTACCTCATTTAATTAACCCATTACTAGTTTAAGATGGAACAAAATAAAGAAATTTTCAAGTGGCCTCTGAGTTTTGAGACTTGGGGGTCGCAGGCATGGTTAGGAAAAGGACATGTTATAAGGCATCTTCAATCATTTTATATAGAAATTCAGGGCTTTTTGTCAAAAAAGGGAACAAAGAAGTTAGGTGACTGGGATGTGTTTGGGGGACCAAATTGTAATTGAAAATCTTGAAAGGCATTCTACCCTATTGAATTTTCTCAAAATGAGAATGAAGTTACTCAAGAATAAATCTAAATGACAGGTGTTTTCCCAGTTAGGTAAAGATTCAGGCTTTAGCATTAAAATCAGGAAATATTCTCATGCATCTTCTTTGATTTCAACTTATATTTTCAAGGCTTTTTTTCAGTAAATTGAAATTGGTCAATAGGAATCAGGACAGGACAAGTGGAACAATTTGTAGATGATAATCTTTTCAAACCATTCTACCTTATTTAATTAACCCATTACTAGTTTAAGATGGAACAAAATAAAGAAATTTTCAAGTGGCCAGTGAGTTTTGAGACTTTGGTCGCAGGCATGGTTAGGAAAAGGACATGTTATAAGGCATCTTCAATCATTTTATATAGAAATTTAGGGCCTTTTGTCAAAAAAGGAAACAAAGAAGTTAGGTGACTGGGGTGTGTTTGGGGGACCAAATTGTAATTGAAAATCTTGAAAGGCATTCTACCCTATTTAATTTTCTCAAAATGAGAATGAAGTTACTAAAGAATAAATCTAAATGACAGGTGTTTTCCCAGTTAGGTAAAGATTCAGGCTTTAGCATTAAAATCAGGAAAAATTCTCATGCATCTTCTTTGATTTCAACTTATATTTTCAAGGCTTTTTTCAGTAAATTTAAGTGGTAAATAGGAATTAGGACACGACAAGTGGACCAATTTGTAGATAATAATCTTTTCAAACCATTCTACCTTATTTAATTAACCCATTACTAGTTTAAGATGGATGAAAATAAAGAAATTTTCAGGTGTCCAGTGAGTTTTGAGTCTTTGGTCGCAGGCATGGTAAGGAAAAGGACATGTTATAAGGCATCTTCAATCGTTTTATATAAAATTCAGGGCTTTTTGTCAAAAAAGGGAACAAAGAAGTTAGGTGACTGGGGTGTGTTTGGGGGTCCAAATTGTAATTGAAAATCTTGAAAGGCATTCTACCCTACTTAATTTTCTCAAAATGAGAATGAAGTTACTCAAGAATAAATCTAAATGACAGGTGTTTTCCCAGTTAGGTAAAGATTCAGGCTTTAGCATTAAAATCAGGAAATATTCTCATGCATCTTCTTTGATTTCAACTTATATTTTCAAGGTTTTTTTTCAGTAAATTGAAATTGGTAAATAGGAATCAGGACAGGACAAGTGGAACAATTTGTAGATAATAATCTTTTCAAACCATTCTTCCTCATTTAATTAACCCATTACTAGTTTAAGATGGAACAAAATAAAGAAATTTTCAAGTGGCCTCTGAGTTTTGAGACTTGGGGGTCGCAGGCATGGTAAGGAAAAGGACATGTTATAAGGCATCTTCAATCATTTTATATAGAAATTCAGGGCTTTTTGTCAAAAAAGGGAACAAAGAAGTTAGGTGACTGGGGTGTGTTTCGGGGACCAAATTGTAATTGAAAATCTTGAAAGGCATTCTACCCTATTTAATTTTCTCAAAATGAGAATGAAGTTACTCAAGAATAAATCTAAATGACAGGTGTTTTCCCAGTTACTAGTTAAAAAGGTGGAACAAAATAAAGAAATTTTCAAGTGGCCTCTGAGTTTTGAGACTTTGGTGGAGGGCATGGTTAGGATTAGGACATGTTATAAGGCATCTTCAATCATTTTATATAGAAATTCAGGGCCTTTTGTCAAAAAAGGGAACAAAGAAGTTAGGTGACTGGGGTGTGTTTGAGGGACCAAATTGTAATTGAAAATCTTGAAAGGCATTCTACCCTATTTAATTTTCTCAAAATGAGAATGAAGTTACTCAAGAATTAATCTAAATGACAGGTGTTTTCCCAGTTAGGTAAAGATTCAGGCTTTAGCATTAAAATCAAGAAATATTCTCTTGCATCTTCTTTGATTTCAACTTATATTTTCAAGGGTTTTTTTCAGTAAATTGAAATTGGTAAATAGGAATCAGGACAGGACAAGTGGAACAATTTGTAGATAATAATCTTTTCAAACCATTCTACCTTATTTAATGAACCCATTACTAGTTTAAGATGGAACAAAATAAAGAAATTTTCAAGTGGCCTGTGAGTTTTGAGACTTTGCTGGCAGGCATGGTTTGGATAAGGACATGTTATAAGGCATCTTCAATCATTTTATATAGAAATTCAGGGCTTTTTGTCAAAAAAGGGAACAAAGAAGTTAGGTGACTGGGGTGTGTTTGGGGGACCAAATTGTAATTGAAAATCTTGAAAGGCATTCTACCCTATTTATTTTCTCAAAATGAGAATGAAGTTACTTAAGAATAAATCTAAATGACAGGTGTTTTCCCAGTTAGGTTAAGATTCAGGCTTAAGCATTAAAATCAGGAAAAGTTCTAATGCATCTTCTTTGATTTCAACTTATATTTTCAAGGTTTTTTTCAGTAAATTGAAATTGGTAAATAGGAATCAGGCAAGACAAGTGGGCCAATTTGTAGATAATTATCTTTTCAAACCATTCTACCTTATTTAATTAACCCATTACTAGGTTAAGATGGATGAAATAGATTTTCAAGTGGCCAATGAGTTTTGAGACTTTGGTGGCAGGCATTGTTAGGATAAGGACATGTTATAAGGCATTTTCAATCATTTTATATAGAAATTCAGGGCTTTTTGTCAAAAAAGGGAACAAAGAAGTTAGGTGACTGGGGTGTGTTTTGGGGACCAAATTGTAATTGAAAATCTTGAAAGGCATTCTACCCAATTTAATTTTCTCAAAATGAGAATGAAGTTACTCAAGAATAAATCTAAATGACAGGTGTTTTCCCAGTTAGGTAAAGATTCAGGCTTTAGCATTAAAATCAGGAAATATTCTCATGCATCTTTAATTTCAACTTATATTTTCAAGGCTTTTTTTTCCAGTAAATTGAAAATGTTAAATAGGAATAAGAACACGACAAGTGGACCAATTTGTAGATAATAATCTTTTCAAACCATTCTACCTTATCTAAATAACCCATTACTAGGTTAAGATGGAACAAAATAAAGAAATTTTCAAGTGGCCAGTGAGATTTGAGACTTTGGTGGAGGGATGGTTAGGATAAGGACATGTTATAAGGCATCTTCAATCATTTTATATAAAATTCAGGGCTTTTTGTCAAAAAAGGGAACAAAGAAGTTAGGTGACTGGGGTGTGTTTGAGGGACCAAATTGTAATTGAGAATATTGAAAGGCATTCTACCCTATTTAATTTTCTCAAAATGAGAATGAAGTTACTCAAGAATAAATCTAAATGACAGGTGTTTTCCCAGTTAGGTAAAGATTCAGGCTTTAGCATTAAAATCAAGAAATATTCTCATGCATCTTCTTTGATTTCAACTTATATTTTCAAGGTTTTTTTTCAGTAAATTGAAATTGGTAAATAGGAACCAGTACAGGACAAGTTGACCAATTTGTAGATAATAATCTTTTCAAACCATTCTACCTTATTTAATTAACCCATTACTAGGTTAAGATGGATGAAAATAAAGAAATTTTCAAGTGGCCAGTGAGTTTTGAGACTTTGGTGGCAGGCATGGTTAGGATAAGGACATGTTATAAGGCATCTTCAATCATTTTATATAAAAATTCAGGGCTTTTTGTCAAAAAAGGGAACCAAGAAGTTCGTTGACTAGGGTGTTTTTGGGGGACCAAATTGTAATTGAAAATCTTGAAAGGCATTCTACCCTATTTAATTTTCTCAAAATGAGAATGAAGTTACCCAAGATTAAATCTAAATGACAGGTGTTTTCCCAGTTACTAGTTAAAATGGTGGAACAAAATAAAGAAATTTTCAAGTGGCCTGTGAGTTTTGAGACTTTGGTGGCAGGCATGTTATAAGGCATCTTCAATCATTTTATATAGAAATTCAGGGCTTTTTGTCAAAACACGGAACAAAGAAGTTAGGTGATTGGGGTGTGTTTGGGGGACCAAATTGTAATTGAAAATCTTGAAAGGCATTCTACCCTATTTAATTTTCTCAAAATGAGAATGAAGTTACTCAAGAATAAATCTAAATGACAGGTGTTTTCCCAGTTAGGTAAAGATTCAGGCTTAAGCATTAAAATGAGTAAATATTCTCATGCATCTTCTTTGATTTCAACTTATATTTTCAAGGCTTTTTTTCAGTAAATTGAAATTGGTAAATAGGAATCAGGACAGGACAAGTGGACCAATTTGTAGATAAAAATCTTTTCAAACCATTCTACCGTATTTAATTAACCCATTACTAGGTTAAGATGGATGAAAATAAAGACATTTTCAAGTGGCCAGTGAGTTTTGAGACTTTGGTGGCAGGCATGGTTAGGATAAGGACATGTTATAAGGCATTTTCAATCATTTTATATAAAATTCAGGCCATTTTGTCAAAAAAGAACACAAAGAAGTTAGTTGACTAGGGTGTGTTTGGGGGACCAAATTATAATTTAAAATCTTGAAAGGCATTCTTCCCTATTTAATTTTCTCAAAATGAGAATGAAGTTACTCAAGAATAAATCTAAATGACAGGTGTTTTCCCAGTTAGGTAAAGATTCAGGCATTAGCATTAAAATAAGGAAATATTTTCATGCATCTTCTTTGATTTCTAATTATATTTTCAAGGATTTTTTTCAGTAAATTCAAATGGTATTAGGAATCAGGACACGACAAGTGGAACAATTTGTAGATAATAATCTTTTCAAAGCATTCTACCTTATTTAATTAACCCATTACTAGGTTAAGATGGATGAAAATAAAGAAATTTTCAAGTGGCCAGGGAGTTTTGAGACTTTGGTGGCAGGCATTGTTAGGATAAGGACATGTTATAAGGCATCTTCAATCATTTTATATAGAAATTCAGGGCTTTTTGTCACAAAAGGGAACAAAGAAGTTATGTGACTGGGGTGTGTTTGGGGGACCAAATTGTAATTGAAATCTTGAAAGGCATTCTACCCTATTTAATTTTCTCAAAATGAGAATAAAGTTAATCAAGAATAAATCTAAATGACAGGTGTTTTCCCAGTTAGGTAAAGATTCAGGCTTAAGCATTAAAATCAGGAAAAATTCTCATGCATCTTCTTTGATTTCAACTTATATTTTCAAGGCTATTTGTTTTTTAGTAAATTGAAAATGGTAAATAGTAATCGGGACATGACAAGCTAACCAATTTGTAGATAATAATCTTTTCAAACCATTCTACCTTATTTTATTAACCCATTACCAGGTTAAGATGGATGAAAATAAAGAAATTTTCAGGTGGCCTGTGAGTTTTGAGACTTTGGTGGCAGGCATGGTTAGGATAAGGACATGTTATAAGGCATCTTCAATCATTTTATACAACATTCAGGGCTTTTGTCAAAAAAGGGAAAAAAGAAGTTAGGTGACTGGGGTGTGTTTGGGGACCAAATTGTAATTGAAAATCTTGAAAGGCATTCTACCCTATTTATTTTCTCAAAATGAGAATGAAGTTACTTAAGAATAAATCTAAATGACAGGTGTTTTCCCAGTTAGGTTAAGATTCAGGCTTAAGCATTAAAATCAGGAAAAATTCTCATGCATCTTCTTTGATTTCAACTTATATTTTCAAGGTTTTTTTCAGTAAATTGAAATTGGTAAATAGGAATCAGGCAAGACAAGTGGGCCAATTTGTAGATAATTATCTTTTCAAACCATTCTACCTTATTTAATTAACCCATTACTAGGTTAAGATGGATGAAATTGAATAAATTTTCAAGTGGCCAGTGAGTTTTGAGACTTTGGTGGCAGGCATTGTTAGGATAAGGACATGTTATAAGGCATCTTCAATCATTTTATATAAATATTCAGGGCTTTTTGTCACAAAAGGGAACAAAGAAGTTAGTTGACTGGGATGTGTTTGGGGGACCAAATTGTAATTGAAAATCTTGAAAGGCATTCTACCCCATTTAATTTTCTCAAAATGAGAATGAAGTTACCCAAGAATAAATCTAAATGACAGGTGTTTTCCCAGTTAGGTAAAGATTCAGGCTTAAGCATAAAAATCAGGAAATATTCTCATGTATCTTCTTTAATTGCAATGTATATTTTCAAGGCTTTTTTTTTTTCAGTAAATTGAAAATGTTAAATAGGAATCAGGACACGACCAGTGGACCAATTTGTAGATAATAATCTTTTCAAACCATTCTGCCTTATTTGATTAACCCATTACTTATTTAAGAAGGAACAAAATAAAGAAATTTTCAAGTGGCCAGTGAGTTTTGAGACTTTGGTGGCAGGCATGGTTAGGATAAGGACATGTTATAAGGCATCTTCAATCGTTTTATATAAAATTCAGGGCTTTTTGTCAAAAAAGGGAACAAAGAAGTTAGGTGACTGGGGTGTGTTTTGGGGACCAAATTGTAATTGAAATCTTGAAAGGCATTCTACCCTATTTATTTTTCTCAAAATGAGAATGAAGTTACTCAAGAATAAATCTAAATGACAGGTGTTTTCCCAGTTAGGTAAAGATTCTGGCTTAAGCATTAAAATCAGGAAAAAATTCTCATACATCTTCTTTGATTTCAACTTATATTTTCAAGGATTTTTTTCAGTAAATTGAAATTGGTAAATAGGAATCAGGACAGGACAAGTGGAACAATTTGTAGATAATAATTTTTTCAAACAATTCTACCTTATTTAATTAACCCATTACTAGGTTAAGATGGATGAAAATAAAGAAGTTTTGAAGTGGCCAGTGAGTTTGAGACTTTGGTGGCAGGCATGGTTAGGATAAGGACATGTTATAAGGCATTTTCAATCATTTTATATAAAAATTCAGGGTTTTTTGTCAAAAAAGGGAACAAAGAAGTTAGGTGACTGGGATGTTTTTGGGGGACCAAATTGTAATTGAAAATCTTGAAAGGCATTCTACCCAATTTAATTTTCTCAAAATGAGAATGAAGTTACCCAAGAATAAATCTAAATGACAGGTGTTTTCCCAGTTAGGTAAAGATTCAGGCTTAAGCATTAAAATCAGGAAAAAATTCTCATGCATCCTCTTTGATTTCAACTTATATTTTCAAGGCTTTTTTTCAGTAAATTGAAATTGGTAAATAGGAATCAGGACACGACAAGTTGACCAATTTGTAGATAATAATCTTTTCAAACCATTCTACCTTATTTAATTAACCTATTACTAGGTTAAGATGGATGAAAATAACGACATTTTCAAGTGGCCAGTGAGTTTTGAGACTTTGGTGGCAGGCATGGTTAGGATAAGGACATGTTATAAGGCATTTTCAATCATTTTATATAAAAATTCAGGGCTTTTTGTCCAAAAAGGGAACAAAGAAGTTAGGTGACTGGGGTGTGTTTGGGTGACAAAATTGTAATTGAAAATCTTGAAAGGCATTCTACCCAATTTAATTTTCTCAAAATGAGAATGAAGATACTCAAGAATAAATCTAAATGACAGGTGTTTTCCCAGGTACTAGTTAAAATGGTGGAACAAAATAAATAAATTTTCAAGTGGCCTGTGAGTTTTCAGACTTTAATGGAGGGATGGTTAGGATAAGGACATGTTATAAGGCATCTTCAATCATTTTATATAAAATTCAGGGCTTTTTGTCAAAAAAGGGATCAAAGAAGTTAGGTGACTGGGGTGTGTTTGAGGGACCAAATTGTAATTGAGAATATTGAAAGGCATTCTTCCCTATTTAATTTTCTCAAAATGAGAATGAAGTTACTCAAGAATTAATCTAAATGACAGGGGTTTTCCAAATTAGGTAAAGATTCAGGCTTTAGCATTAAAATCAAGAAATATTCTCATGCATCTTCTTTGATTTCAACTTATATTTTCAAGGCTTTTTTTCAGTAAATTGAAATTGTTAAAAAGGAATCAGGACACGACAAGTGGACCAATTTGTAGATAATAATCTTTTCAAACCATTCTACCTTATTTAATTAACCCATTACTAGGTTAAGATGGATGAAATAAAGACATTTTCAAGAGGCCAGTGAGTTTTGAGACTTTGGTGGCAGGCATGGTTAGGATAAGGACATGTTATAAGGCATCTTCAATCGTTTTATATAAAATTCAGGGCTTTTTGTCAAAAAAGGGAACAAAGAAGTTAGGTGACTGGGGTGTGTTTGGGGGACCAAATTGTAATTGAAAATCTTGAAAGGCATTCTACCCTATTTATTTTTCTCAAAATGAGAATGAAATATCAAGAATAAATCTAAATGACAGGTGTTTTCCCAGTTACTAGTTAAAATGGTGAAACAAAATAAAGAAATTTTCAAGTGGCCTGTGAGTTTTGGGACTTTGGTGGCAGGCATGTTATAAGGCATCTTCAATCATTTTATATAGAAATTCAGGGCTTTTTGTCAAAAAAGGGAACAAAGAAGTTAGGTGACTGGGGTGTGTTTTGGGGACCAAATTGTAATTGAAAATCTTGAAAGGCATTCTACCCTATTTAATTTTCTCAAAATGAGAATGAAGTTACTCAAGAATAAATCTAAATGACAGGTGTTTTCCCAGTTAGGTAAAGATTCAGGCTTAAGCATTAAAATGAGTAAATATTCCCATGCATCTTCTTTGATTTCAACTTATATTTTCAAGGCTTTTTTTCAGTAAAATGAAATTGGTAAATAGGAATCAGGACACAACAAGTGGACCAATTTGTAGATAAAAATCTTTTCAAACCATTCTACCGTATTTAATTAACCCATTACTAGGTTAAGATGGATGAAAATAAAGACATTTTCAAGTGGCCAGTGAGTTTTGAGACTTTGGTGGCAGGCATTGTTAGGATAAGGACATGTTATAAGGCATTTTCAATCATTTTATATAGAAATTCAGGGTTTTTTGTCAAAAAAGGGAACAAAGAAGTTAGGTGACAGGGGTGTGTTTGTGGGACCAAATTGTAATTGAAAATCTTGAAAGGCATTCTACCCTATTTAATTTGGTTCAAAATGAGAATGAAGTTACTCAAGAATAAATCTAAATGACAGGTGTTTTCCCAGTTAGGTAAAGATTCAGGCTTTAGCATTAAAATCAGGAAATATTCTCATGCATCTTCTTTGATTTCAACTTATATTTTCAAGGTTTTTTTTCAGTAAATTGAAATTGGTAAATAGGAATCAGGACACGACAAGTGGACCAATTTGTAGATAATAATCTTTTCAAACCATTCTACCTTATTTAATTAACCCATTACTAGGTTAAGATGGATGAAAATAAAGAAATTTTCAAGTGGCCAGTGAGTTTTGAGTCTTTGGTGGCAGGCATGGTTAGGATAAGGACATGTTATAAGGCATCTTCAATCATTTTATACAACTTCAGGGCTTTTTGTCGAAAAAGGGAACAAAGAAGTTAGGTGACTGGGGTGTGTTTGGGGGACCAAATTGTAATTGAAAATCTTGAAAGGCATTCTACCCAATTTAATTTTCTCAAAATGAGAATGAAGATACTCAAGAATAAATCTAAATGACAGGTGTTTTCCCAGTTACTAGTTAAAATGGTGGAACAAAATAAATAAATTTTCAAGTGGCCTGTGAGTTTTCAGACTTTGGTGGAGGGATGGTTAGGATAAGGACATGTTATAAGGCATCTTCAATCATTTTATATAAAATTCAGGGCTTTTTGTCAAAAAAGGGAACAAAGAAGTTAGGTGACTGGGGTGTGTTTGAGGGACCAAATTGTAATTGAGAATATTGAAAGGCATTCTACCCTATTTAATTTTCTCAAAATGAGAATGAAGTTACTCAAGAATTAATCTAAATGCGGGTGTTTTCCCAGTTAGGTAAAGATTCAGGCTTAAGCATTAAAATCAAGAATTATTATCATGCATCTTCTTTGATTTCAACTTATATTTTCAAGGATTTTTTTCAGTAAATTGAAATTGTTAAATAGGAATCAGGACACGACAAGTTGACCAATTTGTAGATAATAATCTTTTCAAACCATTCTACCTTATTTAATTAACCCATTACTATTTTAAGATGGATGAAATTAAAGAAATTTTCAAGTGGCCAGTGAGTTTTGAGACTTTGGTGGCAGGCATGGTTAGGATAAGGACATGTTATAAGGCATTTTCAATCATTTTATAAAAAATTCAGGGCTTTTTGTCAAAAAAGGGAACAAAGAAGTTAGGTGACTGGGGTGTTTTGGGGGGACCAAATTGTAATTGAAAATCTTGAAAGGCATTCTACCCTATTTAATTTTCTCAAAATGAGAATGAAGTTACCCAAGAATAAATCTAAATGACAGGTTTTTTCCCAGTTAGGTAAAGATTCAGGCTTTAGCATTAAAATCAGGAAATATTCTCATGCATCTTCTTTGATTTCAACTTATATTTTCAAGGTTTTTTTTCAGTAAATTGAAATTGGTAAATAGGAATCAGGACAGGACCAATAGAACAATTTGTAGATAATAATCTTTTCAAACCATTCTACCTTATTTAATTAACCCATTACTAGGTTAAGATGGATGAAATAAAGACATTTTCAAGTGGCCAGTGAGTTTTGAGACTTTGGTGGCAGGCATGGTTAGGATAAGGACATGTTATAAGGCATCTTCAATCGTTTTATATAAAATTCAGGGCTTTTTGTCAAAAAAGGGAACAAAGAAGTTAGGTGACTGGGGTGTGTTTGGGGGACCAAATTGTAATTGAAAATCTTGAAAGGCATTCTACCCTATTTATTTTTCTCAAAATGAGAATGAAGTTAATCGAGAATATATCTAAATGACAGGTGTTTTCCCAGTTACTAGTTAAAATGGTGAAACAAAATAAAGAAATTTTCAAGTGGCCTGTGAGTTTTGGGACTTTGGTGGCAGGCATGTTATAAGGCATCTTCAATCATTTTATATAGAAATTCAGGGCTTTTTGTCAAAAAAGGAAACAAAGAAGTTAGGTGACTGGGGTGTGTTTGGGGGACCAAATTGTAATTGAAAATCTTGAAAGGCATTCTACCCTATTTAATTTTCTCAAAATGAGAATGAAGTTACTCAAGAATAAATCTAAATGACAGGTGTTTTCCCAGTTAGGTAAAGATTCAGGCTTAAGCATTAAAATGAGTAAATATTCTCATGCATCTTCTTTGATTTCAACTTATATTTTCAAGGCTTTTTTTCAGTAAATTGAAATTGGTAAATAGGAATCAGGACACGACAAGTGGACCAATTTGTAGATAAAAATCTTTTCAAACCATTCTACCGTATTTAATTAACCCATTACTAAGTTAGGATGGATGAAAATAAAGACATTTTCAAGTGGCAAGTGAGTTTTGAGACATTGGTGGCAGGCATTGTTAGGATAAGGACATGTTATAAGGCATTTTCAATCATTTTATATAGAAATTCAGGCCTTTTTGTCAAAAAAGGGATCAAAGAAGTTAGGTGACTGGGGTGTGTTTGGGGGACCAAATTGTAATTGAAAATCTTGAAAGGCATTCTACCCTATTTAATTTGGTTCAAAATGAGAATGAAGTTACTCAAGAATAAATCTAAATGACAGGTGTTTTCCCAGTTAGGTAAAGATTCAGGCTTTAGCATTAAAATCAAGAAATATTCTCATGCATCTTCTTTGATTTCAACTTATATTTTCAAGGCTTTTTTTCAGTAAATTGAAATTGTTAAATAGGAATCAGGACACGACAAGTTGTCCAATTTGTAGATAATAATCTTTTCAAACCATTCTACCTTATTTAATTAACCCATTACTAGGTTAAGATGGATGAAAATAAAGAAATTTTCAAGTGGCCAGTGAGTTTTGAGACTTTGGTGGCAGGCATGGTTAGGATAAGGACATGTTATAAGGCATCTTCAATCATTTAATATAGAAATTCAGGGCTTTTTGTCAAAAAAGGGAAGAAAGAAGTTAGGTGACTGGGGTGTGTTTGGGGGACCAAATTGTAATTGAAAATCTTGAAAGGCATT
The DNA here is from genome assembly GCA_946902895.1 of Fragum fragum. Taxonomy (NCBI): domain Eukaryota; kingdom Metazoa; phylum Mollusca; class Bivalvia; order Cardiida; family Cardiidae; genus Fragum; species Fragum fragum. The sequence goes on from OX336367.1 coordinate 1,225,095, forward strand.
CTACCCTATTTAATTTTCTCAAAATGAGAATGAAGTTACTCAAGAATAAATCTAAATGACAGGTGTTTTCCCAGTTAGGTAAAGATTCAGGCTTAAGCATTAAAATCAGGAAAAATTCTCATGCATCTTCTTTGATTTCAACTTATATTTTCAAGGCTTTTTTTCAGTAAATTGAAATTGGTAAATAGGAATCAAGACAGGACAAGTGGAACAATTTGTTGATAATAATTTTTTCAAACAATTCTACCTTATTTAATTAACCCATTACTAGGTTAAGATGGATGAAAATAAAGAAATTTTCAAGTGGCCAGTGAGTTTTGAGACTTTGGTGGCAGGCATGGTTAGGAAAAGGACATGTTATAAGGCATCTTCAATCATTTTATATAGAAATTCAGGGCTTTTTGTCAAAAAAGGGAACAAAGAAGTTAGGTGACTGGGGTGTGTTTGGGGGACCAAATTGTAATTGAAAATCTTGAAAGGCATTCTACCCTATTTAATTTTCTCAAAATGAGAATGAAGTTACTCAAGAATAAATCTAAATGACAGGTGTTTTCCCAGTTAGGTAAAGATTCAGGCTTTAGCATTAAAATCAGGAAATATTCTCATGCATCTTCTTTGATTTCAACTTATATTTTCAAGGCTTTTTTTTCCAGTAAATTGAAAATGTTAAATAGGAATAAGAACACGACAAGTGGACCAATTTGTAGATAATGATATTTTCAAACCATTCTACCTTATTTAATTAACCCATTACTAGTTTAAGATGGAACAAAATAAAGAAATTTTCAAGTGGCCAGTGAGATTTGAGACTTTGGTGGCAGGCACGGTTAGGATAAGGACATGTTATAAGGCATCTTCAATTATTTTATATAAAATTCAGGGCTTTTTGTCAAAAAAGGGAACAAAGAAGTTAGGTGACTGGGGTGTGTTTGAGGGACCAACTTGTAATTGAGAAAATTGAAAGGCATTCTATCCTATTTAATTTTCTCAAATGAGAATGAAGTTACTCAAGAATAAATCTAAATGACAGGTGTTTTCCCAGTTAGGTAAAGATTCAGGCTTTAGCATTAAAATCAAGAAATATTCTCATGCATCTTCTTTGATTTCAACTTATATTTTCAAGGCTTTTTTTCAGTAAATTGAAATTGGTAAATAGGAATCAGGACACGACAAGTTGACCAATTTGTAGATAATAATCTTTTCAAACCATTCTACCTTATTTAATTAACCCATTACTATTTTAAGATGGATGAAAATAACGACATTTTCAAGTGGCCAGTGAGTTTTGAGACTTTGGTGGCAGGCATGGTTAGGATAAGGACATGTTATAAGGCATTTTCAATCATTTTATATAAAAATTCAGGGCTTTTTGTCAAAAAAGGGAACAAAGAAGTTAGGTGACTGGGGTGTTTTTGGGGGACCAAATTGTAATTGAAAATCTTGAAAGGCATTCTACCCTATTTGATTTTCTCAAAATGAGAATGAAGTTACCCAAGAATAAATCTAAATGACAGGTGTTTTCCCAGTTAGGTAAAGATTCAGGCTTTAGCATTAAAATCAGGAAATATTCTCATGCATCTTCTTTGATTTCAACTTATATTTTCAAGGTTTTTTTTCAGTAAATTGAAATTGGTAAATAGGAATCAGGACAGGACAAGTGGACCAATTCGTAGATAATAATCTTTTCAAACCATTCTACCTTATTTAATTAACCCATTACTAGGTTAAGATGGATGAAAATAAAGAAATTTTCAAGTGGCCAGTGAGTTTTGAGTCTTTGGTGGCAGGCATGGTTAGGATAAGGACATGTTATAAGGCATCTTCAATCATTTTATACAACTTCAGGGCTTTTTGTCGAAATTAGGGAACAAAGAAGTTAGGTGACTGGGGTGTGTTTGGGTGACAAAATTGTAATTTAAAATCTTGAAAGGCATTCTACCCAATTTAATTTTCTCAAAATGAGAATGAAGATACTCAAGAATAAATCCAAATGACAGGTGTTTTCCCAGTTACTAGTTAAAATGGTGGAACAAAATAAATAAATTTTCAAGTGGCCTGTGAGTTTTGAGACTTTAATGGAGGGATGGTTAGGATAAGGACATGTTATAAGGCATCTTCAATCATTTTATATAAAATTCAGGGCTTTTTGTCAAAAAAGGGATCAAAGAAGTTAGGTGACTGGGGTGTGTTTGAGGGACCAAATTGTAATTGAGAATATTGAAAGGCATTCTTCCCTATTTAATTTTCTCAAAATGAGAATGAAGTTACTCAAGAATTAATCTAAATGACAGGGGTTTTCCCAATTAGGTAAAGATTCAGGCTTTAGCATTAAAATCAAGAAATATTCTCATGCATCTTCTTTGATTTCAACTTATATTTTCAAGGCTTTTTTTCAGTAAATTGAAAATGTTAAATAGGAATCAGGACACGACAAGAGGACCAATTTGTAGATAATAATCTTTTCAAACCATTCTACCTTATTTAATTAACCCATTACTAGGTTAAGATGGATGAAAATAAAGAAATTTTCAAGTGGCCAGTGAGTTTTGAGACTTTGGTGGCAGGCATGGTTAGGATAAGGACATGTTATAAGGCATTTTCAATCATTTTATAAAAAATTCAGGGCTTTTTGTCCAAAAAGGGAACAAAGAAGTTAGGTGACTGGGGTGTTTTTGGGGGACCAAATTGTAATTGAAAATCTTGAAAGGCATTCTACCCTATTTAATTTTCTCAAAATGAGAATGAAGTTACCCAAGAATAAATCTAAATGACAGGTTTTTTCCCAGTTAGGTAAAGATTCAGGCTTAAGCATTAAAATCTGGAAATATTCTCATGCATCTTCTTTGATTTCAACTTATATTTTCAAGGTTTTTTTTCAGTAAATTGAAAATGTTAAATAGGAATCAGGACACGACAAGTGGACCAATTTGTAGATAATAATCTTTTCAAACCATTCTACCTTATTTAATTAACCCATTACTAGGTTAAGATGGATGAAATAAAGACATTTTCAAGTGGCCAGTGAGTTTTGAGACTTTGGTGGCAGGCATGGTTAGGATAAGGACATGTTATAAGGCATCTTCAATCATTTTATACAACATTCAGGGCTTTTTGTCAAAAAAGGGAACAAAGAAGCTAGGTGACTGGGGTGTGTTTGGGGGGCCAAATTGTAATTGAAAATCTTGAAAGGCATTCTACCCTATTTATTTTTCTCAAAATGAGAATGAAGTTAATCAAGAATAAATCTAAATGACAGGTGTTTTCCCAGTTACTAGTTAAAATGGTCAAACAAAATAAAGAAATTTTCAAGTGGCCTGTGAGTTTTGGGACTTTGGTGGCAGGCATGTTATAAGGCATCTTCAATCATTTTATATAGAAATTCAGGGCTTTTTGTCAAAAAAGGGAACAAAGAAGTTAGGTGACTGGGGTGTGTTTGGGGGACCAAATTGTAATTGAAAATCTTGAAAGGCATTCTACCCTATTTAATTTTCTCAAAATGAGAAAGAAGTTACTCAAGAATAAATCTAAATGACAGGTGTTTTCCCAGTTAGGTAAAGATTCAGGCTTAAGCATTAAAATCAGGAAATATTCTCATGCATCTTCTTTGATTTCAACTTATATTTTCAAGGTTTTTTTTCAGTAAATTGAAATTGGTAAATAGGAATCAGGACAGTACCAATGGAACAATTTGTAGATAAAAATCTTTTCAAACCATTCTACCTTATTTAATTAACCCATTACTAGGTTAAGATGGATGAAAATAAAGAAATTTTCAGGTGTCCAGTGAGTTTTGAGTCTTTGGTGGCAGGCATGGTTAGGAAAAGGACATGTTATAAGGCATCTTCAATCGTTTTATACAACATTCAGGGCTTTTTGTCAAAAAAGGGAACAAAGAAGTTAGGTGACTGGGGTGTTTTTGGGGGACCAAATTGTAATTGAAAATCTTGAAAGGCATTCTACCCTATTTATTTTCTCAAAATGAGAATGAAGTTACTTGAGAATAAATCTAAATGACAGGTGTTTTCCCAGTTAGGTTAAGATTCAGGCTTAAGCATTAAAATCAGGAAAAATTCTCATGCATCTTCTTTGATTTCAACTTATATTTTCAAGGCTTTTTTTTCAGTAAATTGAAATTGGTAAATAGGAATCAGGCAAGACAAGTGGGCCAATTTGTAGATAATTATCCTTTCAAACCATTCTACCTTATTTAATTAACCCATTACTAGGTTAAGATGGACGAAAATAAAGAAATTTTCAAGTGGCTAGTGAGTTTTGGGCTTTTGGTGGCAGGCATGGTTAGGATAAGGACATGTTATAAGGCATCTTCAATCATTTTTTATAAAAATTCAGGCCTTTTTGTCACAAAAGGGAACAAAGAAGTTAGTTGACTGGGATGTGTTTGGGGGACCAAATTGTAATTGAAAATCTTAAAAGGCATTCTACCCCATTTAATTTTCTCAAAATGAGAATGAAGTTACCCAAGAATAAATCTAAATGACAGGTTTTTTCCCAGTTAGGTAAAGATTCAGGCTTTAGCATTAAAATCAGGAAATATTCTCATGCATCTTCTTTGATTTCAACTTATATTTTCAAGGCTTTTTTTTCCAGTAAATTGAAAATGTTAAATAGGAATCAGGACACGACAAGTGGACCAATTTGTAGATAATAATCTTTTCAAACCATTCTACCTTATTTAATTAACCCATTACTAGGTTAAGATGGATGAAATAATGACATTTTCAAGTGGCCTGTGAGTTTTGAGACTTTGGTGGCAGGCATGGTTAGGATAAGGACATGTTATAAGGCATCTTCAATCATTTTATATGGAAATTCAGGGCTTTTTGTCAAAAAAGGGAACAAAGAAGTTAGGTGACTGGGGTGTGTTTGGGGGACCAAATTGTAATTGAAAATCTTGAAAGGCATTCTACCCTATTTATTTTCTCAAAATGAGAATGAAGTTACTTGAGAATAAATCTAAATGACAGGTGTTTTCCCAGTTAGGTTAAGATTCAGGCTTAAGCATTAAAATCAGGAAAAATTCTCATGCATCTTCTTTGATTTCAACTTATATTTTCAAGGCTTTTTTTTCAGTAAATTGAAATTGGTAAATAGGAATCAGGCAAGACAAGTGGGCCAATTTGTAGATAATTATCCTTTCAAACCATTCTACCTTATTTAATTAACCCATTACTAGGTTAAGATGGACGAAAATAAAGAAATTTTCAAGTGGCTAGTGAGTTTTGGGCTTTTGGTGGCAGGCATGGTTAGGATAAGGACATGTTATAAGGCATCTTCAATCATTTTTTATAAAAATTCAGGCCTTTTTGTCACAAAAGGGAACAAAGAAGTTAGTTGACTGGGATGTGTTTGGGGGACCAAATTGTAATTGAAAATCTTAAAAGGCATTCTACCCCATTTAATTTTCTCAAAATGAGAATGAAGTTACCCAAGAATAAATCTATATGACAGGTGTTTTCCCAGTTAGGTAAAGATTTAGGCTTTAGCATAAAAATCAGGAAATATTCTCATGTATCTTCTTTAATTGCAATTTATATTTTCAAGGCTTTTTTTTTCAGTAAATTGAAAATGTTAAATAGGAATCAGGACACGACCAGTGGACCAATTTGTAGATAATAATTTTTTCAAACCATTCTGCCTTATTTAATTAACCCATTACTAGTTTAAGATGGAAGAAAATAAAGAAATTTTCAAGTGGCCAGTGAGTTTTGAGACTTTGGTGGCAGGCATGGTTAGGATAAGGACATGTTATAAGGCATCTTCAATCATTTTATATAGAAATTTAGGGCTTTTTGTCAAAAAAGGGAAGAAAGAAGTTAGGTGACTGGGGTGTGTTTGGGGGACCAAATTGTAATTGAAAATCTTGAAAGGCATTCTACCCTATTTAATTTTCTCAAAATGAGAATGAAGTTAATCAAGAATAAATCTAAATGACAGGTGTTTTCCCAGTTAGGTAAAGATTCAGGCTTTGTATTAAAATCAGGAAATATTCTCATGCATCTTCTTTCATTTCAACTTATATTTTCAAGGCTTTTTTTCAGTAAATTTAAGTGGTAAATAGGAATCAGGACAGGACAAGTGGACCAATTTGTAGATAATAATCTTTTCAAACCATTCTACCTTATTTGATTAACCCATTACTAGGTTAAGATGGATGAAAATAAAGAAATTTTCAGGTGTCCAGTGAGTTTTGAGTCTTTGGTGGCAGGCATGGTTAGAATAAGGACATGTTATAAGGCATTTTCAATCATTTTATATAAAATTCAGGGCATTTGTCAAAAAAGGGAAAAAAGAAGTTAGGTGACTGGGGTGTGTTTGGGGGACCAAATTGTAATTGAAAATCTTGAAAGGCATTCTACCCTATTTAATTTTCTCAAAATGAGAATGAAGTTACTCAAGAATAAATCTAAATGACAGGTGTTTTCCCAGTTAGGTAAAGATTCAGGCTTAAGCATTAAAATCAGGAAAAATTCTCATGCATCTTCTTTGATTTCAACTTATATTTTCAAGGCTTTTTTTCAGTAAATTGAAATTGGTAAATAGGAATCAGGACAGGACAAGTGGAACAATTTGTAGATAATAATTTTTTCAAACAATTCTACCTTATTTAATTAACCCATTACTAGGTTAAGATGGATGAAAATAAAGAAATTTTCCAGTGGCCAGTGAGTTTTGAGACTATTGTGGCAGGCTTGGTTAGGATAAGGACATGTAATAAGGCATCTTCAATCATTTTATATAAAAATTCAGGGCTTTTTGTCACAAAATGGAACAAAGAAGTTAGTTGACTGGGGTGTGTTTGGGGGACCAAATTGTAATTGAAAATCTTAAAAGGCATTCTTCCCTATTTAATTTTCTCAAAAATGAGAATGAAGTTACTCAAGAATAAATCTAAATGACAGGTATTTTCCCAGTTAGGTAAAGATTCAGGATTAGCATTAAAATCAGGAAATATTCTCATGCATCTTCTTTGATTTCAATTTATATTTTCAAGCCTTTTTTTTTTCAGTAAAGTGAAAATGTTAAATAGGAATCAGGACACGACAAGTGGACCAATTTGTAGATAATAATCTTTTCAAACCTTTCTACCGTATTTAATTAACCCATTACTAGTTTAAGATGGAACAAAATAAAGAAATTTTCCAGTGGCCAGTGAGTTTTGAGACTTTGGTGGCAGGCATGGTAAGGATAAGGACATGTTATAAGGCATTTTCAAGCATTTTATATAAAATTCATGGCATTTGTCAAAAAAGGGAACAAAGAAGTTAGGTGACTGGGGTGTGTTTGGGGGACCAAATTGTAATTGAAAATCTTGAAAGGCATTCTACCCTATTTAATTTTCTCAAAATGAGAATGAAGTTACTCAAGAATAAATCTAAATGACAGGTATTTCCCAGTTAGGTAAAGATTCAGGCTTTAGCTTTAAAATAAGGAAATATTCTCATGTATTTTCTTTAATTAATTGCAATTTATATTTTCAAGGCTTTTTTTTTCAGTAAATTGAAAATGGTAAATAGGAATCAGGACATGACAAGTGGAACAATTTGTAGATAATAATGTTTTCAAATCATTCTACCTTATCTAAATAACCCATTACTACGTTAAGATGGAACAAAATAAAGAAATTTTCAAGTGGCCAGTGAGTTTTGAGACTTTGGTGGCAGGCATGGTTAGGATAAGGACATGTTATAAGGCATCTTCAATCATTTTATATAAAATTCAGGGCATTATGTCAAAAAAGGGAACAAAGAAGTTAGGTGACTGGGGTGTGTTTGTGGGACCAAATTGTAATTGAAAATCTTGAAAGGCATTCTACCCTATTTAATTGTCTCAAAATGAGAATGAAGTTACTCAAGAACAAATCTAAATGACAGGTGTTTTCCCAGTTAGGTAAGGTTGAGGCTTTAGCATTAAAATGAGTAAATATTCTCATGTATCTTCTTTAATTGCAATTTATTTTTTCAAGCCTTTTTTTTCAGTAAATTGAAAATGGTAAAAAGGAATCAGGAATCAAAAAGTCGACCAATTTGTAGATAATAATCTTTTCAAACCATTCTACCTTATTTAATTAACCCATTACTAGGTTAAGATGGATGAAAATAAAGAAATTTTCAACTGGCCAGTGAGTTTTGAGACTTTGGTGGCAGGCATGGTTAGGATAAGGACATGTTAAAAGGCATCTTCAATCATTTTATATAAAATTCAGGGCATTTTGTCAAAAAAGGGAACAAAGAAGTTAGGATTACTGGGGTGTGTTTGGGGGACCAAATTGTAATTGAAAATCTTGAAAGGCATTCTACCCTATTTAATTTTCTCAAAATGAGAATGAAGTTACTCAAGAATAAATCTAAATGACAGGTGTTTTCCCAGTAAGGTAAAGATTCAGGCTTAAGCATTAAAATCAGGAAATATTCTCATGCATCTTCTTTGATTTCAACTTATATTTTCAAGGCTTTTTTTCAGTTAATTGAAAATGGTAAATAGGAATCAGGACTCAAAAAGTGGACCAATTTGTAGATAATAATCTTTTCAAACCATTCTACCTTATTTAATTAAACATTTACTAGGTTAAGATGGATGAAAATAAAGTAATTTTCAAGTGGCCAGTGAGTTTTGAGACTTTATAGGCAGGCATGGTTAGGATAAGGATATGTTATAAGGCATCTTCAATCATTTTATATAGAAATTCAGGGTTTTTTGTCAAAAAAGGGAACAAGGAAGTTAGGCGACTAGGGTGTGTTTGGGGGACCAAATTGTAATTGAAAATCTTGAAAGGCATTCTACCCTATTTAATTTTCTCAAAATGAGAATGAAGTTACTCAAGAATAAATCTAAATGACAGGTGTTTTCCCAGTTAGGTAAAGATTCAGGCTTTAGCATTAAAATGAGTAAATATTCTCATGTATCTTCTTTAATTGCAATTTATATTTTCAAGGCTTTTTTTTCAGTAAATTGAAAATGGTAAATAGGAATCAGGACTCAAAAAGTGGACCAATTTGTAGATATTAATCTTTTCAAACCATTCTACCTTATTAAATTAAACCATTACTAGGTTAAGATGGATGAAAATGAAGAAATTTTAAAGAATCCAGTGAGTTTTGAGACTTTGGTGGCAGGCATTGTTAGGATAAGGACATGTTATAAGGCATCTTCAATCATTTTATAAAGAAATTCAGGCCTTTTTGTCAAAAAAGGGAACAAAGAAGTTAGGTGACTGGGGTGTGTTTGGGGGACCAAATTGTAATTGAGAATCTTGAAAGGCATTCTACCCTATTTAATTTTCTCAAAATGAGAATGAAGTTACTCAAGAATAAATCTAAATGACAGGTGTTTTCCAAGTTAGGTAAAGATTCAGGCTTAAGCATTAAAATCAGGAAATATTCTCATGCATCTTCTTTGATTTCAACTTATATTTTCAAGGCTTTTTTTCAGTAAATTGAAATTGGTAAATAGGAATCAGGACACGACAAGTTGACCAATTTGTGGATAATAATCTTTTCAAACCATTCTACCTTATTCAATTAACCCATTACTAGGTTAAGATGGATGAATATAAAGAAAGTTTCAAGTGGCCAGTGAGTTTTGAGACTTTGGTTGCAGGCATGGTTAGGATAAGGACATGTTATAAGGCATTTTCAATCATTTTAAAAAAAATTCAGGGCATTTTATCAAAAAAGGGAACAAAGAAGTTAGTTGACTGGGGTGTGTTTGGGGGACCAAATTGTAATTGAAAATCTTGAAAGGCATTCTACCCTATTTAATTTTCTCAAAATGAGAATGAAGTTACTCAAGAATAAATCTAAATGACAGGTGTTTTCCCAGTTAGGTAAAGATTCAGGCTTAAGCATTAAAATCAGGAAAAATTCTCATGCATCTTCTCTGATTTCAACTTATATTTTCAAGGCTTTTTTTCAGTAAATTGAAATTAATAAATAGGAATCAGGACACGACAAGTGGACCAATTTGTAGATAATAATCTTTTCAAACCATTCTACCTTATCTAAATAACCCATTACTAGGTTAAGATGGATGAAAATAAAGAAATTTTCAAGTGGCCAGTGAGTTTTGGGCTTTTGGTGGCAGGCATGGTTAGGATAAGGACATGTTATAAGGCATCTTCAATCATTTTATATAAAAATTCAGGGCTTTTTGTCAAAAAAGGGAACAAAGAAGTTAGGTGACTGGGGTGTGTTTGGGGGACCAAATTGTAATTGAAAATCTTGAAAGGCATTCTACCCTATTTAATTTTCTCAAAATGAGAATGAAGTTACTCAAGAATAAATCTAAATGACAGGTGTTTTCCCAGTTAGGTAAAGATTCAGGCTTAAGCATTAAAATCAGGAAAAATTCTCAAGCATCTTCTTTGATTTCAAATTATATTTTCAAGGCTATTTGTTTTTTAGTAAATTGAAAATGGTAGATAGGAATCGGGACACGACAAGCTGACCAATTTGTAGATAATAATCTTTTCAAACCATTCTACCTCATTTAATTAACCCATTATTAGGTTAAGATGGATGAAAATAAACAAATGTTCAAGTGGCCAGTGAGTTTTGAGACTTTGGTGGCAGGCATGGTTAGGATAAGGACATGTTATAAGGCATCTTCAATCATTTTATATAAAATTCAGGGCATTTTGTCAAAAAAGGGAACAAAGAAGTTAGGTGACTGGGGTGTGTTTGGGGGACCAAATTGTAATTTAAAATCTTGAAAGGCATTCTACCTTATTTAATTTTCTCAAAATGAGAATGAAGTTACTCAAGAATAAATCTAAATGACAGGTGTTTTCCCAGTTAGGTAAAGATTCAGGCTTAAGTATTAAAATCAGGAAATATTCTCATGCATCTTCTTTGATTTCAACTTATATTTTCATGGCTTTTTTTCAGTAAATTGAAATTGGTAAATAGGAATCAGGACACGACAAGTTGACCAATTTGTAGATAATAATCTTTTCAAACCATTCTACCTTATTCAATTAACCCATTACTAGGTTAAGATGGATGAATATAAAGAAAGTTTCAAGTGGCCAGTGAGTTTTGAGACTTTGGTTGCAGGCATGGTTAGGATAAGGACATGTTATAAGGCATTTTCAATCATTTTATAAAAAAAATTCAGGGCATTTTATCAAAAAAGGGAACAAAGAAGTTAGGTGACTGGGGTGTGTTTGGGGGACCAAATTGTAATTGAAAATCTTGAAAGGCATTCTACCCTATTTAATTTTCTCAAAATGAGAATGAAGTTACTCAAGAATAAATCTAAATGACAGGTGTTTTCCCAGTTAGGTAAAGATTCAGGCTTTAGCATTAAAATCAGGAAATATTCTCATGCATCTTCTTTGATTTCAATTTATATTTTCAATGCTTTTTTTTTCAGTAAATTGAAAATGGTAAATAGGAATCAGGACACGACAAGTGGACCAACTTGTAGATAATAATCTTTTCAAACCATTCTACCTTATTTAATTAACCCATTACTAGGTTAAGATGGATAAAAATGAAGAAATTTTCAAGTAGCCAGTGAGTTTTGAGACCTTGGTGGCAGTCATTGTTAGGATAAGGACATGTTATAAGGCATCGTCAATCATTTTATATAGAAATTCAGGGCTTTTTGTCAAAAAAGGGAACAAAGAAGTTAGGTGACTGGGGTGTGTTTTGGGGACCAAATTGTAATTGAAAATCTTGAAAGGCATTCTACCCTATTTAATTTTCTCAAAATGAGAATGAAGTTACTCAAGAATAAATTTAAATGACAGGTGTTTTCCCAGTTAGGTAAAGATTCAGGCTTTAGCATTAAAATCAGGAAATATTCTCATGCATCTTCTTTGATTTCAAATTATATTTTCAAGGCTTTTTTTCAGTAAATTGAAAATGGTAAATAGGAATCAGGACACGACAAGTGGACCAATTTGTAGATAATAATCTTTTCAAACCATTCTACCTTATTTAATTAACCCATTACTAGGTTAAGATGGATGAAAATGAAGAAATTTTCAAGTAGTTAGTGAGTTTTGAGACTTTGGTGGCAGGCATTGTTAGGATAAGGACATGTTATAAGGCATCTTCAATCATTTTATATAGAAATTCAGGGCATTTTGTCAAAAAAGGGAACAAAGAAGTTATGTGACGGGGATGTGTTTGGGGACCAAATTGTAATTGAAAATCTTGAAAGGCATTCTACCCTATTTAATTTTCTCAAAATGAGAATGAAGTTACTCAAGAATAAATATAAATGACAGGTGTTTTCCCAGTTAGGTATAGATTCAGGCTTAAGCATTAAAATCAGGAAATATTCTCATTCATCTTCTTTGATTTCAACTTATATTTTCAAGGCCTTTTTTCAGTAAATTGAAATTGGTAAATAGGAATCAGGACACGACAAGTGGACCAATTTGTAGATAATAATCTTTTCAAACCATTCTACCTTATTTAATTAACCCATTACTAGGTTAAGATGGATGAAAATAAAGAAATGTTCAAGTGGCCAGTGAGTTTTGAGACTTTGGCAGGCATGGTTGGGATAAGGACATGTTATAAGGCATCTTCAATCATTTTATATAGAAATTCAGGGCTTTTTGTCAAAAAAGGAAACAAAGAAGTTAGGTGACTGGGGTGTGTTTGGGGGACCAAATTGTAATTTAGAATCTTGAAAGGCATTCTACCCTATTTAATTTTCTCAAAATGAGAATGAAGTTACACAAGAATAAATCTAAATGACGGGTGTTTTCCCAGTTAGGTAAAGATTCAGGCTTTAGCATTAAAATCAGGAAATATTCTCATGCATCTTCTTTGATTTCAACTTATATTTTCAAGGCTTTTTTTTCAGTAAATTGAAAATGTTAAATAGGAATCAGGACACGACAAGTGGACCAATTTTTTAAGATAATTATCTTTTCAAACCATTCTACCTTATTTAATTAACCCATTACTAGGTTAAGATGGATGAAAATAAAGAAATGTTCAAGTGGCCAGTGAGTTTTGAGACTTTGGTGGCAGGCATGGTTAGGATAAGGACATGTTATAAGGCATCTTCAATCATTTTATATAGAAATTCAGGGCTTTTTGTCAAAAAAGGGAACAAAGAAGTTAGGTGACTGGGGTGTGTTTGGGGGACCAAATTGTAATTGAAAATCTTGAAAGGCATTCTACCCTATTTAATTTTCTCAAAATGAGAATGAAGTTACTCAAGAATAAATCTAAATGACAGGTGTTTTCCCAGTTAGGTAAAGATTCAGGCTTTAGCATTTAAATCAGGAAATATTCTCATGCATCTTCTTTGATTTCAATTTATATTTTCAATGCTTTTTTTTTCAGTAAATTGAAAATGGTAAATAGAAATCAGGACACGACAAGTGGAACAATTTGTAGATAATAATCTTTTTAAACCATTCTACCTTATTTTATTAACTCATTACTGGTTTAAGATGGAACCAAAATAAAGAAATTTTCAAGTGGCCTGTGAGTTTTGAGACTTTGGTTTCAGGCATGGTTAGGATAAGGACATGTTATAAGGCATCTTCAATCATTTTATATAGAAATTCAGGGCTTTTTGTCAAAAAAGGGAACAAAGAAGTTAGGTGACTGGGGTGTGTTTGGGGGACCAAATTGTGATTGAAAATCTTGAAAGGCATTCTACCCTATTTAATTTTCTCAAAATGAGAATGAAGTTACTCAAGAATAAATCTAAATGACAGGTGTTTTCCCAGTTAGGTAAAGATTCAGGCTTTAGCATTAAAATCAGGAAATATTCTCATGCATCTTCTTTGATTTCAATTTATATTTTCAATGCTTTTTTTTTCAGTAAATTGAAAATGGTAAATAGAAATCAGGACACGACAAGTGGAACAATTTGTAGATAATAATCTTTTTAAACCATTCTACCTTATTTTATTAACTCATTACTGGTTTAAGATGGAACCAAAATAAAGAAATTTTCAAGTGGCCTGTGAGTTTTGAGACTTTGGTTTCAGGCATGGTTAGGATAAGGACATGTTATAAGGCATCTTCAATCATTTTATATAGAAATTCAGGGCTTTTTGTCAAAAAAGGGAACAAAGAAGTTAGGTGACTGGGGTGTGTTTGGGGGACCAAATTGTGATTGAAAATCTTGAAAGGCATTCTACCCTATTTAATTTTCTCAAAATGAGAATGAAGTTACTCAAGAATAAATCTAAATGACAGGTGTTTTCCCAGTTAGGTAAAGATTCAGGCTTTAGCATTAAAATCAGGAAATATTCTCATGTATCTTCTTTGATTTCAACTTATATTTTCAAGTTTTTTTTTCAGTAAATTGAAAATGTTAAATAGGAATAAGGACACACAAGTTGACCAATTTGTAGATAATAATATTTTCAAACCATTCTACCTTATTTAATTAACCCATTACTAGTTTAAGATGGAACAAAATAAAGAAATTTTCAACTGGCCAGTGAGTTTTGAGACTTTGGTGGCAGGCATGGTTAGGATAAGGACATTTTATAAGGCATCTTCAATCATTTTATATAAAATTCAGGGCTTTTTGTCAAAAAAGGGAACAAAAAAGTTAGGTGACTGGGGTGTGTTTGGGGGACCAAATTGTAATTGAGAATCTTGAAAGGCATTCTACCCTATTTAATTTTCTAAAAATGAGAATGAAGTTACTCAAGAATAAATCTAAATGACAGGTGTTTTCCCAGTTAGGTAAAGATTCAGGCTTAAGCATTAAAATCAGGAAATATTCTCATGCATCTTCTTTGATTTCAAATTATATTTTCAAGGCTTTTTTTTTCAGGAAATTGAAATTGGTAAATAGGAATCAGGACACGACAAGTGGACCAATTTGTAGATAATAATCTTTTCAAACCATTCTACCTTATTTAATTAACCCATTACTAGGTTAAGATGGATGAAAATAAAGAAATTTTCAAGTGGCCAGTGAGTTTTGAGACTTTGGTGGCAGGCATGGTTAGGATAAGGACATGTTATAAGGCATTTTAAATCATTTTATATAAAAATTCAGGGCTTTTTGTCAAAAAAGGGAACAAAGAAGTTAGGTGACTGGGGTGTGTTTGGGGGACCAAATTGTAATTGAGAATCTTGAAAGGCATTCTACCCTATTTAATTTTCTCAAAATGAGAATGAAGTTACTCAAGAATAAATCTAAATGACAGGTGTTTTCCCAGTTAGGTTAAGATTCAGGCTTTAGCATAAAAATCAGGAAATATTCTCATGTATCTTCTTTAATTGCAATTTGTTTTTTCAAGGCTTTTTTTTCAGTAAATTGAAAATGGTAAATAGGAATCAGGGCAAGACGAGTGAACCAATTTGTAGATAATAATGTTTTCAAACCATTCTGCCTTATTTAATTAACCCATAACTAGTTTAAGATGGAACAAAATAAAGAAATTTTCAAGTTGGTAGTGAGTTTTGAGTCTTTGGTGGCAGGCATGGTTAGGATAAGGACATGTTACAAGGCATCTTCAATCATTTTATATAGAAATTCAGGGCTTTTTGTCAAAAAAGGGAACAAAGAAGTTAGGTGACTGGGGTGTGTTTGGGGGACCAAATTGTATTTGAAAACCTTGAAAGGCATTCTACCCTATTTAATTTTCTCAAAATGAGAATGAAGTTACTCAAGAATAAATTTAAATGACAGGTGTTTTCCCAGTTAGGTAAAGATTCAGGCTTTAGCATTAAATCAGGAAATATTCTCATGCATCTTCTTTGATTTCAACTTATATTTTCAAGGCTTTTTTTCAGTAAATTGAAATTGTTAAAAAGGAATCAGGACATGACAAGTGGACCAATTTGTAGATAATAATCTTTTCAAACCATTCTACCTTATTTAATTAACCCATTACTAGGTTAAGATGGATGAAAATAAAGAAATTTTCAAGTAGTTAGTGAGTTTTGCGACTTTGGTGGCAGGCATTGTTAAGATAAGGACATGTTATTAGGCATTTTCAATCATTTCATATAAAAATTCAGGGCATTTTGTCAAAAAAGGGAACAAAGAAGTTAGGTGACTGGGGTGTGTTTGGGGTCCAAATTGTAATTGAGAATCTTGAAAGGCATTCTACCCTATTTAATTTTCTCAAAATGAGAATGAAGTTACTCAAGAATAAATCTAAATGACAGGTGTTTTCCCAGTTAGGTAAAGATTCAGGCTTTAGCATTAAAATCAGGAAATATTCTCATGCATCTTCTTTGATTTCAAATTATATTTTCAAGGCTTTTTTTTTCAGTAAATTGAAAATGTTAAATAGGAATCAGGACATGACAAGTGGACCAATTTGTAGATAATAATATTTTCAAACCATTCTACCTTATTTAATTAACCCATTACTAGGTTAAGATGGATGAAAATAAAGAAATTTTCAAGTGGCCAGTGAGTTTTGGGCTTTTGGTGGCAGGCATGGTTAGGATAACGACATGTTATAAGGCATCTTCAATCATTTTATATAGAAATTCAGGGCTTTTTGTCAAAAAAGGGAACAAAAAAGTTAGGTGACTGGGGTGTGTTTTGGGGACCAAATTGTAATAGAAAATCTTGAAAGGCATTCTACCCTATTTAATTTTCTCAAAATGAGAATGAAGTTACTCAAGGATAAATCTAAATGACAGGTGTTTTCCCAGTTAGGTAAGGATTCAGGCTTTAGCATTAAAATGAGTAAATATTTTCATGTATCTTCTTTAATTGCAATTTATATTTTCAAGACTTTTTTTTCAGTAAATTGAAAATGGTAAAAAAGGATCAGGACACGACAAGTGGACCAATTTGTAGATAATAATATTTTCAAACTATTCTACCTTATTTAATTAACCCATTACTAGGTTAAGATGGATGAAATAAAGAAATTTTCAAGTGGCAAGTGAGTTTTGAGACTTTGGTGGCAGGCATGGTTAGGATAAGGACATGTTATTAGGCATCTTCAATCATTTTATATAAAATTCAGGGCTTTTTGTCAAAAAAGGGAACAAAGAAGTTAGGTGACTGGGGTGTGTTTGGGGGACCAAATTGTAATTGAGAATATTGAAAGGCATTCTACCCTATTTAATTTTCTCAAAATGAGAATGAAGTTACTCAAGAATAAATCTAAATGACAGGTGTTTTCCCAGTAAGGTAAAGATTCAGGCTTAAGCATTAAAATCAGGAAATATTCTCATGCATCTTCTTTGATTTCAACTTATATTTTCAAGGCTTTTTTTCAGTAAATTCAAATGGTAAAAAAGAATCAGGACACGACAAGTGGACCAATTTGAAGATAATAATCTTTTCAAACCATTCTACCTTATTTAATTAACCCATTACTAGGTTAAGATGGATGAAAATAAAGAAATTTTCAAGTGGCCAGTGAGTTTTGAGACTTTGGTGGCAGGCATGGTTAGGATAAGGACATGTTATTAGGCATCTTCAATCATTTTTTATAAAAATTCAGGCCTTTTTGTCAAAAAAGGGAACAAAAAAATTAGGTGACTGGGGTGTGTTTGGGGGACCAAATTGTAATAGAAAATCTTGAAAGGCATTCTACCCTATTTAATTTTCTCAAAATGAGAATGAAGTTACTCAAGGTTAAATCTAAATGACAGGTGTTTTCCCAGTTAGGTAAGGATTCAGGCTTTAGCATTAAAATGAGTAAATATTTTCATGTATCTTCTTTCATTGCAATTTATATTTCCAAGACTTTTTTTTCAGTAAATTGAAAATGGTAAAAAAGAATCAGGAATCAAAAAGTCGACCAATTTGTAGATAATAATCTTTTCAAAACATTCTACCTTATTTAATTAACCCATTACTAGGTTAAGATGGATGAAAATAAAGAAATTTTCCAGTGGCCAGTGAGTTTTTGAGTCTTTGGTGGCAGGCATGGTTAGGATAAGGACATGTTATAAGGCATCTTCAATCATTTTATATAGAAATTCAGGGCTTTTTGTCAAAAAAGGGAACAAAGAAGTTAGGTGACTGGGGTGTTTTGGGGGACCAAATTGTAATTGAGAATCTTGAAAGGCATTCTGCCCTATTTAATTGTCTCAAAATGAGAATGAAGTTACTAAAGAATAAATCTAAATGACAGGTGTTTTCCCAGTTAGTTAAAGATTCAGGCTTTAGCATTAAAATCAGGAAATATTCTCATGCATCTTCTTTGATTTCAACTTATATTTTCAAGGCTTTTTTTCAGTAAATTGAAATTGGTAAATAGGAATCAGGACAAGACAAGTGGACCAATTTGTAGATAATAATCTTTTCAAACTGTTCTACCTTATTTAATTAACCCATTACTAGGTTAAGATGGAACAAAATAAAGAAATTTTCAAGTGGCCTGTGAGTTTTGAGACTTTGGTGGCAGGCATGGTTAGGATAAGGACATGTTATAAGGCATCTTCAATCATTTTATATAAAATTCAGGGCTTTTTGTCAAAAAAGGGAACAAAGAAGTTAGGTGACTGGGGTGTGTTTGGGGGACCAAATTGTAATTGAGAATATTGAAAGGCATTCTACCCTATTTAATTTTCTCAAAATGAGATTGAAGTTACTCAAGAATAAATCTAAATGACAGGTGTTTTCCCAGTAAGGTAAAGATGCAGGCTTAAGCATTAAAATCAGGAAATATTCTCATGCATCTTCTTTGATTTAAACTGATGTTTTCAAGGTTTTTTTTCAGTAAATTTAAATGGTAAATAGGAATCAGGACACGACAAGTGGACCAATTTGTAGATAATAATATTTTCAAACCATTCTACCTTATTTAATTAACCCATTACTAGGTTAAGATGGATGAAAATAAAGAAATTTTCAAGTGGCCAGTGAGTTTTGAGACTTTGGTGGCAGGCATGGTTAGGATAAGGACATGTTATAAGGCATCTTCAATCATTTTTTATAAAAATTCAGGCCTTTTTGTCAAAAAGGGAACAAAGAAGTTAGGTGACTGGGGTGTGTTTGGGGGACCAAATTGTAATTGAAAATCTTGAAAGGCATTCTACCCTATTTAATTTTCACAAAATGAGAATAAAGTTACTCAAGAATAAATCCAAATGACAGGTGTTTTCCCAGTTAGGTAAGGATTCAGGCTTTAGCATTAAAATGAGTAAATATTTTCATGTATCTTCTTTAATTGCAATTTATATTTTCAAGACTTTTTTTTCAGTAAATTGAAAATGGTAAAAAGGAATCAGGAATCAAAAAGTCGACCAATTTGTAGATAATAATATTTTCAAACCATTCTACCTCATTTAATTAACCCATTACTAGGTTAAGATGGATGAAAATAAAGAAATTTTCCAGTGGCCAGTGAGTTTTGAGACTTTGGTGGCAGGCATGGTTAGGATAAGGACATGTTATAAGGCATCTTCAATCATTTTATATAAAATTCAGGGCATTTTGTCAAAAATGGGAACAAAGAAGTTAGGTGACTTGGGTGTGTTTGGGGGACCAAATTGTAATTGAGAATATTGAAAGGCATTCTACCCTATTTAATTTTCTCAACATGAGAATGAAGTTACTCAAGAATAAATCTAAATGACAGGTGTTTTCCCAGTTAGGTAAAGATTCAGGCTTAAGCATTAAAATCAGGAAATATTCTCATGCATCTTCTTTGATTTCAACTTATATTTTCAAGGCTTTTTTTTCAGTAAATTGAAATTGTTAAATAGGAATCAGGACACGACAAGTGGACCAATTTGTAGATAATAATCTTTTCAAACCATTCTACCTTATTTAATTAACCAATTACTAGGTTAAGATGGATGAAAATAAAGAAATTTTCCAGTGGCCAGTGAGTATTGAGACTTTGGTGGCAGGCATGGTTAGGATAAGGACATGTTATAAGGCATCTTCAATCATTTTATATAAAATTCAGGGCTTTTTGTCAAAAAAGGGAACAAAGAAGTTAGGTGACTGGGGTGTGTTTGGGGACCAAATTGTAATTGAAAATCTTGAAAGGCATTCTACCCTATTTAATTTTCTCATAATGAGAATGAAGTTACTCAAGAATAAATCTAAATGACAGGTGTTTTCCCAGTTAGGAAAAGATTCAGGCTTGAGCATTAAAATGAGTAAATATTCTCATGTATCTTCTTTAATTGCAATTTATATTTTCAAGGCTTTTTTTCAGTAAATTGAAATTGGTAAATAGGAATCAGGACACGACAAGTGGACCCATTTGTAGATAATAATCTTTTCAAACCATTCTACCTTATTTTATTAACTCATTACTAGTTTTAGATGGAACAAAATAAAGAAATTTTCAAGTGGCCTGTGAGTTTTGAGACTTTGGTTGCAGGCATGTTTAGGATAAGGACATGTTATAAGGCATCTTCAATCATTTTATATAGAAATTCAGGGCTTTTTGTCAAAAAAGGGAACAAAGAAGTTAGGTGACTGGGGTGTGTTTGGGGGACCAAATTATAATTGAGAATATTGAAAGGCATTCTACCCTATTTAATTTTCTCAAAATGAGAATGAAGTTACTCAAGAATAAATCTAAATGACAGGTGTTTTCCCAGTAAGGTAAAGATTCAGGCTCAAGCATTTAAATCAGGAAATATTCTCATGCATCTTCTTTGATTTCAACTGATATTTTCAAGAGTTTTTTTTCAGTAAATTCGAATGGTAAATAGGAATCAGGACACGACAAGTGGACCAATTTGTAGATAATAATCTTTTCAAATCATTCTACCTTATTTAATTAACACATTACTAGGTTAAGATGGATGAAAATAAAGAAATTTTCAAGTGGCCAGGGAGTTTTGAGACTTTGGTGGCAGGCATGGTTAGGATAAGGACATGTTATAAGGCATCTTCAATCATTTTATATAAAATTCAGGGCATTTTGTCAAAAAAAGGGAACAAAGAAGTTAGGTGACTGGGGTGTGTTTGGGGGACCAAATTATAATTGAAAATCTTGAAAGGCATTCTACCCTATTTAATTTTCTCAAAATGAGAATGAAGTTACTCAAGAATAAATATAAATGACAGGTGTTTTCCCAGTTAGGTAAAGATTCAGGCATTAGCATTAAAATCAGGAAATATTCTCATGCATCTTCTTTGATTTCAACTTATATTTTCAAGGTTATTTTTCAGTAAATTGAAATTGGTTAAAAGGAATCAGGAATCAAAAAGTTGACTAATTTGTAGATAATAATCCTTTCAAACCATTCTACCTTATTTAATTAACCCATTACTAGGTTAAGATGGATGAAAATAAAGAAATTTTCCAGTGGCCAGTGAGTTTTGAGACTTTGGTGGCAGGCATGGTTAGGATAAGGACATGTTATAAGGCATCTTCAATCATTTTATATATAATTCAGGGCATTTTGTCAAAAAAGGGAACAAAGAAGTTAGGTGACTGGGGTGTGTTTTGGGGACCAAATTGTAATTGAGAATATTGAAAGGCATTCTACCCTATTTAATTTTCTCAAAATGAGAATGAAGTTACTCGAGAATAAATCTAAATGACAGGTGTTTTCCCAGTTAGGTAAAGATTCAGGCTTAAGCATTAAAATGAGTAAATATTCTCATGTATATTCTTTAATTGCAATTTATATTTTCAAGATTTTTTCAGTAAATTGAAAATGGTTAAAAGGAATCAGGAATCAAAAAGTCGACTAATTTGTAGATAATAATCCTTTCAAACCATTCTACCTTATTTAATTAACCCATTACTAGGTTAAGATGGATGAAAATAAAGAAATTTTCCAGTGGCCAGTGAGTTTTGTGACTTTGGTGGCAGGCATTGTTAGGATAAGGACATGTTATAAGGCATCTTCAATCATTTTTTATAAAAATTCAGGCCTTTTGTCAAAAAAGGGAACAAAGAAGTTAGGTGACTGGGGTGTGTTTGGGGGACCAAATTGTAATTGAGAATATTGAAAGGCATTCTACCCTATTTAATTTTCTCAAAATGAGATTGAAGTTACTCAAAAATAAATCTAAATGACACATGTTTTCCCAGTTAGGTAAAGATTCAGGCTTAAGCATTAAAATCAGGAAATATTCTCATGCATCTTCTTTCATTTCTACTTATATTTTCAAGGCTTTTTTTCAGTAAATTGAAATTATTATATAGGATTCAGGACACGACAAGTGGACCAATTTGTAGATAATAATCTTTTCAAACCATTCTACCTTATTTAATTAACCCATTACTAGGTTAAGATGGATGAAAATAAAGAAATTTTCAAATGGCCAGGGAGTTTTGAGACTTTGGTGGCAGGCATGGTTAGGATAAGGACATATTATAAGGCATCTTCAATCATTTTATATAAAATTCAGGGCATTTTGTCAAAAAAGGGAACAAAGAAGTTAGGTGACTGGGGTGTGTTTGGGGGACCAAATTGTAATTGAAAATCTTGAAAGGCATTCTACCCTTTTTAATTTTCTCAAAATGAGAATGAAGTTACTCAAGAATAAATCTAAATGACAGGTGTTTTCCCAGTTAGGTAAAGATTCAGGCATTAGCATTAAAATCAGGAAATATTCTCATGCATCTTCTTTGATTTCAACTTATATTTTCAAGGCTTTTTTTCAGTAAATTGAAATTGGTAAATAGGAATCAGGACACGACAAGTGGACCAATTTGTAGATAATAATCTTTTCAAACCATTTTACCTGATTTAATTAACCCTTTACTAGGTTAAGATGGATGAAAATAAAGAAATTTTCAAGTGGCCAGGGAGTTTTGAGACTTTGGTGGCAGGCATGGTTAGGATAAGGACATGTTATAAGGCATCTTCAATCATTTTATATAAAAATTCAGGCCATTTTGTCAAAAAAGGGAACAAAGAAGTAAGGTGACTGGGGTATGTTTGGGGGACCAAATTGTAATTGAAAATCTTGAAAGGCATTCTACCCTATTTAATTTTCTCAAAATGAGAATGAAGTTACTCAAGAATAAATCTAAATGACAGGTGTTTTCCCAGTTAGGTAAAGATTCAGGCTTAAGCATTAAAATCAGGAAATATTCTCATGCATCTTCTTTGATTTCAACTTATATTTTCAAGGCTTTTTTTCAGTAATTTGAAATTGGTAAATAGGAATCAGGACAAGACAAGTGGACCAATTTGTAGATAATAATCTTTTCAAACTGTTCTACCTTATTTAATTAACCCATTACTAGGTTAAGATGGATGAAAATAAAGAAATTTTCAAGTGGCCAGTGAGTTTTGGGCTTTTGGTGGCAGGCATGGTTAGGATAACGACATGTTATAAGGCATCTTCAATCATTTTATATAGAAATTCAGGGCTTTTTGTCAAAAAAGGGAACAAAGAAGTTAGGTGACTGGGGTGTGTTTGGGGGACCAAATTGTAATTGAGAATATTGAAAGGCATTCTACCCTATTTAATTTTCTCAAAATGAGAATGAAGTTACTCGAGAATAAATCTAAATGACAGGTGTTTTCCCAGTTAGGTAAGGATTCAGGCTTTAGCATTAAAATCAGGAAATATTCTCATGCATCTTCTTTTATTGCAATTTATATTTTCAAGACTTTTTTTTCAGTAAATTGAAAATGGTAAATAGGAATCAGGAATCAAAAAGTCGACCAATTTGTAGATAATAATCTTTTCAAACCATTCTACCTCATTTAATTAACCCATTACTAGGTTAAAATGGATGAAAATAAAGAAATTTTCCAGTGGCCAGTGAGTTTTGAGACTTTGGTGGCAGGCATGGTTAGGATAAGGACATGTTATAAGGCATCTTCAATCATTTTATATAAAATTCAGGGCATTTTGTCAAAAAAGGGAACAAAGAAGTTAGGTGACTGGGGTGTGTTTGGAGGACGAAATTGTAATTGAAAATCTTGAAAAGCATTCTACCCTATTTAATTTTCTCAAAATGAGAATGAAGTTACTCAAGAATAAATATAATGAGAGGTTTTTCCCCAGTTAGGTAAAGATTCAGGCTTTAGCATTTAAATCAGGAAATGTTATCATGCATCTTCTTTGATTTCAAATCATATTTTCAAGGCTTTTTTTTCAGTAAATTGAAAATGGTAAATAGGAATCAGGACACGACAAGTGGACCAATTTGTAGATAAAAATCTTTTCAAACCATTCTACCTTATTTAATTAATCCATTACTAGGTTAAGATGGATGAAAATCAAGAAATTTTCAAGTGGCCAGTGAGTTTTGAGACTTTGGTGGCAGGCATGGTTAGGATAAGGACATGTTATAAGGCATCTTCAATCATTTTATATAGAAATTCAGGGCTTTTTGTCAAAAAAGGGAACAAAGAAGCTAGGTGACTGGGGTGTGTTTGGGGGACCAAATTGTAATTGAGAATCTTGAAAGGCATTCTACCCTATTTAATTTTCTCAAAATGAGAATGAAGTTACTCAAGAATAAATCTAAATGACAGGTGTTTTCCCAGTTAGGTAAAGTTTCAGGCTTAAGCATTAAAATCAGGATATATTCTCATGCATCTTCTTTTATTGCAATTTATATTTTCAAGGCTTTTTTCTTTCAGTAAATTGAAAATGGTAAATAGGAATCAGGACACGACAAGTGGACCAATTTGTAGATAAAAATTTTTTCAAACCATTCTACCTTATTGAATTAACCCATTACTAGGTTAAGATGGATGAAAATAAAGAAATTTTTAAGTGGCCAGTGAGTTTTGAGACTTTTGTGACAGGCATGGTTAGGATAAGGACATGTTATAAGGCATCTTCAATCATTTTATATAAAAATTCAGGGCTTTTGTCAAAAAAGGGAACAATGAAGTTAGGTGACTTTGATGAGTTTGGGGGACCAAATTGTAATTGAAAATCTTGAAAGGCATTCCACCCTATTTAATTTTCTCAAAATGAGAATGAAGTTACTCAAGAATAAATCTAAATGACAGGTGTTTTCCCAGTTAGGTAAAGATTCAGGCTTAAGCATTAAAATCAGGAAATATTCTCATGCATCTTCTTTGATTTCAATTTATATTTTCAAGGCTTTTTTTTCCAGTAAATTGAAAATGGTAAATAGGAATCAGGACAGGACAAGTGGACCAATTTGTAGACAAAAATCTTTTCAAACCATTCTACCTTATTGAATTTACCCATTACTAGGTTAAGATGGATGAAAATAAAGAAATTTTCAAGTGGCCAGTGAGTTTTGAGACTTTGGTGGTAGGCATGGTTAGGATAAGGACATGTTATAAGGCATCTTCAATCATTTTATATAGAAATTCAGGGCTTTTTGTCAAAAAAGGAACAAAGAAGTTAGGTGACTGGGGTGTATTTGGGGGACCAAATTGTAATTGAGAATCTTGAAAGGCATTCTACCCTATTTAATTTTCTCAAAATGAGAATGAAGTTACTCGAGAATAAATATAATGACAGGTTTTTCCCTAGTTAGGTAAAGATTCAGGCTTTAGCATTTAAATCAGGAAATATTCTCTTACATCTTCTTTAATTGCAATTTATATTTTCAAGGCTTTTTTTTCAGTAAATTGAAATGGTAAATAGGAATCAGGACACGACAAGTGGACCAATTTGTAGACAATAATCTTTTCAAACCATTCTACCTTATTGAATTAACCCATGACTAGGTTAAGATGGGTAAAAATAAAGAAATTTTCAAGTGGCCAGTGAGTATTGAGACTTTGGTGACAGGCATGGTTAGGATAAGGACATGTTATAAGGCATCTTCAATCATTTTATTTAAAAAATCAGGGCTTTGTCAAAAAAGGGAACAAAGAAGTTAGGTGATTGGGGTGTGTTTGGGGGACCAAATTGTAATTGAAAATCTTGAAAGGCATTCTACCCTATTTAATTTGCTCAAAATAATAATGAAGTAACTCAAGAATAAATTTAAATTACAGGTGTTTTCCCAGTTAGGTAAAGATTCAGGCTTTAGCATTAAAATCAGGTAATATTCTCATGCATCTTCTTTGATTTCAATTAATATTTTCAAGGCTTTTTTTTCAGTTAATTGAAATTAGTAAATAGGAATCAGGACAAGATAAGTGGACCAATTTGTAGATGAAAATCTTTCAAACCATTCTACCTTATTTAATTAACCCATGACTAGGTTAAGATGGGTAAAAATAAAGAAATTTTCAAGTGGCCAGTGAGTATTGAGACTTTGGTGGCAGGCATGGTTAGGATAAGGACATGTTATAAGGCATCTTCAATCATTTTATATAATAATTCAGGACTTTCTTTGTCAAAAATGAACATTGAAGTTAGTTGACCAAGGTGTGTCTGAGGCACTAATTTTAAATTGAATTATTTTGAAAGACCTTCTACCTTGTGAAAATTTCTCATCACAAGGCTGAGACAGGTGTTAGTTAAGAATGTAGCTAAATGAGAGGCACTTGATACAAGCAAATCCACTGGTCTTGATGAAGTTGCAGCCAAATTTCTTAAAATCAGTGCAGAAATTATTTCCAAGCCTTTAGTTTTCATCTTTAATAAAAGCATCTTGAATTGTAAATTTCCATCTGTTTTTAAAGTTGCAAAAGTGATCCCAATTTTTAAAAAGGGAGAAAAATCGGACATTAATAATTATAGACCAATCTCAGTACTACCAGTTCTTTCAAAAATTCTAGAAAAACATGTAAGTAACCATTTGAAACTTTTCCTTGAAGATAACAGTTTTATTCATAAAACACAATCAGGCTTTCGAAATAACCATTCCTGTGAAACTGCTTTAACAAGCATTGTTGATTCTTGGATAAATGCAATAAACAACAAAAAGATAGTTGGAACAGTGTTTTTAGATCTAACAAAAGCATTTGATTTAATTAACCATTCAATACTCTTAAAGAAAATGTATGAGTACAATATAAAAAATGAGGCTTATAAATGGTTTGAATCTTATTTAGTAGACAGAAGTCAGAAAGTATCTGTTGCTGGCAAGTTGTCTTCCTCTGTAGATGTTAAGACTGGGGTACCTCAAGGCTCTGTACTAGGCCCTATATTATTTTTGCTGTACATCAATGATCTGCCTTTACATCTAAAAATATCAACAGATTTGTTTGCTGATGATACAACAATAAGTTCTTTTGGCAGTAGTTTGCACGAGGTAGCTGTGTCACTCCAAGATAGTCTAAATATTATTGAAAGTTGGTGCGCAAGAAATTCAATGCTCCCCAATCCACTCAAGACAAAGGCAATGATCATTTCGCCGTCCCTACAAACCCTCAATACTAACCTTACAAACCTTTTTCTTTGCAATGAACAGATTAGTTTTACAGAAAATGAAAAACTCCTCGGAATAAATGTAGACAACAAACTGAACTGGAAATGCCAAGTAGAAAAGGTTCCTAAGAAATGTAATTCTTTACTTTATCTTCTCCTTAGAATAAAGCCATTCTTGGATATTCACTCTAGAAAACTGTTCTTCAACGCTTATATTCTTCCATACATTGACTACTGCTCTACCATATGGGGTAATTGTAATGCAAATCTTTTAAACTGTGTATATAAATTTCAAAAAAGAGCAGCCCGAGTAATCCTTGACAGAAATATAGAAGCTTCTAGCCAAGAAATGTTTTATGAATTAAAATGGATGAAATTTGAAGAAAGAATCTTATATAAAAAAGCTATCTTTATGTATAAATCAATTAATAATCAATCACCTTGCTACATGTCTCAACTTTTAACTGAAAGGAGTAATTCAAATCTAAGATCCTTTAACCAGAAGACCTTATGCATTCCAAAACCGAGAATTGAATTTTATAGAAAATCATTCAGTTACTCTGGTCCTAAATTATGGAACCAAATACCTCTATATGTAAGAAACAGTGAAACTATAAATAAATTCAAAACCACATACCTAGCATGGTGGTATTCAGGTGGCAATAGTGTTATTTCTATGTGATTATATTTAATATTTATTATTGATTTTTAACTGTATTATCTACAATGCATATCATTCATTTATCACTTCATATTAAATGCATGAATAGAGTAAAGGTAAACAAGCCATTTCCAGTGATGAAAAATGTTGGAACAACAACAACAACAACAACAAAACCAGTTTCTAAATGCTACTTTCCTACAATCTTTTCAAATGCCTTCTTTCTCAGTATTAGTTACATATAAGATTATTTCTAAACAGATTATAATTAATGTTTATGTATATAATGTGCCTGTTTTACAATAATTTATGTGCATATTTTGTTTGATGTAATATTTACTCTAATTATTGTTAAATTTGTTTTCATAGAGGCCCACAGGGAAGACTGGGTTCACCCAACTGTGTTTGCCTCTTTAAATAAAGACATTATTATTATTATTATTTCCAAGGTTTGGTTATTATTTGAGGCTTGAGCATTTAGAATGAGTAAATATTCTCATGCATCTTCTTTGATTTCAGTTCATATTTTCAAGTTTGTTTTTTTCAGAATATTGAAAAATGTTAGATAGGAGTAAGGGCACAACAGTTCGACCAATTTGTAGATAATAATCTTTTCAAACCATTCTACCTTATTTAATTAACCCATTACTAGGTTAAGATGGATGAAAATGAAGAAATTTTCAAGAGGCCAGTGAGTTTTGAGACTTTAGACGCAGGCATGGTTAAGATAAGGACATGTTATAAGGCATCTTCTATCATTTTATATGATGATTCAGGGCTTTTTGTCAATAAAAGGAACAATGAAGTTAGGTGATTGGGGTGCATTTGGGGGACCAAATTATAATTAAAAATCTTGAAAGGCATTTTATCCCATTTAATTTTCTCATAATGAGAATGATGTTTCTCAAGAATTAATCTAAATGACAGGTGTTTTCCCAAGTTAGGTAAAGATTCAGGCTTTAGCATTAAAATGAGTAAATATTCTCATGCATCTCCTTTGATTTCAATTTATATTTCAAGATTTTTTTCAGTAAATTGAAAAATGTTAAATAGGAATGAGAATACGACAAGAGGACCAATTTGTAGATAATAATCTTTTCAAACCATTCTACCTTATTCAATTAACTCATGACTATGTTAAGTTGGGCAAAAATAAACAAATTTTCAAGTGGCCAGTGAGTTTTGAGACTTTGGTGGCAGGCATTGTTAGGATAAGGACATGTCAAAAAAAGGAACATTGAAATTAGTTGACCAAGGTGTGTCAGAGGCACTTATTTATAATTGAATAACTTGACAGGAAGTTTACCCCATTTAATTTTCTCATAATGAGAATGATGTTACTGAAGAAAAAATCTAAATGACAGGTGTTTTCCCGGTTAGGTAAAGATTCCAGCTTTAGCATAAAAATCAGCAAATATTCTCATGCATCTTCTTTGATTTCAATTTATATTTTCAAGGCTTTTATTTTTGGTGAATTGAAAAATGTGAAATAGGAATCAGGACACGACAAGTGGACCAATTTGTAGATAATAATCTTTTCAAACCATTCTACCTTATTAAATTAACTCATGACTAGGTTAAGATGGCTAAAAATAAAGAAATTGGTAAGTGGCCGGTGATATGTAATCGGGATGTTTTGAGACTTTAGGGGCTGGTTAGTTCTTGCATATCTTCAATTATTTCATATAAAATTTCAGGACTTTAATGCAGTCAAAGGTGTGACTGCAGTGTGTCTGGAGGACCAATTTGTAATTAAAAAACTTTGAAAGGCCTTCTACCTTGATTAAATGAAAAGGAATAATGAAGTTTGGTGACTGCAGTGTGTCTTGGGGACCAATTGACCAATTCGTAATTGACAACTTTGAAAGGCCTTCTACCTTGTTTGATTATCTCATTATAGGGCTGAGAAAGGTGATGGGTGTTTTAGGTCATTTCAGGTTTGATTTTGTGAGAATTGTTGATCATGACGATGATACCAAATTTTGTGGGTGGGGGCAGTTTGCATACATATCGAGAACAGCCAAGCTGGATGTCTACTTCTACAGTGATAACAGTTACGAAGGAAGAGGATTTAAACTGAAATATGAAACCAAGCCTCTGGGTAAACATAAATTGTATATTTTTTGTGTCTTTGTATAAATTTGTAATTCCTTCACTTAGGTCAAGAAATTTTATGAATATCCATTAAAAATGTATTTGAGCATGTTTTCTGTCCCAATAAAAAAATATCTCCTCCTGACCAAGAAGTCCTAGAACCTTGAAAATTATTTTGCATGAAGCATCAGTACATTGACCTCTTTTAAAATTGCTAAAATCATCATTGCTTGGATTTCCAGGGGTGGACCCTGGGGGTGTCTGTGCTTATTTATTAATAAAGAAAGTTTTTTAAAACGACATCTCCTCCAAAACCACTGGGCCTATTTCAACCAAAATTTGCAGAAATGCTCTTTAGGTGGTGCCCCTTGAAAATTGCAGCAATGATATTTTGAATGTAGCATCAGTACATTGACCTCTTTTAGAATTACTAAAATCATCACCTTCAGGTCCTCAGGGGCGGAGCCAGAGAGGGGGTGGGCTTATATTATATCGATATAAAAGATTTTTGAAAAAACTCCTCTTGCCAAACCAGCGGGTCAATTTTACCCAAATTTATCATAAAATGTTCCTTAGGTGGTGCCCTTTGAAAATTGCTGAAAGAATTAAAACCGTTCAAAACTCTGGTTGCTTTGGCAACAAAACTGAAATTTAAAAAAAAATCTTTAAAAATTATTTCCTGCTGGCCTAGAAGGCATCGAACCGTGATATTTTGCATGCAGCAGCAGTACATTGACCTCTTTCAGAATTGTTCAAATCATCATCTCAGGCCTTCCGGGGCGGGGCCCCAGGAGGGTTGGGGCTCATATAGAAATAAAGAACTCTTAAAACAACATCTCTTCCGAAACCGATGGCGGCACTCATCCTTTCCGACTATTTGTCTCCCACCAATGGGTCGATAATCGAAGACCTATGTGGGATAGCAGCTGGAGGCTAGGAAAGGATGTAATGGTAGTAATGGTGTGAGAAATACCAGGATTCCACCGTTAGGTGCTCCAGCCGCCGCGTTATAACTGAAAGATTGTTGAAAGAGGCGTAAAACCCCATTCAAACAAACAAACAAAATCTCTTCCGAAACCACTTGGCCAATTTCAACTCAATTTTGCAGAGGTGTTCCTTAGGTGCCATGGTGCCTTGTAAAAATTGCATAAAGAATTGAAATCCGTTAAAAACTGGTTACTATGGCAACAAAAGTGACATTTTTAAACAATCATTAAATTTCTTCTCCTTTGACTCAGATGTCCTAGAACCTTGATATTTTGCATGAAGCATCAGTATATTGACCTCTTTAGGAATTGCTAAAATCATTTCCCTCGGGTCCACAGGAGTGGAGCCCCAGGAGGAATTTGGCTTATTTTGAGATAAAGAAGGATTTTTAAAAAGGCATCTCATTCCAAACCACTGGACCAATATCAACCAAAGAAATGAAATCAGTTGAAAGCTTTGGTTGCCATGACAGCAAAAAAACTTTAATCAATTACCTCCTCCTGTTTCAGAATCATGATTTTTTGAATGAAGCATCAGTACATTGATATCTTTCAAAATTGCTAAAATTTCAGAGCCACAGGGTGATTGGGCCTAGCTAGAAATAAAGAAGGCAACTTGTCCAAAACTATGTGGCCACTTTTAACCAAATTTGGCAGAAATTTTCCCTAGGTTGCCCCAATTTAATAATTGCTAAAAGATATGAAATCTGTTGAAAGCATTGGTTGGCATGGCAACATAAGTTGATTTTAGTTAAATTTTAAAGGAGTTCTTCTTCCAACCCAGTTAGTATTAGGCCTTGATGAAAAAGAGTCTTATCTCAGGTAATAGCCAGGGCCACTGGCTTTCTTGTTTTTAGATAGCAAAGCATCGGGGTGTTTTCATGGGTTACTATTGCCTATCTATCCACCCTTTTTTAGCTCTACTGGCTGAAGGTCACTAGAGCTATTGCGATGGCTTATTTCCGTCCATCGTCCCTCCGTTAGACTTTTCCTTGTTTATGCGATAAAGTCCACAGTTTTCATTGGATTCCCTTCAAACTTTCACAGAATGATTGTACCATCATAAGGATCGTTCCTTTCGAAATTGGGTATGAACCATCAAGAAACATGGGAAAAGGGGCCTAATTAAAATTTAATTAAAATATCCTCCTTTACCCGATAGAGTCCACAGTTTTTATCGGATTCTCTTTAAACTTTCACAGAATGATTGTACCATCATAATGATCGTTCCTTTCGAAAATGGGTATGATCTATCAAGAAACATGGGATAAGGGGCCTAATGAAAATTTAATTAAAAATTCCATTAAAAATCCTCGTTTACGCGATAGAGTCCATAGTTTGCATCTGATTCTCTTCAAACTTTCTCAGAATTATTGTACCATCATAAGGATACTTCCTTTCGAAAACGGGTATGATCCATCAAGAAACACAGGAAAAGGGGCCTTATGAAAATTTAATTAAAAAATCCTCATTTCACTCTCTAGAGTCCACAGTTTTCATCAGATTTTATTCAAACTTTCACAGAATGATTGTACCAACATAAGGATCGCTCCTTTGGAAATTGGGTATGATCCATCAAGAAACATGGATAAAGGGGCCTTATGAAAATTTAATTAAAAATTCCATTAAAATCCTCGTTTACACGATAGAGTCCACAGTTTCCATCGGATTCTCTTTAAACTTTCTCAGAATGATTGTACCATTATAATGATCGTTCCTTTCGAAAATGGGTATGATCTTTCAAGAAACACAGGAAAAGGGGCCTTATGAAAATTTAATTAAAAAATCCTCATTTCACTCTCTAGAGTCCACAGTTTTCATCAGAATTTATTCAAACTTTCACAGAATGATTGTACCAACATAAGGATCGTTCCTTTCAAAATTTGGTTTGTTCTGTAAAGTATCATGAGAAAAGGGGCCCTATGAAGATTTCACAAACTCATTAACACAATAAATTCCACAGATTATACAGATTGATTGTACCATCATTCCAATTGTTGATTTTGACAGTGGATCTGATTATGGCAAGTGTCACATAAAAAGGGGCCTTATGAAAAACTTTCTGAAATATTCTGGTTAACACAATGATGTCCCTTGATTTCACCGGATTCACTTCAACATTTCACAGAATGATTGTACTATCACTTAAATGGTTCTTTTCACCTCTTGGTACAATCCATCTAGTACCCACAGGAAAAGGGGCCATATGATTTTTTTTTTTTTTTTTTAATATTCAAATAAACATAATGAATTCCCAATATTTCATCGGATTCACTTTTAACTTTCACAGAATGATAAAACCAACAGTAAAATATCACGGGAAAAGGGGCCTTATGAGAACTTGATTTTAATATCTTTGTTAACACAATAAAGTCAACAGTTTTATCGGATTCTCTTCAAAGATGCATGGAATAATTGTGGCATTCAAAACACAGGAAAAGGGGCCTTACAGATTATCATTCAAAACATTCTTGTGTATGTGATGAAGATCACAATCATTATCAAATTGTCTTTTAAATTTCACAGGACAATTTTAGGGTTGTAAGGAAAGTTCCTTTTGGAATGAAATTGATCCATCAGAAAACACAGGAAAAGAGGACTTATTGATTTGCATTCAAAACAATCCTGTTTATGTGATAAAGTCCACAATTATTGTCAGATTCTTATGAAAATTTCACAGAATGATTGTAGGGTCATAAGGTAACTTTCTTTTGGAAATGGAGTGGATCCATCATGAAACACGGGAAAAGGGGCCTTGAGGATTGTTGCTTAAAATAATAAAGGGGATAAAGCCCTTTTTTTCTTTATGCATTCTTCTTTGAGTAATTAACTTCCTTAAATATCAGATTTTTTTAAAGGAAAACTTGATAACCAGTAGAGCGTCTCAGGCCCTCATGGCCTCTTGTTCTGTGTTCAGAATACCGTTAACTGTGTGTAGCAAACTCAGTTCTGCATCAAGCATGCTGAAACTTGAAAGTACATCGATCAAATGTCATGTTGAAGTTTCCAAGATGCAATTTTGAAGTGTCAACTTCCCCTGCTTAAAGACTTATCCTTCCTTGAACTTAGACATTTTTACCCTATGCATGCATTTATTAGTAATTTTGTCTTCAGATATGCATCAGTTGTAAGGAAACTGTAAAAAATGCTTTGATTGCATGTTGAGTTTTGCAATACACAATAATGGAGTGCCAAATCTCATATGTAAAAGAATTTTCTCCCATTGAAATTTCACGAATTCCTCTCTTTCTACACATTCACTTTAGTACATATTGTGAATTTCTTCTTTCTTGTACTGGAAGTTTATGAATACAAGTCATTGATCACATGTTGAAGTTTTTCAAGATATAATTTCGAAGTGTCGACGACCTCTGGTTGAAGATATTTATTCAAGTGATGAAGATAATACAAGTATGCTTGTAACAACCAATATCTCTCATTTTTTTTTATCACAATGTTATGATTTTATTGTAAGTTTCATCTTTAAAAAAAAAAGCATTCTGATTGGTTGGAAAAGATTATTCGTACCTCCATAAACAAAATTTTAGCTATTTTGCATGCTTGCACACTAAATAGTTCCATCAAAAATGTATCAAAATTTGTAAATTTGTGTTTTTCTTTTTAGCTCTACTGGCCGAAGGCCACTAGAGCTATAGCCATGGCTTTTTCCCGTCCGGCGTCCGTGTGTTTTCATCAGATTCTCTTCAAACTTTCACAGAATGATTGAGCCATCATAAGGATCGTTCCTTTCGAAAATGTGTTTGATCCGTCAAGAAACCAGGGAAAAGGGGCCTTATGAAAAAAAAAATTTAAAATTCAATTAAAAATCCTCCTTTACCCGATAGAATCCACAGTTTTCATCGGATTCTCTTCAAACTTTCTCAGAATGATTGTACCAACATAAGGATTGTTCCTTTCGAAAATGGGTATGATCCGTCAAGAAACACGGGAAAAGGGGCCTTATGAAAATTCAATTAAAAACTCCTCGTTTACGCGATAGAGTCCAAAGTTTTCATCAGATTCTCTTCAAACTTTCACAGAATGATTGTACCAACATAAGGATCGTTCCTTTCGAAAATGGGTATGATCCGTCAAGAAACACGGGAAAAGGGGCCTTATGAAAATTCATTAAAAAATCCTCGTTTACGCGATAGAGTCCACAGTTTTCATTGGATTCTCTTCAAACTTTCTCAGAATGATTGTACCATCATAAGGATCATTCCTTTCGAAAATGGGTATGATCTTTCAAGAAACACAGGAAAAGGGGCCTTATGAAAATTCAATTAAAAACTCCATTAAAAATCCTCGTTTACATGATAGAGTCCACAGTTTTCATAGGATTCTCTTCAAACTTTCTTAGAATGATTGTACAATCATAAGGATCGTTCCTTTCGAAGATGGGTCTTATCTGTCATGAAACAGGGGAAAAGGGGCCTAATGAAAATTTAATTTAAAATTCTCGTGAACACTCGAGTCCACAGTTTTCATCAGATTGTATTTAAACTTTCACAGAATGATTGTACCATCATAAGGATTGTTCCTTTGGGAATTTGGTCAGATCCATAAGGAAACACGGGAAATGGGGCCTTATGAAAATTTAATTAAAAAATCTTTTAAGAAAAACTCTCTAACACCCTGGAGTCTATAGTTTTCATCGGATTCCCTTCAAACTTTCACAGAATGATTGTACTATCATAAGGATTATTCCTTTTGAAATTTGGTATGATCCTTCAAGAAACACAGGAAAAAGGGGCCTTATGAAATGTTTAATAAAAAATTCTCAGTAATAATCTAAAGCCAACAATTTTTAACGGATTCTCTTCAAACTTTCACAGAATGATTGTACCATCATAAGGAGTCAGGGCTCCGGAAATCCGATAAATTGCCGGTCTGGACCAAATTTTGAATTGCCAGACCGATTGGAATCCCAAAAAATTACACCAAAATCGGTCCGAAATTTTCATCAAATTTCACGTTCAAATATTGATATACGCCCACCATCTATCAAAACCCACTTGAAACCGAAATAATTCAGGGTTTTCACACGTTACCTGCAGATTAAGAGATAAACAAAAGTGCCCAAAATCGATAATTAGTTTACCTGCCGGCCAGTCTCATGCCAATCCGCACTTGGACCTAATTTGCAGTTTCACGCTTGACCGAACTTCGGGTATCGAGTTTTGTAAACTATTTGCAATAGAGAATCGGTTTGACATACACACATTCGAAGAAATGGGCACCTAATACTGCGTCGATTTAAATTGCCGTTACTCGTGAAACTGTTTTTTTTTTTTTTTTTACTATATCATGGGATGCGTATATAAATCGAGACATGAACAGGCTTCATTTGCCGTACGGTCGAAGTCGGAATAGCTCAGCACAACGCTTTTATGAAATTAATTTATCACAAGTAAGCGCGTGAGACCGGGTTTAGAAATCACGTTGTTCATGTTTTATAGTTTTTCATTCACGGTAAGAACAAAGCCGATAGAATCCAAACAATAATTGGAAATCCACAGAATACAGATAATTTAAATATAAACGAAAACGACATCTTAATAACATCCCTAGTTCCGTCAATGAAATTAAATCTTACTTCAGGGGTGGGAAGCGTCCGAATAATAAATCGGAAATCAACTACAATAAATAAATGACCGAGATTTGTGAACAAATTACACTCTAGGAAAATTGTGCAACACGTGGGAGACCCACTTGAGTTTGTCTCGTCGGTCTTTTTGATCTACGTCACGACTCTGTGATCCCATGGGGTAGAATGGACTGACCCGACATTTTTGTGACGTCAGCTGCGTTTTTCCCATCAACAGACGCTCGCGGTGAGAGAAAATCGACATGACTGTGTTAAATAAACAGAACTTTGGATACCTAGCTTATGAAAATGAAAAAGTATATCTTTGCTATAATTAAATCGGCGGTGCTCTGTAAAACCCCGAAATTTTAATAATGTAATTTATTTGTCTGTCTAATTTTACAACATATTGGAATTTTGTGGACTGTCGTACATTGCCGGAATTGCAATTTATACTCAGCCGAATTTTCAAATACAAAATGAAAGTAGGATCTGTCAGTTGATTTCATCTATCTTCCACTCGTAATCATCTTCGGAACATTTGAAAAAGGGGGCAACTACTGAATGAAAGATGAACCCTTTTACGTACGGGAAAGGATAAAAAAGGCGGGGGTAATCGTTATTGTCGGCGTAGGAGGGGGGGGGTCGTTTTTGCCGGCGGGAGAGGGGGGGGGGCAATGTCCCGGACCGATTTAGATTTCCAAATTTCCGGAGCCCTGATAAGGAGTGTACCTTTAGGAATCGGATATGATTCCTCAAGAAACATAGGAAAAGGGGCCTTATTAAAATTCAATTCAAAGATCTTTGTTAACACTCTAGAGTCCACAGTTTTCATCTGATTAACTTCAAACTTTCACAGAATGATTGTACCATCATAAGAATTGTTCCTTTCAAAATTTGGTATGATCAGTCAAGGACCACAGGAAAAACTGCCCCGATTAAAACTGGATTGAAAAAGTCCTAGTAAACACAATAGAGTCCATAGTTTTCAACAAATTCTCTTCAAACATTCCCAGAATGATTATTACATTAAATGGATTATTCCTTTCGGAAGTAGGTTTGATCCATCAAGTTTCATGGGAAAAGGGGCCCTATGAAAATTTAATAAAAAAAATCTTAGTTAACACGTAATGGCCCTAGATTTCACCTGATTGACTTTAAACTTTCACATAATGATTGTACCATCATAAGGATTGTTTCTTTCAAATTGGGTCTGATCCATTGAGAAACATAGGAAAAGGGGCCTTAGGAAAATTCAATTAAAAAAATCTTAATTAATGCTTGTAAGTCCACAGATGAGTTGGGGTTGTCTTTATACTCAAACAGAATAATTATACTTTTGTAAGAAGAGTTCCCTTTGGAATTGGTTCAGATCCATCAAGTAACATGGGAAAAGGGGCTATATGAAAATTCAATTAATAAAACCCTGTTAACACAATAAAGCCCACAGCTTTGATCAGATTTTGTTGAAACTTTCACAGAATGATTGGAAGGTCATAACTATCATTCTTTTCATAACAGGGTTTGAACTGTCAAGAAGCACAGGAAAAGGGGCCTTATGAAAATTTCATTTATAAATCCTTGTTACCAAGTCCAGAGCTTTCATTGGATTTTCTTCAAACATTCACAGAATAATTGTACGATAATAATGATTGTTGGTGTTTGCATTAGACCTGATCCGTCAAGTATCACAGGAAAAGGAGCATTATGAAATTTAATTTTAAAATCATTGTACCACAATAAAGTCAACAGTTTTCATCAGATTCTGTTAAAACTTTCACAGAATGGTTATTCCATCATGAGGATTCTTTCTTTTCAAATTAGGCGTGATCTGTCTAGTATCTTTGGAAAAGGGGCCTTTAGAGAATTTTATCTATAATCCTTGTAACCAAGTCCAGAGCTTTCATTGGATTTTATTCAAACCTTCACAGAATCATTGTACAATAATCACAATTGTTGATGCTGATATGAGACCTGATCCTTCAAGTATCACAGGAAAAGGAGCCTTATGAAAATTTTATTTTAAAAATTTGACACCAAGATAAAGTCTGCAGTTTTCATCAGATTCTGTTCAAACTTTCACAGAATGTTTGTACCATCATAAGGATTGTTTCTTTCCAAATTGGGCCTGATCTGTCTAGTATCATAGGAAAAGGGGCTGTATGAAAAATTATTACCAAATCCTCATAAACACAACAATGCCCTCAGTCTTTATCAGAATCTCTTCGAACTTTAATAGAATGATTGTACCATCATTTGGATTGTTCCTTTGTAAATTAGGTCTGATTGGTTAAGTGACACAAGAAAAGGGACCTTATAAAAATCTTATAACAAAACATCATTATTACAATAAAGTCCTCAGTCTTTATCATTTTCTTCAAACTATCATTAGGATTGTTCCTTTGTACATTGGGTCTGATTTGTTAAGTTTCACAGAAAATGGGGCCTTATGAAAATTTGTTACAAAAATACTTGACACAATTCAGTCCACTGTTTTCATTGATTCTCTTTAACTTTTAAAGAATGATTCTACCTTCATTAGAATTGTTCCTTTTGAAATTTGGTTTGTTCTGTAAAGTATCATGAGAAAAGGGGCCCTATGAAGATTTCACTATAAACTCATTAACACAATAAATTCCACAGATTAAACAGATTGATTGTACCATCATTCCAATTTTTGATTTTGACAGTGGATCTGACTATAGCAAGGGTCACATAAAAAGGAGCCTTATGAAAAACTCTCTTAAATATTCTGGTTAACACAATGATGTCCCTTGATTTCACAGGATTCACTTCAAAATTTCACAGAATGATTGTACAAATACTTAGATGGTTCTTTTCAGAACTGGGTACAATCCATCAAGTATCATGTAAAAAGGGGACAAATGATTTTTTTTAAATATTCTAGTAAACATAATGAATTCCCAATATATCATCGGATTCACTTTCAACTTTCATAGAATGATAAAACCAACAGTAAATATCATGGGAAAAGGGGCCTTATGAGAACTTGATTTTGATATCTTTGTTAACACAATAAAGTCAACAGTTTTATTGGATTCTCTTCAAAGATGCATGGAATAATTGTGGCATTCGAAACACAGGAAAAGGGGCCTTACAGATTATCATTCAAAACA
The DNA here is from genome assembly GCA_946902895.1 of Fragum fragum. NCBI lineage: Eukaryota > Metazoa > Mollusca > Bivalvia > Cardiida > Cardiidae > Fragum > Fragum fragum. The sequence continues at coordinate 1,264,683 of OX336367.1, forward strand.
TTCTTGTGTATGTGATGAATATCACAATCATTATCAAGTTGTCTTTTAAATTTCACAGGACAATTTTAGGGTTGTAAGGAAAGTTCCTTTTGAAATGAAATTGATCCATCAGAAAACACAGGAAAAGGGGCCTTATTGATTTTCATTCAAAACAATCCTGTTTATGTGATAAAGTCCACAATTATTGTCAGATTCTGATGAAATATTCACAGAATGATTGTAGGGTCATAAGGTAACTTTCTTTTGGAAATGGAGTGGATCCATCATGAAACGTGGGAAAAGGGGCCTTGAGGATTGTTGCTTAAAATGATAAAGGGGTTAAAGTCCCTTTCTTTTCTTGATGCACCTTCTCCAAAATAATTAGACAGAGGGCTTTGCTATTTTGTTTATATCATTAAGCCATGAACCATCATACTCAGGGGAGCTATTTAGGACCATCATGGTCCTCTTGTTTTATTTCATACCTCCAGGAAAAAAAATATATCTTCATCTCTTTAATCTCAATTATTTTTCTTCATTTTTTCCAGTGGAGGAGGACGACACTGGCACATAAACTTGAAGAAGAAGTTGTCAAAGACAGTGACCATTCAACAAAAAGCGATGCTGTACTGTCAGTGACAAAATGGAAAAGCAGAGTCTATGTAAGTATATTTTGACTGTTAACCCATTACTAGATGGTAAATTTTAGACTGGTCCAAATTGAAAGGAGTTGTTGACTAAGAAATTCTAGATTTTTAATCCCCCCACAATGAAGTTATGGGGGGGTATACTAGAATTAGGTTGTCCGTCTGTCTGTCCATCCGTCCATGGACATAATTTTGTGTCCTCATCTCTTCCCACATTTCCAGACCAATTTTGCTGAAAGCTGCCGTCATAGCGCAGTTGGTAGCGCGTCAGACTGTCATTCTAGAGGTCCCGGATTCGATCCCCGAGGGCGGCACTCATCCTTTCCGACTATGTATTTCTCACCAATGGGTGGATAATCGTACACCTATGTGATATAGCAGCTGGAGGCTAGGAAAGGATGTTATGGTAGTACTGGTGTGAGAAATACCAGGATTCCATTGTTAGGTGCTCCAGCCTCCGCGATATAACTGAAAGATTGTTGAAAGCGGCATAAAACCCCATTCAAACAAACAAAACAAACCAATTTTGCTGAAACTTTACCGAAATCTTCCTTGCAATGGGAACTTGTGCACCTGCAATTTTCATAATGATTAATCTACTGTTTCAGGAGTTATGCCCCTTTGAATTATTATCCTAAATAGAATATAAAAAATGGTGTTCTCTCTGCAGCTCAAACTACTGGACAGATATTGATCAAACTTAGCAGGAATAGTCCTTTGGTCAAGCTCTTCCAAAGTTTTTCAAAAGAATTTAATTCCATGCAGAACTCTGGTTGCCATGACAATAAAAAGGATGAATTTCAGAAAATCTATAAAAATCTTCTTCTCTGAAACCATTAGGCCAACAGCTTTGATATTAGGTATGTAGTATCATCTAGTGGACCTCTATCAAGATTGTTCAAATTATGGCCCAAGGGTCAAAATTGGCCGGTCCCCATGGGGCACAAGTTTTACATAGGTGTATATAGTGAAAACTTTAATATTTTTTTTTTGATGAAACAGAAAGGCCAAGAGCTTTGATATTTCGTATGTGGCATCATCTAGTGGACCTCTACAAAGAATGTTCAAATTAGGCCTTCTGGGTCAAAACTGGCCCGTCCCCAGGGTCACAAGTTTGAACATAGGCTCATATTGTGAAAACTTTTAAACATCTTTGTCTCCAAAACAGAAGTGCCCACAGCTTTAATATTTGGTATGTATCATCACCCTATGGAACTTTACCAAGATTATTCAAATTATTGCCCCCCCAGGTCAAAATTGGCCTATCCTGAGGGGCTTATATAGTGACAACTCAAAAAATCTTCTTCTCAAAAACCATAAGACTTACAGCTTAAATATTTGGTATGTAGCATCATGTGGATCTCTATCAAATTTGCCCATCCCTGGGTATCACAAGTAATTGAAGTTACATAGATGCATATAAGTGAAAACTTTTAAAAATCTTCTCCAAAACAGAAAGGCCTACAGGAAAACATTATAGCAAAAGAAACCATCAATCCTAACAAGAAATTGCTTCATTTGCCACAATGCTTTCCACTCTTGTCAGGGAAAATAACCCAATTTTCTAAACAAGTTGATATTGGTCTATCTATTATACAATTATCTAAAACAAGTTATCGGTCCATCTGTTATACAATTTTGTTAACGCTTCTTCTCCTTCAGTTCTTCACCAATTTCCTAGAATCCTTTCTATCATGGGAACTTTTGCACCTGCAATTTTCATTATTTTAGGAGTTCTGCTCCTTTTAATTATTTTCCTTTATATAATATATAGAGAAGAAAACCTCTTCTTCTTCTACAGTTCTTCACCAATTTTGCTGAAACTCTAATGGAGTCTGTAGCTGCAGTTTCCATTATGATTAACTATATCAAGAGATATGCCCCTTTGATTTATTTTCTTCTATACAATATATAGAGAATAAATCATAACTCCTGCACAGGTTGACAGATTAAATAAATAAAAGTGGTTCACATGTTTATTCCAGAAAATAAACGCCTTGTTCGACGTTGCACGAAATCCATATTTTCCATCTTTAATGTTGAACAAAATCCCTATTTTTTTACACAGTCATTGCCCCTCATTGATTTAAAATTTGTAAAAAAAGAATTGTCCACTTGATAAATCATGAACAGCCAACATTTCAATGGTTACAATTTGGCATACTTAAAAAGAGGCGGCAGTGGGGTATATTCATCAGCCCTTACAGGCAACAGTTCTAGTTTCAATTTTGTAGGTAGAAAACAATGTGGCAAATGAAGAAATTGCTTGTTACTAGTAACTTAGCAAATTTAAAACTTTGAATGTCATCTGCAACTTCTTTCAATTTTGACTTGTCTAAAATTTTGTATTATGGTTAATAATAGTTACATTTTATTATATTCCTAGCTGTGAAATCTTGGGATTTCCAAATGTAATAAATTTTGATATCATCACTAGTGATAACAACTTTCACTCCAAAAATCGGAAACAACTTTTATTTCCAAAGGGCCAGCTTGCTCAATGACCCTACATTCAATTTCCTAGGCTAAAAAATCAATTAAAGAACAGTAAAATAAGAATAAATTAACAAAAATAACTACAACACCAAAATAACCAGTTTGTTAACAACTTGGTTTTTAAACAATAACTAGCCTGGATGTTTGTGTTATCACTGATTGACTCAAACAAATGCATAATATTCCGTAACGTCCAAAATTATGCCAGACCTCGAATAGTGATGATATTGCACTTAAAGTCATAGACACTCATACCCAACCCGAATGAGCTTGTTTCCTATGCCCAAGTTAGGAGACTGAGTGATCACAGACTGCCTATCCTATGATGCTTTCCAAGTCCAAGTCTTGAAAGGAAGATCAATGTTCAAAATATCCCGGGTTGACAATAAGATTGTCGCCCTTAGATACAGTATATGTTTTGCCCAAATTATGTCACTGCAAATCTCAAAGTGTCTTAAAATACGGACTTTCCCTCAAAAATTCTTTTTGAACCCTCTCCCACTTGGGAAAGCAGTCCAAAATGGCAAACAGAAATTATCGAAAACAAAATTTGTTGATATTAATACGCATGGTTCTCTGTGCCGAGAATAACGAATATGATTGAAATAAATAGGTAACGATTCTAAATAAAACTGTTTCGAATATAATAAATAGCATAATCAACTTGTTATTTTTGATATGAAAAATCTCTCACTTGAATACGTTGTTTTGCGTTAGAAAAACTCGTCCTTTGGACTTGTTTTTCAATGCCTAACGACGCATTCTCACGAGAGATTTTTATAGTAAAAATAACCAGTTTATTATCCTCTATATAAATTAGTCCAGCTTGTCAACAATCCTTTAAAGTATTGGTTATTGATTATTTATATCATTTTATTTGATTGTTTGTCTCTGGGATAAGATTGTCAATTTTTTGCTAATCTTGTAAGTGTATACATAGATGGGTCAGTGTGAAGTATTTTGATAGGCAGTTACAACTGACATATAGGAACAGTGAGGGCTGTTAAACCTATAACTCAACGAAGAAATTTTAGACAGGTTCCAATTTAAAGAAGTTGCGGATGGCAATTTGAGGGTAAATTGAGATACTGTTTCAAGTGTCTATACATTGTATAAAAACTTAGAATAGTATCGCATTACACATGAATTTTTAATTGATGAAATTTTATAATTCTTCATGATTTTAGGTAGATGACAAGCAATTTCTTCATTTTCCAGAAAGTTTTCAAAAGAAAAATTCTTTGATGCATATAAAATTTGATTGTGTGGGATGGGTTATCAACACACAGGGCTAAACTATCGGTTACAAAGATGAAACAAGGACAACATGAGAAAAAAAATCAAATAAACTTGTTTTGAAACATAAAAATGTCACTAAGTGGCAAATCAAACTCCAATCAAGGAAACATTTCTATGCGACCTTCTTGAAGAATATAGAGCCTTTTAACCCTAGTCATGCTGTATAAAATCCATTCTGGAATGACATAAGATCAAAGGGCTGAAAGCACTTGTATTACTTATTTTCCAATTATTAAAATTTCTTTTGAAAATTAATTTCTTAAACAACTCCAACAGGAAAAGTTAAAAAAGGTGGTGTAGACTAAGATCAGACTGCACTTATGTGCAGGCTGATCTTTGTCTATACCTCCTGCCAAAACCGAAAGATTCTGGGTTCAGCATGTCAAGGGTTAACATACAGGAAGACTCCCTATTTGACCTTTTTACTGTGTAACCTGCAATTTGCTACTTTGCTTTTGTGTCTTCCTTAACATTATTAAATTATCAGTGTGTAAAAATTTTTGGTGGAGTGCTAATTGTAAGTTATAAAAGGAAAAAAGAAAATCGAAACTAACATTCGATTCTTTTTGCATATCACTATTATTACAAATGAAGTACTACTTGCTGTTTCAAAGATATAGTTTGAATTTTAGAGGTGAAAGGTTGTTTGATTCGGTGGAATTGCTATTCACTTATATGTACACTTTAAACCGCGGGTAGTGAATTTACTCAGCAATGCTAGGTCATAACTAACAGACAAAATCCAGAGTTTGTTTCCATGTATTTACTTTACTCCTCTGAACGAGATTCTTTCTTGATTTGAGAGTAACTTATTTTTCTCATTTGTACAGTATGTTTCAAGCTGAAGTTGTAAATAATGTAAATGATATTTCATATTTTTTCAGTTTGTGGTCTATCCATATATGATCAAGCTATTAGTGATCGTGTTTCCACGGGGAAGGAGTTAAGGCCTGGATAATTCCCATGGCCTGTCAACATGCTCAATGTAAGTGGAAGTCCATCTATTTCATCTAGACTTTGCTTCTTATTGACCAATCGCTGGCCAAGCCCACATACTTTGTTTGCTCCACCCATTGACACTGACAGGAACATCCAATTCAATTTTAAATGGTGTTGTCATGTAGAATTTATAGCCAGTAGCATGTAACAAAAAGGTAAAATGATTGGTTGGCAATCTTAAAGTTGTAACTGCAGCTGGAATTTTTCTCTCACCAATGGGTGTATCATCATTGACCTAAGTGGAATGACAGCTGTAGGCTAGGAAAGGATGTAATGGCAGTACTGGTGAGAGATATACCAGGAATCTATTGTAAGTTGCTCCAGCTTCCACAATATTACTGGAGAAATTTTAAAAAGGGTATTAAACCTCATTACAAGAGGACCATGATGGTCCTATATCGCTCCCCTGAGCATGATTGCTCGAGGCTTTATGATATAATATTCAAAATATCAAAGCCCAACACCTAATCATTTTGGAGAAGAAGATTTTTTGAAGATTTTCTCCTTTAATCCTAGGTATAGAGAAATCCCAATCATGTTAAGCTAATTTCAAGAGTACTGTAATTCTTTGAAGTAATAAAGCAGAGGGTCAATAGGCATTAAAACATACCAAATATCAAAGCTCTAGGCCTAATGGTTAAGAAGGAGAACATTGTCTATGATATCCTTCTTTATTCCTTTCTGGGATTACACAGAAAAGGTCTTAATTTCAGAATACAACAATTCTATGAAGTATTTTAGTACAGGGTCAATAGGTATTATTACCCACCAAATATCAAAGCTCTCGGCTTTATGGTTTTGGAGAAGAAGATTTTTAAAGATTTCCTTCTTTAAATCTATGTAAAACCAGGAATCACACAGAAAAGGGCTAATTTTCAGAATACAGTAATTCTTTGAAGTTTTTTGATAGAGGGTCAAGAGATGATGATTCATACAAAATATCAAAACTCTAGGCCTCATGGTTTTGGAGAAGAAGATTTTTAAGTCTTCCTTCTTTATTTCTATGTAAAATCAGGGATCACACAGACGGGGCTAATTTTCAGAATACAGTAATTCTTTGAAGTATTTTGGTAGAGGGTCAAAAGATGATGATTCATACAAAATATCAAAGCTCTAGGCCTTATGGTTTAGAAGAAGAAGATTTATAAAGATTTCCTTCTTTATTTCTATGTAAAATCAGGGATCGCACAGAAAGGGGTTTATTTCAGAATACAGTAATTCTTTGAAGTATTTTGGTAGAGGGTCAATAATGATGATTTGTACCAAATATCAAAGCTCTAGGCCTAACGGCTTGGGAGGAGAAGATTATTTAGCATACCTGAGCACCAAGTGCTCAAGTGAGCTATTGTGATCACCTTTCGTCTGGCATCCGTCAGTTGTGCGCAGTGGGTTGTGTGTCGTGCATCTTCTGTCAACAATTTCTTTAAACTACATCTCCTCCCAAACCACTGGTCCAATTTAAACCAAATTTGGCAGCAATGTTCCTTAGGTAGTCCCCTTCAAAAATAGCTAAAAGAATTGAAATCAGTTAAAAAGTCTGGTTGCCATGGCAAAAAAAGTGAAATTTTAAAATTATCTTTAAAAATCTTCTCCTCCTGACCCAGAGAGTGTAGAGCCTTGATATTTTGCCTAAATCATCAGTATATTGACCTCTTTCAAAATTGTTAAAATCATGATTCTTGGGTCCCCAGGGGGATGGGGTTTATAAAGAAATAAAGAACAATTTTTAAATGACATCTCCTCTCAAACCACTGGGTCAATTTGAACCAAATTTGGCAGAAATGTTCCTTAGGTGGTCCCCTTCAAAAATAGCTAAAAGAATTGAAACCTGCTAAAAACTCTGGTTGCAAAACATGGCAACAAAAGCTTAAAGAATTGAAATCCATTAAAAAACTCTTGTTGCCATGGCAACAAAAGTGAAATCTTAGAATAATCTTTAAAAATCTTCTCCTCCTGACCAAGATGGCGTAGAGCCTTGATATTTTGCATGAAGCATCAGTATATTGACCTTCTCCAGAATAGCAAAAATCATGATCCTCGGGTCCCCAGGGGCCAAACCCCAGGGGGGTGAGGTTTATATAGAAATAAAGAACAATTTTTTAAATGACATCTCCAAAACCACTTGGCCGATTTGAACCAAATTTGGTAGAAATGTTCCTCAGGTGCTCTTCCTTAAAAAAAGCTTAAAGAATTGAAATCCATTAAAAAACTCTTGTTGCCATGGCAACAAAAGTGAAATTTCATAATAATCTTTAAGAATCTTCTCTTCCTGACCCAGAAGGTGTAGAGCCTTGATATTTTGCATGAAGTATCAGTATATTGATCTCTTACAAAATAGCTAAAATCATGATTCTTCAGTCTCCAGGATTTGAGCTGGGATGGGGGGGGGGGGTTATAGGCATGAAGCATCAGTTTACATACTTCTTTCTTATTTCTGAAATTTTAACCCATTGATCTAGAGAGAGGAAAAAGATTTTTCCTTCTTTCAAATCAGTACTAAAGCCTTTGAATTTGTAATTTAGACTTTTGGATCCCCAGGTTCATAGTCTTTATATGTAAGTGTGGCCCACTTGTTTCATAATGCTAACCTTAACATAAAATTAGACTGTTGAAAGAAAAAGAGCCTTTATCTCAAGTGAGCGCCTCAGGGCCAACGGCCCTGTTTTTAAGTTTTTTCACTCAGTTGCCATGGAAACCAGAGTTCTTCATGGATTTCAATTCTTTGAAGTATTTTGAAAGAGCATGACCTAAGGATCATTTCTGTGAAGTTTGGTTGAAATTCCATGGTGAGTTTAGGAGGAGAAGATTTTTTGTAATTGTGAACAGACGGTCGGATGGACAGACAGACATCCCGACGATGACGGATCACAATAGCTCCCCCAGAGCTAAAAAGAAACAAATGAACAAAATACATGTACATGTAGTGGCTTGCTATAAATCATGTTCATGGAAGTATGCAAAATTAATCAGCCTATTAAATTGCTTGAATCAAATTTATGATTTGAATTGTAATACCCCTACCATATCTGTTTGTCTTGAAACTTAATACAATTATTGCCAATGACCTATAAAAGTGCCCTATTCTTTTATGGGTCATATATGTCAAAGGTCAAGTTCAAAATAATTAAATTTTGCTTAAAAACACTTCCGTGCTCTAAATCAAGAACCAATTGACCTTCCATTTTGAAACTTCATACAATGTTTGCCAATGACCCAAGAAATTGCCCTATTGTTTTGGGGTCAGGTAGGTCAAAGGTTAAGGTCAAAATTATTGAACTTTGGTTGAAAACCATCTCCTTGCTCTAACTCATGAACAACTTAGACGTAACCCCCAGAAACTTTGAACACATGTTGTCCAGGACACAAGAATGTGTCCAATTTTTTTTGTTATGTAGGTCAAAGGTCTAGGTTACAATTGAACTTTTTGTCTGATGTAGATTAAAGTCAACTGTGCTACTTCAGTGGCAAAGTGCAAGGGGGTATAAGTCCACTTTGCAACAACTCTAGTTTGCATTTGGAAAAATAAAAAATGCCATGCCAATTTTTATTTTCCACATTTGTTTTCAAGGTAACCAGTGTTCAAATTTAATTGTACATAGATGTACAAATTTACTATTTAAGGCATTTTTTATTCGTTTTAAATCTTTTAAATTTTTTAAATGCTCTGAAATCTGGTGTTGGGATTGAAATCAAGGGACTGGAAGCATTAAATATGGGTCAATATTTCTTTAAGAAAATTAATTTCTCCAGACAACTCTGGCTTAAACAGGACAAGCAGTTGGTGTATACAAAGATCAGACTGCACTTATGTTTGGGCTGATTTTTAGCTCACCTGAGCACAAAGTGCTCATGGTGAGCTTTTGTGATCGTTGAATGTCTGTCGTGCGGCGTCAAATATTGAAGTGTTTACTCTAGAGTCCACGGTTTTGACCCAATCTTCATGAAACTTGGTCAGAATAATTGTTAGGTCATGAGGATGAACCCTATTGATTATTGGAGGGTTTTATTTGAAAACACAGGAAAGGGGCCTTAATGACAATTTCTTTGTTCACTGCAGAGGCAACAAATATGGTTCTATCTTCATGAAACTTTGCTAGAATAATTATTAGGGCATAAGGATGAACCCTATTGATTATTAGAAGGATCTTTTTGAAAACACAGGCAAAGGGGCCTTAATGACAATTTCTTTGTTTACACTCAAGAGGCTACAATTTTGGCTTAATTTTCATGAAACTTGGTCAGAATAATAATTGTTTGATCGTGAAGATAAACCCTATGGATTATTGGAGGATTCTACTGGAAATCACAGGAAAAGGGGCCTTAATAACAATTTCTTTGTTTACACTCTAGAGGCCATGATTTTTGCTTAATCTTTATGAAACTTGGTCAGAATAGTTGTTAGGTCATAAGCATGCCCCCTATTGATTATGCAAAGGTTCTATCAAAACACAGGAAAAGGGGCCTTAATGACAATTTCTTTGTTTACTCTCTAGAGGCCACAATTTTGGCTTAATTTTCATGAAACTTGGTCAGAATAATAATTGTTTGATCGTGAAGATAAACCCTATGGATTATTGGAGGATTCTACTGGAAAATACAGGAAAAGGGGCCTTAATAGCAAATTCTTTGTTTACACTCTAGAGGCCACGATTTTTGCTCAATCTTCATGAAACTTGGTCAGATTAGTTGTTAGGTCATAAGGATGTCCCCTATTGATTATGCAAAGGTTCTATCAAAACACAGGAAAATGGGCCTTAATGACAATTTCTTTGTTTACAGTCTAGAGGCCACAATTTAGGCTCAATCTTCATGAAACTAGGCCAGAATAATTATTAGGGCATGAGGATGAAGCCTATTGATTATGGAAAGGTTCTTTTGAAAAACACAGGAAAAGGGGCCTTAATAACAATTCTTTGTTTACACTCTAGAGGCCACGATTTTTGCTCAATTTTCATGAAAATTGGCCAGAATAATTGTTTAGTCACAAGGATGAACCCTATTGATTATAGGAAGGTACTTTTGGAAAACACAGGAAAAAGGGCCTTAATGACAATTTCTTTGTAAATGCTCTAGAGGTCATCATTTTGGCTCATTCGTTTGTAAATGCTCTAGAGGTCATCATTTTGGCTCATTCGTCATGTAACTTGGTAAGAATACTTGTTAGGTCATAAAGATGAACCTTATAGATTATGGGAAGGTTCTATAGGATAACACAGGAAAAGGGGCCATAATGACAATTTCTTTGTTTACAATAGAAGTCACAGTTTTGGCTCAATCTTCATGAAACTGATTATAGTTATTTGTCTCTAGTTGCGTTTTTTTAACAGCAGACAGTTTAGGTGAGTGATCTAGGACCATCATGGTCCTCTTGTTTTGTCTATAACTTCTGCAAAACAGGAATATTCCTGGTTTAGCATGATAACTTAACCCATTTCCACACAATCCCTCATTTTGTAACCCGAAGAAAAAAGCTGTGGAAAAACATTGTGCTCAAAAAGACAAAGAATTTTAAAATTTCATCAACTAAACACTGTTTTCTGAAACATTTTTGAATTTAGGCCAGTCTAGAAATGTGTCATCTTGTAATGGGTTACACTATGTTTTGTGGTAATTGGTTAAATGTTGGGTATGTTTCAACAAGAAGTACAGATTGTCCTGGTGAAGATGTATCACAGGTAAACAAACACTATCAATCTGAGGTCATCGAACATTCACAGTACAATCAAAATGTTTAATTCAACAATGACATTGAAATAATTAGGCTTAACAAGCCAATCAAGTTTTGGCGAACTATTCAACCAATATGCCTTCAGCCCGCAGCTTATTATGACATCTGGTTTTTTGACAGATGTAAAAAAAAAAAGGACGGATGCTGTTAGTTATGTGGCAGGCTGTGGTGAAGGCTGGATGATTAAAGACAAAAGTTAATGGTGAGAAACTTTCATTCCTCCCCAAAATGCATCCCCACACAATGACTTTGATCTTGGTCTACACCTCCTGCTTGTACTTTTCCTGTCAGAGTTGATTATGAATTTGATTTCTAAAAGAAATATTTATTTTCGAAAAAACAAGTTCTATCAGTTCTTTCAGTCCTTTGATTTTACAGCAATTGAGTTAGGTAATTTATTCAGCATGACAAGTGTTAAGCTTGTAATAGGTTAAGACAATAGACTGTATCTTTAATTACCCATTCCCCCATAATGACACTCTTGGATGCCCCGTCAAGAAAGACAACTAGGAAAACACTGTGTAAAATGAAGAAATTGCTTGTGATGTTATTACACCCACAGAGTTTTAAAAAAAAAAGCTAAAATTTCATAAACTTTTGTCATCTGCAAATCCTCCCAATTTGGGTTGGTCTAAAATTTTGCCATCTGGTAATGGGTTAAGAAGATGTGCTTATACTGTTTTGCCTCTGTCTGCCTGTAACTATTTTTTGTTACAATATTCTTAGAAGCGATATCACAGAGACTATAAGCATGTTTTTTTGCATCAGCTAGACTGAATTCACTGGTCCGTCCATTATCAACTTCCTGGTAATTTTCATGCCCCACATCAATGTGAAATCTCTTTATAAAAAGACCCACATTGTTGTCTTCAAGCACAATACAATATCAATGGGGAGAAAAAAGATATGCACTAATTTTCTCTCTGACATCAAATCTTTCGATTTCTTATTAAAGTGATAAATAAGGCAGTAATGGAGCAGGATGAAATTTTTGTTTTCTAGTAAAAGGCTAACAAAAGCAACTACTGATTATTGCAGGATGTCCAAATACTGTTTGATTAAAAAGACGCATGTGCTGAAAAATATGAAGGAGAAGTCTAGCTCACAGAAATCATGTTTTGTGCTGGATTTGAGGTTTGTACTATTTTTAGGTCACCTGACCGAATGGTCATGGTGACCTATTGCAATCATCGTTTGTCCGTCGTCGTGCGTCGTGCATCGTCTGTCATCGTCCGTCGTCTGTCGTCCGTTAACTTTTAAACATTTTCATCTTCTTCTCAAGAACTACTGGGCGGATTTCAACCAAACTTGGTAGAAAGCATCATTGGGGGATGCCAATTCAAGTTTGTGAAAATAGGGGTTCTGGGGGTCATAGGGGCCCAAATAGGGGCCAAAAAGGGGTAATTTTTGGTACTTCTTTAAAAATCTTCTTCTAATAAACCGTTAATGCCAGAGCTTAAATATTCTGTGTGCATGACAACTAGGACAGGTATATTATAAATTGTGTAATTCATGTCCCTGGGGTCATGTATGGGGCCACACCCAGAGGTCAAAGTTCATCATGTTAAAAAATTCACATTTTCACCTTCTTCTGATTAAGTACAAAGCCAATTTCAAACTAACTTGGTGAAAAGCATCATTTGGTACTGATTATACAGATTTGTGAAAATTAAAAGGCTGGAGGTCAGGGGTGCCTAAAATGGGGACCAAAAGGGGGTCATTTTTGGTAACTTTTAAACATTTTCATCTTCTTCTCAAGAACTACTGAGGGGATTTCAACCAAACCTTTTTCTAATTCTTTCAAACAAAATCACTTGTCTTGGTGCTCTTTTACTCAGGTGACCATTAAGGCCCACTTGGCCTCTTGTTCCTGTCATCATTTCTTTGTCAGATGACAAAATAGAGCCTTGTTCCACAATTGATGGATTGCTGGCCACGCCCACTGACTCTGCAGGCCACGCCCACTGACTCTGCAGGCCACGCCCACTGACTATACAGGCCACGCCCACTGACTGAGACTGTAAGTTCCATTTTGATATTGAATGGTGTTATTATCCCCTGCCGTTTCGGCGAAGGGGATATAGTAATGGTCTCAGTCCGTCCTTCCGTCCCTACGTCACTAAACTTGTCCAGAGCATATCTCTGAAAATATAATTGCACAACTCTTGCTTGTATAATTTTGGAGTTATTGCCCTTTGTTGTTTTAAAGACTTATTTGTCCTGAGCATATCTCTGAAAGTATAATAGCTATTATCGAACTCTTTGAGAAGAAATGCAGTGCATAAGAAGCCTAAATCTAACTGGCTTCAGTTTACTATCAAGCTTTTACGATGGGGGATGGCCATGTCCGACATGGCTCTTGTTTTACAAAATTTAAAGGCAGTACCATGTTAATAAAAAAGGCAAGTGATGGTTTCTTTCAACTTTCTGGGTAGAAAACATTGTAGGAAATGAAGAAATTGCTTGTTGCAAGCAATCTTCATTTTACACAATGTTTTCCTAATTTTTAGCGATTTTGTAGGACAAAACCAGTATTACAAATCGATCAATGGGAAACAAGTTTTCATGCATTTCCGCTAATTTCCACGCAAGCTCATAAACTTGAAATGAAAATCTATGTGATGGCCTCCATCTTGGTTCATCCCTGGTGAAGAGAAAATTTACTCACTGAATCCCAAAAGCCTCCTTTTTGTCCAAGGAAAATTGTTTAAAACTTTGACTTAATATATCATGGTAAATTGTCTGAATGAGAGAAATAATTTACTCATGTTTCAAGATAGAATCTAGGTCAGTGGTTAGTGGTGCTAGCTAGTACATGTACACAAACTCCTAATCCTGTCTGTAAGTGTTTTGACCTGGCAGGGCTGAACAAATTTACCCTAATTGCCCTATTGTTTTTTGGTCACATAGATCAAAGGTCACAATTTAAAGTGGTTTTAAACCCCGTTCAAACAATCAATCACAATTAAACTTTGAAAACATTTTCCTTACTCTATCTCGTAAACCATTTGACCTAGGACTTTGAAACTTTATACAGATGTTATCAATGATAACCTTTTGTTTTTTGCAACAGGTCAAAAGTCATGTGACAAAATGCTGGTGTGGGGTGTGTTTGTGTGTTATAAGACAGCTTTGCAACAATTCTAGTGATTAAGGTGATATGTCCTTGATAGAGATAGTCTAAAAGATAAAAAAAGAAAAGCTGACAAGATGTAGCATATATTCCACTTGAATTTGAAAGATCATTGGGTCTATCTAAAAATGGTAAATATCATCTGTTAAAGTCATACCTCAGCTGACTGTTAAAGGGGATGTTACAGTTAACCCATAACTAAACAAAACAAGAGGACCATGATGGTCCTAAATTGCTCACCTGAGGCATCTGCATATTACAGTACTTTTTTGTATAAAAAATACACAACTTGAGCAAAATGAATAAAACAAATATAAGACTTTGGGCTTTGTACAAAACAATCCAGTAATGCTTTACAATAAAAATGAATGCCTTTAGCTTTATAGTTTAATTGATTACCAAACTATCCCAGAATTAGTCACCCTCAGGGAAAAAGGTTTAAAAAAGCATAGTGAGAAAGGGAGTGACAAGCCATTTCTCCATTTCTATTTAAGAAGAATTCTTTCAATGTGATTTTAGGCAATTTTCAATCCCAGGAGCAGAGACATTTTTTATCCTAAGAGCATATTTTCCTGTAACATAGTACAAAATTATTCAGTCATGCTACATACCAAATATGAAAGCCTTTCACCTTATAAGAAGACTTTCGAAGTTGCTCTAATTGGATGTTTTCCAAAATTTTGGACCTCTGGGGCAGTGCCATGTTTTATCCCAGGGCTAAGATTTTAGCTAACGTAGTAGAGAACCATCTGGTTATGCCATATATCAAATATGAATGCCTTAGATTTTGTAGATTGGGAGGAGAAAACTGTTGAATATGGTCTAATTGAGCATTTTTACGAACTTTGACACCCAGGGAAGGGGTGTTTTTTTAAGCTAGAGGCATAATTTAATCAAAATTGATAGATAATAGCCAGGCTATGCTACACTCAAAATATAAAACCCCTCTGCCTTAAAATGAAATTTTTTTTTAACATACTCAAATTTTGCGTTTTTCCCATTTTTTTACCCTTAGTGCAGGGCCGTTTTGGATCCTAGGAGGACAACTTTTAGTGATATAGTACAAAACCATCTAGTTATGCTACATATCAAATATGAATATCCTAGACCTTACAGTTTAAGAGGAGAAGTATTTTGAAATTGCTCTTATTAAGCAATTTTCCAAACTTCAGACCTCAGGGGTGGGGACATTTTTGACACCAGAGATCAAATATTTAAAACTTGGTGGAGAACCATTTTCAGCTCTATACAAAAAATAAAAACCTTTGGCCTTGAAGTCTATGAAAAAAACAACAACAAAGATTTACAAAAATTTCCCATTTTCATATGCCGCAGTTACAAGACTTTTTCACGGAATGAAATTCTTTTAACAACTTTAAAAGAGCTTCACCCAATGAACATCCCTGCAAAGTTTCAGCTTGATTGGCCTACTAGTTTAGGAGGAGAAGATTTTTAAAGATATTTAAAGAATTACTAAAGATTCCAATTTTCAAATGCCGCGGCAACTAGAGTTTTTGATACAAACAAGTTCTTTTAACAACTTTTGAAGAGCTTCACCCAAGGAACATCCCTGCAAAGCTTCAGCTTGATTGACCTACTGGTTTAGGAGGAGAAGATTTTTAAAGAAATTGTTGACAGACGGACATGCGGACGGACGACGGACAACGACTGAACACAATAGCTCACCTCGCACTTTGTGCTCAGGTGAGCTAAAAAGTTGCCTTAAATTGACACTTTTTGAGGCCCTTCGAGAAAAACAGATGAGAAAACATAGGGAAGAATGAAGAAATTGCTTGCATCAAGGAGTTTCTTCATTTTACACAATGTTTTCTACTCAGAAGTTTATAAATCTAAAATTTCATAAACTTTGAATTTTTGTCTGCAGCTTCTCTCATTCAGTGTAAAATTTCTTCATGTGGTGATGGGTTAAGACAGGTCCAAATTGACCAATTACAGTTGTCATTCAAGAAACCAATCAAATCATGAAAAAGCTGTGGTAAACACGTTTCAACCTTTTTGTTTCATGCTACTTGCTATAAATTTTGCAAAATAACGCTGTTTAAAATCGAAGAGGCACTTCCTGTCTGAATCAATGGGTGTGGCAAATAGAGTAAGTGGAGGTACCAGCAATTGGTCAATTGAGAGGAGTTGTACATAACATTTTAAAAATGGACAAACCTTTTGTAACATATAGGGTAAAAAATATCCAAAGAAATAAGAAAATAATGGTTACCAGCATATTCTTTTCTTTCCCAATTATTTTCCTTAGTATTTTTTTCTTCATTGTAAAAAGAAACTGTGGAATGTTAGTGCAGTAATTCTTAACCCATTACCAGACGTCCTCATTTTAGACTGATTTAAATTGAAAGGAGTTGTAGACAACAAATAAAAGCTTATGAAATTTTGGACTTTTTAGCTCATCTGAGCACTATTGTGATCACCTTTTGTCTGGCGTCAGTCGTGCGTCATCTGTCAACAATTTCTTTAAATGACATCTCCTCCCAAACCACTGAGCCAATTTGAACCAAATTTGGCAGAAATATATCTTAGGTGGTCTCCTTTAAATATAGCAAAAAGAATTGAAATCCGTTAAAAACTCTGGTTGCCATGGCAACAAAAGTGAAATTTTAAAGTAAAATTAAAAAATCTTCTCCTACTGACCCAACCCTACTGTGGGGTTTATATAGAAAGAAATATGAAATAAAGAACGATTTTTAAATGACATCTCCCCCAAAACCACATTGCCAGTTTGAACCAAATTTGGCAGAAATGTTGCTTAGGTGGTCCCCATAAGCTAAAAGAATTGAAATTTGCTAAAAACTCCTGTTGCAATGGCAACAAAAGTGAAATTTTAAGATAATCTTAAAATTCTTCTCCTACTGACCCGTAAGGCATAGAGCCTTGATATTTTGCATGAAGCATCAGTATATTGATATCTTACAAAATGGCTAAAATCATGATCCTCCGGTGCCCTTGGGCAGAGCGGGGGAGGGGGGAGGGGGTTATAGGCATGAAGCGTCAGTCCACAGACTTCTTTCTTATTGCTGAAATTATAACCCATAGATCCAGAGGGAGGAAAAGCTTTTTCCTTCTTTCAAATTTGCCCTAAAGCCTTCCAATTTGCAATTTTGACTTTTAGATCCCCAGGTACATAGTCTTTATATGTAAGTGTGGCCCACTTGTATCATAATCCAAACCTTAACATGAAATTAGACTGTTGAAAGTAAAAGAACCTTTTGGAAAGAAAACATTGTGGATAATGAATAAATTGCTTGTTAAAAGCAATTTCTACAATTTCAACAATGTTTACTAAAGCTTTTTTCTTGGGGGTGTCTAAACCAATCTATTTTAATTTCTCTGGTTTTTCTAGCAAAAGTTATCTGGAGACACCTGCAGCAGTGACAGTAGTGGTGCAATGATTATGACAGACGACAAATGATGATATCAGACTGGGATCGTCTCATGGGAAGGGATGTGACGCTGGCAACTATGGGGTGTATACGAACGTTGGAGTATTCTACAACTGGATTAGAGACATCACAAATTTTGATACAGAGGAAGTCGAAAACTATCTGAAAGATTAAAAAGGACATTTTTGAATATTACTTATCACTTAGTGTTAGCAGACATTTATTAGATATTGCAATGCATAGACATTGCATTTAAAGCTATACATGCAGAACACAAACCACATGATATATTCCATGTCTTTTATATCTTTCTTGTAACATACTTATTCAAACTTAACTTTTGTCATGCTGTCATGCTGAATTAAAATTCCATAACTCTAGATGCATTTTGTCCACTATCCAGCACCCAACAGCCTAGCGTAGGCACCTGTAGACAGTGCTCGTGTTTATTTACAATGGCAATCCGTCAATTGGGGGATATATGTAGCCTTTTGACGCCCCAGTTCTATTGACATTATACTAAAAGAATTAAAATCTGTTGAAAATGTGGTTGCCGTGCCAACAAAAGTGATATTAAACTCATTCCCACAAAATCCCTTTCTTTTATGTGGCTTAACCCTTTCCTGTTTTGCAAAATTTTAGACCCATCCAAATTCATAGGTTTTGAAGACGAAAATTGAAAGTTGAAATTATTGGAAATATAACCATTTAGTAGGGTAGAAAATATTGTGGAAAAAGAAGAAATTGTTTGTTACTCAATTATAAAACTACAGGGACGTAAAAACCAGGGATTAACCAGGAAAGGGTTAAGAAAAAGGCTTTGGAAAACATCATGAAAAATGAAGAAATTGCTTATATAAAGCAAATTCTTCATTATCAACACTGTTTTCTATCAAAAACTGAAAAATTTAAAATTCAATTTACTTGAATTCTATAGCTCCTCAATTTGAGCCGGATTAAAAAAATTATTTTTTTTTTCGGGGGGGGGGGGGGTTGAATAAAATCTTTAAAAATCATATCCTCCGGACTTAGAAAGCATTAGGCCCTAATATTTAGCATGAATCAAAAGTTCATTGATCTTTATCTAAATTGCTGAAATCATTACCCTCTGGTCTCTAAGGGCAGGGCCCTAGGGGGTGGGGCCTAAATAGAAATAAAGATGGATTTTTTAAAACGACAACTCTTCTCAAATTACAGGGCCAATTTCAACCGTAGGTGGTCCCTTTTAAACATTTCTAAAAGATTTGAGATCTTTAAACTCCAGTTGTCATAGCAACATAAGTTCATTTTGAAAAAAAGTCTTCTCCAGACCCAGTTGGCCTTGATCCTCAAAGGAAAAGAGCGTTATCTCGGGTGAGCATGGCACTAGGGCCAATGATCCTCTCATTTTATAAAAAAAAAAGGTATCAAACAACATTTCTAGTGGCAAGAATAACTGACAAATAATCTTAGAAAGAATATTACTTGTTTTCAAAAATGTGTTCACTATGGCTTCTGTTATATGAGATTATTCGTTTATGATGCTGCGTTTTAAAAATGTTTAATTTTAATATGTAATCTAATTTCTTTCACAGAATAATTTGGCTTGTAATCGTAGGAGAATCATAGGTGGCATGGACCCCCTATGCCAACCTAAAGTGATTAAAGATCACATTCTTTTATGCTACAAACAAGAGGCCCATGAGGGCCTGAGACGCTCTACTGGTTATCAAGTTTTCCGTTAAAGAAATCTGATATTTAAGGAAGTTAATTACTCAAAGAAGAATGCATAAAGAAAAAAAAAGACTTTATCCCCTTTATTATTTTGAGCAACAATCCTCAAGGCCCCTTTTCCCGTGTTTCAAGAGGGATCCACTCCATTTCCAAAGAAAGTTACCTTATGACCCTACAATCATCCTGTGAAATTTTCATCAGAATCTGACAATAATTGTGGACTTTATCACATACACAAGAATGTTTTGAATGATAATCTGTAAAGCCCCTTTCCTGTGTTTCGAATGCCACAATTATTCCATGCATCTTTAAAGAGAATCCAATAAAACTGTTGACCTTATTGTGCTAACAAAGATATTAAAATCAAGTTCTCATAGGGCCCCTTTTTCCGTGATATTCTACTGTTGGTTTTAGCATTCTGAGAAAGTTAACAGTGAATCCGATGAAATATGGGGACTTCAATATGTTTACTAGAATATTTAAAAAAAAAAATTCATATGGCCCCTTTTTACATAATACTTGATGGATTGTACCCAGTTCTGAAAAGAACCATTTAAGTATTTGTACAATCATTCTGTGAAATTTTGAAGTGAATCCGGTGAAATCAAGGGACATCATTGTGTTAACCAGAATATTTAAGAAAGTTTTTCATTAGGCCCCTTTTTATGTGACACTTGCCATAATCAGATCCATTGTCAAAATCAACAATTGTAAGGATGGTACAATCAATCTGTGTAATCTGTGAAATTTATTGTGTTAATGAGTTTATAGTGAAATCTTCATAGGGCCCCTTTTCCCATGATACTTTACAGAACAAACCAAATTTCAAAAGGAACAATTCTAATGAAGGTACAATCATTCTTTAAAAGTTAAAGAGAATCAATGAAAACAGTGGACTGAATAGTGTCAAGAACTTTTGTAATAAAATTTTCACAAGGCCCCTTTTCCCGTGAAATCAGACCCAATGTACAATCCTAATGATAGTTTAACCCTTTCCCGTTCAAATACGGATTTTCCGATCCTTTGATTTTATACTAGAGAAAACATTGTGGAAAAAGAAGAAATTACTTGTAACAAGCAATTTCTCCTTTTTCCACAATATTTTCTACCACATAGGATGTTTTAATTTCAAATAGCTTCCGGTTTTCATTGTCGTCTGCAAACTCTTTCGATTCGGACTAGTCTAAAATTTCCAAAAACGGGAAAGGGTTAAAGAAAATGATAAAGACTGAGGACTTTATTGTGATAATGATGTTTTGTAATACAATTTTCATAAGGTCCCTTTTCTTGTGTCACTTAACTGAACAATCGAAATGATAGTACAATCATTCTATTAAAGTTTGAAGAGATTCTGATAAAGACTGAGGACATTCTTGTGTTAATGAGGATTTGGTAATAATTTTTCATACAGCCCCTTTTCCTTTGATACTAGACAGATCAGGCCCAATTTGGAAAGAAACAATCCTTATGATGGTACAAACATTCTGTGAAAGTTTGTACAGAATCTGATGAAAACTGCAGACTTTATCTTGGTGTAAAATTTTTGAAATAAAATTTTCATAAGGCTCCTTTTCCTTTGATACTTGAAGGATCAGGTCTCATGTCAGCATCAACAATCGTAAAAATATTATTGTACGATGGTTCTGTGAAGGTTTGAAGTAAATCCAATGAAAGCTCTGGACTTGGTTACAAAGATTATAGATAAAATTCTCTAAAGGCCCCTTTTCCCATGATACTAGACAGATCAGGCCTAATTTGAAAAGAAAGAACCCTCATGATGGAACAATCATTCTGTGAAAGTTTAAACAGAATCTGATGAAAACTGTTGACTTAATTGTGGTTCAAGGATTTCAAAATTAAATTTCATAATGCTCCTTTTTCTGTGATGCTTGACAGATTAGGTCTAATGTCAACATCATTTTTATTTTGCAATTAATATGTGAATGTTTGAAGAAAATCCAATGAAATCTCTGGACTTGGTAAAAGGATTTATAAATGAAATTTTCATAAGGCCCCTTTTCCCATGTTTCTTGACAGTTCAAACCCTGTTATGGAAAGAATGATCGTTATGACCTTACAATCATTTTGTGAACAAAGCTGTGGGCTTCATTGTGTAAATAGGGATTTTTATGCCCCCACCACTTAATATGGGGGGGGGGGGGAGTGGGCATATAGATTTGCCTTTGTCCATCGGTCCATACTTCCGTCCTTCCTTCCTTTCTTCTGTCCGTCCTTCCGTCCTTCCCAAAATTGTCCCGGGCATATCTCTGAAAGTATAATAGCTATCAATTTGAAACTTCATAGATGGATAGACCTCATTGAGGAGAAGTGCAGTGCACAAGAACAACAACTCTTGCTTGCATAATTTTGGAGTAATTGCCGTTTGTTATTTTAAAGACTTACTTTTTGTCCGGCGCATAACTCTGAAAGTATAATAGCTATCAACTTGAAACTCCATAGGTGGAAAAAACTCATTGAGGAGAAGTGCAGTGCTTAAGAACAACAACTCTTGCTTGCATAATTTTGGAGTTATTGCCCTTTGTTATTTAAAGGACTTACTTTTTGTCCTGAGCATATCTCTGAAAGTATAATAGCTATCAACTTGAAACTTCATAGATGGATAGACCTCATTGAAGAGAAGTGCAGTGCACAAGAACAACAACTCTTGCTTGCATAATTTGGTAGTTATTGCCCTTTGTTATTTTAAAGACTTTTAATTTGTCTGGGGCATATCTCTTGAATAATAATAGCTATCAACTTGAAACTTCATAGGTGGATAGAACTAATTGAGGAGAAGTGCAGTGCTCAAGAACCACAACTCTTGCTTGCATGATTTTGGAGTTATTGCCCTTTGTTATTTTAAAGACTTACATTTTGTCTGGGGCAAATCTTCAAAGTATAATAGCAATCAAGTTGAAACTTCACAGGTGGGTAGACCTCATTTAGGAGAAGTGCAGTGCACAAGAACCACAACTCTTGCTTGCATAATTTGGTAGTTATTGCCCTTGGTTATTTTAAAGACTTACATTTTGACTGGGGCATATCTCTGAAAGTATAATAGCTTTCAACTTGAAACTCGACAGGTGGATAGACCTCATTGAGGAGAAGTGCAGTGCACAGGACCACAACTCTTGCTTGCATAATTTTGGAGTTATTGCCCCTTGTCATTTTAAAGACTTGCATTTTGTCCTGGGCATATCTCTGAAAGTATAATAGCTTTCAACCTGAAACTTCATAGGTGGATAGACCTCATTGAGGAGAAGTGCAGTGCACAATAACCACAACTCTTGCTTGCATAATTTTGGAGTTATTGCCCCTTGTCATTTTAAAGACTTGCATTTTGTCCTGGGCATATCTCTG
This sequence comes from Fragum fragum, assembly GCA_946902895.1. Taxonomy (NCBI): domain Eukaryota; kingdom Metazoa; phylum Mollusca; class Bivalvia; order Cardiida; family Cardiidae; genus Fragum; species Fragum fragum. The sequence goes on from OX336367.1 coordinate 1,287,447, forward strand.
AAAGTATAATAGCTTTCAACTTGAAACTTCATAGGTGGATAGACCTCATTGAGGAGAAGTGCAGTGCACAAGAACCACAACTCTTTCTTGCATAATTTTGGAGTTATTGTGGATTGTCATTATCAAAGCTACCGGTGGGGGAATCTGTGTCAAGTGGACAAAGCTCTTGTTTAATTGAATGGTACAAAACATTTGACGTATGGTACGAAATGACTACAACATGGTACGAAATGGTCATAGCATGCTACGAAACAACCAATACCATGGTACGAAATGACCTATACCCTTGTACGAAATGGTTATGGTACGAAACGTCTGATATTCAGTGAAATATTGTCCCGATTGCCATAATGTTTTGAAATGTTTCTCTTTTTATATAAATAAACTCGTGTTTGGTATGGGGAGATCAGTTGTAGCTAAGAACGGATAAAAACTTACCATATCGGTGGTAAAAAATATATGTCATTATTGTCGCCCATTGTCTTAACATGTTTACAAATCAACTATGAGCTCTTGTCATTGATTAAATTCAATAAAAGTTTAAACCTTGTCATAGCAATAGGAGGTGTTCGACCTTAGATATGGACAAATGCTCTCAAATACTCACTACCTTGTATCCATTCTTTTTCGTTTCATATTGGAGCTGAAAACTTTTCATTGAATCTTGTACTTTTCAATGGCTCTCTTAACAGGTGTAGTTTTCAATAATGTCAAATGTTATCTTGAATCGAGCGTTGCAAAAAGTTGTCGGCCATGACAGATGAAAATATACGCTAATTTTCCGGATTAACGCAAGCCTAACCCTTGCGTACATTTACACAAGATTACTGAAATGGCCTTACTCAAATTCTCATTGCGTACGCAAATCTTTACGAAAATTCCTTGCGTACACTGTTAAGTGAAACGACACCCTGGTTTTTATGCCCCTTTGTTTTTATACTTGAGAAAACATTGTGGAAAAAAAGAAGGAATTGCTTGTTACACAATTTTTCACAATTTTGTCTACCCTACAGAATGATTGTCTTTCAGATAAAGTAAACTTTGAATTGTCGGCTGCAAAACCTTTGAATTTAGACAGGTCTAAATTCTGAAACTAGAGGCACTTGAGCACCTGTATTGCTCCATAGGCATGAATGTGCTGATTAAGCAAATTTTTGCATGAATACAATATAAACTGAATATAAGGAAAAAAATCTAAGTCATTGAAATCTTTGAAATAGTTCTAGAGAACCATTTAAAACTTTTCATTGTTTTTACCAAAGTTAGGTAAAATTCAATAAGTAAAATATTCACTGTATACCATATATGGACATAACCCACCACCATAATAGCAATGTTTTTTAACCAATCAAAATTATATGAAGGAATCTGACAAACAATCATCTGAGAATCATTCCTGTGAAATTTGGTTGAAATCCATCAACAGGTCTCTGAGAAATTTACAAAGTTTTCGGTATATACCATATATGGAAATTAGCCCTGACCATAAAAGCCATATTTTTCATCCAATCAACATAATGTGAAGCAATTCGATAAATGTTCAACTAGGGATCATTTCTGTGAAATCTAACCATTGGTTTCTGGGAAGAAGATTTTTAAAACTTTTACCATATATGGAAGTTAGCCCCACCCATTACAGCCATGTTTTTAATCTGATCAAAATAATGAATGTGAATTCTGTGAAATTTGGTTGAAATCTGTTCGGTACTTTCTGAGGAGAAGATTTTCAAAGCTTTCACCATATATGGAAATTAGCCCTACCCATTAAAGCTATGTTTTTCATCCAGTCAGAATTCTTTGAAGGAATCAGATAGAGGGTCATCCAAGGATCATTTCTACGAAATTTGGTTGAAATCAGTTCTGTACTTTCTGAGAAGAATTTCAAAGGAAAAGTTTACGAACGGACAAACAGACGCACAATGGACACCATACCATGACAATAGCTCTCTGGCTTTCAGCCAGTGGAGCTAAAAAGATTTTCAAAGCTTTAAACATAAAACGAAACTAGCCCCTTCCCTTGAACCCATGTTTTTCATGCAATCAAAATTCTTTGAAGGCATCTGATATAGGGTCATCCAATGATCATTCCTTTAAAATTTGGTGAAAATTCCATGCATCGGTTTTGGAGAAGATTTTTAAAGGTTTCACCATATATAGGAATTAGCCCCGCCCATTAAAGCCATGTTTTTCATCTGATCATAATTCCTTGAAGGAATCTGATAAAGGATCACCAAATGATCATTCCTGTAAAATTTGGTTGAATTTCTGAGAAGATTTTTAAAAATTTCACCATATATGGATATAAGCCCTGCCCATTGAAGAAATGTTTTTCATCTGATCATAATTCTTTGAAGGAATCCAATAAAGGGTCACCAAATGATCATTCCTGTAAAATTTGGTTGAAATCCATGAACAAGTTTCTGAGAAGAAGATTTTTAAAAGTCTCACCATATACGGAAATAAGCCCTGCCAATTAAAGAAATATTTTTCATATGATTAAAAATCTTTGAAGGAATCTGGTAAAGTATAACCAAAAGATCATTCTTGTAAAATTTTGTTGACATCCATCTACTGTTTTCTGAGAAGAAGAATTTTAAAGGTTTCACCGTATATGGAAATAGCCCTGCCCGTTGAAGCCATATATTTCATCTGATTAAAAATCTTTGAAGGAATCTGATAAAGCATCACCCAAGGATCATTTCCGTGAAATTTGGTTGAATTCTGTTCAGTACTTTCCGAGAAGATTTTTAAAGTAAAAGTTTATGGACGCACACACGGAAGGACAGACGCACAACAGACACAACGCCATGACAATAGCTCGCTGGCTTTCAGCCAGTGGAGCTAGAAACAAGAAAGGGTTAATAGCAGCACGAATTCGTCAACATATTTGTTGCAATTAATCAGAAGTTGCTATTAAGTGGAGCTATTTGTTCTTTAGATGAAATATTTGTGCATAAAATCAGTTGCAATTAACCCTTTCCTGTTTTGCAAAATTTTAGACCTGTCAAAATTCTAAGGTTTTGCAGACAAAATTTTAAGTTGATTTTATTTAAAAAAAAATAACCACTCAGTAGGATAGAAAATATTGTGGTAAAAGAAGAAATTGCTTGTTACAAGCGATTTCTTCTTTTGCCACAATGTTTTCTCAATTATAAAATCATAGGGACGAAAAAAACAGGGATTAACCAGGAAAGGGTTAATCAGGGAATTGCTATTTTCTGGGTTGCAATTAAAGGACTCAAGGATCATGATGTGATAAGGTTTTGTAAAGGGTTTAGAGAAAAATAGACAGTGGGTTTTTATAAATCATTATGTCTTTATTACAAAAATAATACGACTAAAATATGAGAACTTATTTCAACTTCATACATTCAATATAAATATGAAAATATTACATTTAACCCGTTCCCACTCAATCCCTCCTTTTTACGCCCCTCAACAAAAAAGCTTTGGAAAACATTGTGGAAAATGAAGAAATTGCTTGGGACAAGCAATTTCTTCATTATCCAAATTGTTTTTTATCCCAAAAGACGAAAAAATTCAAAATTCCATGAACTTGAAATTGTCGTCTGCAGCTCCTTTCAATTTGAACTGGTCTAAAATTCCTTTGTGTTGGAATGGGCTAAATAATCCAATGTTGTAACATTATGCTTCTACTTTTGAGATATTACTGAATTCAGGAAAAGGAGTTCAACTCTATTTATCTCGATGAATATCTTCCCTTTAACTATACATTTTTAAAAAATAAAATGTTTTAAATTATTTTTCAAAGGGAGTTTATTCAACCTATTACCTGTCTACCAAAAATCAGACTGGTCCAACTATTAACTATTACTATTAACCCATTTCCAGACAATGGCGCATTTAAACGCCCCTCAGTGTGAAGGCTTTGGAAAACATTGTGGACAAGAGCCGTCAGTGACGGGTTATGCTCCCCGAATAAGTGCTTAATAATTCAGTATACTTTAAATCAACAGTCAAAATTAACTTACAACAGTTTACCATGATATCTTTTGTATGTAGATTATAAAAACATATGGTGAAGGGTTTTTAGGGTAGTAGAGAAAATGTTTAGGACTTATTACTGGGAGAAATGTAAAGATATCACATCAAGTGCCTTTTAACTCTTTCCCACTCAATCTCTCCTTTTTACGCCCATCAACAAAAAAGCTTTTGAAAACATTGTGGAAAATGAAGAAATTGCTTGGATCAAGCAATTTCTTCATTATCCACAATGTTTTCTATTCAAAAAGATGAAAAAATATAAAAGTCCATCACATTGAAATTGTCGTCTGCAGCTCCTTTCAATTTGGACCAGTCTAAAATTCCACTGTGTTGGAATGGGTTAAAAGACATGTTTATTGGACTTATTTCCAACCAGTGTTTGTCACTAGTGAATCAATATAACAGTAGCTCATGCTTAGGCAAAATAAACATTTTCTTTAATGCTTTTTGGTGGATAAATAAAAATTAATGGTAGATTATCACTTGATAAACTCTATGCCAAACCTGTCAATTTTCAAGTGCTTTTGTTCATTTAATCTTTTTTGGCATAATCTAAGCAGAGTATAGAAATATACAAATGATGTTATGCAGAACATAGCATAGCAATCACATGCAAAATGAGGGACTTTTAGAAAATTTGTCCCAAAATTTTCACATTTTGTCTCTTTTTTGTTCAGAAGAAATAGTTTAACCCTTTGGTTTGCTAGTGAGATTGAATATTTTATTTCATGAAAAACAAAATAAATTCACTTTTCATGAAGATATAGCTTTTGTTGTTCTCTAAATGGATATAAATCAATCTCACACTGAAACAAATGATTATCCTCTGTATATATTACTTGAGTATAAAATTCCTGAACATTTGAAATATGAAGGCTATATCACCATTGCAAAATTATGGCCAATTTTAATGTTTTAATTTTCTAAATTCTGACCTTGACACATGACCTTGACTGATGATCTTGAACTTAGTACCAACAAAAAGGGTTTGTCACAAGCAATGCACATATGAAATATGAAGACTACATCTGTAACCAATCAAAAGTTATGGCCAAATTATGATTTTGCAGGACAAAAAGAGAGCTTATGTAAAGCTAATATCATTAAGGCCCCTATTCCCATGATACGATTTTTTAAACATAAATTTTCGATAGTTTAAGGTCAAGAGGATCCGATATGCTACTCAAATATGAAATTTCATAAAATTCTGACTATTAGACTAGGAGAAATTGGCAAAAAACTAATTTTTAAATTAAAGCCCCTTTTTCCACGAAATAGCCTTTAATTGAGAAAATTTCTATAGGGTGTCTTGGAAATTTCCTAGGAAATTTATATATGAAGTTTCATCCAATTAGGCCCTGAGGTTCCTGAGGTATGACATCAGACTGCTGGCCGGCCAGACAGACGTACACACAAGCCGGCTACTATATGCTCCCCTGAAAATTTTTTGGGAGCATAAAAATGAACAAATTGCAAGCAATTTCTTCATTATCCAAAATGTCTTCTACCCCAATAAAAAAGATTCTAAAGATTTCATCAACATTAAATTGTTGTCGGCATTTTTTTTAATTTGGACCAGTCTAAAATTTTGTTGTGTGGGAATGAGTTAAGATATAGCTCCATTCCATTGAATTATGGACCACCTTCACACAAAATTAACCCTTGTCATGCTGAACCCGCAATATTACGGTTTAGGCAGGAGGTGTAGACTAAGATCAGACTGCACTTATGTGCCGACTGATCTTAGTCTATAGCTTCTGTTTGTACCTTTCCTGCCAGAATTATTTATGAAGTTGATTTCTAAAAGAGATATTAATTTTTGAACAACAAGTTCTATCAGTGATTTCAGCCCTTTACCCATTCCAACACAGCAAAATTTTAGACTTGTCCAAATTGAAAGGAGCTGCAGACGACAATTTCAAGTTGATGGAATTTTGAATTTTTTCATCATTTTGGGTAGAAAAAATTGTGGATAATGAAGAAATTGCTTGAAACAAGCAATTTCTTCATTTTCCACAATGTTTTCCAAAGTGTTTTTCTTGAGAGGCGTAAAAAGGAGGGATTGAGTTGGAATGGGTTAAGTATGGTAATTCATACAGCATGACAAGGGTTAAATTGCTGAAATTATGATAAAGTTATTCACCATAGGACACAGACTCCCTATTAACCCATTCCCACACAATGACACTTTTGAATGCCCCTCATGAAAAACAATTTGGAAAGCATTTTCCACAATGATTTTTAAACGTGAAAGTTTAAAAAATCTAAAATTTCATAAATTTGAATTTTTTGTCTTCAACTCCATTCAATTTGTACCAGTCTGAGATTTAGCCATCTGGTATAAGGTTAAAGTGAATTAGTAATGTAAATCACTTTCAGTCTGCATTGACTTTATTTTGAAATTTTGTCCCAATAACCCATTGTATAAAACCGCATACTTTATGTTAACTTGTTCATAATTTTGTAGAATTCCATTTGATGTAATCACTTTCTTTATATAAATCTTACTAGTTATTAAACTTATTCATAGTAACAAGACACAAAATAAATATAAAAAGCCAATTAACTTCTGTTGTTCAAAATTTTAGAAAAGAACAAAGGCTCAAACACATTACGAGTTGACACAATTTTAGAATGGTAAAAAAGAACAAAATTGAAGACCTTATTCAAGTGTTGATGGAATATTAAAAATCTTTGTCTTTTGAGTAGAAAACAATGTGGGAAATGTAAAAAATTGTTACAAGCAATTTCTTCATTTTCCACAATGTTTTCCCAATCTTTTTTCTTGAAAGGTTTAAAAAAGTAGGATTGTATCAGATTGGGTTAATTGGTTCTTCAAATTTTTACTTCTAAAATAAGACAGGAAAGCATAGGACATTTAATTCATAAAAACATTACGATGAGCGATTTGAAAATGCCTGTTTAAAACAAGCATACTTAGGAATGAACCCATTACCACACAATGGTGCTTTCTAATGCCCTTAAGAATTACTATCATTTAAAACTTCTTGGGAAAAAGAGAAATTGCCTGTAACAATGTTTTCTACCCTATTCAGCACTTACTTTCTAAATTTAGCACAATTTGAAATGTCATCTGCAACTTCTTTCAATTTGGACCGGTCTAAAATTTTGTGGTAATGGGTTAATGCAAACATACTGTAACTGTTAATGATTATATAGGAATTTACACTAGTGTATCACTTATCCCAAAATATACACTGAGAGCACCATCTGATAAGCTGACTTCCAGAACATTGTAACTACAACTTGTTTTGCCATTACTAAATTTCAATTTTTAGGACTCATCAAAAATCAAAGTTGCAGGTACAATGTTTTTGAAGTCGGTAAAGAGTACGATAAAAATATAACATTCCTAAGGAACATCAATAATTTGTTGGCTAGGTCCATATTTCATATCAATTCCTGATATTTTGTTTCTCCTATATATATGAGGCTTCAGAACCTCTGTCCAATCAGATCCCATCACAGGCTGGTACTTGGTAAATAGGGTTTTAGAAATCTCCATGGAATCACCTGGAAAAAAAAACAAATCAAAAAATATAATCACTAAATGTGATTAATACACCCAACGGCTCCATGTAACGGACTCCTAATCTTCAATCATGGGAGGTCATGGGTTCGATCCCCGGCGGCGGCACATATTCTTTTATGACATTTGTATCTCACCAATGGGTGGATAATCGTAAACCTAAGTGGGATAGCAGCTGGAGGCTAGGAAAGGATGTAGTGGTAGTACTGGTGTGAGAAATACCAAGAATCCATTATTAGATGCTCCAGCCGCCGTGATATGACTGAAATACTGTTAAAAGTGGTGTCAAACCCCATTCAATCAATCAATTCATGTCACAGAAAAAACATTTATCCACTGGAAAAGAGCCTTTTTTCAACAAAGGGCCATAGCTCCAAGAAAACATCTTTGGTTAATACTGATCGCACATGTGAAAAAAGAGTAATCCATTGAGTTGAAGAGAAAATGAGTGGACAAGAGTTTATATCAAAGGACCAGAACTCTATCAAAGGTAAATGGACCGAAACCAAACTAAAATATGCACATCTCTGCTGGATACCAAGTCTATCTGTAAAGTTTGAATCAAATCCATGAAGTAGTTGCTGAGAAATTCATCGGACAAAGAAAGAGCTATAGATGGACGGACCAACCAACTGACCAACAAGCTGACTCCTTTATATCTCCCAAAGAAAGGCTCTTTTTTTCGGGGGGGGGGGGTATTAATAGATCTTAGAAGCCTACCAAAGTATAGAGATGTTACATATGAGCGCATGCGTGGCATTTCCAACCATTACACATGTGCGCAAAGTAAAGACTCTGATCAGCCTGTGCATCCGCACAGTCTGATCAGAGTCTGCTCTGTAGATAGATACTGACCCAAAGCTTCTTTAAACAAATAGCGAATGTTTTTTTAAGCCCCAAATGGCTGTCCAGGGTGCACAATGTGTGCGAGTCACGCACATGCGAAATGGTTGGAAACGTCACGCATAGGCTCATATCACATATTTGCATATAAGAGCACTTTACATTGGCCTTCAAGTGCCAAGCACCTTACATGATGTGAAATTGAAAGATGTTTTAGATGACAATTGAAAGTCTAATAGAAATGTGTCACAGACAAAGATGCCCCCACATAACTGCTTGTTGTATGACCTTTAGTAGTGACCTTGAACTTGGGGGTATCTAACAGAACTTTACATGTGACATTAGTACTCTTCAAGGGGAATAACTGTGCCAAGTTATTTTGAAATCCATCATTTATTGTAGAAGATATGCTACTAAAAGGAACTGGACACACATAAACCCACACATGCGCTCACACAGGGAACAAGGTAACCCTATACGCATGTCCCAATTACATGTCAAGGGCATAATAAATGCCATAAGGGTAGAAAACAATTGTCTCTTTATCTCACAATGTATTTCCCTTGTAACGTGTCTCCATCATAGCAACAATATCCCTCTGCCTAACTCTGGGGGTGAAAATAAATGAGGAAAATCTTCATTGTCCACAAATTTTTCCAAACCTTTTCTTCTTTAGGGAACGTGTGGGAATGGATTAAAACTTATACTATTTCAAAGACTCACCTTTTGTGGTTGTCGGATAAACCTTTTTACTAGAACCAAAGGGCTGTTCTATGTTTTTCAATGTAAATTCATCATAAAAAGTCTGGTTAAACTTTACTCCCTGTAAAATAAAGAAGTTTATATGAAAATTTAATTACAATCACCTCAATATCCAAGTGTGTCTATTGTGGGACCTCAGCAAAATGATTGAGACGATACTTTTCCTTCTCATGTATTGTACTTGCTAAGGATAAAAATCAAAGTACTGATAGTACTGTGAAGATGAAAGCGATGAATGCAACACAAACAGGGGAAGTGAGAGGGTCTCGAAAAGTGGGGATGAAAGTTTCTGAAAACTAAAAATTCGACCCGACATTTACTAAAATCAAATTAATTCAATTATGCTGAATTAACAGACATTTGATAATGACCTTGTAGATGCATATCGCTTGGAACCATCATCATGCCAAATATGAGAGGTGTAGGCTTGAAATGATTTGTAATATATTTCTCCTACTGGCTACTATTTTGCAGCATGATTTTTGTATGCAGATGACTGAACCACAGCTGTATATTCGTTAGTACATGTAATTAACAAAGTTCCAATGAAAATTAATTTAGAGTTATCATCCTTGATTTAAGAGTTTAAACTTCATTTTTAACCTATTTTCAGATGGCCTAATTGAAAGGAGTTGCAGATGACTAAGTTTATTTTTTCAACTTTCTGGGTAAAAAACATTGTTAAAAATGCAGATATTGCTTCGTTTTACACATTTGTTTCCAATATTGTTTTTCTGAAGGGGCGACAAAAAGCGTCATTGTATGGAATGGGCTAAGGTATAAGCTTGTTACAATGTCAAGTTTGATTGAAAGGTTAAGGAACTTGAAAGTAAGTATGTCAAATTAAGTACAAGCATCTGCGTTTTCATTTAAACCATTCCCACTTAAACTCCTTTTTTAAGCATGTCAAGACAAAAGCTTTGGAAAACAATGTGGACAATGAAGAAATTGCTTATTACAAATACTTTCTTCAATGTTCATAATGTTTTCTACCCTATAAGACAAAGGTTCTAAATTCCAGCAACTTGCAATTGTCATCTACAACTTCTTTCAATTTGAACCAGTCTAAGATTTTGTTGTGTTGTAATGGGTTAAAGGGTCAATTTTAACTTGTTACAAGCAATTTCTTCTTTTACCACAATATTTTCTACCCTATTGAATGATTATTTTTCAAATAAACTCAATTTTAAATTGCCATCTGCAAAACCTTTGAATTTGGACCAGTCTGAAATTTTGGAAAACAGGAAAGGATTAAAATTGTTCACCCTACAAAGAAGATTGTAATAAATCTGCCATTCAAGAATGGCCATTTAAAAAGGCCAAAGTGACCTAATTTTGCCCAAAAGTGACCAGTCTGAGAATTCAAGAACAAACATTCTCACAAAGTTTCAAGGTATTTGTGACAGAAAAGTAGCGTATAAAGAAGATTTCTTTAGATAAGACCTAGTGACCTAGTTTCTGACTTAATTTGACTCAGTAATGAACTTGATTTTTATGCAGACAAATTATCTGAACAAATATCAAGTCAAATGAGGCAAAAATGCAGCCTCTAGAGTGAATACAAAGAATTTCTATAATTTTACCAAGTAACTGAGTTTTTAAACAAAAATGATCTGAGTTTGAACAAGGTTTAGATATTTTGAAAACCAACATTCTGACAAAATATCTAATCAATTAAGCCAAAATCTGGCCTCTTGAATATAACAAGGTATCTCTAAGATTTGACCCAGTGACCTAGTTTTTGACCCCAAATGACCCAAAGTCAAATTGCCTGAGATATAATAAAAAAAAATATTCTGACCAAATATCAGATCAGCCAAAAATGCATCCTCTAGAGTGCACAAGAGGGATTTCCATGATTTGACCTAGTGACTTCGTTCTTGACTACGTGTGAACCAAAGTCAACCCTGGCTCAAATTTTATGGTGACAAACACTCTGACTGAATATCAAGTTATTTGAGCCTCAAAAGTGCCCTCTAGGGTGCACACAAGGTATTTCAAAGATTTGACCTAGTGACATAGCTTTTGACCCAATGTAACCTAATATTGAACATGTCCAAGGTTACATTGAGACAAACATTCTGACCAAGTTTCAAAATGTGGCCTCTAGAGTCTCCACAAGAGATTGCTAGACTCCAGACACAAGTAGAACACAAAAGCTCACCTTGAGCACTTCCTGCTCAAGTCAGCTAAAACAAATTGACCTGTAAAACAGATAAAAAGAAAGATAGATGGACAAATGGACAGAGAGTAAAACCTAAAGTCTCTTTTGGTATTGCCAATAGGGGACTGATAAAAGCTCACAATTCTTTTGCATAGCTCCTAAGAGCGTTTATTTACAGAACTATAATAAAAGGTTGATTTAGAATTAATTTAAAACACCAACCTGTGCTAAAGCCTCTTGAAGCATCTTCACAAATAGATTCCATCTTTCATAGTAAAAACTGGAAAATATTGAATCATACTTGTCAGTAAAACTTCTTTTTGTCAACCCATTCCCACACAATTCTGCTTTCTGATGCCCCTCAAGAAAAAAAACCTTTGGAAACAATGTGCAAAATGAAGAAATTGCTTGTTACAAGCAATTACGTCATTACTCACATTAAGGTCGCCAACCAACCATTTCACTTCATTGCAACACTTTTTGGGGCTGTAAATCTTTCAAAAAAAATGCTTTTTAACCCATTCCCACACAGTGACCCTTTTGGACTCTCCTCAAGAAAAATGATTGAGCAAACATTGTGAAAAATGAAGAAGTTGCTTGATGCATGTTACAAGCAATTTCTTCATTTTCCACAATATTTTCTACCCAGAAAGTTGAAAAAATCCAAAATTTCATAAACTTTGAATTGTTGTCTGCAATTTCTTACAATTTGGACCAGTCTACAATTTTGCCGTCTGGTAATTGGTTAATATCTTACTTCCTGTCAGAGCTCAGTGGGCGTGGCCAGCAATCCATCAACTCTACACATGTCCGTTAACCCTTTACCACAAAGGAAAATTTCAGATTGGTCCAAATTGTAAGTAGATGCAGACAACAATTTAACCCAATCCCACACAACAAAATTTTAGACTGGTCCAAATTGAAAGAAGCTGCAGGCAACAATTTCTAGTAAATGGAATTTTAATTTTTTTCGTCTTTTTGGATAGAAAACATTGTGGATAATGAAGAAATTGCTTGATACAAGCAATTTCTTCATTTTCCACAATGTTTTCCAAAGCTTTTTTCTTGAGGGGTGTAAAAAGGAGGGATTGTGTTGGAATGGGTTAAACTTCATGAAATTTTAGTTCTTTTTCACTTCTTAATTCCTTATTTTTGCCATACCATAGTTTTGGACTGAGAATTTGAGTCTTTATTGTACCCTATACCTTGGCGTCGGACTGTCAATCTAGAGGTCCCAAGTTCGATCCCCGACTGCGGCACTCATCCTTTCCGACTATTTGTCTCTCACCAGACCTATGTTGGATAGCAGCTGGAGGCTAGGAAAGGATGTAATGGTAGTACTGGTGTGAGAAATACCAGGATTCTATTGTTAGGTGCTCCAGCCACCGAGATATAACTGAAAGATTGTTGAAAGTGGCGTAAAACCCCATTCAAACAAACAAATACACCTTGGCCCTTCATATGTAAGATGTTATTTATTGTAGTCTGATTTGTGGATATTTTATGTCAACATGAATACAACTCCTCACTATTCATTGAATAAAGCATTCCGATTGATCTGCATTCACCCATTCCCACATAATGACGCTTTTAAACGCCCCTCAATATAGAAGCTTTGGAAAACATTGTGGAGAATGAAGAAATTGCCTTAAACCATTCCCACACAACTAAATTCTAGACCAGTCACAATTCAAAGAAGTTGAAGACGACAATTTTATGTTGATGAAATCTTCAAAATCATTGTCTTGTAGGGTAAAAAACATTGTGGAATTATCCACAATGTTTTCTTTATGAACTTCTTTGAATTGTGACTGGTCTAAAATTTTGTTGTGTGGGAATGGTTTAAGGGTCACCTCAAAACAATCAAGATAGGTTAACCACATTTTTTGTGTAAAAACAGAATACACCCAGTCCTCAATATTCATCAAGATATACTTTGACAAAATTATATTAACCCATTCCCACTCAACAAAATTTTAGACTGGTCCAAAGTGAAAGGAGTTGCCGACGACCATTCAAAGTTGATGAAATTTTAGATTTTTTATATATGACCCAAATTAAAATGCCAACTTAATCAAGGAAATTACCCATTCCCACAAGACAAAATTTTAGACTGGTCCAAATTCAAAGAGGTTACAGACGACCATGCAGTGTTGACAAAATTTTAATAACTTTTTGGTTTTTTTTTTTAAATCTTTTGGGTTAGAAAACAATATGGATAATGAAGGAATTGCTTGTAACAAGCAATTTCTTCATTTTCCATGATGTTTTCCAAAACGTTTTTCTTGTAAATTGATGTCATTATAAACATTATACCATCATCTTCAAGATATTGAAAGGTAAAAGTGTAATTTAATTCATAATATCAATGATCTTGAAAGGGTTTATTACACTCCAAGTGCCTTACATCTTATTATAAATAATAATTCTACTCACTCCTTGACTAATCCAGACCACTGCTTGCATGCATAATCTCTGATCTGCAAGGTAAAAATGAAATAAACTTGAAATAAGAGAGAACTTATACTTAGGTTGAATCTGAGTTTTTTGTCAGAAGTCAGATAAATTCTTTTGCACAAAATTCAGTGATACAATGTAGTTTGGCCATACAATGTTGTATTTCATAGTAAACTAAGCTAGATTTCTTTGAATGGGGTTTTACGACACTTTCAACAATCTTTCAGAAAATCTTTTCAGTTATATCGCAGCGGCTGGAGCACCTAACAATGGAATCCTGGTATTTCTCACACCAGTACTACCATTACACCCTTTCCTAGCCTCCAGCTGCTATTCCACATAGGTCTACGATTATCGACCCATTTGTGAGAGACAAATTGTCGGAAAGGATGAGAGCCGCCGTCGGGGATCAAACCCGGGACCTCTAGATTGACAGTTGGACGCGCTACCAACTGCGCTATGACGGCGGCCCTAAACAAAGCTAGAGCAAGTCACACAAGCTTCAACAAAATAACTGAAATTGACCGTAAATCTTATACCAATAGATGCTTCTTTGTTCGAGTCGTAGAATAAACATGGATAAGGCTGTTTCAATCTTCCCCTTTTAACCCATTCCCATACGACAGAATTTTAGACTGGTCCAAATTGAAAGGAGTGCCAGACGACAATTTAAAGTTCATGAAATGTTAGTTTTTCATTTTTCTGTGTAGAAAACATTGTGTAAAATGAAGAAATTGCTTGTTACAAGTAATTTCTTCATTTTACACAATGTTTTCCAATGATTTTCCTTGGTGGTCATCAAAAAGCATCACTGTGTTGGAATGGGTTCAAGTGGTAAAGTTTCATTTCCAAATGTATTTCTAAGTTAGAGAGGGATTTAAATTTAACTACAGTAAAACCTCGTTAATTTGAATGTCACTGGTTTGTAGGTATGTGTTAGTTCTTATACTTTACTCGGTCCCGATCTTTTTCCTTCTTTAGCTTTGTTAGAAAACTCTGTCTAATTCGAACGTCAGTGGTTCGTAGTTCGTAGGCCATTTCAAGTCCCGAAGGTATGAATATAGCACAAACTCCTATGTTTAATTCGTAGGTGTGATAAACTAATTGACACCAATCATCACTTACCTTGATTTTCACACTTGCCGATCTATATGACAAGTAATGTGTCATCGTGTCCCTTTAGTTAAAAGGGGCTAATTGGTTTGTAAGGTGGGTAATTAATCGAATAAAGATTCCGTAATCATCGCCGAAAATTTGACGCAGCCCCATTAGTATCAGTGTAATTGGCCATTTAGAAAATCTAACCACTTTATTTTATTCTGCGGTTGCCTTCTTCACAATCATTGGTCCTTAATCTTATGATTCGATAATAGAATACTCAGAGTGATTTGATCCAATGTATTGTAAAGAGAAATTACTCTGATATAGGCCACCAATTTATACAAGCACTGTGTTTAAAAAAAGCCAAGAATTAATACAGAGGTAAAGCATAAAAATACAAGAGGGGTAACTTTTAATTTATGTTTTCCTAAATTAATATCTGCGGGTCTTGTTTAGAAAAAAATAACCAATTTAGAATCAATTCCTAAATAGGGGACAGATCGGACCATGTCGGATTCTGTGTAACTCAAACAGCCGACCTCTTGTCATCCGTTTTGTTCGTACTACGCTTAATTCGTATAAATTTCCCTGGTCCCTTGCGCTACGAACTACCTAGGTTTTACTGTATATGTGTTTATTAAATACTAATGCCCCTCTAAATAGTTAATTTATAAACCCAATAGTGCTTAAACACGCCCATATAGAAAAAAGGCTTTGGAAAACATCATGGAAAATGAAGAAGATGCTTGTCACAAGCAATTTCTTCATTATCCACACTGTTTTCTAACCAAAATGACAAACTATTTTTCCAATGCCACCAACTAAAAGTTTGGACCAGTCAAAAAATTTTCACAATATGAGTACTGTATATTATGAAATTGACAGATCGCAGCTGTCAATAAAGATAGAAATCAATTGACCAATCATTCATTTAGACTGGAAGTGAACTTTGAACTGCAACATTGGCCCGTAAATATTTGATACATTTTGACTTGAAGACTTAACACTTTTCTATTCAATCCCTGGTCTTTATGTCCCTGTGATTTATACTGGAAAAAATATTGTGAAAAAAGAAGATATTGCTTGTGAAGAGCAATTTTTTCTTATTCCACAATATTATTTACCCTACTGATTATTTTCAAATTAATGGTGTCTGCAAACCTTTGAATTTGGACAGATCTAAAATTTTGCAATACAGTAATGGATTAAAGATCATAACTAAACTACAGCTTATTCAAAACAAATTGAAAGAATCACAGATGCTGAATCAAATTCAGTGTAGGCTAAAAGAAAGAGATATAGGTTAAATGTCTTTTCTGCAATGTAATGTTATAGGAGCATAAAAAGCGTAAATTTGCAAGACTCACAATCTACAATAATCAAATATGCATTATTTGATGTACTGACTTTTTTTACATAAAGAATTTCCATCCAGTAGTAAAACAATTCACCTAGTATGCTATTGATCTTATTTCTATGGAATTGAGAAAGTAATTGAAAACCATCCTTTAAAGACCTTTATATGAACTTACATTTCCTGCTGGTCCCCACAAGGTTATCTGGTTTCTGGCATTAAATTCCATCAAATCTTTATCCTGATCAGAAACTCCATTCCTTCTTGCATCTCGTATCCAGTTACCCAGCAGGAAATGAGGATCGGATCCCAGCAATTCGTCAAGATCATCTAACAAACCCAATAACTGGCTCCCAGCTTGTCTTTATGAAGAGAGCAAAAAAGAACAAGATAGGATTATCATCGTGTTTACAGCAGAAATGCAGTCCGTCTGGATATAAGCAATATCTCAAATTAACCCTTGTCATGCTGAACCCGGAATATTCCGGCTTAGGCAGGAGGTGTCGACCAAGATCAGCCTGCACATAAGTGCAGTCTGATCTTAGTCTAAACCTCCTGCTTAAACATTTCCTGCTAGAGTTGTTTATGAAATTGATTTCTAAAAGAAATATTGAGTTTTGAACAAAAAGTTCTATCAGTGCTTTCAGCCCTTTAATTTTACAGTAATTCAGAAATGTGATTTATACAGCATGACAAGGGTTAAATTGACTTATCAGAGGTCAGTGGGTGTGGCCAGGAATCCGTCATTTTGGAGTCAGTATCTCCAGAAATCTCTCTCCACAATCACAGTCATATTAAATGGATTTTTTAACTCATTTTTAATGCATAAAACTAGAAAAATTAGACAGGTTTTATTTGATTTTTTTTATGCTCCCCGAAAAATTTTTTCAGGGAGCATATAGTTGCCGGCCTGTCCATCCCTCCTTATTTCAAGGCTGCGTCATGGAAAAAGGGGCCTTAATGTAAAAACTAGTTTTTTTGCCAATTTCTCCAAGACGAATAGTTAGAATTTAATGAAATTTCATATTTGAGTAGCAAATCAGATCCCCTTGACCTTAAACTAACGGGAATTTTTGTTTAAAAAAATGCGTCATTGGAAAATGGGCCTTAATGTTATTACCTTTACGTTAACTTCTTTTTTCCCCGCAAAAACTAAAATTGGCAATAACTTTTGATTGGTTACAGATGAAGTCTTCATATTTCACATGTGCATTGCTTGTGACAAATCTTTTCTGTTGGTACCAAGTTCAAGGTCATCATTCAAGGTCAAGGTCATTTCTCAAGGTCAAAATTTGGGAAATTAAAACTTTAAAATTGGCCATAATTTTGCAATGGTAAGTGATATAGCCATCATATTTAAGCATTTTTCATATGTTTATTACTTGTGACAAGACCTTTCAGCAGAAACTTAGATAAAGTTCTTGGTCAAGGTCAAGGTCATATTCTAACTGATAAGTGATTGCAATTTCTGTCTTTGAATAAGTTAGCTGCTAAATAATATTTAAATATTTGTAAATAAGTAGCTTTACATTTTCTACTCTAAAATAAATCAGTCTATTGTTTCTGCAAGACTTCTCAAGTTAGAGTCTTCATTTTTTGTATGGAGACATTTTTCATTGATAACTTTGATAGTCAATTTAAAATATTTAATCCTTTACCATATAATGATATTGAATTTTACTAGAATCTGGCATATGAAGCCAAACAGATTCCTTCAATGTTTGTCAAACTTCCAAATTTCTTTTGAACTGAACTCTCTAACAATAGTTGCATTCAATAAGAATGTTTTTGTTCAATAATGGCATACAGTTTTGTGATAAAAGCCTTATTCGAGGAGCATAATCTGTCTCTGACGGATCTTGTTTTTATGAAAAGTTTGATCTAAAAGGGCTGTAGAATATTTGCAATTGATATATATAATGAATTTTGATATCACATTTAACCATTACAAGACAGCAAAATCTTAGACTTGTCCAAACTCAAAGAAGTTACAGATGGCATTTGGTAAGATGGTTCAATTTTAAAATCTTTGTCTGCTTGGATACAAAACAATGTGGATAATGAGGAATTTGCTTATATCGAAAAATTTCTTCCTTTTCCACAATGATTTCCAAATTACTTTTTGGAATCATAAATACAAGCAATTTTTTTTCACGATGTTTTCAAATGCTTTTATTGAGACAGGGGGGTGTCATAAGCAAGAGGACTATGATGGTCCTAAATCGCTCACCTGAGGCATCTGCAAATAACAGTACTTTTTTGTATAAAAAGACACAATTTGAGCAAAATAAATAAAACAAATATAAAATTTTGGGCTTTGTACAAAACAATCCAGTAATGCTTTACAACAAAAATGAATGCCTTTGGCTTTATAGTTTAATCGATTACCAAACAATCCCAGAATTTGTAACCCTCAGGGAAAAAGGTTTAAAAAAGCATTGTGAGAAAGGGAGTGACAAGCAATTTCTCCATTTCTATTTAAGAAGAATTCTTTCAATGCGATTTACGCAATTTTCAATCCCAGAGCAGAGACATTTTTTATCCTAAGAGCATATTTTCCTGTAACATTGTACAAAATTATTTAGCCATGATACATACCAAATATGAATGCCCTTCACCTTATATTTCAGGAGAAGACTTTTGAAGTTGCTCTAATTGGGTGTTTTCCAAAATTTGGACCTCTGTGGAAGTGCCATGTTTTATCCCAGGGCTAAGATTTTAGCTAACATAGTAGGGAACCATCTGGTTATGCTATATATCAAATATGAATGTCTTAGACTTTGTAGATTGGGAGGAGAAGACTGTTGAACATGGTCTAATTGAGCATTTTTACGAACTTTGGACACCAGTGGAAGGGGTGTTTTTTAACCCAGAGGCATAATTTAATCAAAATTGATAGATAACAGCCAGGCTATGCTACACTCAAAATATAAATGCCCTCCACCTTAAAATGAAGATTTTTTTTAACATACTCAAATTTTGCTTTTTTCCCCATTTTTGGACCCCTAGTGCAGGGCCGTTTTTGACCCATGAAGGAGACCTTTTAATGTTATAGTACAAAACCATCTAGTTATGCTACATACCAAATATGAATATCCTAGACCTTATAGTTTAAGTGGAGAAGTCTATTGAAATTGCTTTTATTAAGCATTTTTCCAAAATTAGGACCTCAGGGGCAGGGCAATTTTTGACCAAAGTGAATAAATATTGAAAAACTTGTGGTTAAGCTCTATACAAAATATAAATATTTAGCCTTATAGTCTATGAAAAAAACATCAACAAAGATTTACTAAAATTTCCCATTTTCCTATGCTGTGGTTACAAGAGTTTTTCATGGAATGAAATCTTTTAACAGCTTTTGAAGAGCTTCACCAAATGAACATCCCTGCAAAGTTTCAGCTTGATTGGCCTTCTGGTTTAAGAGGAGAAGAAAGATATTTAAAGAATTACTAAAGATTCCCATTTTCAAATGCCGCGGTTACAGGAGTTTTTGACAGAATTAAATTCTTTTAACAAATTTTGAAGAGCTTCACCCAATGGACATTCCTGCAAAGTTTCAGCTTGATTGGCCTACTGGTTTAGGAGGAGAAGATTTTTAAAGATATTTAAAGAATTACTAAAGATTCCCATTTTCTAATGCCATGTCAACCAGAGTTTTTGACAGAATTACATTTTAACAACTTTTGAAGTACATCACCTAAGGAACATCCATGCTAAGTTTCAGCTTGATTGGCCTACTGGTTTAGGAGGAGATTTTTAAAGAAATTGTGGATGGATGGACAGACAGATGGATGGACGGCCGACTGACACTGACTGATCACAATAGCTCACCTCGCACTTTGTGCTCAGGTGAGCTAAAAAGTGAATTTGAGGAGGAAGAGCTTAAAACCATTTGAGAAAGTTGTTAGCTGTAACAATGTAATTGAGCAATTTCTTCCTTTTCAGTAATCTTTTCCAAAGGTTTTTTTTTAGAGGCATCAATAAGTGGAATTGTTGAGGAAAGAGTAAGGTCTTTGATTGCAGTAGAAAGACATCTTTGGTTCAGAAAAAGGAAAATGTATGCTTTTCTTTTATGTTTTAGGACATCAAAACTTACTGAAGTAAACTCATATTGTTACTCTTGTATGCAGCTATCAAATCGGAGTAGAATTTTATAGATAAAACTTCTAAACTGTTTCTCCCCACGTCAACCAGATCATACCTGTAATAAAGATTTTATGTTGCGATACATTTTTTCATCTAATTGGCTGATATCTAATTACATGACAACACAATTCTAGACAGGTCTAAATTCAACAAAGTTGCAGACGATAATTTCATGTTGATGAAATTTTAAATAAATCTTTGTATTCTGAGGTAAAAAACATTATAGGAAACTTATTCATTTCTTCACAACGTTTTTCAAAGCTTTTTCTAATTGATTGTATGGGGTTTAACGCCGCTTTTAACAGTATTTCAGTCATATCGCGGCTGGAGCACCTAACAATGGTTGCCAAATATCAAGGGTAAAATCTAATTTCTTAAATCCAATTCTACAGTCATGTTTATTCATTGTTCTGTAATGCTTGACCGTGGGATTACCAAGTTTTAAGCAATCAGGCTTAAAACCTTTTACAAGGACAGCACATAGTCCGTTTGTGTAAATTAAATCCCTTGGGGTCATTCTGTCTACTTCCTTTTCATGTTGTATTTGACAGCAGCAAGTCGCTAAAATTATATCCAGGTGATAAATTAGGCATCCGACATTTAAAAAAATAACCCTCCCGCGTCCACCCCTTTCTCGAAATTTGAATTTCTTAAAAGTAGTCCTTGACAGGTTTTTGTAATTTACTTTCGTTTCTCAAACTTCATACGTTTATTTGGTCGTTTATGGGTTATAGGAGTTAAATATATGAAGGGATTGTCCAAGTTTTTGTTTAGTTTTTGTATGACAGATTTAAAGAGTATTGATCTAGTTTATAAAAAACATCATGATTTCTATATAACAGGTGTATCTTGCTTTAGTTAGTCTCTTTTCAGATTGTCTGTCCATTACAGATTTAGAGGCCTCTCAAGTCGCAGCACCCTCGACCCATATTGTAGTTTATGGCGGGATGTACCTTCACCAGTATCAGTTTTTGGTTTGACTCCGGATATTTTTGAAGTTTTTGGTGAAGTTTATGAACTGTGCTTTGGGTCTCTGTCACCAGGGCTCATTTGTTTGATCAATAATTGTGTGAGGGACTGCGGCCAGATTTCGCCAACTTCTAATAAATTGAAATTGGAAATACTTTGTGAAAATTATTCATTACATATTGAAAGTGAATTAGCTGTGTTTGTCCTCTGTAAATGATTTGTAAGTGGATTGTTAATTGATAACTTCAACAGAAAAAACAGTGAAATTAACAAATGATAAATCCACCATTTTGAAGACTTAACCCTTTCCTGGTTTATCACTGCTTTTTACGTCCCTGTGTTTTTATACTTTAGAAAACATTGTGGAAATAGAAGAAATTGATTTTCAAGAGCAATTTCTTGAAAAGCAATTTCTTCTTTTTCCACAATTTTTTCTACCCTACTGAAAGATAATTTTCAATAGAATTAGACTTGAATTGTCATATGCAAAACCTTTGAATTTGGACCAGTCTTTAATTTGGAAAAACAGGAAAGGGTTAACCCAGCTTTTGTTTATTTCAAGCTATTGTTAGCCATTCAAACTGGAAACAAGACACAATGATTTCATATTGTACGAAAAATATTGTAATTTGTCTCTTTTTTTTTTCATTAACCCATTCCTACGCAATGACGCCTTTTGACACCCTCAAGAAACTAGAGGCACTTGAGCACCCATATCGCTCCACAGGCATGAACATACTGATTAAGCAAATTCTTATTAGTTCAAAATAAACTGAATATAATGAAAATAACTCTAAATCATTGAAATAATTCTAGAGAACCATTTCAAACTTTTCTTTGTTTTTACAAAAGTCAAGTCATGTAAAATTCATAATGTAAAATTTTCACTGTATACCAGATTTGGACATAACCAACCACCATAATAGCCATGTTTTTTAACCAATCAAAATTATATGAAGGAATCTGACAAACAGTCATCTGGTTATCATTCCTGTGAAATTTGGTTGAAATCCATCACCACGTTTCTGAGAAATTTACAAAGTTTTCAGTATATACCATATATGGAAATTAGCCCTGCCCATTAAAGCCATAATTTTAAACCAATCAAAATTCTTTTTTATAATTTGATAAAAGGTCACCCATGGATCAATCTGGTCAAATTTGGTTAAAACCTATAAACTGGTTTCTGTGAAGAAGAATTCAAAGATTTTACCATATATGCAAATAGCCCCGCCAATTAAATCCATGTTTTTCATCTGATCAAAATTCTTTGAAGGAATATAAAGGTTCATCCAAGATTCATTTCTGCGAAATTTGGTTGAAATCCATCCACTAGGTTCCAAGAAGATTTTCAAAGCTTTTACTATATATGGAAATAAGCCCTGCCCATTAACTCCATGTTTTTCATCAGATCATATTTCTTTGAAGGAATCTGATAAAGGGTCACCCAAGGATCATTTCCATGAAGTTTGTTTAAATCCATCCAACGGTCTCCGACAAGAATAATTTCAAACCTTTCACCATATATTGAATCTAGCCCACCCATTAAAGCCATGTTTTCATCTGATCAAAATTCTTTGAAGGAATATGATAGAAGGTCACCAAAGGATCATTTCCATGAAGTTAGGTTGAAATTTGTTCAGTACTTTCTGAGGAGAAGATTTTCAAAGTAAAAAATTAGGGACGAAAAGACGGACGCATGCAGTCACGCACGCACAACAGACACAATGCCATGACAATTGCTCTATGGCTTTCAGCCAGTGGAGCTAAAAACAGCTTTGAAAGACATTGTGGATAATGAAGAAATTGCTTGTTCCCCAATGTTTTCTACCCCAAAAGACAATTCTTTTTGAAATTTCATAAACTTTGAGAATTGTCTTCTGCAACTTCTTTGAATTAGAATAAGAGTATAATTTCGATGTCTGGTAATGGGTTAAAAAGTAAAATATTTATAATTGTTTGTTTTTGTGTAAGCTCAACTCATCCTTCATTGAGTGAACAACAAAAACTATATCTTCAGCCACCCATGAGAATAAAATTTTGTTGTTCACTAAATGAGAGGTAAATTGGTCTTACACAGAAACAAATAATTATTCATTATGTATAATTCTTACTTATAGAGCTGACTGGAAGAAAGATTCTGTCCTGCCTGAAGCAATAACTTCCATGCACTGTACAAATCTGCTGGATTATACCATACCTAATATAAAGAAACAATCATTAAAGCCTATGGGTGATGGTTTTATTTCGTCAAAAGATAATTAATAAAAATTGGTAGAATGCGACAATCAACGGAGAGGGCATTTGAAAAAATGGATGTCGATGTCCAATTATGTAAAAACAATTTCAACATTACTTTCAAATAAACAATGATGCACATTTCCAATCTTAATCTATTGTGAAAAGAAAATAGAGATTGAATCTCACACACTTGGTCTATTATATCAATCAGCCAATTTTCAAAATAGTTGAAATAATCTATTTTGTCAATAAAGCAAGCAAGGGCTTCTTAGTATCCATATGCAAAAGCAGGATATGATTGATCTTCTCTAGAAAGAGTATTTTGTGTTTGTTTACATTTTGAAATAGAGATTAATGCATCCGATTCTTCACCGGAAATCTTCGATTATCTTTGGCATTGACTGTTATATGCATAGGTGCTGACGACAAAACTTTACAGACGATTTCGTTAATCTTCGTGACCTAGCTAGTTGTTTGAATGGCTAGTGAAAGTTAAGACGTCATCACTGAAGTCATAATTTGATGTAAACAAACCTTAAATTGTGGTGGGTCACATTTTAAAATATCATAACTTCTTTCATGAATTGTAGGCTTTTTTGCATAGAATTACGTTGATCTTATAATTTCAATCGTCATATTATCCATGCTTTTGGTTTTCTTGTTATTTTCATAGTATATTTTCGGGGAAGACATGGCTTTAACCCATTCCCACACAACAAAATTTTAAAGTGGTTCAAATCGAAATACATGTAAGTTGCAGAAGGCTTTTCAAAGTCAAAATATCTGGCAGAAGCATTTACTGTTGGAAAAGATGTACTAAATGAACTTTTGTAATATTGATATTAGAATTATGTATGTCATAAAATAATAATAAATCATTTAATGTGTCTCTAAACTGTTACCTATAAAAGAACTGACATTAGTTTCTCATGATTTTATAAATAATCTTAGAACTAGTAATTGTATTGATTTTTTCACTCTTGTTATTAACATAACCATTACATATTGTATGTATCATTGGCAGATGGCCTTAAATACTGAATAAAATATGTCTATGTCTATGTAATTTGAAAAATTATGACTGAATATGGTAGAAAACATTGTAGAAAAAAGGAGAAATGGCTTGTTACAAGTCAATTCTCCTTTTCCTCAATGTTTTTCCTTGGTCTAATTTTACAGGGGTGTCAAAAAGCGTTATTGAGTGGTAATGACTAAAGAATTGTTATCTGCAACTTCTTCGGAATTTGGACCAGTGTAAAATTTTAAATCAAAATTGACTGGTTGCAGCTGTCAATCAAAGACTTAACTGACCAATCAAACCATTCATTTTTCCCTTTCCTGTACAATCACTGGTTTTTACGTCCCTGTGATTTTGTACTTGAGAAAACATTGTACTTGAGAAAACATTGTAGAAAAAGAAGAAATTGCTTGTAACAAGCAATTTCTTCTTTTTCCACAATATTTTCTACCCTACTGAATGATAATTTTTCAAATTAAATCCAATTCAAATTTTCGTCTGCAAATCTGCAAAACTTTTGAATTGGGAACAGGTCAAAATTCTAGCAAAACAGGAAAGTGTTAACCCTTTCCCATTTTGCAAAATTTAAGACCTACCCAAATTCAAAGGTTTTGCAGACGACAATTAAAAGTGGATTAAATTTGAAAAATAACCATTCAGTAGGGTAGAAAATATTGAGCAAAAAGAAGAAATTGCTTGTTACAAGCAATTTCTTCTTTTCCCACAATATTTTCTCAAGTATTAAATCGCAAGGACGTAAAAACCAGTGATTGTACAGGAAAGTGTTAAACTGGAAGTGAACTTGAGCTCTTACATTGACAGACATTTATGTAAAGCATTTTTGTTGGTTTGGCAACTTAAACGTCATAACTAAAGTTAACTAAAGCTGTAGTTACAACATTGAAATCTACAACCAACATTTTTTCTTTTTTGTTACTGGCCATGAATTTTGCGAAATAATGCTGTTTCATATCTAAGTTTTCCACAATGTTTTCTAACCTAAAAGACAAACATTTCTTTTTAACCGTAGATAGAAAATAATTAACTTCAATTACAAATCACAAAATATATAAGTCAAAAGCAAGAACATTCAAGTTGGGATAGGAAGTCACATTGTAAAAGAAAAATGATAGTTATCAGTACTTTATTTTCTAAACAATTTTTTATTTGATTTTTGCATTAGAGGAATTTAATCTGAATATCATAGAAGGAATTGACAAATCACTTGTGTACCCATCCCCAAATTATAAAATTTTTTACTGATAAAAATTGAAAGAAGTTGTTCAATACTTTCAAAGTGTATGAAATCTGAAAAAATAATAACTGAATATGGTAGAAAACATTGTGGGAAAAGGAGAAATGGTTTGTTACAAACCATTTCTCCTTTTCTCACAATGTTTTCCCATGTATTATTTTACTGAGGCGTAAAAATGCTTTATTGACTATTATTTGGTTATGTCAAACAAAACATGAAAAAGGCCATAAAGGCTCTATGGCTCTTGTGGGGACAAAATTTGCCATCGCAAGGAATCCTAAGATATTCATTAAAAATGTGTATAGACCCTTTTCTAAATAAATTCAGAATAAGTCACAAGCCCACTATGGAAAGCTTGCCAAGTAGAAAACAAAAATAAATTTCAAAATTAGTGTAAGTTGCCAACAAAAAAATTGAAATTTATATTCATTTTATGTCTGGCAAAGCTTTCCATAGAGGACTTGTGACTTATTCTGAAATCATTTATAGAGGAGTCTGTCAATACTTTCGACAAGGATTCCGGGATTCCTTTTTGTCAAAAATTTTGTCTCCATAGGGCCTTTAAATAGATATGGAAAATTAGGAATTACATACTTACTAAGGATCAGCGAAAAAACTTTAAGATATCTCTAAATAGCAAATAAATCTATGCAGCAAAAATAAGCCATGTATGTTTACCAAAATATGATTATTTCTAAGAGGTAATCAATTGAAATTATCCATATTTCACTATTTTAGCACTTTTATATAATATATCTATACTAGCAGAGTCTGTGGGCTAGTGGTAAGATGATTCTTTAGGACCTCAGGATTGGAGGATCCCTGGTTCAAATCCTGCCCAGACTGGGAGAATTTTTCTGAGCAAAAAAATCTAACTCCACATTCCTCCTCTCTACCAAGGTGTATAAACGAGTACCTGTGAGGGTTGTAAGCCAATGTGCTGTGACTGCCTGGTGTGCCGTATGTTAACAGACGACTTGCAATTCAATGATCAGGGGTTAACGAGTAAAGTCGGTTCAATACACTCAACATAGAAACTGACTATAAACCAAACTTTAACTGTATATCCATGCTAGATTAGGTTTCCAAAGTGCCTTAACCTTTTCCTATTCAATCCCTAGTTTTTATATCCCAGTGAATTTATAAATGAGAAAATATTGTAGAAAAGAAGAAATTACTTGAAACAAGCAGTTTCTTATTTTTCCACAATATTTTCTACTCTACTGAATGGTTATTTTTCAAATTAAACCCACTTTAACTTTTTGTCTGCAAAACCTTTGAATTAGGACAGGTCTAAAATTCTGCAAATCAGGGAAGGGTTAACCAAACATATATCGCCAGACAGCAATGTTTTAAATTAGCTCAAATCCAAAAAAGTTGTAGATGACAATTTAAAAATGTAATTCTAAACATATTTGTCTTTTTGTTTAAGCAATTTCTGTATTTTTCACAAATTTTCCAGAAAGCCTTTTTCTTGTGGGGTGTTGGAAAGTCAGATAGCCAATGACATTTTTTGACGCCCCAAAGAAAGATTTGGAAAACATTGTGGTAAATGAAGAAATTGTCACAATCAATTTCTTCATTGTCTACAATGTTTCCTACCTCAAAAGACAAAAAACATATAAGATTTCACCAACTAAAATTTGTTTTCTACAACATCATTGAATTCGGGCTAGTCTAAAATTTGCTATCTTGTAATGAGTTAAGAATAGGACAATGAAATATATGAACAAAATGTGATACCCCTTACGTCTGGTTGTAAACGATGAAGCCTTGGCTTTGAAGACGGTATAACTTGTTTACTATGGTCCCTCATATAATCCGTGTTGTTATAAACGCTACGCTGTGGGTAAAAGCAATAAGATACAGTGCGTTTAATGTATTGTGTATAAGATGTGAAATATCATCGTTAAAACCTGACAAATCGCTGGCCAAACTAATTTCTTCCAACAAGACAGCTTGTCTGTTAAATCAATCAACATTACTCTACAATATATGTTCAGGAAGATTGAACAAAACACAAGTCAGTGGTAGACACATAAACATTGCAGCTAAAGCCTTAAAGAACAATTTTGATTGGTCAATCGAGTCTTTGACACCAGGGATTTGCCATATGCATGCTTAAGGAAAAAGGTTTTTTAGTGATTTGTTGATATGTTAGTTTAGTACAAGAAAGCCAATTATAAAAACCCTCCTACCATGTTTCAATATCAACAATAACTAGTCTATCACTGAATGTGATTAAAAACCCCAGCAGCTCCATGTCTGACTAAAACATTCTGTCACTGGAAAAGAGCCTTTATCAACAAAGGGCCTTAAAGCTCCAAGAAGAGTCATTGGACAGTAACCAAAATAGAAAATGCACATCTTTGGTTGATAACGAGTGCACACGTGAAATTTGAGTCAAATCCACCCAGAACTTGATGAAAAATGAGTGGACAAGATTTTTCAACAAAGAACCATAACTCTGTTTAAAGTAAATAGACCGCAACCAAATTACAATATGCACATCTCTACTTGATACTGAGTGAATCTAAACCATGCAGTAGTTGCTGAAATTGAGTGGACAAAGACAAAGTTACAGATGGACCAACCAGCCAACCAACCAACTGACAGATCAACCGACAAGCTGACTCGCAAATACCCCCAGATAAAGTTTTTGGGGATATAATAAAGCTTGATCAGGGTGCTCAGTTGTCCTTACATCTGGATGTAAGGGTCCAAGACTAGGTCGTGATGTTGGGATAACATTTCTACTAAAATCCTCTAACCTGTCCGTGTTGTTAAAAACACTGCGCTGTGAACAAAAGTACAAAATCATGTGATTGTGAAACACTTATGCTAAATTTTCCAAAGTTTGTCCTTGATAATTGACCTTGACATTGCTATTAGCAGAACTATCATCATAGGAAAACTTTACCTTGTAAGGGATTGAAGTAATCTGATTTGTTTGTTTGTTTGAATTGGGATTAATGCCACCTTCAACACAATTTCAGTCATATAGCAGTGACAGGAGCAGATAAACATTGATTCCAAGTATTTCTTGCACCAGTACTACTACTTCTGCTCAGCCTATCTATGATTACTATTATCTACCTAATTGTGGGAGACAAATGTGGGAAAGGATATTTGCCAGGGATCTAACTTGAAATCTGAAACATAAAGTATTTTGGTTAAGTTTTGATATGAATTTTATGGTAAATTGTTAACCCCTTTTCATGCTGAACCCGGAATATTCCTGTTTTTGCAGGAGGTATAGACAAAGATCAGCCTGCACATAAGTGCAGTCTGATCTTGGTCTACACCTGTTGGTCCCCTTCAAGCCAGAGTTGTTTAAATAATCATTTTTCATAAGAAATATTGATCCTCATTAAGATCTTCCTGTGCTTTCACTCCTTTGATTTTAAAGAAATTCTAAATAGGATTTTAATTTGAATCAAGATTTTGACCTTGCATTATGACCTTCAAGCACCGAGTTCCAATGTCAGGTATGTACAAACCAAATTTTAACCTTGTATTTTGAATAGTGAAAAAGAGATAGAAATTGTTAAGTTTTTTTGCCAGGCTACAGACATACTGACAAACAACCAAACATCAGTAGAACAAAATGCCCCTTCTCCAATTATTTGCTGCAGCGGCATAAAAATAACATAACTTCAACATAAATCTATATAACAGCATGCAGTGGCCATATCCCTATCACTAAAGATAACAAAATAATTTGTTTTGATAGTAACTGATGAATCTCTGCTGTCAATCAAAAAATAACTGACCAATCAAACCATTAGGAATGAACTTTAACCCTTTCCTGTTTTGCAAAATTTTAGACCTGTCCAAATTCAAAGGTTTTGCAGACGAAAACTTAAAGTTGATTTTATTTGAAAAATAACCATTCAGTAGGGTAGAAAATATTGTGGAAAAAAGAAGAAATTGCTTGATACAAGTTCTTCTTTTTCTACAATGTTTCTCAATTACAAAATCACAGGGACGTAAAAACCAGGGATTAACCAGGAAAGGGTTAAGCTCTGACATTTATATTAAGCATTTTTGTTGGTTTGGCAACTAAAGTGTATGCTTAGGTTAGGTAACAATTTGCCTTTTGTTGAATATCCCCGTCCAAATATTTCACAAAATCATGTTGTTTGATACATCTGTCAGGCAGCCTCGTTGGAAGTTAGTAGACACGGTCAGCGATCTGTCGACTGATGGATTGCAGCTGTCAATCAAAGAACTGATTGACCAATCAAATCAGTCATTTAAATAGGAAGTGAACTCCGACATTGGCTGATATTAATGTGAAGTATTTTTGTTGGTTTGGCGAAATATTATTCAAGCTGTAGTTATGGCATTTAGGTGGCCAAACAAACAATTCTACATTTTTATTGCATTGTTCTGGCTATAAGTTATGCAAAATAAAGCTGTTTTAAGGCAGGGGACGGGCCAGCTATCCATCAATTTTCAGTCTACCACCAGATTTCCAGACTTACAAAGAAAAAGTTATACAGAGACGGTCTTGTAGTGACAACGGCATGTGGCCAGCTGAATGACTGTCTGTACACTGAGATCTATGTAATAACAAAATGTGTTTGTGAAACAACATGCCTATAACAGCCTTTTTTCAGACAAACTGCAAGGAACCTTTGTCCAAAATTTGAACCACATATTTTGAAGGGTTTTTCAATGCTAAGATCTTCATGAAACTGACCTTGATAAGTGATCTTCACCTTAATGGATGACCCTGATTTTAAAACCAAGTGATTCCTATCAATGCAAAGAACACATACCCCAAATATGAGCCATGTATCTTGAATAGTGTTCGTATAAAAGACAAATATTTTTGTGTTAAGTTAACAAAATTTATGACCTTGATAAGTGACCCTGAATGCACTTAATGCCATAAAACACTTAGCCATCATGGTTTAATAAAGTATCTTAAACTTTCAGAATTCCAATACTTGTAATGAATTACTGTCAAAACTTTTTCTTATCAGTGATGGTTTGCCGTCATTCTTGCAAAGGCTATTTTTAGATTTTTCTTCAATAATAACCAGTGATGGTTAAGCATCACAATGAAAAAAAAGTTGTGATGACAATCCATCACTATGAATGGTGACAATTAGCCAGCTGATACTAGACTGTTAACCTGAACGCTGAACCCGGAATATTCCGGTTTTGACAGGAGGTGTAGACTAAGATCAGACTGCACTTATGTGCAGGCTGATCTTAGTCTACACCTCCTGCATGTACTTTCCTGCCAGAGTTGTTTAAGAAGTTGATTTCTAAAAGAAATATTGATTTTTGAACAACAAGTTCTATCAGTGCTTCCAGCCCTTTGATTTGACAGCATTTCAGAAATGTAATTTATACAGCATGACAAGGGTTAATAATTAAAGTTTCTCAAGGTCTTTATAATTGACAGATCTCAGCTGTCAATCAAAGACGCAATCTACCAGTCAAATCAAGTATTTGGATTGGAAGTGAACTTGGAACTCTGACATTGTCTGACTTTTATGTGAAGCATTTTCGTTAGTTTGGCATCTTAAATGTCATAATTACAGCTTATACAAGCTGTAGTTATGACGTTTTAGGTTGTCAACCAACTATCTTACTTTTTTGTTACACGCTACCGGCCATAGTTTTTGAAAAAATAACAGTATTTATCATCAAAGTGGAACTTTCTGTCGGAGCTCAGTGGAAGTTGTTAACAGCTTTAGTTGGTGTGCACCAGGAATCTGTATATTCTTTAAAAGTGTTTTGTAGATTCAGGATAATCCCTTCTAAGTTTCATCAAGAATAATGAACAGTTTAGGAAGAAAAGTTATGATTTGTTTGAATGGGGTTTTACGCCACTTTCAACAATCTTTCAGTTATATTGCGGCGGCTGGAGCACTTAACAATGGAATCCTGGTATTTCTCACACCAGTAATACCATTACGTCCTTTCCTAGCCTCCAGCTGCTATCCAACATAGGTCTACGATTTTCGACCCATTGGTGAGAGACAAACAGTCGGAAAGGATGAGTGCCCCCGTCGGGAATCGAACCCAGGACCTCTAGATTGACTGGCCAACGCGCTACCAACTGCCCTATGTGGGTGGCTTCAGAGAAGATATGAAAATACAGGGCCATTACGATAGCTTACCTTGACATTATTTTACCTAGATGACCTAACAACATGACATATAAAAATTCATCCTAAATATCTATTGTGGTGGAATTAAACTGGCTAATAGTTACCCTGGATTGCATCTATGATACGATTTGTGGCAATAGTTGAATAATTGAGTCAAATTTCACTAAATGGATACGTTGAATTCACGGAATTGAGAATTGGCCAATTGTGGCTGTCTATCAAAGAATTAACCCTTTCCTGGTTTTTGAAATTATAGACTGGTCCAAATTGAAAGAGGATGCAGACGACAATTAAAATTGAATGCAATTCCAAATAAAACCATCCTATGTGGTAGAAAACACTGTGGGAAAAGGAGAAATTGCTTATTATAAGCAATTTCTCCTTTTTCCACAATGTTTTCTAAAGTATAAAATCAAAGTGTTGTAAAATCCCGGGTTTATCCAGGAAATGGTTAATAGACATATCCAATTATTCATCTAGACCAAAAGTGAACTTTGAACTCCAACATTGGCTGACATTTATGTGAAGCACTTTTGTTCGTTTTACGACTTAAACATCATGACTACAGCTTATTAATGGTCCCAAACCAACCATCTACTTTTTTGTTAAATGTTACTAGCAACCCGTGGCCATTCTAGTAATATTTTGACAACTGATCAATTACTGATGTAAATAAAAAAATCAATAGACTAATCAAACCATTCATTCAGACTGGAAATGAACTTTGAACTGTTACATTTATGTTAAGCTTTTTTGTTGGCAACTGATTTTTGTTGTCCCTGATCAAATATTTAATAAAATAATGTTGTTTATTTTCTCATTAGAAATCTCATTAGAAATGCCTTGTCGATGGGCCTGTAAATCCATCAATAATACATTTGGATTATGCCTTGATAGGTCTACCTAGAGAATGAATGAGAATGAGGTGACTTACTAAAAAAGAGGGTCCTGCATTACCCAGTGGTTAGAGCTACAGACTCAGTATCTGAGAGGTATTGAGGGTTGTGGGTAAGAATCCCTGCCACAATACTGGTCTTGAGGATACGTCCATGAGCAAGACCAACACTGTCTCAGCATAGCACTGGTGATACGCAGGAAGTACAAGAATAGGTGAACATCATTGTGATATAACTTGAAAGATTGTTCAAAGTGACATTTACCACCAAACTTACCTTCAAAAACTGCCAAGCATCAATAGCATATTCATTAATTTGACCATATCTTGAAGAGGCAAAGGAGGTAAACCTGAAATAATAAGAACAATAACAATAATGACTTTATTTACAGAGGCTACACATTTGGTCGCCCAATCTTCCATGTGGGCCTCTTTCATTAATATTTCACAACATTTACAATGCATGGAACAAAGACATAGAATGAACACATTACAAGAAGTAGTAGCAGATTTATTTACTTTTTCTGGGTAGAAGTATTGTTAAAAAAGTAGAAAATGTGTTTTAACCATTTTCTTCATTTTTCCACAATATTCCATAGTCTGTTATACTGAGGAGTGACAATAGGAGGTATTTGTGTGGGAATGTGTGAAAGATCAAATTTCTGTTACATCTAATATCTTAAAACTCAGAATAACTGAAATAAAACATATTTCATGGCATAAAATCGGCCAAAAATAAGGTGAAAATAACCTTTCAAATTTACTAAAAGTGTATTAATCATTAAGACATTATTCTGAAGGAACAATAAATTCCTTTTTTCCACTGCAACTGATTTAGTATTGAGGAATGAGATAGTCATGCCTATTGTAAGCCAATTCCTACACAACAAAATTTTAGAATGGTCCGAATTGGAAAAAGTTGCAGATGACATTTTAATTTGATGAAATCTTTAAAAAAAATCTTGGTCTTTTGTGAGTAGAAAAGATTGTGGATATTGAAGAAATTGCTTGTGACAAGCAAATTTCTTCATTTTTCAGCATAATGGTGTGGAAATGGGTTTCTAGTAATTAAAAGATCGCAGCTGTAAATCAAACAACCAATCAAATCATTCATTTAGACTGGCAATGAACTTTGAACTCAAACATTAGCCTAAATTTATGTGAAGCATTTTAGTTCTTTTGGCAACTTAAACCTTGTAAAAACAGTTTTTTTAAGTCGCCAACCCACAAATTTTAATGTTTTATTAAAGTGAGTAGATAGGTTTATAAAGTAATACATTGCCTCATTCTGATATAACCCTTCTTGTGTCAGCCAGGTACCTTTCATATTGATAAATGTACCTTTAAGTAAAGTTTCTGGGTTGTTTTTCGATAAGCTTTCTCATTCATGAACTGATACATAGCCTCATTTTGAAATAACCCCTCTGGTGTCAGCCCAGTATCAACCATATTGATATACATACCATTTAGTCAGGTTTCTGGGTTGTTTAGCATAAGCATTCTCATTCATAAACTCATACATAGCCTCATTTTGAAATATCCCCTCTGGTGTCAGCCCAGTACCTATCATCGAACTGTTAGCAGAATTTCTGGCAATAAATGGACCCTGCAAATACATCATCAAACATTTTATAAGAGAGCAGAAAATCCCTATAATAATGAATTAGTTGAACTTAGTTGTACTCATGAAGCACTGAAGCCCCTTAATCTATTCCCATATTATCCCACTTTTGGAAGCCCCAAAGAAAAGAGATGTCAAAAAACATTGTTGAAAATAAAGAAATTGCTTGTTACATCGGTACGCATCAGTTGGAGCACCAATCTATGGATTCCTGGTATTTCTCACACCAGTACTACCACTACATCCTTTCCTAGCCTCAAGCTACTAGCCCAAAGGTTTACCACAGCTTGTTTAAGATGTAGTTATGTCACCAACCAACTATTTTACTTTTTGTTACATATTGCTGGTAATAACATTTGCAAATTAATGCTGTTTAATATCAAAGTGGAACTTCCTGTCAGAGTCAGTGGGTGGGGCCAGGGCAGTCAGAGGGTGGTACCAGTCATCCCTCAGTTAGGAAATGTCTAATGTTTTATCTTCTCAATGTAAGTAAATTAGTATATACCTCATTTATACTTTCTATTGCACCATATAGCTCCATCGTCCCACCAAAATTATGCAGCATACACCAGATAAATGGTTGTCCGTAAAAGAAATGAGTCTTTGGATAAATTGGGTTAATTTCTGCCATCAAATCTAGTACAATCATCCGACCCTGAAATTCATCATCACCTTTTTTGGTCATGGTCTAAACTTTAACCCATTACCAGGCAACAAAAATTAAGACAGGTCCAAATTTAAAGAAGTTGCAGACAACATTTCAAATTATACTAAAATTGGAATGTGATAGCAAAATAGAGTAGAAAACATTGTGAGAAAATGAGAAGTATTTTGTGAGAAGCAAACTCTCCTTTTTCCCACAAAGTTTTCGATTATTATATTTCTTTGAGGAATCAGAAAGTGTCATTGTGTGGTCATTGGTTAAATACTGTTTGTCCAAAAAGTCAGGCTAGACTATTTCTGAATATGATTAATACCCCCAAACAAATACACCTCACAGTAAAATCATTTTTCAACAAAGGGTCATTACTCCAAGACTAGATGGTTGTCCCAGGACAACTGCTGTCGAGCAAGCAAAGTTTTGACCATCAACTTGACCTTGACCATCAATTTTAGTGTTTGACCTTGAGCTTTGATCTTGAACTTGAAGCTATCCCAAAAAAATTTAAATGGCACATCTACTCATGATGGAGAATAATTGTGCCAATTTATCTTAAAAGTATAGAGATCACAATCAAATCACATCTCTATTTGATACAAAGTCTTTCTGTAAAGTTTGAATCAAACCATGCAGTAGTTGCTGAGAAATTATGGGGACAAGGAAAAAAATAGACGTACCAACCAAGCAACTGGCCAACCAACCCACAAGCTGACTCCTTTATATCCCTAAATAAAGTTTAGGGAGAATAATTTTCTAAATAAGAAATAACAAACTTGCAAAAAAAAAATAGAATGAATTGCAAAAGAAAGGTAAAATTTTAATGCAATAACTCAAATGCACCAATTATGACCAGAGCATGTTTGAAGCTTGGCTGTTATGTCCTTTATAGGGGGATAAAAAAGAGGCTTACTTAATACAAAATTGCATTTAGAGTTACCCTTAACGCAAAAACTGATGGCAGAATTTAGACTGGTCCAAATTGAAAGGAGTTGTAGACTACAATTTAAAGTCTATGAAACTTTTTCAACTTTTTGGGTAGAAAAAACTTTGTGTAAAATGAAGAAATTGCTTGTTATTGCTGTTACTAGCAATTAATCCTTTTAGAAAATGTTATACCAATTGTTTTTCTTAAGGGGCACACAAAAGCTTCATTGTGGTGAAATGAATTAATAAAATACTTATTTTTTCGATATTGAACTTATTTTCAAATTTCATGTAAATGCTTTAAATAATACCAGAAATATGAAATGTCAAACTTTTTGCATGACCATAAACAAAAACACAAACAACAATACAAATAATACAAGTAGACAGGTAAACAACTTTACTCTTTCCCCTTTTATCAAAATTTTAGACCTGTCCGAATTCAAAAGTTTTGCAGACAACAATGTAAAATCAATTTTATTTGAAAATATATGATTCAGTAGTGTTGAAAAAATTGTGTAAAAAGAAGAAATTGCTTGTTACAGGTGACTTCTTCTTTTTCCACAATGTTTTCTCAAGTATAAAATCACAGGCATGTAAAAACCAGGGAATGAACAGGAAAGGGTTGAACTGGGTTACTACAGCTTATTCAGTTCATTTATTCCTGCATGTACAAACCTGTGGTACTGATGTCAATAAAGCTTCTATCCGTTCTGATGACCAGAAAGGCGACTGGAACAACCAACCCTGCATTAACCTGTAGAGTAGTAAAAAGCAAAACTTCACTTGTAAACCAATTGAACAATCGCTGCCCCCCCACTTACTTCTTTAACCCTGCCCATTGACTCTTGACAGGAAGTCCCACTTCGATTTTAAACAGTGTTTTTTTTTTAATGTATGGCCAGTAGTATGTTACATAAAAAAATAGAATAGTACACTACAGCTTGTTTAAGACGTTTAAATCACCAACCAACAAAAAAGGGTGGCAAAAATGGTGCCAATGTCAGAGATCAAAACTCATGTCTAGTCTCAATCAATGATTTCATTGGTTAACTGGTACTTGATTGGCAGAAGCGATTCGTCGATAACTAGGTGGCAAAATTTTTGACTAGTTCAAATTATAATAAGAGCCATGTTGGACATGGCCTTCCCCCCCCTTAAAAGCTTGATAGTAAACTGAAGCCAGTTAGATTTAGGCTTCTTGTGCACTGCATTTCTTCTCAATGAATTTGATAATAGCTATTATACTTTCAGAGATATGCTCAGGACAAAATCTAAGTCTTTAAAACAACAAAGGGCAATAGCTCCAAAATTATGCAAGCAAGAGTTGTGGTTCTTGTGCACTGCATTTCTCCTCAACGAGATCTATCCACCTATGAAGTTTCAAGTTAATAGCTATTATACTTTCAGAGATATGCTCCGGACAAGTTTAGTGACTGAAGGACTGAATGACAGATGGAGACCATTACTATATCCCCTTCCCTGAAACGGCAGGGGATAAAAAGGGTTCCAATGGCCGTACAGATAGACAAAGCAGCAAAGTAAAAATTTGTGCCAAATTCTATCTATAAAGGGAAATATTGATGAATTGGACTGGTTTATATATTTTTGATAGACACAAGGTGTGAAATTTAATCTATGAGCATAAAACTGTATTTTTGGATCTACTTTGTTCGGAAGCATACAAAATAGTTGCATGACCAAAATTCTATCCATGAAAGTATAGAATAAAAATTTCAGCCAATAAAAACGCTTGAATCTTGATAGACAAAACTAAAATGAAAACATTTTAACATATTACCAGACTGCTTGAGGATCCGCCTCTATCATGGCACTGTAAACAGCTTTTCCTGCAGATCTGAGATAAGCTGGATCCCTGAAGAAAGGAACAAAGACTTTTTGTGATACACTTATACACTTATTCAACTGCTGCTGACAATAAAACAAGAGGGCCATTGGTCCTAATGGGCTAACCTGACACAAAACTTAGGAATGTACAACACAGGGTAAATTTGAAGGTAGTCAACAGTTGGTAACCCAACATGTTACATGAAACCTATAAGCTTTGTTACTTGAATTTGAATAACATTTTCCTCTTAATTTATTTGTAAACAGGAAGGGTCCACAAGGGAAGATTTTGAAAGATTTCTGGCTTTTGTTTCAATGAAAAATATGGTGTGCCAGAAGAACGTTAAAAACCTTATGGTTTGTATGTAAAAAAGGGTGTGCAGGTTCACTGGGATATTCTATAAACCAAATATCAATGCTCTAGGCTTTATAGTTTTACAATAGAAGA
The DNA here is from genome assembly GCA_946902895.1 of Fragum fragum. Classification (NCBI taxonomy): domain Eukaryota; kingdom Metazoa; phylum Mollusca; class Bivalvia; order Cardiida; family Cardiidae; genus Fragum; species Fragum fragum. Next base: position 1,325,840 of record OX336367.1, read on the forward strand.
TTTTAAATTTCTCCTTTTCTCACAATGTTTTCTTCCTTATTTGGCACTTATTTCCAACTTTCAGCGCAATTTGAAATGATGTCTGGTAACAGGTTACAAAAAGACTACTTACCCAGATTTTGGTGTGTTTTCATTGAATGTGTCAGCATTATAGATGTGGTCAATCCCAAACTCAGCTTCCATCTATAAATAAAAAGAAACATGTTATAATTCTCCATTAAAATTTCAAAGCGTTGTAATTCTAGCTTAGGAGAACTGTGGGTAAGGTAACTCCGGCAAAGCAGTTGTCATCATCCAAACATTGCCACCAAATGTAACATGAAGAGCTCATAGACAAAACTTATCCATTCAGAGAAGAAAAAGGATGCTCAAGTACCCAAAATATATATCTGTTTATTTATTGGTGTTACCATAATGTTTGCCCATATGAGTGACACCCCCAGGAGGCGGTTAGTTGCTACAGGCAAATGTGTAATGATAAAACTGCTGAGAGCTCCACCTGGTTCTTTACCATGGTGGATTGATAGCATCATCACAAGGGCCTCTGTTTCACTTCTCTTCGAAAAGACAATTAGTTTGTGAGTTTGCTCAGGGCTAAAACTCATGATCTTCAGGTTTGAAGTCAAGTGCTCTACCAACTGAGCTAATCAGTCTGACAACCCTAAGAGGGTTGATGTTGTCTATATAGACTACAATTAGCCATATATCTCTCTGGCAATTTCCTCATTTGAATATCTCACCTCCCCTGAAACAGAATGAATAACTTTAACTCATTCCCACACAATTCTGTTTTTTAAGCCCCTTAAAAAGCGTAAGAAAACATAGTGAATGATGAAGAAATTACTTGTGAAAAGATTGATTGATTGATTGATTGAATGGGGTTTAACGTCGCTTTTAACAGTATTTCAGTCATATCACGGCGGCTGGAGCACCTAACAAAGGATTCCTGGTATTTCCCATACCAGTACTACCACTACATCCTTTCCTAGCCCTCAGCTGCTATCCCACTTAGGTTTACGATTATCCACCCATTGGTGAGAGACAGATGTCGGAAAGAATATGTCCCGCCGGGGATCGAACCCATGACATTTCATGATTGACTTGTGAAAAGATTTAGCTTAGTTGTCTTGCTGGTATATGAGGAAGAGATTTTTAAAAAACTGTGGAAGGACAGATAGATGGATAGATGGACAGACTTTCCTTTCAAAACAACTGTGTGCTACAAATGCAACATTAGCAACATCAATAATATGAAAATTCCTAATCTTTCTTTTAATAAAATCAGCTAAAAATGACAGCACAGTTGCCGGAAAAAATCTTTAACCCATTCCAACATAATCCCTCCGTTTTACGCACCTCAAGAAATAAGCTTTTGGAAACATTGTTGAAAATGAAGAAATTGCTTGTATCATTACCCACAATGTTTTCTATCCAAAAAGACAAAAAAAAAAAAAAATAAATTCCATCAACTTGAAATTGTTGTCTGCAGCTTCTTTAAATTTGGATCAGTCTAATATTTTGTTGAGTGGGAATGGGTTAATAGTAGTTTTTTTGATTTGTTAGAGATTGTAGAATCAATCTACCGATGACAGTAATTAGACTTTTTAATTTTAAAAAAAAATTGTCTGCTTTGGTAGAAAACATTGAGGAAAATGAAGAAGGTGCATGCTACAAGCAATTCCTTTATTTTCCACTGCTGTACAATCACAAGGATCTGCAAAAAGATTGAAAATCATGTATAAAGCTGTCAATACCAAAGAATTAATGCAATATCACAATAATGTTCCTAGAGGAATTGTTCATTACTATATAAAACGCTCTTGATTAAATATCATGGATAAATAACCTTTATCAAGGAAAAGAAAATAAATTTTATAAATAGAACATAATTGGTAATAACGACAGATAGTGATTTTGCATTATTTTGATCAGGTTATTGCAAAATCATGTTCTATGCAGATGAGTTTTTTAATTCTATTTTTTCATGAAGGCAATTTGCTGAAATATTGTAAATTTGTGTGCCCCAATTGATTACAACACAATGGTGCTTCTGACACCTGAAAGAAATAGAGTCATGGCAAACTTTGTGGAAAAAGAGAAATTGCTTGTAACAGACAATTTCTCCTTCTCTCACAATGTTTTTTAAACCCTAAATGGCACTCATTTTCCAAGTTGAAAGCAATCTGAAATAGTGTCTGCAACTTCTTTCAGTTTTTGACCGGTCTGAAGTTTTTTCGTCTGGTAATGGGTTAGATAGTGAGAAAAATATATCATTTGAGCGTGTGCGTGACATTTCCAACCATTACTCATGTGCGCCAAGTAAAGACTCAGATCAGCCTGTGCATCCGCACAGTCTGATCAGAGTCTTCACTCTGCACTCTGTAGATAGATACTGACCCAAAGCTTCTTTATATAATCAGCCAATATTCTAATTGCCCCGAAATGGCTGTCCAGGGTGCTCAATGTGTGCGAGCCACACACCAGCAAAATTGTTGGAAATGACACGCACAGGCTCATTTATTAGCTTCTTTAGATACCTCTTCAATGAATGTAGCACCAATCTTCTTGAATAAATCATCTTCAAAATCTAATAAATAAGTACTGAAAAAAGAGAAACTAGATATTAGAAACTTATCAAGGATATAAGTCTCCTACCATTATCTTGTTTGTGTAACTCCACGCTACCTAGTGGGCAAGACTAACCCACTGCCATTTTCTTAAATTTTAGACTGGTCCAAATTGAAAGAGGTTGCAGAAAACAATGACAATTGGATGCAAGTTGAAATGAAATCCTGGTAGTAAATATTTTGGGAAAAGGAGAAATTGCTTGTTACAAGAAATTTTGTCTTTTTCCACAAAGTTTTCTCTAGTATAGAATCAAACTGACTCAAAATCATACAGAAATGGGTTTAGCTTTACCCTTCCATTTAACCAATTACCACACAATTCCACTTTTTTACACTCCCCCCCCCAAAAAAAAACGCATTTTTAACAAGAGGCCCAGTGGGCCTTAACGGTCACCTGGGTAAAAGAGCACCAAGACAAGTGATTTTGTTTGAAAGATTTAGAAAAAGGTTTGGTTGAAATCCCCTCAGTAGTTCTTGAGAAGAAGATGAAAATGTTTAAAAGTTACTAAAAATGACCCCCTTTTGGTCCCCATTTTAGGCATCCCTGACCTCCAGCCTTTTCATTTTCACAAATCTGTATAATCAGTACCCAATGATGCTTTTCACCAAGTTAGTTTGAAATTGGCTTAGTACTTCATCAGAAGAAGGTGAAAATGTGAATTTTTTAACATGATGAACTTTGACCTCTGGGTGTGGCCCCATACATGACCCCAGGGACATGAATTTCACAATTTATAATATACCTGTCCTAGTTGTCATGCACACAGAATATTTAAGCTCTGGCATTAACGGTTTATTAGAAGAAGATTTTTAAAGAAGTACCAAAAATTACCCCTTTTTGGCCCCGATTTGGGCCCCTTTGACCCCCAGAACCCCTATTTTCACAAACTTAAATTGGCATCCCCCAATGATGCTTTCTACCAAGTTTGGTTGAAATCCCCCCCGTAGTTCTTGAGAAGAAGATGAAATATTTAAAAGTTACCAAAAATTACCCCCTGTTGGTCCCCATTTTAGGGCCCCCTGACCCCCCAGCCTTTTTATTTTCACAAATCGGAATAACCATTACCAAATGATGCTTTTCACCAAGTTTGTTTGAAATTGGCTTAGTACTTCATCAGAAGAAGGTGAAAATGTGAATTTTTTAACATGATGAACTTTGACCTCTGGGTGTGGCCCCATACATGACCCCAGGGACATGAATTTCACAATTTATAATATACCTGTCCTAGTTGTCATGCACACAAAATATTTAAGCTCTGGCATTAATGGTTTATTAGAAGAAGATTTTTAAAGAAGTACCAAAAATTACCCCTTTTTGGCCCCTATTTGGGCTCCTATGACCCCCAGAACCCCTATTTTCACAAGCTTGAATTGGCATCCCCTAATGATGATTTCTACCAAGTTTGGTTGAAATCCCCCCAGTAGTTCTTGAGAAGAAGATGAAATATTTAAAAGTTACCAAAAATTACCCCCTTTTGGTCCCCATTTTAGGGCCCCCTGACCCCCCAGCCTTTTTATTTTCACAAATCCGAATAACCATTACCAAATGATGCTTTTCACCAAGTAAGTTTGAAATTTGCTTTGTACTTCATCAGAAGAAGATGAAAATGTGAATTTTTTAACATGATGAACTTTGACCTCTGGGTGTGGCCCCATACATGACCCCAGGGGCATGAATTTCACAATTTATAATATACCTGTCCTAGTTGTCATGCACACAAAATATTTTAGCTCTGGCATTAACGGTTTATTAGAAGAAGATTTTTAAAGAAGTACCAAAAATTACCCCTTTTTGGCCCCTATTTGGGCTCCTATGACCCCCAGAACCCCTATTTTCGCAAGCTTGAATTGGCATCCCCCAATGATGCTTTCTACCAAGTTTGGTTGAAATCCGATCAGTAGTTCTTGAGAAGAAGATGAAAATGTTTAAAAGTTAACGGACGACAGACGACGGACGACGGACGGCGACGGACAAACGATGATTGCAATAGGTCACCATGACCATTCGGTCAGGTGACCTAACAAGCCACAATGCCACAATGTTTTCCAACCCTAAAAGACAAAAGGAAAATTTATCAACTTGAAATTCTTGTCTGCAGTATCTTTCAATTTGGACAAGTCTAATAATAACTGGCTACAAGATGACAAAGTTTTAGGCTAGTTGCAAGGAATTTGCGAGCAGTATTTCAAATTGCAATTAAAAAAATTCATTTCATATTTAAAGTATAAAAGAAAAATCAGACTATTGGAGACAATTTTTTATGAAATTTCTGTGCATGCAAGTTTAAAAAATAGTTCTGAATTCATTTTTTTCACAGAGGTAAGAAACAAATTTTGAAGCATATCAGATTGCAATTTTTATTTGCAAAACTAGAATATTATATCACTTTTTTTTATACCCCTATGGAAGAGCTTTGGAAAATATTGTGGGAAAAGAAAAATTGCTTAACAAGTAATTTCTCCATTTCTCACAATGTTTTCTTCACAAAAGACCAAGATTTTTTTAATGTCATCAAGTTGAACTGTCATCTAAGTTTTCTTTCCATTTGGACAAGTCGAAATTTCTGCTGAGTTGGAATTGGTAAAATAATTATAAATTGAAATTTTTGACAGAGATTTACTACATGGTTTCACTAAGATTCAGATAGTCATGAACAGGAAGTGATGACAGCAAAAGATTGGATTCCAATTGATGGGTTGCTGCTGTAAATAAATGAATCAATCAATTAATTAAATCATTCATTTAGACTGGAATTAAAGTCAGACATTGGCCGACATTTATGTGAAACATTTCCGTTGGATTGGCAACTTAAACATAGTAACTACACCTTATTCTGGGTCACCAACGCACTATTTTAATCTTTTGTTACATTTTACTGGCCATAAATTTTACAAAATGACGCTGTTTAGCCTATTCTCACACAGTGATGCTTTTTGACTCCCCTCTAGAAAAACAATTTGGAAAACATTGCGTAAAATGAAGAAATTGCTTTTAACAAGCAATTTTTTCATTTTACGAAATGTTTTCTATCCAGAAAGTTGAAAAAATCTAAAATTTCATGAACTTTAAATTGTCGTCTGCAACTCTTTTATGGAATGGGTTAAAAATGACCAATCCCCGGACTTTGTCGGCCCCACCCATTGTCTTCAACAGGAAGTTCCGCTTCGATATTTAACGGCCTTATTTTGCAGAATTTATGTCCAGTCATATAACAAAAAAGTAGAATGGTTGGTTTGTGGCCTAAACCTCATAACTACAGCTTGAATAAGTGGTAGTTATGATGTTTAAGTTGCCAAACCAGCAAGAAAGCTTAACAAAAATGTTGACCAGTTCAAGACTGACTTCTGCTCAAAATATACGATTTCACTGGTTGACTTAATATTTGATTGACAACAGCGATTGGTTTATTTACATCCATTATAAAAACATACCAACAATATTGTTCATCAAAATGACCCCAATCCCCAAGACGGCTTACACTTGCATTTGGATACAATCTGTGAACAAAAAAAAAAAAAAATAAATAAACAACAGTTCTTACCACAATCAATACAATGAGATATTTCCAAAAAGTTTGTTCTAGTAAAAATAAATTTTTTCATCTGTACAAATTCCAAAAATTACTAGTCTAAACCTTTATGAACCAATTATCACCAAAACTTTAAATAATTAAAGAAAATTTTATTTGAAAAGGAAAAAAATTATTGTTTCATATTTATTTGTCCTAAGTCATTGATAATTTTCTAATTGAAAGGCTGATTGAATTCCTCTCAATCAAGACACATCTTAACCTTTGCCCTCTGGTAATCGTTGAATAACCTTCTGAATGAACAGGTGTTTTCTACACAAGAGAATTTTAGACCAGTCAAAATTCAAAGATGTTGCAGACGACAATCTGAACTTTATGAAATTTTAGATTTTTCATCTTTCTGGTTAGAAAACAATGTGGATAATGAAAAAATTGCTTGTAACAAGAAATTTCTTCATTTTCCAGAATGTTTTCAAAGCTTTTTTTCTTAGGGCATCAAAAAGCATCATTGTTTGTGACTGGCTTACTACATTTAAAGTAATACCTCCATTATAGGATATTTTTGTGTCTTATATTACTAGTCATAAATCTGATTTTTTTACAGCAAAAAAAATTTCTATTTCATAACTAAACTGTCTATCATAAAATATTGTCTCCAAAACAACCCAAGTTGTTTTCATTATAATACATTTTACACTAGTTTAGCTATCCACTGATTTATATCATAACAATACACACAGGAGTGCATACCTCTCATTTGATAACTGTGATAGTAGAAAATACTTTTTTTTTAATCCATTACCATTCAAACAAATTTCAGACTGGTCTAAATTCAAGGAAGTTGCGGGCTACAATTTAAAGTTCACAAATTGTTAAAATGTTTTTCTTAAGCAGCAAAGTATTGTTTTACCATTTTTCAAAATAACTGTCAGATAATCCCTAACACTGATCAATGAATACTCATGTAATATACTTTATTACTATGACTTGTAATCATTAACCCATTTTCACATAATTTTTTTTTTACACTGGTCCTAATTGAAAGAATATGCAGACAGCATTTCAAAATTGATTAAAGTTAAGAAACCTGTCTATTTTAAAGAAAACTTTGTGGATAATGAAAAAATTGCTTGTTACGAGCAATTTCTTCATTTTCCATGGTGTTATCACAATTTTTTTTCTTAAGCAGTGTGGGAGCGGGATCATGTGGGAATAGGTTAAACAATTCACATACAACATCTCTTTTTGTAACGCCAGAAGAAAAAAAGTTGTAACAAGCAATTTCTACATTACCAACAAAGTTTTCAATCCTAAAAGACAAAGAACTTTTAACATTCACCAACATAATATTATGGACACCAAACTACATGTATTTTCAATTTAGAGAGTCTAAAATTTTATGATCTGGTAATGGGTCAAACCAAGCTCTATAGAACTTTTTTAACCATTTCCTGGACAAACCCGGGATTTTAAGTAGCCGTGATTTTATACTCCAGAAAACATTGTGGTAAAAGAAGAAATTGCTTGTGACAAGCAATTTCTTCTTTTACCACAATATTTTCTACCACATAGGATGGTTTGATTTTAAAACTGTATCCAATTTTCATTGTCGTCTGCAACCTCTTTCAATTTGGACCAGTCTAAAATTTCAAAAAACAGGAAAGGGTTAAAGTCAACTAACCTGGTAATGGCTCCTGGTACATGACCAGCAAATGCTGGTAACACTGGTATCATCCCTAGTAGCAGCATCCTGTCCAATATCATATGTTGGAGAGCCAGTTGGTTCTTAATCCAGGACTCGGGTACTGGTCCTCCCCAGCCACGCATGTTTCCCATTCTTGCCCTTTAGAAAAACAAGAGGACCATGATGGTCCTAAATCGCTCCCCTGAGTATGATGGTTCATGACTTTATGATATAAACAAAATAGCAAAGCCCTCTGGCTAATTATTTTGGAAAAGATGTATAGGATTTCTCTTTTAATCCTAGGTATATTGATGATCCCACCATATACCACTAATTTCCTGAATATGGTAATGCTTTGAAGTATAGACATCAATACATACCAAGTATAAAAGCTCTAGGCTTAATGGTTTAAGAGAAGAAGGTTTTCAAAGATATCATTATCTATTCCTAACTAAAATTAGGGATGACACAGAAAAGGGCTAATTTTTTTTAAGTAATTTGGTAGAGGGTCAATGGTTGATGACATATACCAAATATCAAAGCTCTAGGCTTTATGATTTCGGAGAAGAAAGGTTTTCAAAGATTTCCTTCTTTATTCCTTTGTAAAATCAGGGATCACACAGAAAAGGGCTAATTTTCAGAGTATGATAATTTGTTGAAATGTTTTGGTAGAGGGTCAATATATGATGATATGTACCAAATTTGAAAGCTCTAGGCCTTATGGTTTGGGAGAAGAAGATTTTAAAAGTTTTCCTTCTTTTGTTCTATGTAAATCAGGGATTGCCCAGAACGGGGCTAATTTTCAGAATACATAAAATCTTTGAAGTATTTTGGTAGAAGGTCAAAAGATGATGATTTGTACCAAATATCAAAGCTCTAGGCCTTATGGTTTGGGAGAAGAAGATTTAAAAAGATTTCCTTCTTTATTTCTATGTAATATCAGGGATCACAAAGAAAAGGGCTAATTTTCAGTATACGGTAATTCTTTGAAGCATTTTGGTAGGGGGTCAATAGATGATGTATACCAAATATCAAAGCTGTAGGCCTTATGGTTTGGGAGGAGAAGATTTTTAAAGATTTCCTTCTTTATTTCTATGTACAATCAGGGATAACAAAGAAAAGGGCTAATTTTCAGAATATGGTAATTCTTTGAAGCGTTTTGATAGAGGGTCAATAGATGATGATTGTACCAAATATCAAAGCTCTAGGCCTTATGGTTTGGGAGAAAAAGATTTTAAAAGATTTCCTTCTTTATTTCTATGTAAAATCAGGGATCGCCCAGAAAAGGGCTAATTTTCAGAATATGGTAATTCTTTGAAGTATTTTTGTAGAAGGTCAATAGATGATGATTTGTACCAAATATCTAAGCTCTAGGCTTTACCCCTTTGGAGGAGAAGATTTTTTAAGCAACCAGAGTTCTTCATGGATTTTAATTCTTTGAAGTATTTTGAAAGAGCATGACCTAAGGATCATTTCTGTGAAGTTTTGTTGAAATTCCTTGGTTAGTTTAGGAGGAGAAGATTTTTTTGTAATTGTGAACGGACGGATGGACAGATGGAAGGACAGACAGACGGACAGATGGGAGGACGACGGACGATGACCGATCACAATAGCTCCCCCAGAGCACTTCGTCCTCAGGTGAGCTAAAAAAGAAGAAAATGTGTTTGTGAAACCTCACGACCCAATAAAATCCTATTTTTGAAAATGTGACCTTGTAAGTGACCTTGACATCTGCAAATACATATAAAAGAGATATATCATCACACTAAATATGACTGTTTTATCTGGAAAGACTTGAAGAAATTGTAAATGTTAAGTTTTGGGTTAAGTTTTTGCAGACCTTAATAAGAGTAGTGATATTGACCTTGTCAAGCGATCTACCACTATATCTTGAAGTAAAGGCTTAAAATAATTGTAAATAATATGTTTTTTATGTGTTAAATCCAATAGACAGGCAGATGAAAAGATAGTAATAAACAATATGCCTCTGATCATTCCATGTAGGGGCATAAACTTAACCATTATTAAGGTTAACCCATTCCCGCTCAATCCCTCCTTTCTACGCCCCTTCAGAAAAAAGCATTGGAAACCATTGTGGAAAATGAAGAAATTGCTTGTATCACAATGTTTTCTATCCAAAAAGTCGAAAAAATTCAAAATTCCTACAATGTGAAATTATTGTCTGCATCTTATTTCAATTTGGACCAGTCTAAAATTTTGCTGTGTTGGAATGGGTTAACCCTTGTCCTGCTGAATAAAATCCTCGCTTAATAACTGCATTTAAATCAAACGGCTGAATGCACTGGGAGGCTTGATAATAGTTTATTATTTTCTGAAAAAATAATTTGAGGAACAACCCTGGCTTAATAGGGGCAAACAGGAGGTGTAGACTAAGATTAGACTGCACATATGCAGTGCTCCAGCTAGGCCCTTTCATAAGGGCGCCCCGCCCTGCCCTCAAAGTGCGGCGCCCTGCCCTTTTTTAATTGCCATGACCAAATAATAGACCCTAAACTCTACAAATACTCTTCAAAATAGCGACTACCCTTAAAATGTCGCATTTAGTAGATTAATTGTTATTACCGATGCATTAATCCAACATACGCATTACGACCTGTATAGTGGAGGGCGCGGCTTATATCCGCAAGTCATCCAATCACAACGCATGATTCGTTTTTGTGGGACCAGTTTCCGATAATCCTTACATGGCGATTAGCACATGCCCATAAATCAATTTGACAGTTGTAAACAAACACTGATTACCGATTAAATGTGGCGTATGGCTGTAAGCAAGTTAGCTTGGACGATGAATGATTTTGACACCCTCCATGTAGTTCTCAAATGAATATAGTTTTCGTCCTTCCACCACAATTTATTATTCCCTTGCTGTATCTTCGGAAATTGGGTCAATTTGGGACCCATAGATTCTTTTTTCCCAAATGTAAGATATATCAATTATTAAAGTCGAACCTCTTTTTTTTTTTTTTTTTTATGATTTTTAAACATTGGATGAGAAATGGAAACATTACGAGGCAAGTTTTTATATAGCGGTTTGTTATTCTTTAAAATAATTACCCCTGTAATACAAATTCAAGTCAGAGATTTTATTGAAAGAAATCACCTATTCGTTTTATTTCAACAAGTGAACACGTACATTTTCGAACATTTAGATTTTCATATTCCTTATGAGAGAGATCGTACACTACGTAATCTTATCAAGATTGGCAATGCTAGCACTGGGAAACAAAGTTACTGATTTCTTCGCGTAGGTTTCTGTCTTAATAATAATAATGATAAAAAAAATTGATTATATCACAAAAAATGTGTTTATAATGAAAATGATAAAGAAAAAAGATAATAATCTGTGAGTGTCAAAAAGTTCAAACAATCGTTGGCCTAACAAAATATTGTAATTACCATGGCCTGATTTCTAGTTTTAGTTACAATATTTGTTTGTACAGTTACAATATCATGAATATTTTTATATTAAAAATATCCACTAGAGCCCTTCTTTAAGCACTATAAATTCAAAATGTTTTTGGGGGAGCCCCCCCCAGAGGGAGGGGGACATCCCCTCCTACCCCTCCCCTATCTCGTCGCTTTGCAACTCGAAGTGCCCTTTTGGGGCACTAGCACCCTGTCCCTTTTAAATCCTAGCTGGAGCACTGCATATGTGCAGGCTGATATTAGTCTATGCCATTCTGCAAAAACATAGATATTCCAGGTTCAGCATGACAAGAGTTAATAAAAAGTGGTGAAGTCTAGCATTTGAAATATTTGTAATAAAATCGGAATAAAGAGTAAGTACTTTGTTAGGTTGGAAAAGCTGTGCGAAATGAAAAATTACTACTCAGAGTTGTGTATCATTCTTGTTTCATCATATTTTTGTAAGACATTATCCCTTCCCATTTTTAGAAATTTAAGACCGGTCCAAATTGAAAGAGGTCTAGACAACAATTAAAATTGAACGCAATTTGAAATGATCCTATCAGATAGAAAATACATTACAAGCAGTCACTTCTTTTTCCACAGTATTTTCTCAAGAATAAAATCACAGTGATGTAAAATCCCAGGTTTGTACAGAAGAGGGTTAATCCTATGTCAGAGTACTTAAAACATAAGTTTTTGTTTCTAAAAGTAAATACAATGACAAAGAATTGGGTATAAAATTTACATACCATGCAAGAAATGCGGGTCCTCCAAAAAACTCCTGGAGATCCTCAAAAGTAAAGCCAAGTTTCATATACACCTGGAATAAAAACAGAATTTCTATCAGACTATATTTTCCTACTTGTTCCACTTATCCAGCTTTGACCCACTCCCACACTATCCCACTTTTTGACATCTCCTCAGGGAAAGAGCTTTCAGAAAACATTGTGAAAAAATGAAGAAATTGCTTGTTACAAGCAATTACTTCATTGTCCACCATGTTTTCTACCCCAAAAGACAAGTTTTTAAAATTTCATCAACAAACAAGATGTGTTTGTGAAACACCATGCCCCCGAAACAGGAATTCTTTAGAAACGGGTTATTTTTATTGTTCTTTTTCCTTTGTTTTAGGGAAAAGGGTTAACATTTTGACCTTGACCTTGATGAAATGACCTTCCCCAGTTGTATGAAGTTATATGAAAATGTTTAGTTGGCAGGATAAGTTTTTTGGTAGCATTTTAGGGAAAAGGGTTGCGGCTTGTTGAGACATATCTACATACCAAATATTAGCATTGTAACTTAATCAGGGTTGAAGTTATAGGAAAATGTTTAGTTGGCAGGTTAAGTTTTGCAGACAGATAGACAGACAGATGGATGGACGGACGTACAGACAGACAGACACTGGAAAACATTATGCCCGGATTTATCGATGCAGGGGCATAAAAATTGTCATCTGCAACTTATCTCAATTTGGCTTGGTCTCACTTTCTGTTGTGTGGTAATGGCTGAAAATATTCTTGTAGCTAACCTATAACCCATCACCAGACATCAAATTTTTGGACTGCTTTAAATTTAAAAAGGTTGTAAACAAAACTTCGAATAGTTGACAACTAAGAGTTGTCCAAAGACAACATAGCTCTCACTTTTGGGTGCTGTTTGCACAAGGGTTAACCCTACCAGACAGTAAAATTATAGACTGGTCCAAATCGAAAGGAGTTACAGTTGAGCATTCAAAGTTTGTGAAATTTGAGATTTTTTCAAATTTCTGGATAGAAAACATTGTGAAAATGAAGAAATTGCTTGTTGCAAGGAATTTCTTCATTTTCCACAATGCTTTCCAAAATGTTTTTCTTGATGGGCGTCAAAAAGCGTCAATGTGTGGGAATGGGTTAAATTGGTTTAAGTTTAATCCTTCCCCGTTTTTTGAAATTTTAGACTCGTCCAAATTGAAAGAGTTTGCAGACGACAATGAAAATTGGATGCAATTTAGAATGAAACCATCCTATGTGGCAGAAAATATTGTGGGTACAGGAGAAATTGTTTGTCACAAGCAATTTCTCTTTTTTCTACAAAATTTTCTCAAGTATAAAATTAGAAGTTAGTTAAAAAAAAATCTGTCTTACTCTCTGAAATATGGCCTCCTGTCCAGTGAAAGCCAGTGGTAGATTTATACCATTCATCGCCATCCAGTCTATCTCCCTCTCCCATCTTGGCCAGTCCCACCAAACAAATGAGTAACTGACCGTGCACACATTCTGGTAATATCTGAATCTTTACAAGCAAAAAGAAAGAAGTAGATATTAATATTTCAATAGTCTTCTTCCTTAAGAATACACAGATACCCATCCTAATATTTTATCATGGTTTTATGAGTAGCCACACAATCACACATTTTTATTTGTTGAAAAAAAAATAGCAATGGAAAACATTTCAAGAAAGAAAGAAATAGCAAATAACAAGCCTTTTCTCCTTTTCTCAGTATTTCTCATATCACATAATCTGGTGATCTTTTTTTTTTTTTTTTAAATAAAATCACTTTGAATTTGAACTAGTCTTAGATGTAGGCATCTGGAAATCAATTAATAAAATGTCCAGTTCTTGCTAAGGGCGATAATGACAAGCAAAATCTTATGTTTCTCTTTCAAGCCATCTCAAATACAGGGCTTGTACTAGCATTTGAAATTTAGAAGTTATTGACTCATTGACCATGAAATTGTAAGAGTCATTTTGACCCCTTTGGGAGAAATTTTTAAGGGTCAAAATAGGATATTTTAAGAATTTTGAGGGTCAAAACCCTTGTTAAGGAGTCCAACACAAGCTTTGCAAAATATTGTGGGTACTCACTGGAATTGTGTTGTTAACTAGGGTCTGACCGACAAAAGCCAAAACTTTACATTTTGATATCAAAATCACTCTTTGAGATCTATTATATCCCAGATCTTTCTATTCTGGCCTCAAAAATCAACTAACCTGTCATTGCTGGTTACCGTAATCCCAGGAATCTTTATCACAGGAAGTGGGGAAGGAAGGTCAAGCTGGGATCCAGCCCAGGTAAACTGACAGCCACAATAGTTCTTGAGATAGTAATAAAACCCAGTGGATGCTGCTACCCCTGAGGTACCATATATTGTCACCATTTCTCCATCAGATACCAACTATATGCAGAAATAAACTAAGTTACTTTGATAATATATTATCTGAATCTTGAGACAATGAAACAAAATGCTACACTATTCACGAACAATAAAAAAACAAGATGTTTTTGTGAAACACAATGCCCCCACAACAGGACTAAACATTTGACCTTGGTATATGACCTTGACCTTATCACATGACCTTGACATTGATATGTGGACATGCATATTATGGAGATGTATCATCATACCAAATATGAGCATTGAATCTTGAATATGCTGGTAGTAATTGGCAATTTTAAGGTTTTTGGTTAAGTTTTGCAGACAGACAGACAGAAAGACGGACAATGGTAAAACAATATGCCCCGATCTTTCGATGCGGGGGCATACAAATCTAGGTAAAAAAGGGCTTAATTTGTAAAACATGTCCCCCTTGCTAGTATAGATTTAAATACATATTTTAAGTAGATATTTTCAATAATATCAGGTTTGTCACAGAATTTATTGCCCATGAACATTGCTTATAAAAAGCAATTTCTCCTTTACTCACAATATTATTACAAGCAATATCTGCACTTTCTGCATTTTCTTCTCAGAAAGACAGCGATATTTTAAAAATAATATCACATTGAAATTATAGTCTGCAATTTCTTTGACTTTGATCCAGTCTAAAATTTTGAGGGAAATAATCTGTACATTTAAAGTTAAAGTGTAAATTGTTGACTCCACACCAAATACAACACATGATGGACATGCAAGAATCACAAAGTCTCGCCTTTAGCTTGGGCTCAGAGGAGCTAAAAAAGGACAACCTTTCGTCCTCATTAAATCTAACTGTTGTTTATACATATAGCATCAGACTTAGATTAGCTACCTATCATTTGACTTTGTGGAAAAACAGATGATTCTTTAGAAAGAAATAATATAAGCCTTATCCAGACATGAACTCTTGAGGGTTCTTGAGGCTTCAACATTCAGTAGTATCCTTCTTGTAATTAACTTATCTTAAATTCTGCCTTAACTCATTCCCAAACAATCCAACTTTTCGAGGCTGATAAATGCAAAAGCTTTGGAAAACATTGTGGAAAATGAAGAAATTGCTTGTATCCAGCAATTTCTTTATTATCCACAACGTTTTATACTCAAAAGTTGAATAATTTTAAATTTTCATCGGCTAAAAATTGTCTTCTGCAACTCCTTTGAATTTGGACAAATCTAAAATTTTGTCATCTGGTAAAAGCATTAAAGAAATAATTTGTACATTGCCTTGGCTATCAAAACTGCTTGATAAAGGTAAAATTCAACATACTTTGAAGGTATCCCTGAATTTGGGACCCAAATTCTCATCGATTACAACATGAAAATGTTTTGATTTGTCCCCAATAATTCTCTGTATAAGCTGTCCCGCAGCACTTGTTTGGGCCTCTCTGGATGCTCTAGGTTTTATATGGTCTAATTCTGGGAACTCTGTAACATAATGCAGATATTAGGTAAGCAAGAAGAATGAGATCAAATAAATGATTAACTAAGAAAACCCAATTCATTCATATACTAAAATTACCTTATTAACACACAGTCTGGCAATTTTTTTGCTAAAGAAATACGGCATTCAAAAATAAACTAGAAAAAGGAGGGATTGCTTATAACAAGTAATCCTTTCTCCCAATATTTTATACCTAATAAAGAACTTGTTTTTCAATTAACCAATTCCAACACAGCAAAATTTTAGACTGGTCCAAATTGAAAGAAGCTGCAGACGACAATTTCAAGTTGATGGAATTTTGAATTTTTTCATCTTTTTGGATAGAAAACATTGTGGATAATGAAGAAATTGCTTGATACAAGCAATTTCTTCATTTTCCACAATGTTTTCCAAAGCTTTTTTCTCGAGGGGCGTAAAAAGGAGGGCTTGAGTTGGAATGGGTTAAAACACAACTTGAGTAGTCTTCTGTAACTTCTTGAATTTCGACCAGTGTAAAATTCTTGCATCTGGTACTGGTTTAATTTACAACTGTCACCAAATTTGGCCAGAGACAGTTTTGCAAGCTAGAAGTACATCAGGGACCTTTTAGTTATATTTCATCTGATATCTAAATTCATCAATATAAATTTAGTACTTTGGTATGCAAGTTATCCATATTCATTTGTCTAAATGAATAAGATATGTTTATCATTAGACAGAATTTGAAAAAAACAGTTTTCAGCATCAAAACGATAATTGAACGATCACTGGCCCTATCCATTTATTTTGAGAAATGCAGTCAATTCATACCTAACAGAAGATAGCAACAAAATGATACCTACCAATTCCAATAAGATTTAAACATTTATTTTCATAATTACCTATAAGAGGATAGCAGTAAAATAATACCTACCAATTCCTGTAACATTTGAACAAGTTTTCATCAGCAGGACCATACAAAACACTTGCCATTTTGATCCTATCATCTTCATTCTGGCATTCTACAAATTGAAAACACAAATAAAGCCAATAAATAATAACAGTGCAATTGGCCGAATGGTGCTCAGCTAATGGCTGCAAAAAGAGGACTACTGATCCTAAATAGATCATCTAAATTAAAATCATCGCCAGAAAAACATTCTGAACTTCTGTTATCAACATTCAGACAAAATTGTCTTCCCCAGAGACTAAATAAAGGAAATGATACAGAAACATTTTTCTTGTATTTACAAACTGAGATAATATTCATCCTTATGACCTGGCATACATTCTGACCATGTTTATCAAGATAGGGCCATAATGGTAAACAAAGACTTGACATCTCTTCCCACATATTCGGATGAAATAATGCCATTTTGAATAGTGTCGTAGAGTGAACTAAGATTTAAGCCCAGCACTGGCTGCATGATTTTTTCTTTCTCTCTGTGACATTTGGTGCCCAACTAGGGCCAATTACTGTGTTTGTGACAATAGATGCAAATGTGAACATAAAAGCTCTTCAAAATGTTTGAGTCCAGAAATTGGAGGACATCAGAAAGGAATCAAGTAAAGTTGAACTATCATGCAATTTTCACAGATGTAATTAGCCTGGTCAGTAGATCACTTACTCTGAGGCCTGGGTTTGAGCAATTTTCCTGTATTTATCAATTGAGATAAAATTCATCCTATCACCCGACATACAATCTGACCATGTTTAGTCCACATTGGGCCATAACTGTTGCCCCTGAAGTTTAAACAAAGAATATGTCATTTTGACATCTTTTCCCATGATTTCTGATGAAATATTGCCATTTTGAATAGCGTTGCAGAAGGAACTTAGGTTTGATGCAAGTACTGGCTACATTATTTTCTTTTTCAGTCTATGACTGTGTTGGTGAGAATAGATGTAAATTTGCACATAAAAAGCTCTTCAAAATGCTTGAGTTCTGAAATTGGAGGATAAATTTTCAGTTGTAAGACAGGACAAGTACAGTTGAACTCTCATACAATTATCACAGATTGCATGTAAGTGGCCTGGTTAACTAGGTCAGTAGAGTACTCACTCTGATCTGAGGGCCCAGGTTTGAGCCCCTGTCTAACTGCAATATTTTCTTTCTTTGTGACAATAGAATTAATACTGTATGTATAGGAAATGGAAGTTCTAAGACATAAAAATTATCCAAATCAATACAAGAGGGCTTGGTGTGCTCACCAGAGATAAATGATCTTTTTCCTGCAACAGTCAAATTTAATTTTAAGTATAGCATTATAACTATACAAGTCAGCATAACCATTTTTTATACATTTACAGGCCTTATCCCCACTGAAGCTCTATAACTAGGAATCCAAAAGTCAACTTTTGCAGAGTTCATGAAATTCCATGTAAAGCTTCCTAATGACATATATCAATGCTCTAGAACTTCCAAGTAAGAAGGAGAACACTTTTTCCTTACCTGGGGACCAAGAGTAATAATTTTAGAAATTTGACAGAGGTAAATAGCTAGGCGCAAGGCCCATTTGGTAAGAGACTTTTTTTCAAGTGCAACAAATGTAACTAGATGATTTTTCCTTCTTTATTTTAATGCGAAATGGTTGCCCATAGGTGGGGCCTAAAGGTGATCCAAGGACCATCACATGGGTTACCCTTATAGGGTCCAAAGGAGGTGCTGCATAGGGAATGTCATACCCTAACTTTTTCATAACTTTTAGTGAATTAGTTAACCCGTCACCAGTTGACAAAATTTTAGACTGTTCCAGATTAAAAGAAGTTGTAGACAAATTTTAGTTGATGAAATGTTGGAATTTTTTTACAATTTATGGTAGAAAACATTGTGGATACTGAAGGAATTGCTTGTAACAAGCAATTCCTTGATTTTCCACAATGTTTTCCAAAGTATCTTATTTCTTGAAGGACTGGGTACAAAAATATTCTTGTTAACTTCACTGTGTTATAGAACTAAGATTTTTGTAACAAGCAATTTCTTCATTATCTACAATGTTTTCTACCCAAAAAGACAAAGATTTTAAAAATTTCATCAACTTAAAATTGTTGTCTGCAACTTCTTTGAAATTGGACTGGTCTAAATTTTCATTGTATGGTAATGGGTTAGAGTATTCAAATCAAGTGTCTACAATCATCAGTGTATTTATGGTAGTTTCTAGGCTTATTTCACAAAGGTGAGAAAGCTATTTTAACCGCTTGTTAAGTTTTGTATAACCATTCAAGTGTGTCCGTATTTGGATTTGAAAGAATGATTTTAACTATAAGAAGATGGAGGTTCATGTTCACACAATTACACATTTTTAAATTTGTAACCAGACAACATATCTTAGACTGGTCCAAATTGATTGATTGATTGAATGAATGGGGTTTAACGCCACTTTTAACAGTATTTCAATCATTTCGCGGCGGCTGGAGCAGGTCAAAATTGAAAGTAGTTGCAGATGACAATGTGAAGTTCATCAGATTTTAGATATTTTCAACTTCTGGGTTGTAAACATTGTGAAAAATTAAAAATTTTCTGGTTGCAAGTAATTTCTTCATTTTATGCAATGTTTTTCCAATGTTTCTTGAGGGGCATCAAAAAGTTTTAAATGGGTTAAACTTTTTTGTATTGTTTCCATTACTTCTTTCTGGACCTCTTCCCATAACCCATAATCGCAAAACAAATTCTAAGATTTCTCTAAATTAACCCCTTCCCACAACAAAATGAAGCTTTTTGACGCCCTCAAGAAAAAAGCTTTGGAAAACACTGTTGAAAAGGAAGAAATTGCTTGATACAAAATGCATAAAAATCCAAAATTTCATCTACTAAAATTTGTCGTCTGCAACATCTTTGAATTTGGACCAGTTTAAAAAATTGTCATCCAGTAATGGTTTAAAAAATGTGTAAACAATAATTCAGTGCTGATGAAAAATTTTGAAATCAATACACTGATCATCGAGATCCAAATTCAGTCTCCCATAATCTAGCACCTTAGCAATATACAACTAAGGATCAATGTCACACTTGCAGCATTGGTGAAACGGACTTGAAAATGTATGTTGAGTAATTTGCCATCTATCTACCCAAACTTCAACAAGGTGCCAAATTGTCACAAGATACGCCCGTCACACTGCTTAATATTAACTGGGAGTTTGAATAGAACTGAGGTTATTTTGAATGAATGTTTTTTGTCAAAAAAAGTATGAAAAACAACAAAGGACAATAACTCAAAATATACGCTAGGTAGAGTTATGGTTCTTGTACACTGCACGCCCACTTGGTGAGCTCTATACACCCATGAAGTTTCATGATCCTAGCTATAATACTTTTAGAGATATATTCTGGACAAGATTCAAGTATGAAAAACAACAAAGGGCAATAACTCAAAAAATAGGCCAGGTAGAGTTATGGTTATTAAGCACTGCACTCTGTATTGATGAGAAGAATATAACTGCCAAGTTTAAAGTCAATCGGACTTAAGGTGACAGAGTTATGCTCCAGACAAAGAAGTGGACACCGCCCGGACAACCGGACCCCCGGACACCACGGTGATCCAATAATACGTCCCGTCTTCGACGGGCGTATAAAAAGCATCTACATGAAAAACAACATTTGCAAGAAGAAAAAAACATGAACCCAAAGAAATTTGTAAGGAATGAAAAAAAATAGTATAATTCGAGTTTTAAGGAATAATTTGTATTTCTCTGATAAATTTCGTACATTGTCATTGATAAATGTTGATTTCTTACAATTTACACATTGTTTGTAATACACAAGTTAACTGCAAGTGTGCAGAAATTAAACTGATCAAATATACACACTTTTGGGGCGAACTAACCCCGGGCGAACAGGTGACCAGACAACTCAGCCCATTGAATAACTCGGCCCGGTCAACTCGGCTCCAATTAATAATCTGTAGTAAAATATACCATGATTCTTAGAATATGTTTAAGTTTTGTCCAAATGATGCAGTGTTTCCTTACTTTGTTTATCTTTAATATTTTCAGAATACATTATTTTGTGTTTTTAATATTATGATATCGAATAATAGCTTGAATATGTGCAATTTGAATGACTGTTAAATTTCGATTCAACTTTTCAACCTGCAGCTGGTGCATACGTAAATTTTCTCACAACTGAATGGCGATTGAATACTTTTGTATTTGTGATAATTTCACTTGATGATAATCAATATTAGAATTGATTTGACATAAAATAAAAGTTGGGCCGAGTTATACGTTGGGCCGAGTTGCCGAGTTGAAAATGGGCCGAGTTGACCGGTCACCGGCAAACAAACCCGGAGTTATAGTACTGGATTGTCAGGGCGAATAGACTCCATACCAACCAAGTTCCACTGTAATTTCAAATATTGAAAATGTATAGCAATCAAGATCATTGAAAAATACGTACTTACGCAAAATACCAGTGCAGTAAGGTTCATTCTTTGTGTTGATCATGTGACAATAATAATTGATCACGTGACCAGAGCGGAAAAGTCACATGACTTAAAAATGTCTTAAAAACTATATGAGGAAATGTCAAGAATTCAATCTCTTTATTTGCTGTTTTCGGCGCTTGTAGTCCTCGCAGACTGTTGTGGTGTGGTGACACATATAGAAATCAGTATGTTATTCATTAATCTAGATTAATCTGATTAGCTGGGTTTGAAAAATTATTGTTAATGCATCGTTCTCCGACCTTCCATGTGCACATGAAGAATAGACTAACTCGATTGCAGACGGTTCGCGACCGGCCAGCAGATTCCAGTTTTCAACGATTTCTTTGGAAGACTGTCGTTTGTGAAGCTACCAGAGTCAGAATTTGAGCCATGACCGAATAAACACATTTAGACCATGGGCCTACTCATTTACGTGCATGTTTTGGAACCAGGCTAAGTTCACAAGGTTTAATTTGTTTATAAAAAAAGATGGTTGGTTTGCAATCCAGTAGGCGCTTGGAAACAAACAAACAAAAAAAATGTGGTTGTAATATCATATCAAAGGCAAGCTATAATGAATGATCTATGATCTTAACTTGGGTGAATAGACGTGTGAGCTATGATAAGTTTTGCATATATCAACCCACACAATCCGGCCTTAAACCATTATCAGAAGGCAAAATTTTAGACTGGTCGAAATTGAAAGGAGTTGCAGAAGATACATAAAAGCTTATGAAATAACTGAACCTTTAGGTTAGAAAACATTGTGGATAATGAAGAAATTGCTTGATACACAATGTTTTCCCAAATGTTTTTCTTGAGGGGCATCCAAAAGTGTCACTGTGTGGGAATGGGTTAAAGAAACAAGCTTTAGAAAACATTTTTGAAAATGTTTCAAGTAATGCCTTCATTAACCACAATGTTTCCAACAAATCTTAAAAACATCACCAACTTAATACTGTCTTATCTATTTGTTTAAAATAGATAAATACTTGTTTTAGACTTAAAAATAATAATAAATCATTGTCAAATTATTCATTTAGACTAGAACTGAACTTCGAACTCTGACATTGGCCGACATTTATATGAAGTGTTTTTGTTGGTTTGGTGACCAACCAACATTTTTACTTTTTGTTACAATTTACTGGCCAAAAACTTTGCAAAATAACTTCAGTGAATATCATCCATCAATTGGCCTTGGATCTTTTTGAACTACAGGTATGTGAACCGTTTTGATGGGAATTCAATTTTGTGTTCTGTTTACAGGTCACAGAGCATCAAAATATTATCAAGATTTTTATCAAACTGGTAAAAATGATTATGCAAAGGTGAGAGATATTCTAGTTAAACTTTCTTATTTTAATGCTTTTAACCCTTGTCATGCTGAATTATAAATCCTCTACAGATTTTCATTCAAAATAACCCTTTCTTGTACAAACCCAGGATTTTACGTGAATGTGATTTTATACTTGAGAAAACACTGTGGTAAAAGAAGAAATTGCTTGTAAAAAGAAATTTCTTCTTTTTCCACAATATTTTCTACCACATAGGATGATTGCATTTCAAAATGCATCCAACTTAGATAATCGTCTGCAACTTCTTTCAATTTGGACCAATTTAATATTTCAAGAAAGGGTTAAAGGGCTAAAAGCACTGGAAGAACCAATTGCAGGTTAACATTTCTTTTGAAAATTTATCCTATAAACAATTCTGGTTTTAAAGGGACAAGCAGATGGAAGAGACCAAGATCAGTCTGCACATTTGTCTACACCTCCTGCCAAAGAAGAAATATTCTGGATGACTATATAGTACATTGTATATTGTAGTGACAGAAGAATTCACCACCATTCTTCTTTCCTACTTCCCTTCTTTCCTTACTCAAAGATTTTTTTCTGGCAGTAAATACACAGCATTTCTTAAAACTAAAAGGCTTGTATAAGCCAATCAAAATGAGGAGTCATTGACTTGCTGACCATGACATCCTAGGGATCTGCAATAAACTGTTGTTACATTTTTTTCACCCAACAACGATATATGTATGAATCCATTACTACTCAATAATGCCTTTTGACGTCCCTGTAAAGTAAAACTAAGGATAACATAGCAAGAAAACGATAAATGGCTTGTAAAAAGCCAATTTCCCTTTTTCCACAATGTTTTTAACATATTCTGTGATTATTTTTCAAGTAACAAAGACTTTGAAATTTTGTATGCAAATTCTTTCCATTTTTACCTGTCCAAAAATCTGTTGTTTGGGAATGGGTTGAAAATGTGGATATGCAATTATACTCAAATTCTGTAAGCAGTTTGACCCTTTTCCAGTATTTTTATCACATATCATAAATCTCAGAATTGAAAGAAATGAAAAAAAAATAATAAAATGAATATGAATTGTAAAACATTATCAAATAGGTTTATTAAAAAAGCAGTTGTGAAAAATCAAGTTTCTTTACCAACCTATTTCTTCCAGAACAATAACTTTAATATACTATTTTTCTGGCCTTTTATCAACTTGCCACACGATTATGCTTCATGACTTTATGAAGATATGCAATCATGGAAAACTTTGTTTTATTCCTTCGATGATTATATAATGTTTATAGGCAGTTACATCTGTTTTCACACTGAACCATCAATTTGGCATTAATTTTACAATTGAACCCATTATCAGACAACAAATTTTTAGACTGGTCCAAGTTGATAGGAATTACAGCCAAAATTTTTAACTTTATGATTTACTTTATGATTAAATTTAGATTTGTTCAATTTTTTTGGGGTAGAAAACATTGTTTAAAATGAAGAAATTGCTTGTCACAAGCAATTTCTTCATTTTACACAATGTTTTCCTAGTTGTTTTTCTTAAGGGGCGTTCAAAAGCGTCATTGTGTGGGAATGGGTTAAGCACAAAGTAAAAATGTCATCAGCAACTTCTATCAATTTGGACAAGTGTAAAATCGTCTGGTAATTGTCGTCTGGTATGGAATTAAATTTATTGCTCTTCAGTTAATACGGAGACACCAAGATGCGCTGATTGCTGGAAGCCCATACCCTGATGCGTATTATGCATGTTATGGAGGTCGATATCATGACATATCGGAGGACACCCATTGGTCAGGATTCCTAAATGCTACCGTCAACTACATCAGAAAGAAATACCCCCAGCCATGGGATGAGGTATAGTTATGGATTTTGAGCCTCTTGTTAGTGTAGAGCAAAGAAATGTAGGAAGCAATATATTGTGTTAGATTTTTTTTCAATTGATTTAAATTTGTTTCTCTAATACTTTCTAATATCTGTTCTATTCTTAAGAAACCCAGGGTGCTGATAAAAAGGAACTAATAATAAATCACAATACATGTACATGTACGTGAGTACAGCACTATTGGATTTTAATAATCTAATCTACATCAGTGTGAGAATGTTTTATATAGCACCGACTTTCATAACAAATGTAATTTGATGATACTGCAATATCCAGCCTGACCATTTAACTCATTCCCACATGACAAAATTTTAGACTGGTCCAAATGCAAATGAGTTGTGGATGATAATTTCGAATTTATGAAATTTTAGATTTTTTTAACTTTCTGTGTAGGAAACATTGTGTAAAATGAAGAAATTGCTTGTGACAAGCAATTTCTTCATTTTACACAATGTTTTTCCTCGGTGCGTTCAAAAGCGTCTCTGTTGGAATGGGTTAAGATGATATTTACCCATTACTACATTGACCAAATCCCATATCACTGAAACAAATTCACTTGCAAAATCATTGTGACAATGTCTTTTCTCCCTTTATGACTTTATATTTGTTATTTTATACCTGTTTTAACCCATTGCCACTCATTGACACTTTTTGACACACCTTGAGAAAATCAATTAGGAAGACATTGTGCAAAACAAGCTTGCAACAAGCAATTTCTTCATTTTAAACTATTTTTTCTACCCGGAAAGTTGAAAAAAAATCATAAACTTTAAATTCTCCTCTGCCTCTCCCTTAAATTTGGACCACTCTGTTATGATGACGTCTGGTAACGTGTTAAAATATGTTCTGCATTAGCTTTCAATTTGGACCAGTTGATTTTAAATGGCTTAAGGTCAGATGTTTTGGAATAAAAAGTCAAGATTCTATCATCATTTTGGTGCTTTTGTTGAAGACATTTCGTTTTTGCAATTGACAAGCTTTAACCCATAACCACATAATTCCACATTTTTACTTGTCAGAGAAAAAGTCAAATGGGCCTTATTTTTAAATTCAAATACTCTTTATTTTGTTGTCTGCTTCCTCTTTTGATTTGGGCCATTCTAACAGTTTTGTTCAGGAATGGGTAAATCTTGGTCAAACCTCTATTGCTTTTGAAAATTTTACTCAGAATAGCATATGTGTTCCTTATTAACCCATTCCCACACAATGAGGCTTTTTGACACCTCAAAAAAGGTTTAGAAAAATTTTGTGGAAACGAAAAAATTACTTGTTACTAGCAATTTTCTTTATTTTCCATAATGTTTTCTAAACAGAAAGTTGAAAAAATGTTAAATTTTTATAATCTTTAAATTGTTGTCAGCAACAACTTTTAATAAGTTACCCAGTAAAATATTGTCGTCTGGTAATGGGTTAAAAAGTACCCCAAACTGTTAACCCTTTCCTGTTCAGACCCTGGTTTTTACGTCCCTGTAATTTTATAATTCAGCTTGTAAAAAAGGAATTACTTCTTTTTCCACAATATTTTCTACCCTACTTATTTAAAAAAATTCAAATTCGATCCACTTTAAATTTTTGTCTGCAAAGATTTTGAATTTGAACAAGTCTTAACTTTTGCAAAACATGAAAGGGTTAATAGAGATAAAAAAATGCATTATTTACAATAACCATTTCACAATTTTCATTTGGATATTTTTATGCCCCTGCATTGATTAGATCGAGGGCATGATGTTTTACTGATGTCTGTCTGTCTGTCCATCTATCTGTGAGCAATTAACTTAATGTAAAATCTTTATATTTTGCAGTTTATCAAACACCATTCAATATACATGGCTCCTATTTGAGAAATAGGCTCTTTACATTGATAGGCATCAGTTGGTTGTAAGGTAAAGGTCATCCATTAACATCAAGGTCACTTATCAAGGCTGTCACAAGGGTATGGTGTTTCTCAAACACAACTTGTTTCACTATCACGCACTTGCAGTGGAGTATGGAAACCATATAAACCCATTGCCTTCTGAATCCGGAATGTTTCTGTTTTTGCAGGAGGTACAGACAAAGTTCAGCCTGCACACAAGTGCAGTCTGATCTTGGTCTACACCTCCTGCTTGCCCCTTTTAGACAGAGTTGATTAAATAATCAATTTTCAAGAGAAATATTGACCCTCATTTAGACCTTCAAGTGAAGTCAGTCCTTTGATTTTAAAACCTTTTGAATAGGATTTTAATTCAGCATGACAAGAGTTAATGGTCAAATTGATTTCAGGCCACAGAAAAACTGGTTGTGTTTACGTTTGGTTTTGTCTCCCATCAAATTGCAGACATCGTGTGGCACAGTTTGGGTGTTGATCAAGGATTCTTACGAACAATGGGAAATGTGAGTACTGCACTCTCCTTTGTTTTGATGCACCTAAAGATGAATATAGAGAATAACATTATTGGTAAAGGAGAATTGCTTGAAACAAGAATTTTCTCTTTTTTATTTCCACTGGCATAAAGCCACTACGGCTTTGATCCATTGTGATTGTTGCATGTCTGTCCAGTGAGTTTTATAACTGTAAACTTTTTCTTCAAAAGTCTTTTCTTCAGAAACTACTGGATAAATTTAATCCAATCCCGCTTTCTGATGCCCGTCAAGTAAAAAGGTTTGGACAACATTGTGGAAAACGAAGAAATTGCTTACAACTTGTTACAAGCAATTTCTTCATTATACACAAAGTTTTCTATCTAAAAAAGAAAAGGATTTTTTGAAATTCCCATCAACTAAGAACTGTCATGTACAATTTCTTTTAGTTTTGAACTTTGTGGTCTGGAATTGGGTTAAATCAAATTTTTCTGGAATGATCCTAGGGTGAACCTTTATCCAATTTTTTTAAGAAGTTTTGATTGGATGGAAAAACATGGCTTTTCCCATTATACTTTCCTTGTATGGTTTTAAGATTTACTATAGTGTTTTTTATTTTTCTCTTTCAGATCAACTTTCATGGCAGTTTTGACAGGGCTCATCCAGTCGGAGATTTTGGTCTGTTTATACTTCTTTAAATATTTTATATTTATCTTCAGGACTTTTGCTAGCCCTTGAACATTAGGAGACGTTGACTCCTTAACCATGAAAATTTATAGGTCAATACTGGTCTTGGAGGGTCAAAACAACAATGAGGGTAAATCTTGAGTATAAAGATAAGGTGTCAACAGACATTTATTTTGATTCACTTACATAAGTCTCTTTTATCCCATTCTAACACAAGCCCTCATTTTAATGCCCCTTGAGGAAAAGGCTTTTGAAAACAATGTGGTAAATGAAGAAATTGCTTGTAATAAGCAATTTTTTACTTTCCACAATGTTTTCTACCCAAAAAGACAAAAAATTTAAAATTCCATCACTTTGAAATTGTCATCTGCAGCGTCTTTCAATTTGGAAATTCTAAAATTCTGTTGTTGGGTCAAAGATATGAATTGAATTATGTAGTTTTCACAAGTACATGTGCATAAATTGCAGCACTCACAATCTGAGGCATTTGAATCCCCCACCCCTCTTCTTTGAAAGGATATTTTCAGATTTTTGGAGGTCATGCGCTCATGCTGAGCTTTTTGGATACATGACTGTCCGTTGTCCGTCAGCAACAATTCAGTGTTACCAGTCTACAGATCACAATCTTTCTCAAACTAGCTGAAAATGTTTGTATAGTCATGAGGGAGAACCCTATGGAATATAATGACTAAAATCAAGGGAAAATGAGCCTTAATGACAATTTCCTTTTCACCTCTGAAGAGGTCTCAATTTCGGCAACTTACTTTGAATGCTTTTCATTTAATGTGTTGCCTTATGGCATCCTTCCATAATTTTGTGAATTATCACAGTAAAGCCTAGACCTGTATTGATCAGGTGAGCGATATAGTCACATCATGGTCCTCTTGTTTTAAATGTTAGACTAGACATTAATAAAATCTACAAAAGAGAGCTATGAAAGATATCTAACCCATTCCCTCACCATAAAATTTTAGACTGGTCCAAATTTAAAGGGGTTGCAGACGACAATTCAAAGTTGATGAAATTTTAGAATTTTTTTGTCTTTTTGGTTAGGAAACATTGTGGACAATGAAGAATTTGCTTGTTACAAGCAATTTCTTATTTTTCCACAATGTTCTCTTTTTCTTAGGGGCGTCTAAAAGCGTCACTGAGTGGGAATGAGTTAAAGAATTACGTATGATAGAGTTAGTGACCCATCGAGAAATTGTCAAGTGGATCGACCTTGAAGCTTCTTTATGGACTTCGTCTAAATTCTTTACTGTTAAAAATATGATTACAATTAAACCTAGTCATTTACAAATCGGGATTTTCACCAAACAAATGCACGTTAGGAAACTGGATTTAATTTAGAAAATTTGTAACTGGTAAAAAAATCGCACAATTTTACTTGTTGTTCAATAATCAATATTTCTTTTGGAAATCTATTACATAAACTTCTCTGGCAGAAAAAGTACACACAGCAGGTGTAGACCAAGATCAGACTGCATTTATGTGCAGGCTGATCTTTGTCTATACCTCCTGCCCAAACCAGAATATTCCGGGTTCAGCATAACAAGGATTAATTCCAACAAAGAAAGAAGAAAATATTGTGGAAAAAGGAGAAAATACGGAATACAGCACTATCTCAATTTTTAACAATATGGAAATACATTTTATATATGGTAACAGGAAGAAATTTTCTAGTGAAACAACTTATTCTTTTCTTACTTTTTTTCCTTTTCACACAACGTTTTCTAACATATTCAGTCAATACTTCTCAAATTACACACACCTTGAAATGTTGTCTAAAACTTTTTTTTTAATTTGAACCAGTCCGTTTGTGAAAGGGTTAAGGGTCATATTGTAAAGAGTTATAATATACTTCTAATATATTCTTTCAGGTGGTGATATCCTGAGCGAGTATGAATTCAACATGTCTTACGTCCCAGACTTCCACGGATGGTGAGAATTTTACAATTTGACTTCTTATCAAGTCTTTCGTAATACGCAGGAAGTATATATGATTTTGACGATCAGTCTGGTAGTAAACCCGCCTTCTCAAAAGGAGAAAGAATCTCTCATAAATCTTTAGGTCATTTGTTTCACATGTACTGCTAAAGCGGTAACTTTGTGGACATCATCAGCATATTTGCTGTTCTCAGTTTATGAATTTTTAACCCATTCCTACTCTATGATGGTTTTAAATGCCCCTCAATATGAAAGCTTAAGAAAATATTGTGGAAAATGAAGAAAGTGCTTGAAACAAGCATGTTTCAAGCAATTTCTTCTTTATCCACACTATTTTCTACCCAAAGTCAAAGGCAAAGATTTTTGAAGATTTCATTAACTTAAAATTTTTGTCTGCAACTTCTTTGAATTTGGACAGGTCTAAATTTTTTTGTAAGAATCATGCCCCTTTTTGACTAAAATTTTTATTCACTATGAAATATCTGATAGGTTAGTATCGGTTATCCAATTCATCATTTACCTTTGACAGATCAGATATTAAGCTTAACTGATCTGAACACCCATTTCCACACAATGACGCTTTTTGACAAGCCTCAAGAAAAACTATTGAGAAAACATTTTTAACAATGTTTTCTACCCAGAAAGTTGAAAAACATCAAATTTGTATAGTTTAAATTGCAGCTGAGGGCAACTCTTTTCAATTTTGACTAGAGTCCTATATTTTGCTGTCTGGTGATAGGCTTAGTTATTTGGTAGCACTTTTTTTAATACATTAAGAAAAAAAAACCCCAAATTCTCCCCTATTCATTCCTACACTAAAATTTGATTCTGATAATCTGAACATTCAGCATTAATTGAATTTATCTGTTTTAATTCCAGGTACATTCCAACACAAGATTTGTTTAACATCTACACAGAATTTTATGGCACAGATTCCAAAATGCCCTTGTATGTCATAGTAGAGTGTTCAATGTTACTATTTTTAGAAAGGTTAGTAAAATTTTGTGCCTTTTAATTCAGTTAACCTATTCCCACTCAATGATGATTTTAAACAACCCTCAATATGAAAGCTTTAGAAAACATTGTGAATAATGAAGAAATTGCTTGTTACAAGCAATTTCTTCATTATCCACATTTTTTTCTACTCTAAAAGTCAAAGATTTTGAAGATTTCACCAACTTTAAATTGTTGTCTGCAACTTCTTTGAATTTTGACTGGTTTAAAATTGTATCAAGTGGGAATTGGTTAATTGTAATTATTTTGATCATTTCTCTGGAGGATAATGACAATATAGAATTCAGATATGTTAAAACTTACCTAATGGCCTAAAAATCTTGATTTGATTTTTCATATTTTCAGAAAATTTGAGTTTGTTTTTATGGCATGATGTGCATCCTGGATATTTACGTAGAGAATTTAGAAAACTTTGAGGGGGAGTTGCGAGACCGTTCTTAGTGTCTATCCCTTTCTTGTTTCTCACAACTGTAGACCCATCCAAATTCAAAGGATTTTTAGACAAAAATTTAAAGTGGATTTGATTTGAAAAATAACCATTCATTTGGGTAGAAAATATTGCGGAAAAAGAAGAAATTGCTTGTTACAAGCAATTTCTTCTTTTTCTACAATGTTTTCTCAATTATAAAATCACAGAGTCGTTAAAACCAGGAACAGGAAAGGGCTATACAATGTATAGACACTTATAACAGAATTTCAATGAACCCTCAACTTGCTGACGGCTGCCGCCATCGCACAGTTGGTAGCGTGTCTGACTGTCAATCTAGAGGTCCCTGGTTCGATCCCGACGGCGGCACTCATTCTTTCCGAATATTTGTCTCTCACCAATGGGTCAATAATCGTAGACCTATGTGGGATAGCAGCTGGAGGCTAGGAAAGGATGTAATGATAGTACTGGTGTGAGAAATACCAGGATTCCAATGTTAGGTGCTCCAGCCGCCGCGATATAACTGAAAGATTGTTGATAACGGTGTAAAACCCCATTTTAAATAAACAAATCGACTTGCTGACTCTAAAAAGAAACTTTGAGGCAGTATCTATGTACAGATTGCATAGAGAAGACTCTGATTAGACTTTACGGATGCACAGGCTGATCCAAGTCTTTACCTTTGCACTCATGTGAAATGGTAAGAAATGTCGTGAACACAATCATACAATACATCTTTCCCAATTAATCAACTATTCTATTTCCAAAAATAGTTTGTTCAGAAATACAAGGTGGTCCACTGAAAACCTCTAAATATCAATTCACTGATAAATAGCAACTTGTTTATGGCACAAACATTTGAATTATTAACCCTTGTCATGCTGTATAAATTACGTTATTAAATTGTTGTAAGATCAAAGGTCTGAAAGCACTGGTAGAACTTGTTGTTCAAAAATCAATATTTCTTTTAGAAATCAATTTCATAAACAACTCTGGCAGGAAAAGTACAAGCAGGAGGTGTAGACCAAGATCAGACTGTACTTATATGCAGGCTTATGTGCAGGCTGATCTTGGTCTACACCTCCTAACAAAACCGGAATATTCCTGGTTCAGCATGACAAGAGTTAATCAGGTTTTCTGAAGAAAATCTAGTTAATAGATTGGTGAATGTTGGTGTTGATTGGGCGGGCTTCAGGATGGGTACAGTACAGAACATCATTAATTTTACAATCTGATTGTATCATGATTGGACGCTGAACGCTACAGGATAGTGAATGAATGATTGTGATTGAACGCTGATCCCTTTTTTGCTCTGATCTTATTGAACGCTGTCTTGTTCAGATACAATCATTCAATCATTGCAAAATTTCTTTTAATCACTACAATATCGGAAATAATCTTAAACGAAATATCATTATTTTTTGAAATTTGAATCATGAATTTAATTTTAACAAAAATATTAATCACCAAAACTAATATGGCGATTTTAATTATCAGAATGATTGAACGCTGTTGATTGAATGCTTTCATTTAAAGATTGATTGACCGCAAATTTGAAAACAGTGATTGCTACCTGATTGAACGTGATTGCCAGAAATGCAATTGGAATGATTGTCAAATTATCGATATTCAGTACTGTAGTTGGTAGGCGTCATCTTGTGTGCCCAATTTCTCCTACAATTCTAGACAGATTTTGATGAAATGTTCACCAAATGTTTGTCTCCATGTGGTCTAACCCATATTATCAGTGTTTTGTGATTAACTGCTGTGTCATGCAAAAAAGGGACTTATTGTCAAAATTCTTTTGTGTGTAACTACCCCTAGAATACTAGAAAGATTTTGATGCAGCCATAAAAAATCCTGGTCTTGTGTCAATTTTGTACTTGATGCAGCTTCCTGTTATTTGCAACACGAAAAGGGTTGACAGATTGGAATTTGCTTTTAATCCATTTCTACTCAGTGATGCTTTTTAAATACCCGATCAATATAGAACTTTGGAAAACATTGTGGAAAATGAAGAAATTGCTTTTTACAAGCAATTTCTTCATTATCCACAATGTTTTCCATCCTTAAAGACAAAAAAAATAAAGATTTTGTCAAATTATAATTGTCGTGTGCAACTTCTTTGAATTTTGACTGGTCTAAATTCTATTGTCTGGGAATGGGTTAACAAGATTTCGCTGTGTATTGAAACTTGGTTTATCCAGTCAGTTTCTTACTTTGTACATAATTCTACATACAAAAATGTGTTTCTTTCAAATACATTCATTTGAAACTGTCATTTGCAACTTCTTTCATTTTGGACAAGTCTAAAATTTTGTTTCATTTAAGAGATGAAGAGTATAATTTTTGTTTTTATGTAGGTATGAACAAAAAAAACTAATCAGAACTGTATGAATACTTGAAGTGGATTCAAACATTGTGTGATTATTTTTTTCGGTTCATAAATCCATGAAAACAAAAAATATTCTCTCCATTTCTTATAATTTAATAGCATTGAGAAGAAAAAGTTAAAATTTTACACATTTTGATACTTTTTTGTATGGAACTATTTTGTGCAGAGGCATAAAAATTGCTCTGTGCTCAAAATTTTGTTCATAGAGTTATGAATAATTGTTTTGACCAATCACAACACCTACTGAAAATTAAATTATAAAGAGATGATTTTTATCTTTCAGGCTTGCAGAACAGGTCGGAGCTCAAGAGGTAAGAGACACCATTCTGATAGCATCTGAATTCCTAAAGAAATTCAAAAGACTTTTTATGCCCCATAAAGAAAAATTTTCAAATCGCTGTTTTAAGCAGTTTCTGTGATTTCCACAATGTTTTCTACTCTAAATAACAAAGTTTTTTTTAGAGAATTGAATGCATTGCTATAAACTACTTGATTCCAGTTTAGTCCAAATTCAAAAATGTAGCAGACAACAGTTTGAAGTTGATATTTATTTTTTTCATCTTTTGAGGTAGAAAAAATGTGGATAATGACGGTTTTGCTTTTAACCCATTCCCATACAAGAAAATTTTAGACCGGTCCAAATTGAAAGATGTTGCAGACGACAATTTCAAGTTGGTGGAATTTTGAATTTTTTTGCTTTTTTTGGTAGAAAACATTGTGGATAATGAAGAAATTGCTTGATACAAGCAATTTCTTTATTTTCCACAATGTTTTCCAAAGCTCTTTAATTTGGGGGCGTAAAAAGGAGGGCTTGAGTTGGAATGGGTTAACAAGCTTTAACCTATTACAACAAAATTATAGACTGGTCCAAATTCAAAGCAATTTCTTCATTTTTCACAATGTTTTATACCCAGAAATTTGAAAAATCTAAAATTCTTAAACTTTAAATTATCATCTGCAACTCCTTTCAATTTGGACCAATGTAAAGTTTTACTGTCTGGTAATGGGTTAAGGGGAAAGGAGTAATTACTTGTAACAATCCAAACAGTTTTGATGAGATAAGTGAAAAAAGCTATTTATTATATACCTTGCTGTGAAATCTTGGGATTTTTCAGTGTATTAAATCACTGCAGTGACGATAACACTTTTCAGTTTCACTCTCTGTAATAAATCTTTAATCATGTATTCAATTTTTTCAATAGACCTTCTCTCTATCAAAAAGATAGGTTTTGATATTTTGATAAAAGAAATAAAATAGTATGGTACATAATAATTAGAATAATTAACTCGTTATTCTAGACACGAAAAAATATTTCACTCGGATGCGTTGTTAGGCGTTAAAAAAATTTGTGCTGCGTACTTGTTTTTTCAACGCTTAACAATGCATCCTCATGAAAAAAATTTTCATATCTAGAATAACCAGTTGATTATCCTCTTGAACACATCCAAAAGTCTATGATAGGATATTTTTAATTTGCTTTTAGCTCTTTCCTGACTATGCGTCAAAAAGCCCATTTATGGTCGATCAGTTTGAGCGTTATTTCCTTGGAGGCGTTGATGACATGGCTGGATGGACACACAGATTTTGGCAGCAGACGGCAATTATGATGGACAGAGGAACTCAGTAATGAACATACCTAATTTTAACCTTTATTTTTTTCATCTTGATATTTCTATTTTGATAATCTAAAGATATCATGATTCTATTATTTTTTTTCAATTTTACGACAGCCTTCGACCATCCTGAACCCCCTTTAATTTTATTCTCTGTGCAATTTTATTTTCATTCTCTGTGCAATTTTATTTTTGATCTCCATGCAATTTGGTTCTCAAAAGAGAAAACTTTCAAACATTTTGTTGACTTAAATTCATCATTGAATTTTCATTAATTTATTCAAATATATTGGATGAAATTTAATTTCAAAATCTTCACTTCCTATATACAAGGAAAATAAGCCGTTATTTTAACCCATCCACACAATCCCGCTTTTTGAGGCCTCTGTAGAAAAAAACAACTTTGGAAAACATCTTGAAAAATGAAGAAATTGCTTGTTACAAGCAATTTCTTTATTATACAAGATGTTTTCTCCTATAAAAGACTAACATTTTAATATATCCATCACTTAGAATTGCTGTTCTCATCTTCTATGAGTTTTGGCAAGTCTAAGGTTTTGTTGTCTGGTACTGGGTTAATGTTAAACTTTGTTTTCGTCATCTCGACATTGATAGTCAATAGATTTCATGTTGGTTTTTTAATTCCAACCTAGCTGGTATCTTTGTAAATGTTTGACTACACCATCCTGACTCACTTTTTATTATCCCCCACTGTTTCGGCGAAGGGGATATAGTAATGGTCTCTGTCGGTCATTCCGTCCTTCCATCCTTCTGTCACTAAACTTGTCCAGAGTATATCTCTGAAAGTATAATAGCTTTTAATTGGAACTTCATAGGTGGATAGGTCTCATTGAGGAGAAGTGCAGTGCACAAGAACCACAACTCTTGCTTGCATAATTTTGGAGTTATTGCCCTTTGTTGTTTTAAAGACTTAGATTTTGTCCTGAGCATATCTCTGAAAGTATAATAGCTATTATCAAACTCATTTAGATGAAATGCAGTGCACAAGAAGCCTAAATCTATAACTGGCTTCAGTTTACTATCAAGCTTTTACGGTGGGGGATGGCCATGTCCGACATGGCTCTTGTATCACTAGAAACTATGTTTGGGGCATGTGTAGGAGCCAACTTATTGGTCAGTCCGTAGGTTGGTTGGTTTGTTGGTCCATTGGTAGATCTTTAGCTTTTCTTCTTAACTACTCGTTAAATTTGATTCATATTTGACACAAGTTCTTTGTATCAAGCAAAGACCTGCACATGCAGGTTTTATTAGATTCCATTAATTTTTGTCAGAGTTAATGCCTTTTTTTGAAAAATCATATCTGCTCATTTTCTCTTCAACCATAAAATGGATTTGATTCAGATTTCACATGTACACTTGGTATCAACCAAAGATGTGTATGTTATAATTTAGTTACAGTCCATTGTCTCCTCTTGGAGTAATACCCCTTTGTTGGTAGAAGACTTTTCTCCGGTGACAAAATATTACAGATCTTTAACCCATTACCAGCTGATTTTAGACTGGTCCAATTTCAAAGAAGTTGGAGACAAAAATTTGAAGTTAATAAAACATTAAAAATCATTGTCTTGTGGAGTAGAAAACATTTAGTATAATAAAGATATTGTTTGTAACAAGCAATTTCTACATTTTCCACAATAATTTCCACAAGTTTTTCTCTTCTAGATAATGAAAAGGTAGGATTGTGTAGGAATGGGTTAAAGAGAAGAAAATTCAAATTTTGTTGACTAAAATTCTTCATAGAAAGTTCTTTCATTCATTTGAATTAATTGTATGTAGTTTAATTTCAAAATCTTTACTTGAAATAAAAAAAGAAAACCTTTGCAATATTTTTATATCAAACAGTGCTCTCACAATATGGAGTCAATAGAACTGTGAAGAAGTGTGTTGTAAAAAGGGGAAACTTTAACCCTTTCCTGTTTCAAAATTGTGTAGACCTGTCCAAATTCAAAGGTTTTGCAGACGAAAAATTAAAGTGTATTTAATTTGAAAAATAACCATTCAGTAGGGTAGAAAATATTGTGGAAAAAGAAGAAATTGCTTGTTACAAGCAATTTCTTCTTTTCCCACAATGTTTTCTCAAGTATAAAATCACAAGGACGTAAAAACCAGTGAAAGGGTTAAGCAAAATTGACTGCTCTCCTACACCATATTAAATTTTCATCTCAATAAATAATTTTGAAATTTTTAACCCACTCCCACATAATCATGATTTTTACGCCTCCAAGAATAAGAGCCTTGGAAAGCATTGTAGAAAATGAAGAAATTGCTTAGTTCAAGCAATATCTGCATTATCCAAAATGTTTTCTACCCAAAAAGACAAAGATTTCTAAAACTTCATCAACTAGAAATTGTCATCTGCAACATCTCTGAATTTGGACCAGTCTAGAATTTTGTTGTTTGGTAAAGGGTTAACTATTTTCAGAGCCTGTTATATGCCTCACAACACGCTATTCGTCCAATGTAATGTGAGTAAAGTTGTCAAACATGAAGGACCTTCTAACAAAAATGGCTACCATTTTACCCCACCCAATATGGAGGATGTTTCCATTAAAGATGTTGTGATCGAGAAATCCTTCAGAGGCATAACCATCAAACCTAGCAAATTTTTTAAGGTAGGTCATGAGTGCTGAAGCTATTAAGTCATCTATAAATAGATTGAAATGATCTTTTGCCAAGATTTTCGTCTGTTTTAGATCATAGGGACTAGTCACCATTGAAATTTTATACTATATACATGAATATAGACAAGGGGTTGAACTTAGCAAAAAGTACAAACATAACTTGTACACATGATGTCATTATTCTGATGTCGGCTTCCGAGAATTTATGCAGAAAAAAGGTACTAAGAAAATCTGCGCAGTTTTGAGCATATCTTTCAACAACCTCTATGATACTGTTACTTATTATTAATTGACAATGAAAAAACTTGGGAAATCTTTTCTACCTGAAAGAAGAAAAAAAATCATTTGCTACATCTTTCAAATTGGGTCAGTCTAAAGTTAAACTGTCTGGTATTTGGTTAGATGTTCAATGTGAAAGTTTATTGGATATAAAGGCCGAAAGAAGACTGTATATTGGTGTGACAAGCATGATTTTATTTCAGAATAAAGGAATAATACAAACCTTTAGACTCAACCCAGAGCGACATAAAACTAATATCTGAGACAACCATTGTATATTGCATAGATCTTGACCCATTCCCACTCAATCCCTCCTTTTTACACCCCTCAACAAAAAGGCTTTGGAAAACATTGTGGAAAATGAAGAAATTGCTTTTTACAAGCAATTTCTTCATTATCCACAATGTTTTCTTTCCAAAAAGACGAAAAAATTTAAAATTCAATAAACTTGAAATTGTCGTCTGCAGCTCCTTTCAATTTGGACCCGTCTAAAATTCCACCGAGTTGGAATTGGTTAACCTGAATTTCTTTCAAGAATATTACAAGATATTTAATAGTAAAGGAACTGTGTGCTTTTATATGTCTTACAGGAAAAGTTAAAAAAGAAACATCTATCCAGAAAATCCAAAATTCCAAATAAAAGAATTAATCTTGAAAAGTCATTAGGTGGAGAAACAAGAACCCCAGATAAAGTTTTGTACACAAAGAGTGATTACGCCAGATTAGGAGAGTAAGTAGTCTTTTTTATTTATCATCTTGACTTTCATGTAGATATCTTGAGGTCTTTCCATAGCATTTTTGTTGTCTGTTTCATCATCGTCGTCATTGCCAAATGGTCGACATTTTAAAACGTCTTGGGTATTCATTTGAAACTTTAGATAAATCTTCCCTTTCATAGAAGCAACCTATACTCTGGGGGGAGTGGGGTGTTAATTCTTAACCCTTGTCATGCTGAACCTGGAATATTCCGTTTTTTGCAGG
Source organism: Fragum fragum (assembly GCA_946902895.1). Taxonomy (NCBI): domain Eukaryota; kingdom Metazoa; phylum Mollusca; class Bivalvia; order Cardiida; family Cardiidae; genus Fragum; species Fragum fragum. The sequence continues at coordinate 1,364,637 of OX336367.1, forward strand.
AGGTGTAGACTAAGATCAGACTGCACTTATGTGCAGGCTGATCTTACTCTACACCTCCTGCTTGTACTTCTTATGCCAGAGTTGTTTATGAAGTTGACTTCTAAAGAAATATTGATTTTTGAACAATAATTTCTATCAGTGCTTTCAGCCATTTGATTTTACAGCAATTCAGTAAGGTAATTTATACAGCATGACAAGGGTTAATTCACTTTTGTAAGAGTCATCTCCTTTTTATACCCTAGATCAGTAACATTTGGAAGTGCAAAATGCACAAAAAAGGATGAAAAGAATCCTAAGGAGTGAACTTATCATTTTGATAACTTTCCTGGTGTACGTTAGATCATCAGCATTAACACAACAAAATTTTTGATCAGTTGAAAATTAAAAAGATACTGACAACATTTTAAAATACCTCTGTCTTTCTGGGTAGAAAACAAGTGTGGCAAATGAAGAAAATGCTTGTTAGATATTACTTGTAATAAGCAATTTCTTAATTTTCAACATGTTTGTCCGGAATTGTGTATAACAAGCAATTTCTTAATTTTCCACATGTTTGTCCGGAATTGTTTATAACAAGCGTTTTCTTAATTTTCCACATTATTTTCCTGAACTCTTTTCTTTAGGGGCGTAAAAAAAAGTATTGCATGGATATGGGATAAAGAAATAGTGGTACCTACAATAATTATTATATTTTTGATGTTTAAAGCATTGACTAATAATTCTATATAGGAGTCAGCTTGTTGGTTGGTCCGTCCGTCTGTCTGTAGCTTTTTGTGTCCGCTCAATTTCCCTGCAGCTAAAGGACAGATTTTATATAAGCTTCACTGATATAATCAGTATCAATCAGAGATGTGCATTTTCCGTTTTGGTTACGATCCATTAATGGCCCTTTGGTGAAAAATTGTGTCAGCTCAATTTCTCAGCAACCATTGGACGGATTCGATTCAAATTTCACAGAAAGACTCGGTATAAGTCAGACATGTGCATATCCTATTTTGGTTATTGTCTATGTATTTTTGACTGATTTATGACCCTTTAATGAAAAAGTCCATTTTTTGTTACGCCCTTTGGCAGATAGCACTTGTATATGGACAAACCTTGTTGGGGGGTATTAGTCAGCTGTGCGACAGTTTCTTGTTTTTATTTACCCAAAATGATATTTACAGATCCTATGCTAAGGGTGATCTCAACTTTGATGGGTACGAAGACATAGTAATAGGGGCACCGGGCTATAACTCCGTAGGGAGTCCACAAGAAGGGAGAGTCTATATTATCTATGGTAGGTATATGTCAGATCCTTTATAGGGGTCAAAATTTTAGACTGTTCCAATCTTCAATGGATTTTTAGTTCAAAAGATGGGGGAGTGTAAGATATAAACCAGCTGTTTTAGACAAAAACCTGAGGTGTTGTAATTTTTGTAGCTGTCATTGCTGTGCAAGAAATTTGACATTTCATGATATTTCAGTAAATACTTAACCTATTTCTAAACAATCCCGCTTTTTTACGACACTAAAATGGTTTAGAAAATCAAAAATAAGGAAGTTCCTTTGAATACTTTAATTTCTTCATAAAAGAAAAAAATATTGAACTTCCATTAATTTTGAATTATTGTGAAATTTATGGATGACATTTTTTGTTTAAAATAATTAAAAAAAATAATCTTTTCTTTGGAAAAAATCATGGAAAATGAAGAAATTGCATTTTTATGTGCAATTTCTTCATTTTCACTAAGTTTCCAAATTACTTGCTAGCTTCAAAAAGTGTCATTGTTTGGTAATGGGTTAATTATTCTTAAGAATTACTTGAGGAATTTTTTATTATGATAAGACTGTCTGTGATTAAAAAATTGTTTGAATTTCAGGAAATGAGAAAGGACTGCCAACTGATTTATCACCTGACCTTGATGACCTTGAGGTAAAAGGTCAAGGTCAGATTATCAAAGGATGGGGCACAGTGAGTTTAACTTACTCATACTCAATATATTGAATTAAAAACAAAAGTAATATATTATATATTGTCAATGGGTGACTAAACTCTCATATGTACAGCTTTTAACAAGCTCTAATTGCAATGTTATGATTGTCCATTGACATCATTTTTTGTGTGATCAAACATAAGACTTCAAAATCTTTTCATAATACTTTTTTTTAGTTTTTATGCCCCAGCATCATCAGCATTGAAGGCATGTTGTTTTACCGCTGTTCGCTTAACTGTCTGTGAGCAGTAAACTTAACTAAAAAATTTTAACATTTTTTTTTTAATTCAAACACTGTTCTAAATAAATTGATCATATTTAGAATAAAGGTTCCTTGCAAGTCCCTAGTAAGGTCAAGGTCTTCCATAATGGTCGAGGTCACTTATCAAGGTCATATTTGAAAAAAAGGCTGTTGTTTCAAAAAAATTTTTTTTTGGTAATATGAAATGGATTTCTAATGCCTCTAAATCCAAAAGACTGATAGCATCTTTTTCACATTTTGTGACAAAATAATTTATATCCCACTTTGCAATACTTTTTAAATTTCTATAATGCATCAAATCTGAAATAAGTCATCGTTTAGTAGAGAGATTATAAACATTATTCAAGGACCTAAAAAGGCGGGACATTATGATATTGTTAACCCTTGTCATGCTGAACCTGGAATATTCCGGTTTGAGCAGGAGGTGTAGACTAAGATCAGCCTGCACATAAGTGCAGTCTGATCACACCTCCTGCATGTACTTTTCCTGACAGACTTGTTTATGAAGTTGATTTCTAAGAGAAAGATTGATTTTTGAACAACAAGTTCTATCAGTGTTTTCAGCCCTTTGATTTAATAGCAATTCAGTTAGATAATTAATACAGCATGACAAGGGATAATACAATGTAACTTTCTTCCTGACTATAGCTTTCAAGGAGCTTAGTATTGATTAACCCATTCCCACACAATATGATTTAAGTCTTATTCAAATTCAAAGAACTTGAGGACAACAATTTAAAATTGATTGAATTTTTAAAAATATTTACCTTTTTGGGTAGAAAACCTTGTAGATAATAAAGAAACTGCCTGTAACAAGCAATTTCTTTATTTTCCACAATCTTTTTCAAAGCTTTTATATTTATAGGGGCCTTTAAAAGCATTATTGTGTTGGAATGGATTAATGGATATTATGGAGTTGTACATTTCACTCAACAACTTAGCTCATTTGGGCCTAGGTCCTAAATCTCTCCCAAAGTTCTGGATGAGCCAGGAATTAAAAAAAGAGACCCCTGACACCAGAGTCCAGCATATCACCACTGAACCAAAACCACTCTCAAAAGCACTTAGTACAAAACTGTCTTAAGAGTGTACATTTATATTCATATATCGTCTGAATACAGGTTTATGTTGACTCCTGAGTATATGACCTGGTTATGCAAAAAGGACTCTATGGGATTTCTGTGAAGATCATATGGGAAATTATGATTTAGTCAAGCACACCTGTTTTTTTACAAGAATTATATCATACAATTATCATTTTGCATTAAAAAAATCAGCAAAAAACCACCAGTTTTGTCTCTAGTTGATCAGTACTTTCCCTCAGACCAGGGTTAAAATATTTCATGCTTACCAGGGTCCAATTTTGATTGATTGGTCTCTTGTAATTACAGGCTCAAGCAAGACTCGGTACCTCAGTTGCTGTACTTGATATCAATCTGGATGGGGCTAATGATCTAGCTGTAGGAGGTCCGGCTTTTGTAGACATTGGAACAAGTGCTCTACAGTATAATGTAAGTGTAGCTGCCATTTTTCCCCATTTCTGTATAATGAATTTATGAAGCAATTTCTCCTTGTCTGACACTGTTTTTCCCAGTATTTCTAAGCGGAGCAGAAAAGAATAAGAAAACGAGTTGGTTGTGTAAATGTCCGTTGATTGCATGTGGTTTTTGTAGTGCCTGCTTGCAATGAGCGATACATAGTTGTCACTATGACAAGTTGGTCTATGTGTTAGTGCGTTAGCTAGTCCATCCTTCTGTCCGAATTTGTCCGGACAATTATCCTACATTTATTGATGGATTTCAAAATAATTTGGCACAATTAATCTCTATCATGAGTAGATGTGCCATTTGACAGAATTTTTGGATAGCTTCAAGTTTAAGGTCACAGCTCAAGGTCAAACACTGAAATTGTGCTTGTCCAGAGCATTTCTCCTTCAATTATGGATGGATTTCAATATAACTTGGCGCAATTATTCTCCATCATGAGTAGATGTGCCATTTGAAAGAAGTATTTTCCACTGGACAACTGAGGTCTTTTGGTTTAACCTATCACCACACGACAAAATTTTAGAATGGTCCAAATTGAGAGAAGTTGAAGAAGACAATTTCTAGTTGATTGAATTTAGAAAGTCTTTGCCTTTTAGGGAAGAAAACAGTGTGGATAATGGAGAAATTGCTTGTAACAAGCAATTCCTTCATCTTCCACGATGTTTTCCAAATACAATCAATTTCTTCATTATCCACAATGTTTTCTCAAGCTGTTTTTTTTTGTGCAGCATCAAAAAGCGTCACTGTGTGGGAATTGGTTAAACCATTCCCACACAGTGACACTTTTGGACGCACCTCAAGAAAAACAATTGGGATAACATCGTGTAAAATGAAGAAATTGCTTGTCACAAGCAATTTCTTCATTTTACACAATGTTTTCTACCCAGAAAGTTGAAAAATTCTAAAATTTCATAAACTGTAAACTGTCGTCTGCAACTTCTTTGAATTTGGACTAGTCTTAAATTTTGGCATGTTGGAATGGGTTAACCCATTCCAACACAGCAAAATTTTAGACTGGTCCAAATTGAAAGAAGCTGCAGACGACAATTTCAAGTTGATGGAATTTTGAACTTTTTCGTCGTTTTGGATAGAAAACATTGTGGATAATGAAGAAATTGCTTGACTGGAGAGGGAGTGGATCAAACAAGTGACTCTTGACTCTTCAGGAATGGGTTAAAGTCTTGTCTGAATGACTTGAGAATGATGGGGATCAAACTAGGGACCCCTGACTCTTTAGTCTAGCACATGATCACTACACCAAATCTGTTCATTTTGTTAATGTCAATATTCCTTACTTTAAATAATGTAATTTTGAATCACGTGCAACGTTTTAATCCATCATCATACAATACACTTTCTTACGCCCCTTCAGATATAAGGTGTAACAAGAAATTTTACGTAATTCCAAACCGTTACCTTCCCTTAGAGTCAAAGAAATGTGAAATTCTATCATCTTGATATTGTCATCTGTAACAACTTTCACGGATCAGTCTAAAATTTTGTTATCTAGGTTAACCCATTTCCACACAATGATGCTTTTTGAAGTCCCCAAGAAAGAAACTTTGGATAACATTGTGGAAAAGGAGATAATTTGGTTTGAAGTGAAAAAAAATAATGATTTAGATTGTTGTCACTCTCTCTATCCTACCTACGATTATACCTAAGGAGCATTTGAAGTAGACAACAGTGTGTGAATTTATCCTTGCTTGTCAAAAGTAATTTATCTTTTTCTCATGTTTTCCACAATACAATTTCACATCACCAAACTTTTTATGAGCCTCAAGAATAAAGCTTGTTGTTATTGGTTTTTTTTTGGGGGGGGGGGGAACGGGGGGAACAAAAAATTGCTTCTTATTCAATTATTTTGTTTTACTGTGAAAGGCAACAAATTTGAATTTACATGAATTTTAAATTGTTGCCAAAAACCTTTTTGAATCTTGTTGTCTGGTAATTGGTAAACACATTGGGGACATAGAAATATTGGATTGTGTGGTGATGGTAAAAGGAAACCCTATTTTCTTTTGTAGGGATACATACTCATCTATTTCGGGATCCCATCCAAGAAGATGGTGGCCAGTGGAGCTGCAAATATAACCATTGTGTGTCAGAAGGTAGGTTCAACCCATGTTTTGATAAATAAATTAATGATGAGTTATTGATTGTGTAAGGTTTAACACCACTTTCAACAATGTTTAAGTTACATTGCTTCACCTTGCGCATGTAATCATGTGGTTTTTACTCTATTACAATTGATGAGAGACAAGTGATACCTGTTACAATGACTTTTTCATAATAACAGAAAGAATGCTAGCCAAGTGTTCAAACTCTTGAACCCAGGATTGAGTCTAAATGACCTGAAAGTGGAGATGTTGTCATCAAATTGTTGTTAGTGTTGGCATGGCAAACTTTAAATTTGCGTATGTACCACATAAAAAGTAAAGATATTAACTTGAAACAATGCTCATTACGAATCTTAAATTGTTTAAAAAATGAAAGAGGTTAGGAATTGTTGATTGTTTCATTTCCAGTCTCAGTACTGTAACCTTGGTTACTCGATGACGACCTCTGACCTTAATGGAGATGGTCATCCTGACCTAGTTATGGGGTCCCCATTTGCCCCTGAGGGAGGAGAACAGAGAGGGTTTGTGGCAGGATACATGGCTAGTACTAATAATTATGGTAAGGTTTATGTTTTAACCTTTTAACCCCCCCCCCCCCCCGTTTTTGGAAATTTTAGACTAGTCCAAATTGAAAGAGGTTGCAGACGACAAACAAAACTGGATGCCATTTGAAAAGAAACCATCCTTTGTGGTAGAAGATATTGTGGAAAAAGGAGATATTGCTTGTTACAAGCAATTTCTTCTTTTTCCACAATGTTTTCTGGAGTATAAAATCACAGGAATGTAAAATCCCATACTTGAATGGGAAAGGGTTAACAGATGACAAAAGTTTAAACTGGTCCAAATTCAAAGAAGCTACAGGTGATAATTTAAACTTGACGCAAATATAAAAATCGTGTATGTTCTACCATTCTACCACTTTATCTTATATAAATATGACCTTGATTTTGAACAATGAATGGAATTTGTATAATCTATCGTTATCAGGTGGCACTTTGATTATATTGCATTTTATCCCATTCCCCCAAAACAAAATTGAAGACTTGTTTGAATTGAAAGAAGCTACAGACGACAATTTCAAATTGAGGGATTTTCTTTTTAAAGAAAACATTGTAGATAATGAAGAAATCGCTTATATCAAGCAATTTCTTCATTTTCCACAATGCTTTCAAAACCTTTTTTCTTGATTAGGGATTGAGTTGGAATGGGTTAACAAATGTGGCAAAGAATTTAAGACTTTTAGTATGTGATGTAAAACAAAATAGAGAAACCATAAAAAAATATTTTAGATGCAGTTACTTGCAGGTTATGTCCTATTTTTCAACTGAGGGTTTCTGTATGGTTATATTTTCAGGATACCAATATTTTGATGTTACAGAGTTAAAATGGAAGTTGAGTGGTCAACAGGTATTATTACTGTTTATACTTAATCAATTAAGAATGGTCACAATTTAAAGAAGTTGCAGATGGCTTCAATTATACCCCCACCTTTGAAGTAGATTTGGTAATATGGTTTTGTGTCTGTCTGTCTAACTGTCTGTCCTCAAATACTGTTTAAAGTGGTGTTAAACCCCATTCAATCAATCAATCAATCTGACTGTCTGTCCATAGACTTTTTGTTTCCATGCTCTTACTCAAGATGTAATTGACCTAATACCATGAACCTTCATGAGATGGTTTGCAATAATCCAAGCAAGTGCCCAACCTTTTTGGGTCACATAGGTAAACTGTGCTACTTGAATGGAAAAATACGGTGGGGTATAGGTCCACTTTGCAACAATTTTAGTTTATAGCAGGTTTGGACTGACAATAGTGTGCTAAGCAATTTCTTGATTATCATTAACTACAATGTTTTCTACCCCAATCAAAAAAGATTTTATAGATTTCATCAACTTTAAATTGTTGTATGCAACTTCTTTTAATTTGGACTGGTCTAGATTTTATCATGTGGAAATGGGTTAACCAAGAATATGCCTGTTTTGGCAGGAGGTATAGAGAAAGGTCAGCCTGCTTATTTGCAATCTTAGTCTACACCAGTCCACCTGTTCATCTCATTCAAACTGAAGAGTTGTGTTTACGAAATAAGTATTGAGCAAAAATTTTAATCCACACCTCAAGAAAAACAATTTGGAAACACAGTGTAAAATGAAAAAATTGCTTGTAATAAGCAATTTCTTCATTCTACACAATGTTTTCTACCTAGAAAATTGAAAAAAAAATCCAAAATTTCATAAACTTTAGATTGTTGTCTGCAACTCATTTCAATCTTGACCAGTCTAAAATTTTGCAGTCTGGTAATGGGTTAAGAAGTATTCTACTCACCAGACCATGGTGAAAGGTGGTAAGTTCCTTTGCAATGTACAGTTACTTGCAACCTTTTTGTTATGTGTTATAATTTCAGAATTACTCTTGGTTTGGTTATGAATTGACCTCTGGAAAGTGGAGAGGAAATGATGTTTTATTTATCAACCAACCAGAATATCGGCATTGTGTCAAGTAAGTCATTCAAATCTGTGTTATGTAGATTTTGGCCTCCTTGTCATTTTATACTTGAGAAGATATTGTGAAAATAGAGGAAATGATGTTTTATTTATCAACCAACCAGAATGTCGGCATTGTGTCAAGTAAGTCATTTAAATCTGTGTTATGTAGATTTTGAAAACTTTATTCTTTCTTGTACTATCCCTGGGGTTTGCGTCCTTGTCATTTTATATCTGAGAAAATATTGTGAAAATAGAAGAAATTCTGTGTAACAAGCAATTTCTTCCTTTCCCATAATATTCTCTATCAAATAGGATAGTCTTTTTTTTATTGTCCTCTGCAATTTCTTTCAATTTGGGTCAGTCTAAAATTTAGAAAAAACAGGAAAGGGTTAGTGGAGTAACCAGTTGAATATTCAAGTGCAACTTTAATTTATTGCTGATGAGACAACAAAATCTAATTCAGATGCAATCTAAACTTACCCGGTAACCTATTACCAGAGGAGAAAATTTTAGACTGGTCCAAATTGAAAGAAATTGCAGACATTATTTCAAATTATGCTAAAATTAGAAAATAAGTGCAAAGTAGGGTAGAAAACATTTTGAGTAAAGGAGAAATTGTTTATTACATGCAATTTCTCCTTTTCTCACAAAGTTTTCCATGATTGATTTTCTTCAGGGCTTCATCGTCATTATTTGGTAATTAGTTGTGTATGTGAATAAGATATTTTGAATGATGAAAATACAGATGGTAAACATCAGAGAAGAGAAAGGATGGTCATAAAGTATTTGCTCCTACCCATCTACAGATAATTAAACCCCCTTAACTTTGTTAGGGGGGTATATAGGAGTCAGCTTGTTGGTTCGTCAGTCGGTCTGTCCGTCCTTCTGTAGCTTTTTTGTGTCTGCTCAATTTCTCAGCAACAATTGGACGGATTTGATTCAAACTTCACTGTTATAATCAGTATCAAGCAGAGATGTGCATATTCCATTTTGGTTACGGTCCATTGATTTTAACAGAGTTATGGCCCTTTGGTGAAAAATCCTGTCTGCTCAATTTCTCAGCAACCATTGGACGGATTTGATTCAAATTTCACAGAAAGACTCGGTATAAGTCAGACATGTGCATATTCTATTTTGGTTATGGTCCATTGATTTTTTGACTGAGTTATGACCCTTTAATTAAAAAGTCCGTTCTTATTATGGCCCTTTGGGAGATAGCAGTTGTACATGGACAAGCGCTGTTTTGGGGTATTAGTCCGCTTTGCGACAATGTCTAGTTTCAGACTGGTCCAAACTGAAGGGAATTGTAGACAACGATTTCAAGTTCATGAAATTTCAAATTTTTTCAACTAGAGAAAATACTCTGGAAAATGAGGAAATTGCTTGTTGCAAGCAATACTTTTATTTTCCACAATTTTTTCCAAGACCTTTTTCTTGAGGGGCATCAAAAGAAAGGATTGTGTGGGAATGGGTTAATAAACAAAAGCACCGTCAGACTGGATAAATTTTTTGATTGTCATTGACAGATACAAATGACATTTTGAAGAATAGTTAAATGGACAAATAAGCACCATATAGGGTGGAAGATGTTCTGAGAAAAAGAGAAAATAGTTGTTAAATATTTGTAAAGTAAAGCATAACTATTTGATCTTTGACTTATTCTATGGTGATTTTTTGGTGTGTTATTTTTTCAGATCAACATGTGATTATTCAGAAAACGATACTCAAAGTATAGGAGAAGTCCAAGCTTATCTCAGTAAAAATAAAACAGCTGTGTGGAAAATATATGGTAGTGAACAGTTTTCTCAAATGGGGTGGAGTGTGTCTATAGGAAATCCATTTATTGACCAATCAAAATCTGTGATAGCAGTTTCTGCATTAGGACAGGAAGTGAATGCATCAGTGGCTGGTTTCCCTGTTAATTTTCCACAGGCAGGACAAGTAAAGTTGTACAGTATAACTGAAACCGGTGAACTGGTTCCGGAAAATGTGTTGTTGCAAGGGGATAGACTTCTGGGAAGATTTGGTTTCAAAGTTGAAGTAAGTTATTTTCTATACCCCTCAAGATAGAAACTATTCAAATTCTTCATATCCACAATATTTTTAAAGCTAAAAACACCCAGAGATTCCAACGAAATGAATGTTGTCGTATGCTAATTCTTCCAATTTCACATTTCTAAAATGTTGACGTCTGGTATTGGATTGATATTCTATTACCAGATGACAAAAATCTACACTGGCTTAGATTGAGGAAGATTTTAGATCAAATCAGTAGAATTTGTATCAGAAACAGAAAGTATGGTAGTAAAAGGAGAAATTGCATGCAAATGGTGTTTGTTTATGTAAACTCATCAAAGTTTAGAACCCTGGTTTATCTATTTTTAAATCTAACTACACTGCAACTCCTCTACAACGCTACCCGGCACAGCGCTGACTCCATTATAACGCGGGGTCCGATTGGCTCCCAAAATTTTTGAGGGGGGGGGGCATTTTGGGTTGCAGATGCTGAGATACGACGTTAATCCTGATTTGGCCGCGATTTTTTCATCCCGTCTTCGGCCCGTCTGAAGAAAAAGGGTTGCACATAAAAATCGATAATTACCCAAAGTCAGGTAAGTTTTTAACACCTTATGTGGACGGTCCTGGCCATAAATGCATTAGTTCAGAGGTAATTGCTTTGTTTGATTGATGACACGCGTAGTGTTTGAATTTACAAAATTGGTTTGATTGTTTGGTCTTACTGTTTGACATTGAGATGATCAATGCCTTAGGTCATTGATATTTTTAAAACAATAGTGAATAGGCACGCTCCTCGGTATCCTTCATTTACAAACCTTGAAGGTGGTGCGATTGAAATATCACACTGTTTCACTCTCGGCGTTCTTAATTTTCTTCAGTCCCCGGAAGGACGTGTTCTTAAAGTAATGCGCGACCGTGAAATTAGAAAAATTGACTTGAGCCTAATTTTTATTTCACTTCATAGTTTGCTGGTATCCGGAGCTCGTAGAGGATAGTAGCTTCAAGATAAAAACGCAACAGTGTGCTAGGAAAACAATCAGTCGTAGTTGCGACGTTTTCAGAAAATACGTGAACGGGGTAGATAATCTAAGTAGATTAAAATAAAATACCGTTATTTTTCCGAACTTCTTTCAATAATCCGAAAATGTAATGCCATTCTGTATGATCAAACGCGGCAAAAAGCTCGTCGACAAATTTGAAGTCAAGGTTTTTCGGGTACAGTTTATTTTATTCTGAGGGAGGAAAGGTGATCAAAGGCGCCGCCCCCAGATGTTCAGCTATTTATGGGAGAGTTTCCGGAGTTGACACGTGCCAGACGCATACCCCGTGTAATTCTTGCTGACCGAATTTTTTACTCTTGTCTTTATGAAACCAGACATTGGACCGTCTCGGATATTTTTCGATTATTATGACCTTCATTTTTACGATTAAAAGTTAACCGCTACATGTATACGTGCAACTGGTCGGTTTAAATTCCCGATTCGTAAATGACTAGGTTCAGATAGAGTTCTTTGTCTATTTATTGTTACCGTTTTTTTAACAATGGTAAAGAAATTAGACCAAGTCCATTACCGCGAAAGAGGTTCGAAGGTTGATCCACGCGACATTTTCTCAACGCTTCAGTAACCCCAGGTGTTCAACAACTCGTCGGTCTCCAAGGAGACGTCGCTATGCGAGATACTTAGATTTTATCGCTTTTGTCTACGGGTGGAAATATTTATGTCCGAGTAAAAATAAATTCAATTAGATTAATGCCGACGACTATCAAAATAATAAAACATGTTTCGGATAAAAGTTCTAGCTTCTTAATATTGGGAGAAAGAGAACCACAATTTGTAGACCTGTAGAAAGTTAAGGATTATTCAATCCTGATAGACCAGGAAGGTAAGGTTAGAATTTAATTCTCCGCACACTGAATTTCGTCGGTTTCTGCTAAAATCTCGTAACTACAGTTGTTGTTTTTCATTTCCCGACTAGTAACTAATCTAGAATTAATCTTGTTACAGGAATTTTATCACGAATTATAGGGTGTTTAGTTCCGATTCCGACGGTTGAACATTTCAGTTACGACGGCGGGGGGGGGGGGGGCAGCGTTATAGCATAATAACTCCACTTCTTCCGCTGTTTCATTTCTTGGACCCCACCAACAGTGTTATAGTGGAGCTGCAGTGTATCTGTCATTCCATTTGTTCATATTTTAAGCCAAAACAAATCTTCATTCATTTAAAACTATTAGAAAACTCACATTATGTATCACTGATATACATGTGCCCAAAATGATGTCAAGGTCATTTGAAAGGTCGAAGTCAGTTATGACTTATAATCATTTAACATGATGGATTGTAGAGCTAGTACACCTCCTGTTAATTCCCCTAACCCCTAAACCATGCAGTGCCCATGTAAAAGATTACAGTACAAAATTGTACCGTGCTCAAAAATATCCTGCAGAAAATTATTTTACATAATATTTTCTACCCCAAAGAACAAATATTGTAAAAAAAATTGTCATCTTTAAGTTGTCATCTGCAACTTTTTTGAATTTTGACCAATCTTAAATTTTGTCGTCTGGTAACAGGATAAGCAATGTTTGTTTCCTATTGGCATGTGTATTTGACCAATTGCGGCTGTCAATCAAAGAATCATTCCACCAATAAAATCACTCATTTGAACTGGAAGTGAACCTTGAACTCTAACATTGTTCAACATTTCAGTGAAGAATTTTTGTCGGTTTAATGACTTTAACCCATTACCAGACGACAAAATTTTAGACTGGTCCAAATTGAAAGGAGTTGCAGACGACAATTTAAAGTTGATGAAAGTTTAGATTTTCCCTTCTTTCTGGAGAGAAAACATAGTGGAAAATGAAGAAATTGCTTGTGACAAGCTTGTGACAAGCAATTTCTTCATTTTTCCACAATGTTTTCCAAACCCTTTATTCTCTGGGGCGTCTAAAAGCGTCATTGAGTGGGAATGGGTTAAATGGGGTAATTACAGCTTATTCAAACAGTAGTTATGATATTCACGTTGCCAACCAACCATGTAATATTTTGTTACATTTAACTGTTCATAGATTTTGCAAAACAATGTGTGGCCTGCAGAGTCAGTGGGCATGGCCAGCAATCCCTCACTTTTCCCAAACCCATCATGCATTTTTGTGCTATTCTTAGTTTGCAGATATCAACACTGATGGTTATGATGATCTCATTATCGGTGCCCCGTTTAGATCAGAAGATGCCACAGAAGAAATCTATGATGGTAAATATTTAACCTGGTACCAGATGACAAGATTTTCGAATAGTCCAAATTGAAAGAAGTTGCAGATGACAAATTTAAGATGATAAGATATTAAAAATCTATTAATGAAATCAAATTTGCAATAGAAAACATTTTAGGAAAAGGAGATTTTTTCTAGCAATGTTTTCTACCCTATATTCTACTTTTCTCACAATGTTTTCTACACTATCTGGCACTTATTCTTAAATTTGCACAATCGTTAAATAGTCATCTGCAACTTCTCTCAACTTGGACCAGTCTAAAATTATGTCATGAAGTATTTGGTTAAATTGCAAGGCTCTGTAAGAAAGAATCCTGCAATCAGAAAAGAATGTGACTTCCATTGCTCATATGAAGTCATGTTCATTCCTTTACAATACGTCTCTCATTTAATTTCCTTTGAATATCCACATAAAGAGAACGTTCAGAAAAAATGTTATGTTACTGATACGCTTGTGTTTAATCTCACCAGACACCAAAATTGGAGACTGGTCCAAATTGAAAGAAGTTTCAGACTACAGTTGAAGTTAACCTAGACGATGATGAAATTCCAGACTGGTTTAGATCGAAAGGATTTGCAGACAACAATCTAAAGTTTATGAAATTTTAGATTGTTAGATCACTAAAGGTCATGGTGACCTATTGCAATCATGTTTGTCCGTCATTGTGCGTCATGTGTTAACTTTTTCCATTTTCGATTCTTCTTAAGAACTCTAGGATGGATTTCAACCAAATTTGGCAGGAAGCATCCTAATGAGAAGGCGCTTCAGATTTTGCACGTCATGGAGTTATCTCCCCTTGGGGCCCCATAAGCATCATCTGGTGGACCTCTATCAAGATTGTATGAATTATGGCCCCAGGATCAAAATTAGCCCATCCCCGGAAGTCACAAGTTTAACATGGGCTTATGTAGTGAAATTTATAAAAATCTTCTTCACAAGTTTTACATAGGGCTTATTTAGTGAAAAATTTAAAAAATCTACTCCTCTCAAAGAGGAGGGCCTATAGCTAGAGAAAACCTTTAAAAAATCTTCTGCTTCGCCCAAAAAGTCCTAGAGCTATGATATTTGGTATGTAGCACCATCTGGTGAACTCTTATCTGTTGAAGTGCTCTCCGATGAGGCCCAATGGGCCTCTTGTTTCAACTTTCTGGGTAGAAAATATTGTGTTCAGGCAATTTCTTCAATTAACACAATGTTTTCCCAATTGTTTTTCTTGAGAGGCGTCCAAAAGCGTCACTGTGTGTGAATGGGATAATAAAGGTTTAATGAACTAACCTTGGGGTAGAAAAATTATTGTGGATAATGAAGAAATTACTTGTAACTTGATTTTTCTCAATGTTTTTCCAAGACTTGCTTTTCAAGGGGCATCTAAAAGCGGGATTGAGAGGGAATAGATAAATCTGTCATACTGAGCCCAGAATATTTCTGTTTTAGCAGAATGTATAGAAAAAGATCAGCCTGCATGTATGTGCAGCTTTATCTTTGTCTACCTTTGCAGGTAAGAGTTGTCAACCAAATTGATTTTGTAAGAAATGATAATCCTAACAACAGCATGTTTCTAGTACTTTCAGACCTTTGATTGTAATGTGATTTTGAAGGATTTTGATCTGCATGACACGGGTTTATTTCCTTTTCAGCTGAGCAAGGACAGATGTACATATACTACGGTGGTAAATCTTTCCCCTATGATCCAAGTTTAAGAGATTGTGGCAACGCCTTTATCCATCCATGTCCCAGATTACAGGTAACTAACCTATTCCCAAACTTTCCCGTCTCTTCCCACCCTAAGTCTGTAACCTATTCCCACACTTTCCCGTCTCTTCCCACCCTAAGTCTGTAACCTATTCCCACACTTTCCCGTCTCTTCACACCCAAAGTCTGTAACCCATTCCCACTAAATGAAGCTTTTAGACGCCCCCAAGAAAAAAAACTATGAAAAAAACATTGTGGAAAATGAAGAAATTAATTGTTACAAGCAATTTCTTCATTGTCCACTATGTTTTTTACCCCAAGGGAACTTATTTCCAAACTTTCATAAGCTTTAAATTGTCGCCTGCAGCTCCTTTCAATTTCGACCAGTCTAAAGTTTTGCGGTATGGTAATGGGTTAAAAACACAAATTATAGCAACTTAACCAATTCCCACATGATCCCACTATTTTATGTCCCTTAAGCAAAATAACTGAAGAAAACATTATGGTAAGTGAAAAAATTGCTTTTTACGAGCTTTCCCTTCATTGTCCACAATATTTTCTACTCCAAAATAAAAAAAAAGATCTTTAAGGTTTCATCAACTTGAAAATGTTGTCTGCAGCCTCTTTCTATATGGACCAGTCTAAAATTCCTTAGTCTAGTAATTGGTTAGACTGCAAACAAGAACTTGGCATTTTATATTTATGATGCTATTTATGTCTTAACCCTTGTCATGCTTAACCCGGAATATTCCGGTTTTGGCAGGAGGTGTAGACTAAGATCAGACTGCACGTTTGTGCAGGCTGATCTTAGTCTACACCCCATGCTCATACTTTTCCTTCCCGACTTGTTTATGAGGTTGATTTCTAAAAGAAATATTGATTTTTGAGCAAGTTCTATCAGACGTTTGATTTGACAGCAATTCAGTAAGGGAATTTATACTGCATGACAAGGGTTAATATTTACAAAAGATTTTGTTTTAGAATAGTATTTTCTATGCTTCCTTTGTCTAAATATCTGTTTTGTGCAGTAACCTCAGTGTTCAATTAACACATGCTTTGAAACATTGTATGAAAGATCTTTTCTAAATCTTTATTGTCTAGTAATAGATAAATAAACTTCTAAAATAAAAATTGACAATAAACAACTGAAAATGGTAAAAGTGATTTGATTCTTATTTAATATTTCAGGCCAGCATGGTCCTGGAGTGGAGAAATGCTGAACCCAAAACAAGGTTTGGATCTAATGTGGCATTTCTGAAAGGGAAATCTGGGGTAAGTGAATTTTTTGCTTATTTTTCATGCCCCTGCATAGAAAGATTGGGGGTATATTGTCTAATCCCTGTCTGTTGGTCAGTCTGTCTGTCTGTCTGTCTATCTATCTGCGAAAATTAACAAAATACTCTGGCATTTGCTCTCATTCAAATATCATTCAAGATGCATGGCTCATACCTTGGACATGAGTTCCTTGCATTGATAAGCAAACACAAATATCTCTCTCTCTCTCTCAATGATTTTAAGGACTATATCAAGCTGCGTGTTTATTGTTTTACGAAAAACTGGGCTACAAAACACAGTACATGACATTACCCTGTCTACTTAACTATGCACAAAACTCGACTTCTTACATGTAAAAGTAAAATTCATATATCAATATATCAAAGTTTTAAAAAGATGAAAATAAACAAATAAACAACAACAACAGCAAAAAGACAAGTTATCAAAAAAAGAGGAAATTGTTTTCCTTACTATTAAAATTCATTTGTCAAGTTTTATATAGAAGTTTTAGCAATGAAACTTATTGTATATATGACCATCAAAATCGGATTATGGAATTGCTGGAGGCAAAGGGTTAGGTGGTATACAACATCTGGCAACGTGATCAGACAGATTATGTATTACCAAAGTCGTATGTAAGAATCCCTCAGATTGGCAGTCACAGAAATCATGTTCCACCTTTTGATTGGTTGGTTAAAAATGAATTATACTGGAAATACATGTTCATTAGGTGAAATGATATCAGAGATAAAGGTGATCTGGATAACCCTTCTGGTGAGGATGACGGTCACTTAAGAGAACTGATTGTCAATATATTTCATTGTGATTGGATTCTATTGCGGAATCCAAATCAAATGTTGTTTGTACTCATCAGAATTATATGATTGAGAATATTCTGAATATTTCATCAACAGGAATCAATTATGGTATTTTTAAAATAAATTAAACTACTTCTTAAGAGCTTTAGGAAAGAAAATTACTATAAAAGTCTTTTAACCCAATTTCACACAACATAATTTTAGACTGGTCCAAATTCAAAGAAGTTACAGACGACAATTTCAAGTTGATGGAATTTTAATTTTTTTCTGTCTTTTTGGATAGAAAACATTGTGGATAATAAAGAAATTGCTTGATACTAGCAATTTCTTCATTTTCCACAATGTTTTCCAAAGCTTTTTTTTAGGGTAGTAAATAGGAGGGAATGAGTAGTAATGGGTTAATAAAGGTGGTTGGAAAATAGAGTTAATTGCTCGAGCAATATTGATCATGGGATGTCATGGGTTTGATCCCCGGCCACGGCACATATCCTTTCCAACATTTGACTCTCACCAATGGGTGGATAATCGTAAACCTAAGTGGGATAGCAGCTGGAGGCTAGTAAAGGATGTAATGGTAGTACATGTACTGGTGTGAGAAATACCAGGAATCCATTGTTAGGTGCTCCGTCCGCCTAAATATGACTGAAATACTGTTGAAAGTGGTGTTAAGCCCAAATCAATCAATTGAGCAAAGTTGACAGTATATGTATTTCAATATTTTGTAAAGAAGCCATTGCCTTTTCATATTTTTTCTATTTTCATAATTACTTTAGGGTACTCTATTGGTAACGGCTCAACATGCCAGTGACTATACAAGACTGGGGGGAGCCATTGGAGTGTTCAACTTTTAGACAAATTTTCTGGTTGTGTGAATTTGATAAAATGGTGCAAGTTTTAGTTATGACATTATGGTCGACCACAAATATTTAGTTTTAAACTCACCTGAGCACGAAGTCTGTGACTTAATTACTTAGTAGTCACCCTGTCCTCTTGACTTGTGTGGCATCTTTTGGGCATGCTGCAATGACCATATACTGATTGAATTTCAACCCATTACTAGACAACAAAATTTAAGGCTCCAAATTGAAGGAAATGGCAGACAAGTCATAGTAGGTGAAATTTTATAAAGTCTTTGCTATTTGGAGTAGAAAACATTGTGGATAATAATTTCTTCATTTTCCATAATGTTTTTAAAAGCTTTTTTGAGGGGCTTCAAAAATGGTATTGTGTACATTGTAATTGGAAAACTTGAAAAGGAAAGTTTTATTCGCAGTCTGTTCTTAAAAAGATTCAACATCTTAACAATACTTGATTTAGTCTCAAACAACCCCTCATGAAAAGGTTTGGGGAAACATCATGGAAAATGAAGAAAAAGTTTGTAACAAGCTATTTCTTAAATATGCACAATGATTATTACTCCAAGAGACAAAGACTTTCAAAATTCCAGCAACTGAAAATCATCATCTGCACTTATTTATTATTAGACCAGTCTAGAATTTCGTCATCTGGTAATGAGTTAACTAACGATCATTGCGTTAAAAGTCGTCCATTTGCTCATTCCAAAATGACAAAATTTGAGACTTGTCCAAATTCAAAGAAGTTGCAGACCACCATTATTAGTTGCTGAATTTTAAGAATCTTTGTCTTTTGTGTTAGAAAACATCGTGGATAATGAAGAAATTGCTTGTAACAAGCAATTTCTTCATTTTCCACAATGATTTCTAAAGCTTTTTCTCTTGTGGTTGTCAAGAAGTGTCATTTGTGGAAATGGGTGAACAGACTATTTGAGTGAAGCCACAGCGCATTGAACTATTAACCTCATAATATGGCATGTACCTATTTATACAACTGAGTCAGGAGGAGCAACATTGAGTTAACCCTCTCCTGTTTCACAAAATTTTAGCCTGGTCCAAATTCAAAGGTTTAGCAGGCGACAATTTAAAGTTGATTCTATACGAAAAATAATGATTCAGTAGGGTAGAAAATATTGTGGAAAAAAGTAGAAATTGCTTTTTGCAAGCAATTTCTACTTTTTCCACAGTATTTTCTCAAGAATAAAACCACAGGGAGTTAAAAACCAGTGATTGAACAGGAAAGGGTTAATAGTCTGTTCAGACTCTTGAGTTCTGAGACCTGTGTTTTACCTTAGACCATATTGCTGCATTGTAGTATTTAAAGCTGCTATTTTTCCTAAGAAAGACTTGCATTTTTCATGTTATTTAGTTAAAATTGTGCAATAAATGTTTACTAATTTAAGGAAAGAAGTTGCTGATCGTTTAAGTTGATGGAATCTTAAATTTGCTTTTTCTATGTTGATAAAAATGTGAGTAATGAAGAAATTTCTTTATTGTCCACAATGTTTATCAAAGCTTTTATTTTTTGTCAAAGCGAGTTATTGTGTGTGAATGGATTTGGATAAAAAACATGTGTGCCTGAAAATTAGAACTTATATTATATTTCAGTCTGTCTAAAACAATGAATTGTGCTTATGGATTTTCATTAGCCCACCTGAGCATGCAGCTTTGAAGGTGATGAAGCTATTGAGATCTTCAGGCATTTTATGCATTGTCCCACGTCTTTAATTGATGGATCGCTAACCTCTGACAGGAAGTTTCTCTTTTATATAAAACAGCCTTATCCTGCAAAATGTATGGCCAGTAACATGTAACAAAATAGTAAAATGGTTGTCTGGCGACCTAAACATAGTAATTACAGCTTGAATAAGCTGTAGTTATGACGTTTAAGTTGCAAACCAACAATAATATCCCACATAAATGTCGACCAATGATGAAGTTCAGAGTTCACTTCTGGTCTAAAAGACTGATTTGATTGGATGATTGATTCTCAGACTGATGGTCACAATCCATCAAATACTTAAACATCATCTCCTCCGGGGTCAGTCTCTTTTATTTTAGGAACTCACTGTTTTCATCTGCAACTTCTTTGAATTTGGACTAGTTTTAAAGATTTGTCATCTAGTTGGTAATCATCCTCTGGAAGAGCCCTACCTAAAGTTGTTCAAATAATTGAAATCCACTCTTGTTTCTGGTTGCCATAGTAACAAAGGGAGGAGGATGAAATCGTTATAAAGCTCCTCTCCTTAAACCAGAAGGCTGAGCATTCTTATATTTGGTATATCTCATCTCCTAGAGACATTGGCCAAGTTTGTGACTGTTGGTTCGTAAATGGTCTACGTCTTGGTGGACTCCTTTATATAGAAAGCACAGAACATTGATATATTTGGTATGGAGCATCAGTAACCCATTCCCACACAGTGACGCCTTTGGATGCCCCCGAGATAAACACTTTGGAAAACATTGTGTAAAATGAAGAAATTGCTTGTAACAAGCAATTTCTTCATTTTACACAATGTTTTCTAACCAGAAAGTTGAAAAAATCTAAAATTTCATAAACTTTAAATTGTTGTCTGCAACTTCATTCAATTTTGACCAGTCTAAAATTTTGCCGTCTGGTAGTGGGTTAAGTGAGTCTTTACCAATTTAGTCTTGGCATTGAAATAAAGAGCTTTTCTAAATAAAGGCCTCCAGCAAAAAAAACGTATACATATCAAACAATATTGGTTACATCCATTGAAATTATCAAATCAAGGATGGTGACTTACTTGTAAACATGACTGTATATTAAGACAGTTTTGGTGTGCCAAGATCACTCATGAATCATGAAATAAATGATTGTCATCAAAACATCTACAAAATATTCACAAACAGCAGAAGAGATATACAATAATTGTCGTCCCTGAAACCAGAAAGCATAGAGCTTTGATATTTTGTTTTATAACATCTTCTACAAGTTTTGCTCATTTGATGTAGCTGTGTTCATAGAGGTTCAGGTGAGTGAGGTATGACCATCATGGTCCTCTTGTTAATTGATTTTACTTATGATATTATAACTTTATGAATATTAATGTAATTTGTTGCTTCTCTTTATTATATTTTGTTGTTTTTGTTAATTGCGCTTTAAAAATGTTTCAATAAAGTTATGTGTATAAGGTGAAATGGTTTGTAGTTTCTCAATAAATTGGGGATAAATGTTTGATTCAGTGTAAGATCAATAAATATTTTGTTTTGTGAACAATCTATATTTTCTTGAGTTGCATAGTCACAAGTAAAATATGCTTTAATTGTTCAGGAAATGAAAGATAACATTTGGCGTGCAAAATGTTGTACCCATATCTTTGTTCAAGCTGTAGTTACAATATTTTGGGCAACAACAACATTAAATCCATCTTAAATGAAAAGCAAACAATCATTCTACATTCCTTAACCCATTCCCACACAATCCTCCTTTTTATGCCCCTCATGAAAAAAGCTTTGGAAATCATTGTGGAAAATGAAGAAATTTCAAGCAATTTCTTCATTTTACACAATGTTTTCTATTTAGAAATTAGCCATTATCCGCAATGTTGTCTATCCTAAAAGAAGAAAGAATTTAAAATTCCATCAGCTTGAAATTGTTGTCTGCAGCTTCTTTTAATTTGGATCAGTCTAAAATTTTGCTGTGGGGGGAATGGGTTAATACAAAAATAGACCAAATATGATCATTTTGCACATGAAATACTTGAGGACCTGATGACATCACCAGTGTCTTTAGCCCAGCGTAGTCTATGCTCGGTAGCACACAAGGAAAGAAAGCTGGGCTCAATCTATCAAAACAGTGAGATTATCATTTTGATAGTTTAACCTATTCCCTCATGACGAAATTTTAGACTGGTCCAAATTCAAAGATGTTGCAGACGACAATTTACAGTTTAAGAAATTTCAGATTTTTTCATCTTTCTGGTTAGAAAACAATGTGGATAATGAAGAAATTGCTTGAAACAAGCAATTTCTTCATTTTCCACAATTGTTTTCTTAAGTTATCATATTGAGGGGCGTTTAAAAGTGTTACTGTGTGGGAATGGGTTAACCTATTCCCACTCAGTCATGCCTTTAGACGCCTCCAATTAAAAAAGCTTTTGAAATCCATGTGAAAAATGAAGAATTTGCTTGTTACAAGCAATTTCTTCATTTTCCACAATGTTTTATTCCCAGAATGTTGAATAAACCAGAAGATTTATTAATTTTAGATTGTCTTCTGCAACTTCTTTCAAATTGGACAAGTCTAGAATTTTGCCGTTTGGTAATGGGTTAATTGTTATTTTGGTGAAATAACCAAGTGATAAATTACCAAGAAATCACAATAACCGACGGGAAGGTATTACAGTATACCTCATAGACAGTCAAAATTCTTTTGATTACCAATAAAAACTAGTAAAATCATGGCTATGTTTTTCTAGCTAATTAACCCATTCCCACACAGTTACGCTTTTGGAAGCCTCTCAGGAAAAACAATTTGGAAAACATTGTGTAAAGGAAGAAATTGCTTGTATTCTATGCAGAAAGTTTCAAAATCTAAAATTTCATAACCTTTGAATTGTCGTATCCAACTCCTTCAATTTGGACAAGTCTAAAATTTTGCCATCTAGTAATGGGTTTATTGATTGCTGGTCCCGCCCACTGAGCTCCTACAGGAAGTTCCACTAGGTATTAAAACTATTAACCCATTCCCACTCGACTGGTCCAAATTGAAAGGTGTTGCAGATGACAATTTAATGTTTATAAAATTTTAGATTTTTTCAACTTTATGAGTAGAATACATTGTGTAAAATGAAGAATTTGCTTGTCATAAGCAATTTCTTCATTTAACACAGTGTTTTCCCAATATTTATTCTCGTCCAAAAACTTCACTGGGGGAATGGGCTAAACAGTGTTATTTGCAAAATTAGATCAGTAACATGTTACAAAATTGATTGAATGGGGTTTTACACTGCTTTTAACAGTATTTCAGTCATATCGCCGCGGCTGGAGCACCTAACAATGGATTCCAGGTATTTCTCACACCAGTACTACCACTACATCCTTTCCTAGCCTCCAGCTGCTATTCCACTTAGGTTTATGATTATCCACCCATTGGTTAGACACAAATGTCCAAAAGAATATGTGCTGCCGCACGGGATTGAACCCATGACATCCCATAATTGAAGATTAGCAGATTGGCGGGCTATACTGACTGCGCTATGACGGCAGCTCAACATGTTACAAAGAGTAAAGTACTAGGGCCTGTTGGTGACCTAAACTTTGTAGCTTCAGCTTGAATAAGCTCTTGTTAACAACATATTAGTGGCAAAATCAACAAAAATGCTTCACATAAAAGTCAGCCCATGTCAGAGTTCAAAGGTCACATCTGGTTTAAATGAATGATTTGATTGGTAGATTGATTATTTGATTGACAGCCGCATTTGGTCAAATAGCATCTTTTTCTCACTTATTGAGTGTTTTCATTTTAACCCTTGTCATGCTGAATAAAATCCTTTTCATAATTGTATAAAATGAAAGGGCTGAAAGCACTGGTAGTACTTCAGTTGTTCAATACTACTTTTGAAAATTAACTTTGTAAACAACTCTGGCTTCAAAAGGACAGACAGGAGATGTAAACTAAGATCTTTGTCTATACCTCCTGCTTAAACCTGAATACTCTGGGTCTTGTCATGCTGAACCCAGAATATTCCAGTTTTGACAGGAGATGTAGACAAAGATCAGCCTGCATATTAGTGCAGTCTGATCTTGGTCTACACCTCTTGCTTTTACTTTTCCTGTCAGATTTGATTTCTAAATTGATTCTGAAAGAAATATTGATCTTTGAACAACAAGTACTATCAGTGCTTTCAGCCCTTTGATTTGACAGCATTTCAGTAAGGTAGTTTATACAGCATGACATGGGTTAAAAAGCTTGAAAAATTGAGTTTTAAACAGTATAACAGTGTAGAAGGATGTTGGTGTTGAGAGACATGGGACATGATCTATTGGAAAAGAACCAACAATCTCATACTGTATAGACCATATAAACTGCAGGGACATAATATCTACCGTCATGGACAGCACTGCAGACAAAAAATTTAACCTAACATGCTGAGTTTGTTGTTGTTGGATCCTAAATAAACATGTTTAATGCTCATTAACCCTTTCCTGTACAATCACTGTTTTTTACATCCTTGTGATTTTATACTTGAGAAAACATTGTGGGAAAAGAAGAAATTGCTTGTAACAAGCAATTTCTTCTTTTTCCACGATATTTTCTAACCTACTGAATGGTTATTTTTCAAATTAAATCCACTATAAATTGTCGTCTGCAAAACCTTTGAATTGGACAGGTCTAAAAAAAACTAAAACAGGAAACGGGTAAAAGTGACAGTTATCCTCAATTGTAAAACACAATTTTATTGTAATTGTGTTGTAGTTTGCCCACTAAAATCGCTTAATTACAGTCTTATTTCAGCTATAGTTGCAACATTTTGTGAGCTCATCAACAATTATTTAAAAAGTTTGATTGGTAACAGTTTGACACACGTTTCTTTTCATACTTACCTGTATATAGCATTGTCTCCCATAACAAATGTAAAGATTAATTGTTTTGGATTATCCTTTTTGCCATCTATAAAAAAAATTGGACTTAGGTCTTACATGGTTTATTTAACCCTTACCTGGACAAACCCAGGATTTTACGTCACTGTGATTTTATACTTGAGAAAACATTGTGGAAAAGGAGAAATTGCTTGTAATAAGCAATATCTCCTTTTTCCACAATGTTTTCTACCACATAGGATGGTCAGATTTCAAATTGCATCCATTTTGCATTGTCGACTGCATCCTCTTTCAGTCTAAAATTTCATGAAACAGGAAAGGATTAAAAGTAAGCAGACAAAATTTAATTTCATGAAACTTAAGCTCTCAAATTCTCAGCACTTTATCTTTTATGAAATTTAATTCTTCTTCCAGTAAGGTTAATGATTGCAGAAAATGTTACACAGAAATTTAAACACCCCTAGTTTGGGTGAAAAACACAGAATTTGGACATAAATGTCAAATCTTGGAACAATACAAAGATAATTGCTAAGAAATTCATTCATCAGCATATTTTCTATTATTGTTCACAGAAGAGTTTGAATTTTTTTCCCACATTAGAGACAAATTTTTACACTCAGGTTCAGATTGAAAGAAGTTGCAGAAGATTTTCTAAGTTTTTAAAATTGGAAAAAAACATGCCAAATAAGGTTGAAAACCTATTGAGAAAAAGAGAAAAGGGACTATTAGAGAACGGGTTAATTGAAAACTTGACATTTTAGTGTTGCGTACATCAAAAGTATTTAAGGTAAAATGTTCATATCTTGTTTTCTTGTATCAGATACCTTTTATCTATATGTATATCAGGGTCAAGGTGATCAGATAAGGTCATCATTTAAGATAAGACATCTAAAAGAGTTTTAGTAGTTTAAGGGTTGCATTAGAGATTCACAAAAACACATGTTACATATTTATAAAAACTCTAAAAAAAACTTTAAGATCATATTATCAAAATAACCCTTTTCCCACACAATTCCTCCTTATTACAACCCTCAAGTAAAGATTATAGAAAACATTGTGTTAATGGGACAATTGTTTTTGAAAAGCAATTTCTTCATTTTCCAAAGTGCTTTCTTCCATGACAGACAAATTCAATTTTAAATTCTACTATTCTAAAAGGGTCCTCTTCCAATTCTTTCATTTTGGGCCAGTCTAAATTTTGTTGTCCAGTAAAAACATAACTGAGAATGACTTTGACTTGAAGATCATAGTGTGTAATTCATTGATTATTCCAGGCAAGGGGATAGGGGAATTCCCCCCCCCTTTTTTAAAAGATCCCTTATATTTTCAACACTGGTGGGGATCTTTTTTCTTTAACCCATTCCCACACAGTGACGCTTTTGGACGCCCCATAGAAAAACAATTTGGAAAACATTGTGTAAAATGAAGAAGTTGCTTGTAACAAGCAATTTCTTCATTTTACACAATGTTTTCTATCCAGAAAGTTAAAAAAATATAAAATTTCATGAACTTTAAACTGTCGTCTGTAACTCCTTTCAATTTGGACCAGTCTAAAATTTTGTCAAGTGGGAATGGGTTAAACGAAGAGTATTAAATACATGTTCCAAACATTTCTCAATAGATTTGATTTTACGCTGAAATCCCCCACACTCTTGAAATCCAAGAATAAACACTGGTAACATATTAAATGAAGATAAAACTTTCCTTGTCAGTAATTTTCATACAAAATTTGAAGGCAGCACCTACCAAAGATTTTTTGAAATTCATGAACATAGAATTGTTATCTGCAACTTCTTTGAATTTGGACAAGTCTAAAATTTTATCTAATGTGGTAATTGGTTAGTACAAGTTTTTTTCTGTACTTGGAAATGTACTTTTTGTAATGTGCTCACATTTTGAATGAAGTACACATCTTAACCCATTCCCACACAGTGACGCCTTTAAACACTCATCAATATGGGTCCTATTTAGGTCTAACTTGGACTTGATTTCCAATATACAACCCACAAGGGTCCCATGTTGGTATTTTGTCCAGTTCCAGTCAACATGGGACCAACATTCCCATACGTGCTGAGTTCCATAATAGGTCATCCCTAATGTATATCTATATATCGATGGTCCAGCATGAAACAGTTGTTACTGCCTATAAACATATAGGCAGTTGTTGAGTCGCAGGAACAAGTGATCAAACATTATAATTCTATTTACTTTATTTATTTACATCTTATTATACATGTTAACTCTAACATAGCAAGCAGAGAACTCCCTCTACTGCGTGCCAATCATGTGTACATAGTGTTCCATGAAACATAATACTCTAGCTAGAACATGCCAATACAATACAGCAGTTACAACTGTTTTGTGCTGACCCATTGATATGAAAACCTGTATGCTAACTCAACAATAGCCACTGTTCCAAAGATGGCCCAAAACCTGTATATAAGAGCCAGATTGGGGAAATTTTATGTCAGGATATAAAACAGATTATGCAGTATCACTGGCACAATCATAAATATCATTTAACCCTGTCCCACACTGTGACGCTTTATGACGCCTCTCAAGAAAAATAATTAGGAAAACATTGTTTATAACGAAGAAATAGCTTGTACAAGATTAAAAAAAATCTAAAATTTCATTAACTTTAAATTGTTTTCTGCAACTCCTTTCAATTTGAACCAGCCTAAAATTTTGTTGTCAGGTAATGGGTTAATCTTAATTTTGTGACCTAACATGACTGATACTGTTAACCCATTCCAACACAGGAAATTTTTAGACCTGTCCAAATTCAAAGAAGTTGCAGACGACAATTTTAAGTTTATGAAATCTTCAAAATCTTTGTCTATTAGGGTAGAAAACACTGTGGAGAATGAAGAAATTGCTTGTAACAAGCAATTTCTTCATTCTTCAAAATGTTTCCAAAGCTTTAAATCTATATTGAGAGGCATTTAAAGCGTTGTTGTGTGGGAATGGGTTAACCCTTGTCATGCTGTATAAATTACCTTACTGAATTGCTGTAAAATCAAAGGGTTGAAAGCACTGATAGAACTTGTTCAAAAATCAATTTTTCTTTTACAAATCCATTTCATAAACAACTCTGGTGGGAAAAGTACAAGCAGGAGGTGTAGACCAAGATCAGACTGCACTTATGAGCAGGCAGATCTTTGTCTACACCTCCTGCCAAAACCGGAATATTCTGGGTTCAGCATGACAAGGGTCAATATCTATTTTGTAACAAATGCCCACATCCTCAAACAGGGACTTCAATTAGAAAATGGCATTATTTTTCAGAATTAAACCCTTGTCGTGCTGAATCCGAAATATTCCGGTTTTTGGCTGGAGGTGTAGACAAAGACCAGCCTTCACAAAAGTGCAGTCTGATCTTAGTCCACACCTCCTGCTTGTACTCTTCCTACCAGAGTTGTTCATGAAATTAATTTTCAAGATATATTGGTGATTGAACAATAAGAGCTACCAGTACTTTCAGCCCTTTGATTCTAATGCAATTCCCAAAGGCATTTTATACAGCATGATAAGGGTTAAGATCAGTCACATATAACTAATAAATAAAACGGTTGGTTGTCGACCAAAATGTCGTAACTCCAGCTTGAATAACCTGTAGTTAGGATGCTGAACATGAATGTCTGAGTTCAAAGTTCACTTCCAGTCTAAATGTTTGATTTGATTGGTCATTTGATTCTTTGATTGACAGCTGCAATCTATTACTTTTGTCTGCATAGACAAATTGTTCCACTTGAAGTACCAACCTTGACAAGACAACCACCTGTGTAAAAGGGCCACTTTTGATGGCTACCTTGGGTGGCTGTTATATGGGTTTGAGATGATTTTGGATGAATGTCATCTGCTTACAACAATCAAGGTAAACCCATTCCCACACAATTTTGACTTTTAATGCCCTTTAAGAAGAAGGCTTTGGAAAACATTGAGGAAAATTCAGAATTACAAGCAATTTCTGAATTTTCTAAAATGTTTTCTTCCTCAAATAATAAATTTTTTAAAAGTTCATCAAATTAAAATTTTAAGTTGCTACTTCTTTCATCCAGTAAGCAAGGAATCAAGGGTTTTGAATCACCGTTGGACAGCTGCATTTTTCTTCTCTGGATTGTAGAGAATTATAATATTTTTTTTTTTCTTCTTATTTTAAAATGCCAAAATCCAATGAAATACTTTGTTGCATGTGTGTTGTGAGGTAAGTAATTTTTTAAAAGATTCAAATGATAAAGGTCTGTTCAATATTCATCTCTTTCCTGTACAATTACTAAATTTTACCTCTCTGTGATCAATATTATGATACTTGAAAAAACATTGTGGGAAAAGAAGAAATTGCTTGTAAGAAGCAATTTCTTCCTTTTATACAAAATTTTACTATCATATAGGATGGTTATTTTTTACCTGTACTTCCTTTTTTAATGTCGTCTGAATTTGGACAAGTCCATAAGTTGGATAAACAGTAACAAGTTAAAGTGGTGAATTAATGATTTAATAAATACTGGACTGTATTAGAGCTTGACCTGGCAAATCCATCCATTAGCCAAGAGTTTTGGATTGTAAAATGTGCAAATAGTCGAAACTATACCGAAACTAGTCGGGAATTAAAATTTAAACAATTTATCTTGAAGTTTGATCTCTTTTTTATATTGTTATCAAATAGTCTTACTGCATTTTTAGGACAACATGATTTACATTATCTGGCCACAAAATTATTCCCCCCCCCCTCCCTTCACACACATAATCTGATAGATAGCGTGATAAAAGAAACCAAATGTTCTCTACTTCGCTACTGTGTTTAACATGGATCCAAGCTTTACAAGCAGATTCGAATATTTTGTAGACATCGACTTGTGGGCCGGTCAATATTACCCCTCCCCCGCCTATACATTTACGATTTGTCCTTAATTTAGACCCAACCGGAAGTAAGTGTTTATTTTGTTCAAGAAATGGCCACCAAAACAGAAACAGTAAAAGAAAGTGCTGTAACACAGAATATAGGAACCGAAAGCGAAGCAAAAAACTGCAAGACAGACACCTCAACATCTGAAAACAGTGAGGGTAACTTCTTCTTCCCTTACATTTGTGTTGTCACTTCACAACGAGAGTACGAAATGCTCCCACCCATTTTCATCTTTCGCCGAGTTTCACGTTATGACATTTGACAAATCTGAATTGAATTTTAGTTAAATTTATTTGAATTTAATTCTGTATGTGCTGTTTTATTTTCGCGTTTACCAACTGCAATCTTTTATTTTGGGTGTTTCTCTCGAACAAATGGTCGACTCTGCATTCCTTGTTAATTGGGGTAGAAGGGACATAGAGTTGCCTACATTCGGTGAGGGTGCTTTACCAACCAGAGCAGAACTGATCAAGACTGAAATAAGTTACAATATTTTGTTTTGCAATCAGTGTATATGAATAATTTAAAATATGATTTAAAGGAAAACAAGAAATAGTAATCCAAACTGCCTGGAGTGATTAGGTCTAGACATCGAAACATTTGGCAAAGAAGCCCAGAGTTGGAGCCCTCTCCGCTTGTCAATCAAAATAAAAGCTATATTATTGTAGCTGATCACAAATATCTGCCCTAGTGGTAGCTCTTCATTTTGATTTACTGGTTGCCTGTTTTTAAAAAGAAAAAAACAATGTTATCTAATTGCTATTCAAATTTCAAACATTCCTTTAAATGCTGCCTGTTATCTCGTTGAAGTATGACCAGTCTTATATTTCGTTGTTGGGTAGATAGTTTAAACCTAGATAAAAAAGCAGTAGTATTTACAGGCTCTTGGAGGATCTCTATCATGATATACTGTAACACATTAATCGAGGAAAGATTCTTTTTTCAATTAGGTAAAACATTTTGGAGATTTCTGTCTAGAAGTAATTGATAAGTATAATTTCCACAGTGTTTTGGTTCAGGTGATATTGCTTGTAAAAGGGATTTTGAATGCACAAATTTCAGAAATGAAAACGTAAAAAAAGGTCAATGTTAAAGCTATAATTCATATGTTTCTGTATACTGTTATTGAAGGACAAATGAAACAGAGCTAGTTCCGAGAAAGGCTTTAACAAAATACCTCTCCCTAAAGCCTTGCAACCTAGATAGCCAGGTTGTTTGTCAGGTGGGAGTAGAAAAATATTAAAAAAATTGAAAACACTTAACCCTTGTCATGCTGTATAAATTACCTTACTGAATTGCTGTCAAATCAAAGGGCTGAAAGCACTGATAGAACTTGTTGTTCAAAATTCAATATTTTTTTAGAAGTCAATTTCATAAGCAACTCTGGCAGGAAAAGTACAAGCAGGAGGTATAGACTAAGATCAGCCTGCACATAAGTGCAGTCTGATCTTAGTCTACACCTCCTGCCAAAGCCCGAATATTCCGGGCTCAGCATGACAAGGGTTGAGATAAGAGGGAATTGTGGTAGTCTAAATTTTTTTTTTATCAACTCAGCGTTCAGGATACCGATCATCTTGTTAAGGAAAGTCCATTGAGTTATCACAACATTAACCCATTACCAGACGAAAATAATTCAGATTGGTCAAAATTGAAAGAAGTTTCAGACATCATTTCAAATTGGACTAAAGTTGGAAAATAAGTGCCAAATAGTGTAGAAAAAGCGAGAAAAGGAAGAAGCAATTTCTCCATTCCCAAAAAGGTTTTCCATGATTGTCAGTGATCTTCTAAGGCTGCATTTTTTTGCACCATTGTCTCAAAAAAAAAATCATGAATGTTCCCAGTTTCTTAAGACCATTGGGACAATAGCCCCTCACATCACAGCTTGATTGCATTTCTTCAGGGCTTCAAAAAGCCTCATTGTGTGGTAATGGGTTAAGTTGTAGGACAAATACTGAAGTCAAATCAGGTTTTCTCCCCTTGTCCCAAGACAAGTAAGAAATTAATTTACTTATCCAGAAATGAATTAACTTGTCCGCAAACATGTGGAGATATCAATGTTGAGAAAACATTGTAGTTAATGAAGAAAATGCAAGAGCCCAGCATTTTCTTCATTCACTACAATTTTTTCTACCCTTCAATGTAATTTTTGTGATAGCACTCAAATATATAGCCTTTGAGATCTATTTTGTACCATTTTAAGATTTACCCAGGTATTACTTGTCCCTGCAAAAGTGGCCTCAAAAATGTCTGCAAGTAGAAAAGCCCATTTCATACAAGTGAGGCATGTGACTGAATTTCACACCCATCGTCAAATCACTCATCTTAAGTTGAGTGTTATTTATTTTTCTTCTCATAATTGCACAAACAAAATTTTGTAACTACATTTTGCTTGCACACAACCAATTGTGCTAAATATGTTTTCTATGTACAATCATTGTAGGAATGTTTATCACAAAAAACATTATTTCTCCTAATAAACATGCTCAGGAGCTGTGTGAAAATAAACACGGGAACCTTTTATTCCATGTCAAATTTTATTGCTTCGCTGTTTTCTTAGAAAACCTGAGATTCCTTAGCCAGGTCCTAGTCTGCGCTGTCGTCCAAAAAATTTGACATCTTTGGTATTGCTGAACTTATTCACTTGAAACTCGGAATATATTTTTGCTATCAAGAGTAATCTATACCAACAAGGGGGACAACTATAAATGCATTTTTGAATGAATTATGCCCCCTTTTACCCACTATCAAGTACTTGAACAGTCGAGCATTGGCATCCACATGTGGTGCTCTTGTATTGTGTTGTCCAATAAATATTTTGGTTTGTTTATCCACAAATTTCAGAATTATTCCATCAAAATAATCATTAAATTTAGTCTTCAAAACAAGGAAAATTTATGGTAAATAATACAGGAGGATCTTCTTTTATGGAGGGAGCATTTATTAGGAAAAATACAGTATTTAGCATAAATTTTGTTGGTTAGCAAAAGAATCCAATGTGTTCTGAATTTATTAACCAGATTGCTATTTGAACAAATGAGTTTTTAATTGTACACTATGTATCCATTTTCATCATTCACAAATTATTTTATTTTCATATTATGTGTTACTAGGTATCAATATTTACTGACTTGGGTTCATTCTTAGTAGATAGTGATTGGGGGGGGGTGCATTTCAGACAGAACACTTGAAAGGGAAAATACTGTATGTGAAAGGACAAAACATGCATGGCCAAGAATTTAACCCATTCCCACACAATTCTGCCATTTTACTCCCATCAAGAAAAGACTTGAGGAAAACAAGGTTTAAAATGCAATTTCTGCATTATAAACCTTGTTTTCTACCAAAAAAGATAAAGATGTTCAAAATTCTCTCAACTTGACATTGTTGTCTGCAACTTCTTTGAATTTCAACCAGTCTAAAATTTTGCTGTAATGGATTAAATCGTATGTTTTTTTAAAGGAATACTGTCCTCTTTAAACTTAAACCAGTCTGAATTTTTTTATTTGGTTCAATATTTATGAATTAAAGAAAATAAAGTTTAGGAAAACATTGTGGAAAAAGAAAAATAATAATTTACAAAACAGTTTCTCATTTTACACAATATTTTCTACCATAAGAAGGCAGGGATTTTCACATTCAATTTCCCTTCAAATTTTGTCTATATCTTTTTCAAATTTGGAACTGTCTGGATTTCTGTCATCTGGTTATTGGTTAACCCATTCCCACACAATGACGCTTTCTGATGCCCCTCAAGAAAAACAGCTGGGAAAACATTGTGTAAATGAAGAAATTACAATTTTACACAATGTTTTCTACCTAGAAAGTTAAAAAAAATGAAAATTTCATAAACTGTAAATTGTCGTCTGCAACTTCTTTCAGTTTGGACTGGTCTAAAATTCTGTCATCAGGTCATGGGTTAAGGTAGTGAAAGATATTCTTCCTTGTAGTTTCCTACACCTTTGATACCTTTTAGCTGCAGAATGGTGACGGCTTTTTGATGTTGTCTCTCGATATTCTCTCACACTGCTTTTTCTGCTTGTGTTTTGCTTTTGTAGAGATTCAGGCACAAGACCTCCACTAGACATGTTCAAATTACGCAGTCACAAAGCAGG
Source organism: Fragum fragum (assembly GCA_946902895.1). NCBI lineage: Eukaryota > Metazoa > Mollusca > Bivalvia > Cardiida > Cardiidae > Fragum > Fragum fragum. The sequence goes on from OX336367.1 coordinate 1,398,546, forward strand.
TTAGTTTTACTAGCTCCCAAACATTATACTCAAGCACTTGGTGAATTTGTCCAGAGTTTCCTCCCTTGGATTAACCTCTCACGGTCATCTTAAAAATTTGCTTTTTCAGGTTTTCTCAAAGTAAGAAATACATGTGCAAATAAGCTTGAACATAACATAGATACTTTGATCGTTAGTTTTGTGGGGGAAAACATTTATTGTGTTGATCAGGAAATGCTGGACTTTGGTACTAACCCAGACAACAAATTTTATCGACTAATACTGCAAAAAGTAGCGTTAAACCCCATTCAATCAATAGATTAACCAGATTGAAATAAGTTGCAGATGACATTGGAAAATTAGTGCCAACATTATGTGAAAAGATATTTATCTTCTAACAAAGTTTTCCCATAACAAGTATGTCTAGAAGTCATCAAAAAGCGGGATAGTGTGGTAATCATTTAACTGCTTCTAGAAATCATTTGATAATTAATTGTAATCATTAATGTGTAGAAATATACATAATTCAACCCATTATCAGACAAGAAAATTTTAAACTGATACAAAATAAAAGAAGTTGCAGGTAAGTTTTAAGTTGAGGAAATTTTAAAAATCTTTATCTTTTGAGATAGACAACATTGTGGATAATGAAGAAATTGATTGTAAAAAGTAATTTCTTCATTTTCCACAATGATTTCAAAAACTTTTTCTTGAGGGGTGTATAAAAGCTGGAATGTTTGGGAAATGGTTAACCTATTCCCACTTTTAGGGTAGAAAACATTGTGCACAGTGAAGAAACTCCTTGTGACAAGGCAGAAAGATTCTGATTTTTCAAAATTTCATCAACTTGAAGCTGTAGTCTGCAACTTCTATCAATTTTGACTGGTCCAAAATTTTGTTGTCTGGTAATGGGTTTATCAGAAGAAATGTACATAGTATTTTATACATTATTCATTCAAAATCTTTTCTGGAATATCTGTATACAAGAAAGGTATTCTGGTTCAAGAATCAGCTTTGAAATATTTATGCTTAGCATGGAACATTACAAGGATAACAACAAATATTAACCAAAATAACAAATTTAACCCTTCTTGTAACCTGCGTATAATAAAATCCTATTAATCTCCCTTGTATTCTACAAATATCAAAACTGCAACACTCAAACAATTTTATGCCTCCTTATTTAGCCCATTACCAGACGGCAAAATTTTAGACAGGTCTTAATTGAAAGAAGTTGCAGACAACAATTTCAAGTTGATAAAATTTTACAAATCTTTGTCTTGTTAGTAGAAAACATAGTGGATGTCACGATACGGTTAGTAGCATGACAGCCTTTCAATAATGTAGTCAAGGGTTTGATCTCAGCAAGGCAAATATACTCTTAGAAGTCTGTCTCCCAACTATGTGTGAATGGTAAATCAAAGTGAGATGAGCAGCTGGTGGTTGGGAAAGGATGTAGGGTATTGCAGGAGTGAGAAATACCAAGCATCCATCTCTAAATTATGGGGAGCTCTGCGTGTGTTGATCCGCTCCTCGTGAATCTGCTGTGCTTTACTGATATCAGTCTGTAAATAATGAAACAAACTTACCTCTATGATTAATAAGATATAAAAGCAAATATTTTTTGCCAATAAAACAAGTAAATAAAACAGTGCTCAAGTCCTTGCAATATGACTGAAATACTGTTAAATCCCATTCAAACAAACAAACAAAATCCACTATGTTTTCTACACTGTTGAAAAAAAAGATTTAAAATTAAGATTGCCACTTACAAATTGTTTGAATTTGAATCAATCTCAAATTTTGTTGTCTGATAATTGGTATAAAAGGTAATTGAAATTTACACTTTAACCCATTACCAGAAAGCAAGAATTTAGACTGGTCAAGTTGAAAGGAGTAGCAAAAGGCAATTTGAAGTTTATGAAATTTTAGATTTTTTTCAAATTTCATTTTACATAATGTTTTCCCAATTGTTTAAGGGGGGGGGGGGGGGAGTATAACTGTGTTGGAAAGGGCTAACTAGGATCTGTAATGTAGGTTTTTCCAGACCTAGATAGAGGGTGTAATTTTAGCCAGCAAAGCAAAGCATCAGCTTTCATAGCTTAAGTTAACAGACAAAATTTTGAGGTCGTCTCAAAGTTCAATGAGTGCCAACTGGCACTGGAGGCTTAGCCACTAAATCCATTACATCATACGCAATAAAAAGTAGTTCTTATGTATTTCAGGGATATTGCAAACTCTGTCTGCAAGTTCATCTAATAGGCACTTGAGAACATCAGAGAAGTTGCAGACGACAATTTTGAATAGTTGAATCTTCTAAAATATTTATCTCTCTAGGTATAAAACAAAGTGGAAAATGTAGAAATTGCTTGTAATAAGCAATTTCTTCATTTTTCCACACTGTTTTCCAGAACTATTTTCTAAAGGGGAGTAAAATGGAGGGATTGTGTTGGAATGGGTTAATTCCTTGGCTACTTTAACCTTGTTGATTCATCAAGATAATCTTTGAGACAAAGAAGATCATGTAACAAATCCATGCTTTGCTAGCTTACAGTACTTTCAGTACTTTGACTGACTTTAGACTCAGTTTTTACAAAGTTTTTGTCTTTGGTTGTAGACTGGCTCCCTGTCTCATTGATATTTATTTGTTAGATATGTACAAATTAAGTTGAAAACTTTCCTTTTTTCTTACTGTTATCTCTCTGTTTTTATTATCAGCAAGCTTGTGAGACATAAGGGAGATAATTTTCGAGGAATTAATGTACAGCATGAATGCTGTACCTTAGTTACCTTCAAACCACACCTACTGACAGCCTTTAAGATAGGCTAGTTTGGTTGATACATCGTCACATACAATAGTTCTGTGCTAATCCCTCTCTAGTTCTTCCCTGATGCAAATTGTACAAGCTTTTTGATAATTTGAAGTCAAATCAATGTATTTTGATCTTGTGAAGAGTTAACAATTTTATATTTTGCTGCTTTTAAGGTATAAACCTTTAGAAAACATTTATATGAAAAGAAGGAATTGCTTGAAACCCAAATCCTCCTTTCTCACAATGTTTTTCAATCCTATTGTATCCTAATTTCCTATTCTAAGCACACTGAAAATTTTGTCAGCAAATTCTTTCAATTTGTACCAGTCTCAAATATTGTGGTCTAGTAATGAGTTAGCCCCTAAGCAGACAACAAATTTTTTAGATTAGTCCAGGTTGAAAGAAGTTGCAATTCCAAATTATGCTAACATTTTTTTCCAGACTACAAAATTTCAGACTGGTCCAAATTGAAAGGGGTTGTAGACAACAATTCACAGGTTATGGAATTTTAGATTTTTTCAACTTTCTTGGTAGAAAACATTATGGAAAATAAAGAAAAAGCTTCCTTTTACACAATGTTTTCCCAATTGTTTTTCTTTAGGGGCGTCGAAAAGTGTCATTGTGCGGTAATGGGTTAATTGAATTTTTAGTTGCTCTGATGGTCAGTTATTTTGCCCGAGGCAGAAATCATGTCCAACATAAGCCTGAGTTATCAATTTTCTAGACACCAGTGACACCCGAGCTCTGTAAATTGATAGCTTATTGCCCATATATGGTTATATGTATCACTTAGGGGTGACAGTCAGTGTAGAGAATTTTGTACTGCATATAGTGTGGCTTTTAAACCCATAAAAATGTTGGTAAGAATTTTGTTTCTTAATCCTTGTCATGCTGAACCCGGAATATTCCTGTTTGGGAAGGTGGTATAGACAAAAATCAGCCTGCACATAAATGCAGTCTGATCTTGGTCTACACCTCCTGCTTGTACTTTTCCTGCCATAGATGTACTAATTGATTTTCAAAAGAAAAATTGGTTATTGAACAATAAGTACTTTCAGTGCTCTCACCCCTTTGATTTAAATGCAATTCCGTAAGGGATTTTATACAGCATCTACCCATCTGTTAATTTACGGCAAAGACAAGGTGAAAAGACAAAAATCAGCCGAGAGATAATTACAACATCAGAGCTTAAACCTAAACGACACAGTTTTTCACAGATCCAAATTGAAAGATTTTGCAGATGATAAAACAAAGTTTGTTTAAAATTGAATCACTGGTCAATTGGTGCATAAGAATTCAGAGCCCCAATCTATTACTGGTGACACGCTGGAAGCACATGAATAGGTGCACTTGGCTATGATATAAAAAAATCAAAATTGGCTTTAACCTAATGCAAACAAAAGTTCACTTTCCTCTATCGGCAAGTCGAAAAATAAGAACAAAGCCGAAACCTGGGTTGTTAGGTAATAGATTAACATAACTGCTTGGCCAAAAAAAAGTTACGGAATGAAATACCGTTTTAACCCATTCCCATACAATGACATTTTTTGACGCCCCCCCCCCTCCCCAAGATAAAAACGGTTTGGAAAACATTGTGGACAATGAATAAATTGCTTGTTTCAAGCAATTTCCTCATTATACACATTGTTTTCTATCCAAAATGTTAAGATAAGATATTTTGAATATCATTAAGTTAGATTTGTTGTTTGCAACATGTTTCAATTCGGACCAGTCTAATTTTTGTTGTGTGGGAATGCCTTAATTGAGACACATGCAAAATTTGTTGTGCTGCCATCATGACGCAGTTGGTAGCGCGTCGGACTCCAAATCTCAAACATGGGTTGTCATTGGTTTGATCCCCGACGGCAGCAAATATCCTTTCCGACATTTGTCTCTCACCAATGGCTGGATAATTGTAAACCTAAGTGGGATAGCAGCTGGAGGCTAGGAAAGGATGTATTGGTAGCACTGGTGAGAGAAATACCAGGAATCCATTGTTAGGTGCTCCAGCCGCCACATTATGACTGAAAACTGAAATACTGTTAAAAGTGACGTTAAACTCCATTCAATTAACAATTTTGTTGTCCTCAGATAGGAGCAGGTATGATGGGGTGAATAGTTTATTGTCTGATATTGTCCTATCTCTATTGATCAGTCCTTGTGAGACTTTATAATCAGCTTACGTTATTCCTCATCAGTCATGTCGGCTTCAGAGGCTTTCAACAAGTATCCGATTCCACAGAAATATTTAACATGTTCCAGACTACAGTGCATTCACAGATGATTCCCGCCTTTTTACACCCCCAATGAAAATGAAACTATGGAAAATATTGTGGAAAATGGAGAAATTGCTTGCTACAATGTTTTCTATCCAAAAAGAAGAAAAGATTTAAATTCAATCAACTTGAAAATTTTCGTCTACATCTTCTTTCAATTGGGAAAGTTTAATATTTTGTTATTTTTGGATGGGCTTAGCTATTTCAAGCAGACACACTTTAAATTGTTCTAAAAGGAAAGAGCCTGCAGACAAGGTTCAAAAATGCGTTGGCCCATAACCAGATGACAATATTTTACACTGGCCAATATTCAAAAAAGAACTAGAAGACAGTTATTAGTTGATTGAATTTTAAGTATCCTTGTCCATCCTTGAATTGGAAAATTTTGTGTAAAATGAAGAAATTGCTTTTTACAAGCAATTCCTTGATTTTCCACAATGTTTCCCACATCCTATTTTGGGGTGGTGGCTGTTATAAAGTGTGCTTGTGTTTGAATGGGCTAGTACTGAGAAGTAATGGCATAGTCGCTTTCCTTCTGCTTCTGTCTAGGTCAAGGTCACCTAACAAGGTCAAGCTCATAAATTATTTGCCATCTTGAGGGGATTAATGTTTTTACACTGTAACACATCTTGTTTCTATCTTCTTTCCCAGTGAACATTTTCATTCATTTAAGAAAGGAAGAGAATTGTTTGTTTTCATTGAGGTCTGAAACTATAAACTTAATCACACTGTTTGAATATGCCTTAGTGTGATTAAGTTTTTGGTTCATACCTCAATGAAAACAAAAAAAAATCTCTTCATTTCTTATAATTTAATGCCATCAACTCAAGCAAAGCAAAGCAAAAATTTTACTATTTTGGATTTAAATTCTATGTATCTACTTCGTATGCAAGCATACAAAATAGTTGCATGCTCAAATGAACATTTTTTTTAACCAATCAAAATGCTTGAATCTTGAAAGACAAAACTGAAATTAAATTATTTGTTTGTTGGTTGGTTCATTTGTTTGCTCTTGTAAAAAGATGCTTTCAGAATGAAATAATTGCTGACTCTGAGATTTAATTGTTCAGCAATGATTAATCAATATTCTTTATTAGATATCTTCTCGGAGTTTGACTAATTGGGTCTTCAGAGTTCTCTTGTGGGTGACCGTAAGCTCTAGAGATTCACTTATCAATAATAATTCAGGTCTCGGGCAGAGTTTAAGGGTCTTCTGAATGTTTCGTAATAAGTTACTAGTCTTATTGGAATCAGAGGGTTGTATTGATGAGGGAATTGTATGGAAAATATAGTCAGGTGACCCCCCCTTCCACACCTTTCAAAAATAATTTCTATGAGGATTTCAGTTTTTGAAAGACCTAGATCATCTGCAGGAAGACACAAATGCCAGTAGCAGGGCTACAGATAGAAGGTCGTAATTTATACGGTAGATAAAATATTTCACAAATACTGCCATAAGCCCTATATTGTATGTACTCATTAGAATTGTCTCGACGAGACAATTCAAATGAGTACCCACAATATAGGGTTCCGTTGAGAAATAAGGATTGTAGAATGCTGTTACCCCCTCTTATCTTTACCTCTGGCCAATTGTTAGATTATTATTATCAAATCTAAGTATTTCAGTAATTGATAGTAAGATTCAATTTAACAAGTAATCACCCAGTCCAGCATCTTGACAAAGAGATGATCTGTGGAAAAACTGTTTTCTGCCCCATTTGGCACTTGAGTTTTAACCTTCGTCACGCTGAACCTGGAATATATCCCTGTTTTTTCAGGAGGCATAGACAAAGATCAGCCTGCACATGATTGCAGTCTGATCTTTGTCTACACCACTTGTTTTTCCATTTTAAGTCGATTTGATTTTCAAAATAGATTAAGACCTAGAAATAGGACTTTAATTGCTTTCTACCCCTTTATTTTCATGCTGTTTTGAAAAGGATTTTATTAAGCATGACTAGGTTAAAAGTATTTTGAAAGGTTATGCAACTTCTTTCAATTTTGGCCACTCCCACAGCGCAGTAGTAGCTTGTAGGACTCTTAGTCATGGGGTCCCAGGTTCAATCCAAGGTTGCGGTAAATATCCTTTCCGACATTTGTCCACTAAAGGATGAATGATTGGAAATGTAAGTAGAATGAGCAGCTTGAGACTGGAAGGGATGTAGTGGTAGTACTGGTGTGAGAATACCAGGAATTCATGGTTAGTTGCTCAAGCCACCACAATATGACTGAAATACTGTTAAAGGTGGTGTTAAACCAAATCAATCAGTCTTCGAATTTGGACCAGCTCAAAATTTTGTCATCTTGTAATGTGTTGAAGCCCTTATTGTTAGTTTGTCCATTCATCTCTCTGCCTTCCTTTTAAAATACTTAAGATGAGAGGAAAAACTCAGTGTTTTCATTTAACTAAGGAAAGAATATAGGTTTATTATCAACTCATAATACACTTACTGTACTTTTAAGGCAATTAGATCATCTTTTCTCTTAATTAACCCATTCCAACTCAATCCCTCCTTTTTACGCCCTTCAAGAAAAAAGCTTTGGAAAACATTGTGGAAAATAAAGAAATTACTTGTATCAAGCAATTTCTTCATTGTCCAAATTGTTTTCTATCCAAAAAAGTGAAAAAATTATCGCCTGCATCTTCTTTCAATTTTGACCAGTCTAAAATTTTGTCAAGTGGGAATGGGTTAATTCAATTCCTAATGCCTAACCTGTTCCCACAAAATGACGCTTTTTGACTACCCTAAAAAAAACAGAAAAAAAAAAACAAATGGGATACATAGTGTTAATTAAAGAAATTTGCTTTCAACTAGCAATGTCATTTTCCACAGTATTTTCTACCCAGAAAGTTAAGAAAATCTAAAATTGCATAAACTTTTGAATATTCGTCTACTACTCCTTTCATTTTGGCCAGCCTAAAATTTTGTGGTATGGTAAATGGTTAACAATTTTGAAAACAGAAACACCTAGGGTGATGTACAAAAATGGGTATTCTATGTAAAATCAACTTAACCCTTGTCATGCTGAACCCTGAATATTCTAGTTTAAGCAGGAGGTTTAGACAAAGATCAGACTGCACATAATTAATTTTCAAAATAAGTATTGACAACTGAACAACAAGTACTACCAGTGCTTTCACGCTTCAGCCCTTTGATTTTTATACAATTCTGAAAAGGATTTTCTTCAGCATGACAAGGGTTAATGTGATTTGATTTGTATCACAATCAAAATATTTTATGTTGAACTATGAAAGCAAAAAGGTAAATTTAATGTTCAATGATTTGGTTTCATGTTGTAAACAAAATAAAAAGAACATCAAAAAGTTGATGAAAGGTAAAACATTTCAAGTACTAAGTAAATGAAGACCTGTTTCAACTTTTTGAAATTGATATGAGGTAATCTTACCCTTTCTTGTTTATAACATTCAACCCATTCCCTTACTATCCGGCTTTTTATGCCTTATGAATAAAAACTCTGGGAAACATTGTGGAAAGTGAATTAATTGCTTGTAACAAGCAATTTTTTCATTATCAACAATGTTTTCTACCCCCAAAGACAAAGTTTTTTAAAATTCTCTTGTGCTAATTGTCGTCTGCATCTTCCTCCTTTTCTTAATCCATTACCAGATGGCACAATTTTAGACTGGTTCAAATTGAAAGGAGTTGCAGATGTCAATTTAAGGTTTATGAAATTTTAGATTTTTCCAACTGTATGGACAGAAAACATTGTTGAAAATGAATTGCTTGTTACAAGCAATTTCTGAATTTTCTACAATGTTTTTTTCCAATAAATTTTCTTGAGGAGTCTCTAAAAGCATCATTGTGTGGGAATGAGTGAACCCATGTCATGCTCAATCCAGAACTTTGGAGCATTTAGAGCTGGTAGACAAAGCTAATCCATTCAGAGAAAAATACCTCCCCTGAAACTGTCACATTATTCCTTTTTTAGGCAGGAGGTGTAGACAAAGATCAGCTTGCACATGAGTGCTGTGTGATCATAGTCTTTACCTCCTGTTTGGGATGTGTGTGTGTGTGTGTGGGGAATGTCCAATAGAAAATGTATTTCATAATATCTACCAGTGTGTGAGCGAAGTGTTTTGACTACAGCTTTAACAATGCTTTTTCCATATCTTATAACAATATTTTAGCTAAAATGCAAAGGGGGTAGGGGGTTTCGACCCCTCCCCACACACACTGGATCCTTGCATGGTATAAAAGCTTTACCCTTTCCTGTTCAAACCTGGGATATTTTGTTGTAATGATTTTATACTTGATAATACATGGTGTAACAAGCAATTTCTTCTTTTCCCACAATGTTTTCTACCACATAGGGTGATTTCATTTCAAATTGCATCCAATTTTCATTGTCATCTGCAAGCAACCTCTTCCATTTTTTGGATACTCTAAAAATTTGAAAAAAAGGAAAGCGTTAAGATAAATTATAGAAAAAAATCCATTTTAGGAAATGTTGAAGTCTTTGTGGCTCAGTTTCAGTGAAACCATTCATAGCAAGTGTAATATAGTATGGCATATCATATGTACAAAGTTTGACTTATTTTACCCTTCATGAAGTGTTGCCATTATGCTTTAAAAGAAAAAAAGAAAGGAACACATTGAAAATATGTATGCTTTATGTTTAATGAACAATTTTTGGTCTTATTTTATGATTAAACAGCATTTCCACTTTATTGTTCTGAATTAACCTATTCCCACACAGTGACGCTTTTTGATGCCCTTCAAGTAAAGCAATTAGAAAACCATTGTGGAAAATGAAGAAATTGCTTGTAACAATAGATTTCTCCCACATTTTTCCAACCGCATTGTATGATTTAATTTCAATTTGAATCCAATTTTCATTTTTATCTGCAGCCTCTTTCACTTTGGACCAGTCTAAAGCTCAAAAAGGGGAAAGAGTTAACCCATTCCCACTCAATCCCAATTTTTAAGGCCCCAAAAGAGCTTCAGAAAAATTTGATTATATAAGGAATTACTAGCAATAAGCAATTTCTTCAACTTCATGTAGTCCACCCTTAACTCTTTTCTGGTTAAACACTGGACTTTAAGTCGCTATGATTTTACACTTGAGAAAACATTGTGGAAAGAGGAAAACTTGCTTGTTACAAGCAATTTCTCCAATTTCCACAATATTTCCTACCTCATTGGATAGTTTCATTTCAAATCGCATCCAATTTTCATTCTCGTCTGCAACCCTGTTCTATTTAGACTAGTCTAAAAATTCAAAAAAAAAAAAGGAAAAGGTTAAAGAGAAAAAATTATAAAATTCCAATTTCTCTCAATTTGTACCAGTCTAAAATTATTTTGTCTGGTAACGGGCTGAATCTATGCAATGTTTCCACTTGATGAAATCAAAACCTTACAATTTCAATCAGTTTGATAACAGTGTCTGCTTGTGAAGTGTGAAATTTAAAGTGTAGGATAGTTGAGGCCGTATTGTGACAATGAATGGATGTAGATATTTATGTGCTGCTGTAAGGTAAAGGAATTTTTGTGGTTATCAATTTATTTCCTACATTCCAAAATTATCTATCTAGATTTAATAATTATCTTATTCGATGGGATGACCACAGTCTCATGAAAAAAAAAAGAATGTCTTTTTAACCCTTTCCTGTTTTGCAAAACTTTAGACTGGTCCAAATTCAGAGGATTTGCAGACAGTTTAATTTCGAACTTATTTGAAATGTAATTATTCAATAGGATAGAAAATATTGTGAAAAAAGAAGAAATTGCTTGTCACAAGCAATTTCTTCTTTTTCCACAATATTTTGTCAAGTATAAAACCGCAGGGACGTGAAAACCAGGGATTAAACAGGAAAGGGTTAAAAAAGAGAGATGAATGGTGTTTTGAAAGAAAGTTAACTTGTTTATATGTTACTTTGACATTGTAACTACAGGTTGTGAATCAACTGCCTGTGATCTCATTATGTGAAAATGCCAAAATGTATTCTGTATAAACCTTTATCATGCTAAAAAAACCTATTCAGAAAAAGCATTCAGATCAGAGGGCTGAAGGCATTGGAAGCACAAGTTGTGGGTAAATATTTCCCTTGAAAATTTATTGAAGAAACATCTATGGCTTAACCCATTTCCACATGATAAAATTTTAGGCTGGTCTATATTGGAAGGAGGCTGAGCAGACGACAATTTAAAGGTAATGAAATTCTAGATTTTTTCATGTCATCGGGTAGAAAGCATTGTGGAAAATGAAGAACTTGCTTGTTACAAGCAATTTCTTCATTTTCCACAATGTTTTCCAAAGCCTTTATATTTAGAGGCATTTAAAAGCATCACTGTGTTGGAATGAGTTAAAAGGACAAACATGATGTGTAGACTATGGTCAGCCTTAATTTATGTGCAGGTTTATCTTGGTGTATACCTGCCGCCAAAAGAGGAATGTTTAAGACTCGGCATGACAAGGGTTAATACTTAAATGAGGGTATGTGCTTGCCTTTGAGGGTCTAATTCCTGGTTTACAAGTAGAACACAAGCCCTGTTAACCAAATTCCTGAAAGCTTGCTTTTTGATACCCATAATGAAAATGCTTTTGAAAAAAAAACATGGTGGAAAAGTAATAATTGCTTGTAATAAGCACTTTCTTGTTACAAGTTGTTTCTTCATTATCAACAATATTTTCAAACCCAAAAGACAAAGTTTTTTTTAACTTTTATCATCTGAAAATTGGCATCTGCAGCTTCTTTGAACTTGGACTAATTTAGAATTTTGTCGTCTTGGAATCATGAGTGAAACAATGAATAGTGTCATTACAAATCATTTTCATTCAGTTATCTTGAGATAATGACTCAAAAGCATAATTTTATTATGAATGTTTGATAACTAAGGTGGTACGCCTTACAGTCTATAACATTTTCCATTAATCGTCAACCAAGGCTTTTCAAATGTTGACTTAGCAGTTAGGGGCTGTGGTAGTACTGGTGTGAGAAAAGCCAGGAATCCATGGTTAGGCGCTCAAGCTGCTGCCATATGACTAATATACAGTTAAAAGTGGCATGAAACACCATTTAATCAATCAATCAATCAATAGATTTGTGACTATAACCCAAAATAAAATCTAGTCTTAAATGATAACAAAAAGAAGATGAAATAGTCTGCTTGCAGTTATGCAAGATAATATCATAGCTTGCCCTACATATCATTTTGTTCTGCCCACATGATTCACGTGCAAAAGTTACCTGTCTTGGTCGTACAGTAAAGTGCTATTGCAAGGGAGGTAATACTACTGGACTAAGTAAGGTTGTTGTTTAACCCTTGTTATGCTGAATTATTAATCTTCTTCCAATTTTCATTAAAATCAAAGGGCTGAAAGCACTGGAAGCACCAATTATTGACAATTCTATCTATCTATATAAACTGCCCAACTCCCCTTTCGGGTATTACTGGCAGGTAATAACTCAATTCTGACATAGAAGGTCAAGTAGATAGTGTAGACTAAGATCAGACTGCACATATGTGCAGTCTGATCTTTGTCTATCCCTCCTGCCAAATCTGGGGCCAGCATGACAAGAGTTTAGATGATTCCTCTTGTATAGGATAAATCAAGTCCAGTGAAGCAGTACAGGCACTCAAGGGCCTCTTGTTTTGATGAGCATATTGTCCTAAACCTTGCAAATCAGGCCTATAAGAACCATTTTGAGATGGAGGGAGAGGGGGCAAACTTGGAAATATTCTTGGATAGGGGAAGGAAATAACTTGGGGACAGAGATTTTCAATTTTGGAGTATACATTCATGTATATGCCCCCACATCGAAAGGTTGGGGCATATTGTTTTACCGTTTTCCATCTGTCAATCTGTCTGTCTATCCATATGTCAGTCTTTCTGTCTGTTGGTTTGTCTGTCCACAAAACTTAACTAAAAACCTTATCATTGCCAATTACTACCAGCCTATTCAAGATACAATGCTCACAATTATTAGGCATGATGATACATATCCTTAATACACATCTCCTCATGTCAAGGTCTAGGTCATGTGATAAGGTCAAGGTCACATACCAAGGTCAAACATTGGCGGAGACATTGTGTTTCACAAACACATCTTATTGTAACCTAGTTCTATCTTGTTTGCTCCTCTCAAACTTGAAAGGAGGGGGGAGGAAGCATTGCTACAGTTCATTATTTTCAACTAAAAATTTCTATTTTATAAACACTACGTCCTGATGGAATAGTTAGGGTTTTTATTTCAGTTCAAAGTATCATTTTACTTATAAAAAACATGAATTTATCTATTCTGAAAGGAGAACCTGTTTGGTAGTTACATTATAGACTGATGAGGAGACAAGTAAGTACATGTATAAAAATTGTAAAATATGCCAACTTTTAGCTTGGCAGTTTTTTGGGAAAAAATCTTGAGGTATTATTGTAACCAGGTTTTTGTCAGTGTTGTTGTTGTTGTCTGAAGACTTTGACATTGTGTGATATCTCTGAACACATTCCCTTGAAACTAGGAATATATTAACTTTCAAAAGGCGATCTATACCCACAAGGATAACTCCTAAATGCACTTTTTTAGCTCTACTGAGCACTAAGTGCGAGGTGAGCTATTGTGATCGGTCGTTGTCCGATGTCCGTCCGTCCGTCTGTCCGTCCGTCCACAATTTCTTTAAAAATCTTCTCCTCCTAAACCAGTAGGCCAATCAAGCTGAAACTTTGCAGGGATGTTCCTTGGGTGAAGTTCTTCAAAAGTTGTTAAAAGAATTTAATTCTGTCAAAAACTCTGGTTGCCGCGGCATATGAAATTGGGAATCTTGAGTTATTCTTTAAATATCTTTAAAAATCTTCTCCTCCTAAACCAGTTGGCCAATCAAGCTGAAACTTTGCAGGGATGTTCCTTGGGTGAAGTTCTTTAAAAATTGTTAAAAGAATTTAATTCCGTCAATAACTCTGGTTGCTGCGGCATTTGAAAATGGGAATCTTTAGTAATTCTTTAAATATCTTTAAAAATCTTCTCCTCCTAAACCAGTAGGCCAATCAAGCTGAAACTTTGCAGGGATGTTCCTTGGGTGAAGTTCTTCAAAAGTTGTTAAAAGAATTTAATTCTGTCAAAAACTCTGGTTGCCGCGGCATATGAAATTGGGAATCTTGAGTTATTCTTTAAATATCTTTAAAAATCTTCTCCTCCTAAACCAGTTGGCCAATCAAGCTGAAACTTTGCAGGGATGTTCCTTGGGTGAAGTTCTTTAAAAATTGTTAAAAGAATTTAATTCCGTCAATAACTCTGGTTGCTGCGGCATTTGAAAATGGGAATCTTTAGTAATTCTTTAAATATCTTTAAAAATCTTCTCCTCCTAAACCAGTAGGCCAATCAAGCTGAAACTTTGCAGGGATGTTCCTTGGGTGAAACTCTTCAAAAGTTGTTAAAAGAATTTCATTCCGTGAAAAACTCTTTTAATCGCGGCATATGAAAATGGGAAATTTTAGAAAATCTATTTTGTATTTTTTTCACAGACTACAAGGCCAAAGGCGTTTATATTTTACATAGAACTTAATCATATGGTTCTCTACCAAGTTTTTAAATATTTAATCTCTGGGGTCAAAAATGTCCCCGCCCCTGAGGTCCGAAGTTTGGAAAAATGCTTTATTTGAGCAATTTCAAAAGACTTCACCTCTTAAACTATAATGTCTAGGAAATTCATATTTGGTATGTAGCATAACTAGATGGTTTTGTACTATATCACCAAAAGTTGTCTTCCTCGGGTCAAAAATGGCCCTGTACTAGGGGTCCAAAATTGGGAAAAACACAAAAGTTGAGTATGCTAAAAAAAAAAAATCTTCATTTTAAGGAGGAGGGCATTTATATTTTGGGTGAAGCATAGCCTGGCTGTTATCTATCAGTTTTGATTAAATTATGCCTGTAGGTCAATAAAAACCAATTCCCTGGGTGTCCAAAGTTTGTAAAAATGCTCAATTATACCATGTTCAATAGTCTTTTCCTCCCAATGTACAAAGTCTAAGGCATTCATATTTGGTATATAGCATATCCAGATGGTTCTCTACCATGTTGGCTAAAATCTTAGCCCTGGGATAAAACATGGCACTGCCCCAGAGGTCAACAATTTTGGAAAACACTCAATTAGAGCAACATCAAAAGTCTTCTCCTTCTGAAATATAAGGTGATGGGCATACATATTTGGCATGTAGCATGACTAAATAATTTTGTTCCATGTAACAGGAAAACATGCTCTTAGGATAAAAAAACATCTCTGCTCCTCGGGTCGAAAATTGTGTAAATCACATTGAAAGAATTCTTGTTCTTAAATATAGGTTCCAGAGCATTTACATTAAAAACATAGGATAACAATATTGTTATCTACCATGTTTACATCCTTTGGACAAACATGGTCCTTCCCAAGGCATCCAAAGATATGAAAAACGCTCAATAAGAGCATGTTCAAATATCTTCCACTCCTCATGTATAAGTTGTAATGCATTCATATTTTGATTTACAGTACATACAGATTGTTCTCTACCAAGGTTGCTAAAATTACACCCATTGAAGTATCAGACAGTAATAAGAGTTTGATTGAAATCTAAATACAAAGAATTTCAGGTAGAAAACACTGTGAGAAATGGATAAATTGCTTGTCACTCCCTTTCTCACTATGTTTTTTTTTTCAAACCTGAGGGTGACAAATTCTTGGATAGTTTTGTAATGGATTAAACTATAAAGCCAAAGGAATTCAATCTTATTATAAAGCATTACTGGATTGTTTTGTACAAAGCCCAAAATCTTATATTTGTTTTATTTATTTTGCTCAAGTTGTGTCTTTTTTATACTAAAAAGTACTGTAATTTGCAGATGCCTCAGGTGAGCGATTTAGGACCATCATGGTCCTCTTGTTGAATGAATTATGCCCCTTTTTCAACTTAGACATTTTACCAACTACCAAGACTTACTTGAACAGCTGAGTGCCATGCTCTTGTTTGAAATCTGGTATCATTTGACTTGCTAGGATGTATTTACTTAGAACTGGTCCAACTTAACCCATTACCTCACAGTGACACTTTTGGACGCCTCCCAAGAAAACAATTACGAAAACATTGTGTAAACCCTTGTCACGCTGAACCCGGTATATTCCGGTTTTTTGCGGAAGGTGTTGACTAAGATCAGACTGCACTTATGTGCAGGCTGATCTTAGTCTATACCTCTTGCTTGTACTTTTCCTGTCAGAGTTGCTTATGAGGTTGATTTCTTAGAAAAAATTGAGTTTTGAACAAATTCTTTCAGTGCTTTCAGCCCTTTGATTTGACAGCAATTCAGTAAGGTAATTTATACAGCATGACAAGGGTTAATGTTGTAAATTCTTCAGCTTTGATGTTATATCAACAGAAAGATTTTGAAATAACTTGTCACCTACTATGGTGCAGATTTTCTAGTTGTTCTAAATTGAGCAGATGTCTTTATGTTGTAAATTCTAAAACTTTGATGTTAGATTAACCCATTCCCACACAAGCCCTCATATTTACCCCCTCAAAAAAAGTTTTTGGAAACATTGTGGAAAATCAAAAAATTGCTTATCAAGCAATTTCTTCATTATCCACAATGATTTCTATCCAAAATGACAAAAAAAACCCCAAACTCTATAACCTTGAAATCGTTGTCTGCAGCTTTTTTCAATTTGGACCAATCTAAAATTTTGTTGTGTGGGAATGGGTTAACAGAAAGATTTTGAAATAACTTGGCACTGCCAATGTTCACCAAATAAGGCATATATAAATCTCAGGTCTGTATTTAGCTTCAATGTAGAGTCAAACGCAAAGTATAATTGGCAGTTTTATTGATAACGATGTTTCACAAATGCATCACCTTAACCTATTACCAGATGAGAAATTTTAAACTTGCTCAAATTCAAAGAAGTTGCAGATGACTTTTCATAGTGTTTTAAATTTTGAGAATAAGTATCGAATGGGTACCAATTTCTCCTTTTCCCACAAAAATTTCCCTTAACTATAATTCTGAAGGGTTTTAAAAAGGGGGATCATGTGGTAAAGGTTTTGTGGCTGCAGACAAGACCTAATTCAAGCTGCAGTTACAATATTTGGTCTGAAAAGCCAAATGGAAGATTTCAACATTCTTAACAAAGAAGGGTCTGTTGAAGGATGAATAATATTACCTGTAAATGGACAACATTACATCTCATTAACATGTCAGCATGACTTTTTGTCAAGCCTCCTCCTGTTAGCAAAGCATAGCCGTTACAGTAATTTTGATGTATGAATATTTAGGCCTTGTTTACCAAAGTGACGGATTATCAATAGAAAGTTTGGCTTGGATATAAACCCATTCCCGCACAAAAAACATTTAGACAGGCCCAAATTCGAAGAAGTTGTAGACAACAATTTAAAGTTTGTGGAGTTTAAAGAACATCTTTTTGGGTAGAAAGCAATCCAGCAAAATCAAAGAAAACTTTAATGGGTAGACTTTGTCTATATGTCACTATAGATAGTCATATATCTCAATGGAGGTTTCTTAATTTGCATATCACTCTAAATTACCTCCCATGAAACCGTCACAATTTTTGGAAATGAAAAATTGTAAACACTAAGTAACGCATTTGGAGTATTTTTATTAAGAACGATCTAGAGGTAATTGACACACATTCATAAGTATATTTTTACTTTTGTCCTACTTCCTTTCTTTCTTCACAAAATTTTAAATTTTGGCAAATTTTGATCAAATATTTCCTCAATGCTATAAGAAAAAAGCAGGTAGTGAATACTAAGATCAGACTGCACATTTGTGCAGGCTGATCTCAGTCTATACACCTGCAAGAGCTATTGTGAAAACAGGAACATTCCAATATCAGCATGACAAGGGTTACTAAGGTGACAAATTTCCTAGTCAAAGGACTGACGGCACCGGAAGGAATGAATTAGGGTCAATATTTCTTTTCAAAATTGACTTTTCAAACAACTCTGTCTGAAAGGGGACAAACAGCGGGTGTAGACTGTACTTATGTGCAGGCTGATCTTTGTCTATACCTCCTGCCAAAACAGGAATATTCCAGGTTCAGCATGACAAGGATTAACATCATTTTGAATTAGCAGTGTTTGTCCTTGAAGCTCAACTCTTGCCATGCTGATCCTGGAATATTCCTGCTTTGGCAGCAGGTTTGGCAAAGATCAGTCTGCACTTAAGTGCAGTCTGATCCCAGTCTGCACCACCTGCTTGCCCATTTTAAGCCAGAATTGTTAATAAGATTTTTATTTTCAAAAATAATATTAACCTAAAATTGAGGCTTCCAGAGCTTTCAGCCCTTTGATTTTAATGCGAACCTGTAGAGGATTTATAATTCAGTATGACAAGGGTTAATACTTTGACTTTATCTAAACCCATTCCGAGAAAATTTTAGACTGGTCCAATTTGAAAGAAGATGCAGACGACAATTTTAGGTTGATGAAATTCTAAAACTCTTTGTCTTTTGGGGTAGAAAACACTGTGAACATTGAAGAAATTGCTAATTTCTTCTATGTCAACAATGTTTTCCAAAATTTTTTCCTAGAGGAGTAAAAAGGAGGGATTGTGTGGGAATGGGTTAAGGGGAAGATTATTCAGTAGTTAGGCAATCAAAGTATCTTAACTGAAGCTTATTCAAGTTGTAGTTACCCCGTTTTGGTCCTCCTGCAACAATATAGTATATGCGCCACCTATTTCCTTGTTAAGAGGGAGTAAATTTTGATTATCAAGTGTTTCCTGCCTTAAAAGACTTTCACATGGAAATGTAGTGCACTGAAAATGCCATTCAAGTGCCAAACAAGTGTTGGTGGAAAACTGCCTTGTATAGCCATGAATACATAACTAATAGGCTCTCACAGCAGGTTCATTGCTCTAATCATGGAAAAGTTGCTTGCTCAGGGAGAGCTCATTAGTTTTGGTTAGGTAATTTAAACAATTTTCCCACTATCCCCCTTTTGATGCCTCTTGTGAAAAAAAGCCTTGAAAATCTATTTCTGGATTATCCATAATGTTTCCTACCAAAAAGGAAAGGATTTTTCAAATTCCATCAATTGAAAATTGTTGTCTGCAACATTTTGGATTGATTATTCAAAGAAAAGGGGGCTCCGGTCACCAGGTTGTCAGCGTTGGTGTAATGCTTTTGATAAACCTTACATACAAGCACCATATATCAGTATTTAGTAATGCTATTACTCTGAAACTTTGTACATGCTTTTGTGACCATCATATCATCTTGGCAAAGATTCATTACAATTACATTTACTATAGAGAATTTTAAACCCTTTTCGGACTTACAAATTTTTAGTTTAACCTTGCATGCAACCATCATCTATCTTTAATAACTCTCTCCCACCAATACTGCTTTGAAACTTGGCACATATTTTTGTGAAATTAATGTCATTCTCTAAACACAGATTCAATACTCTGACATTCATTTTAGTGAAATCTTAACCTTTTTAGACTTCGAAATTCTTGGTTAAACTTTACATGCAACGGTCATACATCTTTAATAACTTTTTTTCTACCAATACTATTGCTTTGAAACTTTGTACAATTCTTTGTGACCAGCATATTATCTATATGTCAGCAAGTATTTCCCTCTGTCTGTCTGTTTGCAGTCATATCAATGCATTGTAGGATTTCACAATATATTTTTATATATGTTGACTTTCAATTGTTTTGACTATACAGCACTAAGAATAGTCGAGCCTTGCTGTCCTCTGACAGCTGTTTTTGAGTTTGGACCAGTCTAAATTTTGTGGTTTGGTAATGGATGAATTGTATACTTCTCCATTCGTTCTGTGATTAGGTTTGCAATTGTTTGTCTGTACTTTGGTTGTGTAAGAATTCCTTGTATGTACTTGAAATAACCCTTTCCTGTTTTACAAAATAACAGACTTGTCCCTATTTTGAAAGAGGACGCAGACAGCAATGTAAAGTAAGATTTATTCAAAATGTTACTAATCTATTGGGTAGAAAATAATGTAGGAAAAGAAGAAATTGCTTGTATCAAGCAATTTCTTCTTTTCACACTATTTTTTGTCGAGTATAAAAATCAGGGATTGTATGGGAAAGGGTTGATTGTACTTGAAAAAAATTCTAACCCATGGCACGCACTTATGGGCTTTTAATGCATTGTTGGGCATAGCTATTCTTGTTCATAGCTGAAAATATTTATACCCCTCTATAAGTGTAATAAGTCATTTAACCCATTACCAGATGACAAAATTTTAGACTGGTCCAAATTCAAATAAGTTACAGTTGGCAATTAATATTGAATGAAATTTTGAAACCTTTTGTCTTTTGGGGTAGACAACAAAGTGGAAAATGAAGAAATTGATTTTAACAAGAAATTTGTTCCCTATCCACTATATTTTCCATAAGTCTTTCCTTGCAATTGAAACCTTGAATTTTAAAAATTCCTGAAATTCGTCTTTATTGAAAAGACTATTTTGTGAAATTACCAATGTAATAATCCACCAAGTAATCTATATTTCACTTAAAAAAAAAAAATAGTGTTCTGAATTTCACACTTCAAAATTATCTCAATTTTGCACATTATTTTGGGCTCTGTATAATTATGTATAGGTACATCATCTTGAATTACAAACACACCCAGACACCCATACATTATTTAGGTTATTGCATTTATTAACCCTTGTCATTCTGAACCTGGAATATTCCTGTTTTGGTAGGAGCTATAGACAAAGATCAGAATGTACACATGTGCAGTCTGATCTTAGTCTACACCACCTGCATGTCCCTTTTAACCCATTCCCACTCGGTGACACTTTTAGACGCCCTCAAGGAAAAAAGCTTTGGAAAACATTGTGGAAAATGAAGAAATTGCTTGTCACAAGTAATTTCTTCATTATCCACAATATTTTCTATCCAAAAAGATGAAACAATTCAAAATTCCATAAACTTTTAATTGTTGTCTGCAACTTCTTTCAATTTGGACCAGTCTAAATTCTTTCTGTGTGTGAATGGGTTAAACCAGAATTGTTTATAAGAAATGTTAACCTGCAATTGGTTCTTCCAGTACTTTTAGCCCTTTGATTTTGATGAAAATCTGTCGTTGATTTACAATTCAGCATGACAAGGGTTAACTTTAAATTGTATTGCTAGATTATGTGTTCAATTTAGGTCAGATTTTTGATAGACATATTTTGTTGAAATTTACACTTCTTTAACCCATACCCAATCAGTCACGCTTTCTGATGCCCCTCAAGAAAAACTATTGGGAAAACATTGTGGAAAATGAAGAAATTGCTTGAACCAATCAATTTCTTCTTTCTTCACAAATGTTTTTCAACCTAAAAAGTTGAAAAATGAAAATTTCATTAGATTTAATTTGTTGCAACTCCTTTCAAGTTGGACCAGTCTAAAATTTGGCCGTCTGGTATTTAGTGAAATGATACTGCATTGATGCTAATTACTGTCTAGTAGTTTGTTTCTTATCTCTACCTACACTTTGTCATAGCATCTTCATTCCTTCTTTACCAATGCTGAATAAAATCCTTCTCAGAATTGCAAAATTAACCCATTCCCACACAGTGACGCTTTTAAACAGCCTCAGTATGATAACTTTGCAAAACATTGTGGAAATTGAAGAAATTGCTTGTTTCAAGCTATTTCTTCATTTACCACAATGTTTTCTTCCCAGAAAGTTGAAAAAAATCCAAAATTTGGTAAACTTTAAATTGTCGTCTGCAACTACTCTCAATTTGGGCCAGTCTAAAATTTTGTCGTCTGGTAATAGGTTAAATTAGGCCTGGAAGCACTAGTATTGGTTAATATGGGAAAAAATCATGTCATCCTAAAGTCAATAAGATAGAAAAATGAAATACTGTATCATATTGATGAAGTAAGATGACTAGAATTTTAACTCACCTGAGCATAACATGCTCATGGTGAACTTTAGTGATCATTGAATGTCTGTCGTCGGTTGTCTGGCATTTTACGCTCTAGATGCTGCAGTTTTGATTTAATTTCCAAGGAACTTGCTAAGAATAACTGTCATAAGGATTAACCTTACTGATGATGGGAAGATTCTATTGGAAAACTTTAATGCCTATTTCTTTGTTTATTCTCTAGAGACCAAAAATTGGGCTAAATCTTCTTGAAACTTGGCAAGAATAATTATTAGGTCTTAAGGATTATTGGATGATTTGAAAATGCAGGAAAAGGGGAAATAATTAAAATTTCTTTGTTTACATTCTAGAGGTCACAGATTTGGTTCAATTTTCATGAAGCTGGTTTTAATTCTTTGGCTTCAGTTGCATTTTTAGCTCGGCTGTTTTCTGAGAAAACCCAGGGTATTACTATAGCCCTGGTCACTTCGTTGTTGTTGTTGTTGAATCATCGTGCAAAACTTTGACTTTTTGTTATATCTCTGTTTCTACTAACGGAATTCTATTGAAACTTGGCACACTTGTTCACTATCAAAAGAGCAAACTATACTATTAAGGGAGATAACTCTAGGTGCATTTTGTCCACTTTTGCACCCAACAGCCAGGCATAGGTACCCGTAGGGGGTGCTCTTGTTATACAGCTAATGATTCAGGTGAGCGATTTAGGACCATAATTTCCTCCTGCTAACCCATTACCAGACGAGAAAATTTTAGACGGGTTCAAATTGAAAGGAGTTGCAGAAGACAATTTCAAATTTATGAAATTTTTATCTTTTTCATTTTCTTGGTAGAAAACTGTGTTTTTCCAATTCCTTATCTTGAGGGGCGTCCAAAAGCGTCTCTGTGTGTGAATTGGTTATAAAACAAACATTTCTCTTAGCAAACCTTAAAAAATCCAAAATATCTATATTATGTATAGTTCTTTTAGGCAAAGATGTAATAAAAATAAGAAATATCAGATCTAGACAGATGGGTCATTTAGTGCCATGATGGCCCTCTTGTTCTTATATTTTGTTATATGAATGACTTTTTAGAATGCCATGTGACATGTGAGGGAAGTTGGAGTACTATGATATCAATTAGTAAATATTTGTATTGTCAAGTTTTGTCCTTCAGGTCAGCAGTGACCTATGATTACAATGTAAATATCACGGATTATGGTTCATAGGCTTTGTGCTAGTTTATACATGGAATATGGGATGGATCTTATAAAAAAATAGTGTTAAATTGGTAGTTGATGATATTTATCTGTGCTTTAGAATTTGCGAATAAATAACCCTACTAGAGGTAAGCCATAAAAGCTGAAGACTGATTGTTTTTGCCAAATTCCTTAAGTTTAAATTATTTGATATACATGTTTACAATATGAACCCCAGTGATCTACCACGGTTTTGGAAGAAAGGGGACAATGTCGTTATGGTATAAAAAATGGGGACATTTTACAAAATTTATGGATCACACTATCTAGCTTCCAGAGCTTTTGGGATATAGTCCCCATGGTCTTAAAAAAGTAGGGACATTTATGGTTTTTGCGGGACCGCGGTGCAAAAACGCAGCCTTGGCAAATCACTTGAGCACTTTTCTGTACTATCTCTTGTTTTCACGTCCCTGTGAATTTATAATTGAGAAAATATTGTAGGAAAAGAAGAAATTGCTTATAAGCAATTTCTTTTTTCCCAGAATATTTTCTTACCTGTAGGTTCATTACTTTTCAAATTGCACCCACTTTTGATTGTTGCCTGCAACTTCTTTCATATTGGACTGGTCTAAAATTTTGAAAAACAGGAAAGGGATTAACACTTACTGAAATTAACACTTGGAGTTCCTGTTAAGGATTCAGATCTCAAGAAAACATTGCATGATTCTCTATTAAGCAATTTCTTTTTCTCCAGTAGTGTTTTACTAAGAGAGCGACTTTGTATTTTACATCCTCAATTACCCCGCCCCCTCCCCCTCTTTGAAAAAAATGAAAAAAAATCTTATAGCCTTGGGTGTATACAGGAGTCAATTTGTCGGTTGGTAGGTCGGTTGGTCAGTCAGTAGCTTTTTCTTGTCCGCTTTATCTCTTAACCTATTATCAGACGGGAATATTTTAGACTGGTCCAATTTGAAAGGAGTTGCAGACGACAATTAATGGTTTATGAAATTTTAGATTTTTTCAACTTTTGGGTAGAAAACATTGTGTAAAATGAAGAAATTGCTTGTAACAAGCAATTTCTTTATTTTACACAATGTTTGCCAACTTGTTTTTCTTGAGGGGCGTCCAAAAGCGTCACCGTGTGGGAATGGGTTAAATAACACAGCATTGGAAAGTCTTAATGAGGGTCAATATTTATTTGGAAAATTGATTATATAGACAAGTCTGTTTGAAGGGGGACAAGCAGGAGATGTAGACCATTACCCATTCCCACACAATGACTCTTTTTGATGCCCCTCAGGCAAAAAAAGTTTGGGAAAACAATGTTACAAGCGATTTCTTTATTTTTTCCAAAATGTTTTCTACTTAGAAAGATGAAACAATCTTAGACTTCATTAGCTTAATATTGTTGTCTGTTACTCCTTTCAAAGTGGACTAGTCTAAAATTTTGCCATTTGGTATTACCAGACAATAAAACTTATACTGACAATTCCAGGTGTTTAATCCTTTCCTGTTTTTTGAAATTTTAGACCTGTCCAAATTAAGAGATTTTGCAGACGAAGTAAGTCCACTTTACATTAAATAAACATTCAGTAGGGTAGAAAATATTGTGGAGAAAGAAGAAATTGCTTGTCAAAAGCAATTTCTTCTTTTTCCGCAATGTTTTCTCAAGTATAAAATCACAGCAACGTAAAATCCGGGGTTTGTACAGAAAAGGGTTAATCCATTACCACACAATCATGCTTTTTGATGTCCCTCAATTTAAAGGGTCAAGAAAAATATGTTGAAAATGTAGAAATGGCATTTAAAAGCAATTTCTGTATTTTCCATAGTGTTTTCTACCCAGAAAGACAGAAATATTTGAAATTTCATCCACTTGAAATTGTCATCTGCAATTTCTCTCATTTTGGACCAGCTTAAATTTTGATTGTCTGGTAATGGGGTAAGTTGTAAAACATATACCAAATAGGGAAGAAAATAATTTGAGAAAAGTAATTATGCTTTTTATGAGCAATTTGTTCAGCCACCAAACATGGATTAAATATAAATGCCTTAGACTTGGTAGAAGTATTACAAGATAAGTTTGATCACAGAAAAAAAAGATTAGACTAATGCGGGAGGGGGGGGAGATAGTTGAATATTTCAACGTTTGTTAGCCCTATAATCTTCTGAGACTGATCATTAATAATGGATTATGATGTCATGAAAAATTTAATTGACCAATTGTTACATACTAGAAAATCGTCCTTGCACAGTTGACAGAGGTTTCATATAATGGTTAAAGTCACATAGTTGCTTAGACATTTTAATGCAAACAACTGCTGTCTTCAAGATGATTTGAGGGGCATGTATATTTCAGTTTTGCATTCAAATTTTAAAACTTTTTTGAACTTGGAGGATTGATTTCAACCAAAAATTCATAGGGATGATTTTTGGTGACTTTGTTTAGCAGGATTCTTGAAAAAGATTTAATCCATTACCAGCTGGCACCATTTCAGACTGGTCCAAATTGAAAGGAGTTGCAGACAACAATTTAAAGTTTATGAAATTTTAGATCTTTTCAACTTTCTGGGTAGAAAACATTGTGCAAAATGAAGAAACTGCTGTTCTTTATTATTTTTCTTGAGAGGCATTTAAAAGCATCACTTTATTGGAATGGTTTAAATTGATTAAATAATATTGCTTTGTAGAAATGGGCTCATTTAAGCCATTCCTGTGCAATGCTTTTGGAGAAACATTGTGGAAATAGAAGAAATTGCTTGTTACAAGCAATTTCTTCATCTTCCACAATGTTTTCTACCCCAAAAGATAAAGATAGTAAAGATTTCATCAACTAAGAATTGTCATCTGCTACTTCTTTGAATTGGACTGGTCTAAAATTCTATTGTGTCAGAATGGGTTAAGGTAGAGATCAAATAATAATGTAAGGGAAATAATTGATACTGCCTCACTGTGAATATTTGTTGCATGAAAGAAATTTGCATTCCTTAAAATTACTTTTCAAATAAAGTATTTTTTACTTAGATGACATGCCTCAAATGTTAAAGAAAGCTTAACCCATTCCCACTCAGTGAAGCTTATAAATGGCCCTCGATATAAAATTTTGGCAATGGGTCTATAATCGTAGACCCATGTGAGATAGCAGCTGGAGGCTAGGAAAGGATGTAATGGTAGTACTGGTGTGAGAAATACCAGGATTCTATTGTCAGGTGCTCCAGCTGCCGCGATATAACTGAAATATTGTTGAAAGCTGCATTAAACCCAATTCAAACAAACAAACAAATAGAATTTTGGGCAACTGTTTATGGAAATGAAGAAATTGCTTGTCACAAGCAATTTCTTCATTATCCACAATGTTTTCAATCCAAAAAGACAAAATATTTTAAAGAGTTCATCAATGTGAAATTGTCATCTGGAACTGCTTTGAATTTGGACTGATCTAAAAATGTATTTAGTGGTAATGGGTTACAACTTACAAGGATATTCAGGCCAATTTAGTGGTTCAGGTGTCTAAGCGCCTGTAGAGCCTGATATATTTTGGATTACTTTGTTGGATTTACCCCTTTCCTATTAAATCCCTGGTTTTAACGCCCCTGTGAATTTATAATTAGAAAAATATTGTAGAAAAAGAAGAAATTGCTTGTAACAAGCAATTTCTCTTTTTCCTACAATATTTTCTTCCCTACTGAATGGTTATTTTTCAAATTAAATCAACTTTAGATTTTCGTCTGCAAAACCTTTAATTTTGCACAGGTCTGAAAGGGTTAAAGTTGCACTGGAATCTTAATCTGTTCCTACACAAAAAGGCATTTGACTCTGCACATACCTCCTGTACAAAAAGGAATATTTTGGGTTCAGCATTACAAGGGTTAAGTATGTGGGGATCTGTTTTGGTTGATTATATCATAGCAAAAGGTTAATTATTATGTCATGTTAATTTATACTAATTTATTTTCGTTCGAATGCGACGAAAGTTTTAAGCTTATAGAGTCGCTCTTGAACACACAAACTAGATGTTTTCACGTCCATGAAAGAGAGGCAGTGGCTGAATACCACTGCTACCCACTTTTATAGTTTTGTAGACTGGGGCTGGCTATTAAGTGTCTTGCCCATGAACACATCCTTGTGACGGTGATCAGATCACAGGTCAAGCACCTATACCACTTGGCCATCGAGGCAGACTTTTGTCAGGTTGTATATCTAAATGCCTTAGAATTAGAGAGTTGAAAGCACTAGAAGATCAATAATTATTTCATTAACAGTCGTAGTTTGACAGGTACAAATAGATGGTGTAGACTAAAATCAGTCTGCACATGTGTGCCGACTGATTTTTGTCTATACCTCCTGTAAAAGCAGGAATATTGTGGGTTCAGCATGACAAGGGTTAATTATATTACTTGTTATGTTGGCTTGTGATATTATTCAAACTAGCAGTGTATAGAAGTATTGATAATAGTCAAATTATGGTAATAATATCTCAGAGGTCAATTTTTTGAAAGTTACATGCATGTACTAATAAATGCCTTAAGGTAGGAATTGTTAATTGCTTTTGTAATTGGAGACATTTTTAGGAAACTTTACCCTTTATTCTAAATTGCGAATTTATCATAGAACTCTTGTTCAAGGCTCTTTTCTAGCAGTCATTGGTTGTTGTTTTTTTTTTCGAACCAAATATGATAAATTGTTAACCCATTACCAGACCACAAAATTTTAGACTGGTCCTGATTTAAAGGAGTTGCAGACAACAATTAAATTTTTTTGCAATTTATATTTTTTCAATTTTCTGGGTTGAAAACATTGTTAGAAATGATAAAATTGCTTGATACAAGCAATTTCTTCATTGTTTACAATGTTTTCCCTAAGCCTTTTTCTTGAGAGTGCATCAAAAAGTGTCGATGTGTTGGAATGGGGGAAAACGTTGTAGGGAAAACAGAAGTGAATAATATTGGAATTGTATGTGAAGGGGCCTGTGGAAAACTTTAGCTGGTGCCTAAATATTTACAGACACAATAGTTTTGAACTGTCCCCACAATATACCCATTCCCACAACAAAAATTTAGACTGATCCAAATTGAAAGAAGATGCCGATGACAATTTTGAATTGTTGAAATTTTAAGATCTTTGTCTCTCTGGGTAGAAAACAATCTGGGAAATGCAGAAATTGCTTGTTACAAGCAATTTCTTCATTTTCCACATTGTTTTCCAGAAATATTTCCTTGAAGGGCATAAAAAGAAGGGATTTGTAGGAAATGGTTAAATTAGCTGTCAATAATGAAGTTTTCAGTTTATCTTTTACCTGTTAGAATTAAAGGGTAAGCTACAATGGTCTGAATTAAACGCATTACCAGAATGAAATAAAAAGAAAAGTCCAAATTGAAAGAGGGTGCAGAGGATGAATAAAAGTGGCTGTAATATAGATCATAACCATCATTTTTCCTGAAACATTGGGAGAAAAGAAGAAATTCCTTCTTGTCCAAATATGATTTCTTCCACCCATTACAAGACATCAAATTCTTAGATTGATTAAAATTCAAAGGATTTCAGACAACAGATATCAGTTGATGAAATTTGGGTTAGAAAACATTGTATAAAGCAAGTTCTTCATTTTCCACTCTGTTTTCCAAAGCTTTTGAGGGATGTAAAAATGTGTGATTTGTGGAAGTGTATTAATTTATCTTAGGATTGCAAAAAAATGGGATCATGTGGGAATGGGTTAAATGTTAGTTATTTGAAGATAATTAATCTATTAGAATAAGTGAATGGCCAATTTAGGATGATTTTGCCTCTGATAATGTAGACAAGATTTTTTTATTATTATTCACTGACTGTTTCTAGAACACATTTTTGATGTAAGTACATTTATAGATCAGAAATGTTTGAAGGAAGAAATTATTAATGTATCATTTGTTTCAAAGATTTGCCAAATGAAACATAAAAAGATAGAAATATTATGTTATGATGTATTAACAAGGCAAAGAACTTACTGGTCGTATACCTTTAATTTTGGTGACATTTACCTGTGCAGTGTTCTATTTTTAGAACGGTTACACTTGATATGATCAAATAAGATTTTGATTGTAAACAAGATTTTTGTAAATAACTGAAATGTCTTATTGGATGATATGACGTAATTTATCAAGTTATTAAATAATTAGAGTTTGAATTTCTAGTTTTAGTTTATTAGTTATCTAGATGTGCAACTGAACAGTAACAAAATTTGTCAACATTAATCATCATTTTGGTCTGAGGGAGAATGTTTATTTAGAGATAAGGGTGTAAATACGAAAATTGACAATTGTCCCCAAACTATTGGTTGCAAAATGATATTCATGTACCCAGGGACTTATTAATCGTATTACTCATTCTTTAGGACATTGTCGAAATTTTTTTCTTGTCTAGAGATAGGGTCTTGATTTATTCTTTACAAAGTTTAAGGAAGTGAGTTTGTTGATGATGTCTCGGAATTCTTATAAATCGTTGTTGTGTGGTTGTAGTAGTTCACGTCCTGAAGGTGAAGGTGAGTGATGATGTCAGTTTACTTGAAAATCGTAACCTAACCTTGCCAAGAGCTGTTATCACATTTTTGGCTTTAGTGTTTTCAGAGACAACCTCAGGTATAGCCGTGGCCTGTTCGTCCTCTGCATCATGGTCAGCTTCGTCATCGGAAAACTTTGACACTTTGTAAAATCTCTGGTATTACTTAACCCATTCCCACATAGGGACGCTTTTAGACGCCCCTAAAAAAAATTCTGTAAAGTTAAGAAATTGCTTGTACCAAGTAATTTCTTCATTTTACACAGTTTGCTATCCAAAATGTTGAAAAGAATCTGAAATTTCATAAACTTTAAATTGTTGTCTGCAACTCCTTTCAATTTTGACCAGTCCTAAATTTTACCATCTGGTAATAGGTTAACACTCAATTAGACACTAGAATTTCTGTTCACTATAAAAAGAGAAATCTATTCCAACAAGAGGGGGGGGGATTACTCCAAATGCATTTGAACAAATTATGCCCCTTTTTCCTCCTGAAAACTTTACCCACTATTAACTCTTGTCATGCTGTATAAATTACCTTACTGAATTGTTGTGAAATCAAAGGGCTGAAGGTACTGTTAGAACTTGTTGTTCAAAATTCAATATTTCTTTTAGAACTCTTGCAGTAAAAGTACAAGCAAGAGGTGTAAACCAACATCAGAAAGTTATAAATTGCACCAAATAAATATTGTTATCTGCAACTTATTTCAATTTGGACTAGTTTAAAATTTTTCTTCGTGGGAACCAGCCGTCATAGTGCAGTCAGTAGTGCAATCTTCAACCATGGGATGTCATGGGCACATAACCTTTCCGACATCTGTCTCTCACCAATGGGTGGATAATAGTAAACCTAAGTGGTAGAGCAGCTGTAGGATAGGAAAGGATGTAGTGGTAGTACTGGTATGAGAAATACCAGGATTCCATTGTTAGGTGCTCCAGCCACTGCGATATAACTGAAGTACTGTTAAAAGTGGCGTTAAATCTGATTCAATCAATCAATTAATGCTTCGTGGGAAAGGGTTGAAATAATTTGTCTCTCTTGGTAGAAAACAAAGTAAATTTTCTATAATGTTTTCCAAAGCTTTATTCCTTAGGCGCATTAACAGATAGGACTATGTAGGAATGGGATTGTAAAATATTTCTTTATGATTTTGTCTTCTGCTTTGCTTAGTGAAGGGTATGCGTGCAATTAACAGACTCATTGATTTTGTGACAGTGACTTAAATAGTTAGTGATTATAGACAATTTCCAGGAATTTGTGCACAATTTATGCATTTAAAATCTCACTACCCTATAACTATGTTTCTTTTAGAGATATTTTTGAACAAAATCCTTGCTCTTGTCGTATAAAGTGTTCATGCAAAAATTGTATAATCTCTGTCAGATAACCTCTGTTGCTGTAACATGCTGTAACATGTATCTTGCAGATGCAATCTCTTACTGTAACATGGCACAGGCTTTAACCCATTCCCACAAAATGACGCTTTTACACGCCCAAAGAAAAAAAAAACTTTGGGAAAACATTGTGGAAAATGAAGAAATTGCTTGTCACAAGCAATTTCTTCATTTTATACAATGTTTTCTACCTAGAAAGTGGAAAAAATCTAAAATTTCATAAACTTTAAATTGTCGTCTGCAGCTTCTTTTGATTTGGACCAGTCTAAAATTTTCTTGTGTGGTAATGGGTTAACATAATTTATGGATCTTGGCTGTCAATAAACTAATTGATATGAATTTAGTTTATTTTGTTTGTTTGTTTGAATGGGGTTTTACGCCGCTTGTAACAATCTTTCAGTCATATCATGGCGGCTGAAGCACCTAATAATGGATTCCTGGTATTTCTCACACCAGTACTACCATTACATCCTTTCCTAGCCTCCAGCTGCTATCCCACATAGGTCTACGATTATCGACTCATTGGTGAGAGACAAATAGTCGGAAAGGATGAGTGCCGCCGTCGGGAAGATATGAATTTAGACTAGAAGTGAACTTTGATTTATTTCAATGTTGTTCGACATTTAAGATTCGGTACCTATTGTTTCAGCATTGTCTGTCTGTCTGCAAATCTTAATAAAAAAGACTAACATTTTGCTCTTAGTCAAACACCTTGAAGATACATGGCTCATGTTGTCCACATAGGTTCCCTTCATCAAGGCCAAGGTCACTTATCAAGGTCACATTCTCTAAAATAAAAGGCTGTTACGGGGGTATGGTGTTTCTTGTTGTATAACAGACCCTAAATTTTGTAAAATAACTTATTTAACCTTTGTTATGCTGTATAAATTACCTTACTGAATTGCTCCAAAATCAAAGGGCTAAAGCAATGATAGAACTTGTTGTTCAAAGTCAATATTTCTTCTAGAAATTAATTTGATAAAAAACTCTGGCTGGAAAAGTACAAACAGGAAATGTAGACCACGATCAGACTGCACTTATGTACAGGCTTTTTGTGGTCTGCACCTCCTGCCTAATTTGGAATCTTCCAAGTTCAGCATGACACAGGCTAATTTCTATATCAAAATTCCTGCCAGCATCAGTGAGCACGGCCAGCATTATATTAAATCTAGAGGAAGGTATAGTTAACCCTTTCCTGTTTCAAAATTTTGTAGACCTGTCCAATTTCAAAGGTTTTGCAGACGAAAATTTTCAGTGGATTCAATTAGAAAAATAACCATTCAGTAGGGTAGAAAATATTGTGGAAAAAGAAGAAATTGCTTGTTACAAGCAATTTCTTCTTTTCCCACAATCTTTTCTCAAGTATAAAATCATAAGGACGTAAAAACCAGTGATTGTACTGGAAAGGGTTAACCCATATCATGCTGAACCTGGAATATTCCTTTTTTTTTGATAGGTGGTATACACAGATCAGCTGCTCAAATGCAGTCTGATCTTGGTCTACACCTCCTGTTTACCCCCTTTCATCCAGAGTTGTTTGAATAATCAATTCTCAAAAGGAATATTGACCTTCATTAAGACCTACCAGAGCTGTCAGTCCTTTGCTTTTAAAGCAATTCTGTATGGGATTTAAATTCAGCATGACAAGGGTTAATTTATTTCAACATTTCAACATTAATAGAGATAGAGAAGGTACTTTTTAGCTCATCTGAGCAGGTAGTGCTCAAGTGAGCTATTGTGATTACCTATTGTCGGGGGTCCGTCTGGCGTATGTCAACATTGCAACAAAAGTGACATTTTAAAATAATCTCAGTATATTGACCTCTTTCAAATTAGCTAAAATCATGCTTCGGTCCCCAGGGGCGAAGCTTCAGGGGGTAGGGTTTATATAGAAATAAAGAACGGTTTTTAAACTTGGCAGAAATGTTCCCTAGGTGGTCAGCTTTGAAAATATCTAAAAGAAATGAAATCTGTTAAAAACTCTGGTTGCCATGGCAACAAAAGTGAAGTTTTAAAATAATCTTAAAAATTTCACCTCCTGACCCAGAAGGCATAGGCTTTGTATATTTTGCATGAAACATCAGTATATTGACCTCTTTCAAAATAGCTAAAATCATGCTTGGGTCCCCAGGGGTGGAGCCCCAGGGGGGTGGGGTTTATATACGACATCTCCTTCCAAACCAATGGGCCATTTTGAACCAATTTGAACCAATTTTGTGTGGGAGTGGATTAAAAGCTTTTGTTTGTAAACAAATGACATTTTATCCCTGGTGAACTATACAACATGCTGAAATTTAGCTTTTGTGGTATCATGTACCTTGAAGACGTGTCTGGTGGCCTGATTCTTTGCTCAATGGAAATATAAATTCACTCACCAAGACCAGTTCAAAATGTGATCACAGTGGCTAGAGCAAGCAATTTTCTTCATTTTCCACTATGTTTCATGAGGAGGAAAGGGCAGGATTGTGTTGGAATGGGTTAAAAGGAGTTGAAGACAACCTTTCGCATTAGATAGAAGTTGAAAAATTAATAATCAAATAAGAAATGAAACATTTGCAATATTTTCCATTACTTAAGTTTGCATATTTTATGTTGGCTCACCTGAGCACAACGTGCTCAAGGGGAGCTATTAGGATAACTCAATCTGTTTTCCGTCGTCCTTAGCTGTCATCAATTTCTTTTAACATCTTCTCCTAAACCACTGGGCCAATTTGAACCAAACTTGGCAGGAATGTTCCTTGGATGACCCTTTTCAAAACTTGTTTGTGAAATTTTGATTTGCCAAAAAATGTTGGCTTGGCAGGGCGGGACTTATCTGACTTAGAGAAATCATGAAATAATTCTTTATAAATCTTCGCCTCCTAAATTTTGCAGGAATGTTCCTTAGGAATTATTTCTCTAAAAAGCATCTGCAATGGAGGTAGGGCTTAGTTCAGATCATTCTCATGAGCGATTCAGGGCCATTTTGGCCCTCTTTTTTTTGGGGGGGGGGGGGGTACAAAAGGAGGAATTGTTTGATATTGAATTAGTTTATCTGTCAAGGTCAGTAGATATCAGAATTAATTTAAAGGTAGGTTGTATTGCTGAATAAAACAGGAAAGATTCTCATATTTCTCAGGTGTATGAAGGTAAATACCATAGAACAAGATGTAAAGGATGGGTTTTGATTTGGATAAAATTTCCCATGGATGAGAGCTTTTAAGATATGCTAGACCATACTCTCTATAGTACTGAAGGTTTTATGCATTGAATAATGTAGGTGGAGGGTGGGGTTTGAGGCATTTTGGTGTCATGGGCTCATTATTGACTGGTTGCTGGCCTGGCCCTCTTCACCCTTTCCCGTTCAATCCCTGGTTTTTACGTCCCTGTGTTTTTAAACTTGAGAAAACATTGTGGAAAAAGAAGAAATTGCTTATAACAAGCAATTTCTTCATTTTCCACAATGTTTTCTACCCTATTGAATGATTTTTTTTATATTGTCGTCTGCAAATCCTTTGAATTTTGACAGGTCTACAATTTTGAAAAACAGGAAAGGGTTAACCCATTCCCACACAATCCCTCCACTTTATGACCCTCAAGAAAAAAAGTTTGTAAAACATTATGGAGAACGAAGAAATTGCTTGTAACAAGCAATTTCTTCATTTTCCAAAATGTTTTCTACCCAGAAAAGTGGAAAAAATCTAAAATTCCATCAATTTAATATTGGCGCCTGTAACTCTGTTCAATTTGGGCCAGTCTAAAATTTTGTCACCATGTAATGGGTTGAATGATTTAGGGGGAGTGTAGGTGTTGCAGAATCCTGGTCCCATTGGCGCATTAATGACTGATTGTTTGCCCTCATAACCCTTTACCAGACTTCAAAATTTTAGACTGGTCCAATTTGAAAGATGTTGCAGACAACAATTAAAAGTTTATGAAATTTTGAAATTTTTAATTTTTGATGGTTTTTGATGAAAAAAAAGTTAGTGGACCATGCAGAAATTGCTTGTGTGTGTCTTTTTTTTTTCAGTAGAAAATATTGTTGGAATAAACAAAAAGGCTGTTTGGATAAATACTAACTTCATTGTCCACAATTTTTCCAAAGCTTTGTCCTTAGGGAGGGCATAGAAAATAGGGATTGTATGGAAATGGGTTAATCAATCAACACATGAGAAACGAAAGCCTGTAACAAAAAATTAAAACAAGTTCTGGATAACAATTTTTGGAAACTGCAAACTAGGCCAAGAATTCAAGGTGAATATAAATTGAGAAATAGGTGCCATATACATTACAAAACACTGTGAGCGAGGGAGAAATTTTTAATTAAAAGTATTTTCATTTTTCCCACACTGTTTTTCAAAGCTATGCTTTTTTCAATTTAACAACATGTAGTAATGTGTTATGTGTTTGAATAGTTGAAGGGTTAACCCATTCCCACTCAGTGAAATTTTAGACATGCCAAAATTGAAAGAAGTTGCAGACGACAATTTAAAGTTAAAGAAACTGGATTTTTTCAACTGTCTGTGTAGAAAACATTGTGGAAAATGAAGAAATTGCTTGTAGCAAGCAATTTCTTCATTCTCCACATTGTTTTCCAAAACTTTTTTCCTTTTGGGCGTCTAAATGTGTCACTCAGTGGGAATGGGTTAAATGCATAATCACATCTTTGATAGTTACGTTGTTACGACATGTGATCGCCCGATATGACACAAATATCTAATGACTCTGATTTATTAGTTTTTAGCTATGCTGTTTTCGGAGAAAATCCGAGGTATTGCTATAGCCTTGGTGTCATAGTACTTGTCGTTGTTGTTGTTAGCATGCTAAAACTTTGACATTGTGTGATATCTCTGACCCTACTAAAGGCATTCACTTGAAACTTGGCACACTTGTTCACTATCAAAAGAGCAACCTATACTATCAAGGGGGATAACTCTAGATGCATTTTGTTCACTATCCAACACCCAACAGCCATGCGTAGGCACCCGTAGGCGGTGCTCTTGTTTAAATTATTGATCAAGCTAAGTTATCCTGCCACACCCGTTCCACAGTTTTTTTTCCTGTGGACAGAAAAAATAATCAAAATGTGATCTGCAGCTGGTTGAAATTTGGACAAAATTTGATTGTGACATCTTGTCGTGGCATTCCATACATTTTGTCACTCTTCCCTGTACAGGTAATGAATAATTAATTAGCTTTTGAATTCTATTTTCAGACAAAAAGAAAAATGGTGACCTAAAATCGAGCTCAATGGGAAATAATACGTCCGTCACTGCCACTCCACCACCGGAGAGGAAGTCCAAGTTTTCAGGCATCGGAAAGTTTTTCAAACCGTGGAAATGGATGCGGAAAAAGAAAAGTGAGAAAATAGAGCAAAAAGTGAATGGTAAGCTTTCAGTCTTTATTTAGACGTGCTCCTCCGGTCTCATATAGTTGATCTTTTCTCTTGCTTTTATCTTTCTCTGTTTTGCTGATCAGTGTCAGTTTGTGAGACCTAAGGGAGGTAACTTCAAGGAAGGAAATGTTCTTTCACGATTGATCTATCTTACTTTCTAACCCACACTTACTGACAGCCTGGGAGACCGGCTAGTCTGTACTATACCCTTGCAAAAACATGTTTAACAGTTTGTCTATCTGTCTGTCTGTTAGACCATTTGCAAAACTTAACCAAAAATCTTAAGACTTCTCTTTCTTAATTGCTTATCAAGATCAATACATTTCTTCATTTTCCACAATGTTTTCCACAGCTTTTTCTTGATGAGCATATTCCTTTGTGTTGGAATAGGTTATTCAATTCCACACAATTCTGCAATCTTACAACCCTTAAGAAAAATGCTGGAAAACATTATGGAAAGAGAAAATATTGCTTGTTATGAAATATTCCATTATTTCCCACTCATAATCTTTGCTACACGAAGAAATTTGAAATTGAATCAACCTTATCCTTTCCCAACCAGTCCAGCTTCTTTTTTAACCCTTTCCTGTTTTATGAAATTTTAGACTGGTCCAATTTGAAAGAGGTTGCAGACCACAATGAAAAATGCATGCAATTTGAAATCTGACCATCCTATGTGGTAGAAAATATTATGGGAAAATGAGAAATTGCTTGTTACAAGCAATTTCTCCTTTTTCCACAATGTTTTCTCAAGTATAAAATCACAGTGACGTAAAATCCCGGGTTTGTCCAGGAAAGGGTTAAAGGACCCCCAAGAAAAAAGCTGTGGAGAAGATTGTGGGAAGTGAAGGATTTGCTTGTAAAAAGCACTGGTTCAAATTGAACAAGCTTCACTTGACATTTTATTGTGAGTTAACCCTTGTTATGCTGGGTAAAAATTCTGTTCAGAAATGCACCAGAATCAAAGGACTCAAAGCACTGGAAGCTCTTGTTTAAAACTGATTATATAGACAATTCTGGCTTGAAAGTGACAAGCAGGTGGTGTAGACATATGTGCAGGCTGATCTTTGTCTATACCTCCTACTCAAAAATGAATATTACAGGTTCAGCATGACAAGGGATAAAATTGATAAAGATTTATTGGGCATAAAACAATATAAGACTAGAAGTATGTCATAGACAGGGATGCCTCCAAATAATTGCTTGTCGAATGACCTTCAGTTGTTACCCTGAACTTAGTAATATTAAAAAAAACCTGTATGCATGCCACTCATATTCTTCTAGGTAATAACCGTGCCAAGTTACTTTTAAATCTATCAATTAATCTAGTAGATAATGTTCCAGACAAAAATTATAAACACACTAACTCACACACCCAAACCTACATCCCCCCAACACACACAAAAATATATCCCCTCCCCCCCCCCCACACAAGCATGCATCCCCCCACAAACATACACCCCCCACAAACATCCCCTGGACACAAATATACATCCCTGACACCCCCCCCCCCCCTTACACACAAACATACATCTCACACAGACAAACATACATCCCATGCAGACAAACATACACCCCCTCCACACAAACATACACCCCCCATACAAACATCCCCCCCACAAACATACACCCCCCCCAACATACATCCCCAACACAAACATACATCCCCAACACAAACATACACCCCCCCTCAAACATACATCCCTCCCCCCCCCACACACACAAAACTATACCCCACACACACACACAAACATACATCCCCCCTCAAACATACATCCCTCCCACACACACACAAACATACATCCCTCTCACCCACAATGGCACAGGTTACTCTATAAGCCGATTGCCATTACATGTCGGGTCATAAAAAGGAGAGATTGCTGATAAAAACGTTCTTGCTTACGTCTGCACTAGATAATTTCTTCATAAGTACCATTTTATATGACAATACCAATTATTGACATTTACAGTCATTTATCCCAGTGGGGTTTTGTTGGATAAAGTTACTTGTTAACAATGCAAACAATTTACCTGAAACAGTAAATTAGCCGGGTAAATACAATACATAATTACTGCAACCAGTCATTGGAGGGATATTACATGCTATAAAGGTCAGTTAGTTGTCCTGATTTGGTTAATTTGGTCAAATAACCTAGATAGACAAATTATCCTTCACCTATTGATCAACCGCTGGCCCTGCTCACTTACTCTGTTGTCCCTGCCCATTGACTCCGACAGGAAGTCCCGCTATAAACTAGTGGCACGTAACAATATGCAAAATTGTTGTTTTGCAACCTAAACGTCGTAACTACAGCTTAAATAAGCTGTAATTACTACGTTTATGTCGCCAAACCCCCAAAAATGTTTCACAAAAATGGCAGCCAATGTAGGAGTTCAAAGCTCAATTCCGGGCTTAAAGAATGATATGATTGGTTGATTATTTCCTTTATTGACACCCACGATTGGTCAATTGAAAAGAGACAAATGTCAGATACTTGTCAGTTGCCCGAAGGAATGTTGTCAAATTTTTGGTTGGAACTCATGACCCTAGGTTTCAGAGCTCAGTGAGTAATTGAGCTAACCGGGCTAGGATTTCTTTGTATTGATCTAAGAGCTTCGAAAATTCGAAGCCAATACTCTACCCTTATTATTTTGGATTTATATTTTTAACCTTTTCCTGTTCAATCCCTGGTTTTTAAGACCCTGTGATTTTATAATTGAGAAAACATTGTAGGAAAAGAAGAAATTGCTTGTAACAGGCAATTTCTTTTTTTCCTACACAGTTCTTACCCTACTTAACCAATTCCCACTCAGAGACGCTTTTAGACGCCCCCAAGGCAAAAAGCTTTGGAAAACTTTGTGCAAAAAGAAGAAATTGCTTGTCACAAGCAATTTCTTCATTATCCACAATTTCTTCATTATCCACAATGTTTTCTATCCAAAAAGATGAAACAATTCAAAATTCCATAAACTTTTATTTGTCGTCTGCAACCTTTTTCAATTTGGACCAGTCTAAATTCTTTCTGTGTGGTAATGGGTTAATAGTTATTTCTCAAAATAAATCCACATTATTTTTTTGACTGCACAACCTTAACATTTGGACAGGTCAAAATTTTGCAAAACAGGAAAGGGTTAAAGCCATCACCAGACAACAAAATTTAAGAATTGTTCATATTGAAATAAGGTAAAGATGACTATTCAAAAGTGTGTTTGAATTGGAAATTCAGTACAAAACTGTATAGAAAATATTGTGAGAAAAGGAGAAAATGCTACACGCAAGCATGTTCTCCTTTTCTTACAATATTTTCCAAAGCTATATTTTGCGAAGTTATTAAATAAAGGATAGTGTGATAGAATGTTAGTAAAAAAGTGGCAAATGAAGAAAATGCTTGTAAAAACATTTTTGACAAAGATTTTCAAAATTTCATCCATCAACCCCATTCCCACACAACAAAATTTTAGACTGGTCGAATTTGAAAGAAGCTGCAGACAACAATGTCAAGTTGATGGATTTTATTTTTTTGTTTTGTTTTGTTTTATGGATAGAAATCATTGTGGATGTTTTCCTAATATTTTTCTTGTGGGGCATCTAAAAGCGTCACTGTGTCGGAATTGGTTGAAAATTGTTGTCTGTTACTTCTCTGAATTCGGACCAGTCTAAAATGTTGTCGTCCCGGTAAAGGGTAAAAGTGGGTCATGATAATCCTAGAGTTTGGGTGACCTTTCATGTAGAGTGTATTGAATTGTAATGTGATAATTAATTAGGTAATTAATGCTAATGTGGAAAATGTTGGTATGACTCATGTTGGAAAACAAACTCTGTGGTAGAAATGGGACTAATAACTAGACAATGACACTTTTAAGCTTCCCACAATATGAAAGATATGGAAAAAACATTGTGGGAAATGAAGATATTGCTTGTTACAAGCAATTCCTTCATTTTCCGCAACGTTTTTTA
This sequence comes from Fragum fragum, assembly GCA_946902895.1. Lineage (NCBI taxonomy): Eukaryota > Metazoa > Mollusca > Bivalvia > Cardiida > Cardiidae > Fragum > Fragum fragum. The sequence continues at coordinate 1,438,915 of OX336367.1, forward strand.
CCCTAAAAGACAAAGATTTTAAAGTCTTCATCAACATAAAATTGTTGTCTGCAACTTCTTTGAATTTGGACTGGTCTAAAATTTTATTGTGTGGTAATGGGTTTACAAGTAGCCAGACAACAAAGTTTAAGACTGGTCAAAATTGAAAGAAGGTGCAGACCACTTTCCATTTTGCATTTAAGATGGGAAATAAGGGCAAATTTAATAGGGTAGAAAACCATAAAGTTTATCTTCATCATAATTCTTCATGGCGTCTAAATGGTAATGAGTTAAACTTGTCCAAATTGAGACAAATTGCAGACAATGATTTCAAGTTCATTTAACCCTTTCCCGTTCAAATACGGGATTTTACGTTTCAGTGATTTTATACTCGAGAAAACATTGTGGAAAAAAAAGAAATTGCTTGTAACAAGCAATTTCTCCTTTTTCCTCAATATTTTCTACCACATTGGATGGTTTCATTTCAAATGGCATCCAGTTTCCTTTTTCGTCTGCAACCTCTTTGAATTTGGACTAGTCTAAAATTTCCAAAAACAGGAAAGGGTTATTAATGAATGATTTGATTGGTCGATCAATTCTTTGATTGACAGCAATATTCTGTCAATCACTACCTACAACTTAAGATTCAATTTATTGTAAACCCTTTCCTGTTTTATGAAATTTTAGACTGGTCCAATTTGAAAGAGGTTGCACAAGACGATGAAAAATGCATGCAGTTTGAAATCTGACCATCCTATGTGGTAGAAAATATTGTGGGAAAAGGAGAAATTGCTTGTCACAAGAAATTTCTCCTTTTTCCACAATGTTTTCTCAAGTATAAAATCACAGTGACGTTAAATCCCGGGTTTGTCCAGGAAAGGGTTAAAAACTTGGATATACCTTAACCTATGCCCACATAAGCCCTTCCTTTTCCACTCCTCAAGAAAAAAACTTTGAAATACACTGTGGTAAACAGTTTAGCGACTTTCGTACGCAATCTGCTCAGATCTGAGCTGCAGGAATACATAACAAATTAACTTGACAGGAGAAGACAGCTTGACCCTAATTATCACACTATTAAACAGGACATGTGCAATAAATTCTCCGGCTGAACTGATAAGCCTGTTACTGTCATTCCCTAGCAGAGCAGCCCGTCTTTTTGATAACTTGAATCCTACATTTTTGTCCATGTAACATAATATTCATTAACTGTTTCCATATAGTTACTTGCTTTGAAAAATTTGAGATCATTTTGTTTTTCAACAACAAATGTCTTCTTTTCCAACCCTGTTTCCAATGTTATTTTTCAAGTGGCTTTCACTTTGAACTACTTGTTTTAACCCTTTCCCATCTTTTGGAAATTTTAGACTGGTTCATATTAAACGAGGTTTCAGAAGACAATGTAAATTGGATTGAATTTGAAATTAAATCATCCTATGTGGTACAAATTATTATGGTAAAAGAAGAAATTGTTAGTTACAAGCAATTTCTTCTTTTTCCACAATGTTTGGTCAAGTGTAAAATCACAGCGACATAAAATCTTGAGTTTGTACAAGAAAGGGTTAATTTTTCAGGATTATAAGAATTATGTAATAACCTAATTGATAATTATTAAAAAGAAACTCAGCCAGTTGCGACAAATAATATATCAATATTTTCCGATTTGTTTCTTTCTACATTAAATTCATCAACTCTCTTAACATTTGAAAGTCGCTATTTACAAATTACTGATATTCTAAAGATCACCTTTCAAGGTCAAACTTAAATATGAAATAAATAACTAAATTTATATTAAGAACTTTAATATGGCTAATAACTTTTGAATGGTAAGTGATGGGACATTTTATACAATCCTTTTAAGAAGGCTTTTCTATCTCACCTGAGCACATTGTGCTGGAGGTCAGGGGTTGAAACTAACAGTGTTCCGGGATCCCGTGGATCCCTATGAATTGGAAGGGACCCCAGCAATCTCGGGCTAGGGATTCCGTCAAGATCCTTCAATATTTCTCCAGTACAAAAGATCCAGTACAAAAGATCTTAATATATCAACTAATGCTCCTGATTTCTTTTATTTTTTTTCTGCTTTATTTTTGTAGAAAACATTGTGGATAATGAAGAAATTGCTTGTGATAAGCAATTTTCTTCATTTTTCACAATGTTTTCCGAAGCTTTTTTCAAGTTGGTCTTAGAAGGACAGGATTAAAAAATCTTTTCCTCCTAAACCATAAGGCCTAAAGCTTTGATATCTGGTACATATTATCAACTATTGACCCTCTACCAAAATACTTCAAAAAATTACTAAACTCAGAAAATTAGCCCTTTTCTGTGCGATCCCTGATTTTACAAAGGAATGAAGAGGGAAATCTTTGAAAATCGTCTTCTACCAAACCATATGGCCTAGCTAGAGCTTTGATATTTGGTATGTATCAAGGTCTATTGTCCCTCTACCAAAATACTTCAAAGAATCACTTTACTCTGAAAATTAGCCAATTTCTGTGCGTCCCTGACTTTACAAGGGAAATCTTTGAAAATCTTCTTCTCACATACCATTAGGCCTAAGGCTTTGGTATTTGGTATGTATCATCACCTTATGACCCTCTGCCAAAATTTTTCAAAGAATAACCATGCCATGAAAATTAGCCCTATTCAGTGCGATCCCTGATTTTACAAAGGAATGAAGAAGGAAATCTTTGAAATTCTTCTCCTCCCAAACCATAAGTCACAGAGATTGGATATTTAGTAGGTATCAATGTTCATTGACCTCCTACCAAAATCCTTCAAAGAATTACCGTATTCTGAAAATTAGCCCTTTTCTGTGTGATCCGATTTTACAAAGGAACAAAGAAGGAAATCTTTGAAAATCTTCTACTCCCAAACCATAAGGCCTAGAGCTTTGATATTTGGTATGAATCAATGTTTATTGATCCTCTGCCATAAAAGTTTAATGAGTTACTGCATTCTGAGAATTAGCCATTTTCTGGACAGACACCTGACAATGACCAATCACAATAGCTCACCCAGAGCACTTTGTGCTCAGGTGAGCTAAAAACAACTTTCAATGGGTTATAATTGAGAAAAAACATTACATTTCAAATTATTTCACATGTGCACAGAGTAATGTCTTAGACCAGATCATACATGTGTACAGTCTGATCAGAGTCTTCACCGTGCTTTCTAGATAGACTCTAAGTTTCTTAAGCTGATGAGTAAATATTCTTTTACACTGTAACTGCCCATGCTTCTCAATATCTGTTCACATACTTTTGAAATTATTTATGAAATGTTGTGCACTGGATATATTAGGTTTTGTTAATCCATTCCCATTCAATCCCTCTTTTTGATGTTCATCCTGAGAAAAAACATTGAAATACACAGTGGAAAATGAAGAAATTTCTTTTTATTGGCAATTTCTTCATTATCCATAATTTTTGTAACCAAAAATCCTAAAAGATATCTAAAATTTCATCAACTAGAAATTGGTGTTTGAAATGTCTTGGACTATGAACCAGTCTATTTTCATTTCGTCTGGTAATGGGTTAGTGTACTCAACTAGTTGAAGAGAGAAACTGTAATTCCGTCTGCGGTGTAAGAAGGTGTCTTTCATATGAAATTTCAGTTGTAAGATGAAACCATCTGTATTCTTAGCTGCTGACCAAATTCTGACCAGACACCATAACTGGGTGATAATGGGCATTTTATGATCTCTGGGGGTAATTGATACTTCATGCATCATTTTGATAGGGTAGGCCCCATTTCTAGCCTGGCGTAAGTCACTAAAGTGTAAAGGAAAAAATGGCTTGTATCATTTATGCAATTTCTTCCTTTACCACATTTTTCACAAAGTCAATAAGATTTAAATTCCATCAACTTGAAATTGTCGTCTGCAACTTCTCTCAATTTGGACCAGTCTAAATTTTGTGGTTTGGGAATTTGTTAATACACCGATTGCTAAGCTTTATGACATGAAATGAACTGTTCAAACAGAACCCGAGTTGAACCAGGACAAAATTTGTTTTGATTTTATGGTACACTTCAAAGGGCACTTGTTGATCTAATTGGATCTGGTTGCTAGAATCACTATAACAATCAACTAATGATCCTCTATAGAATTGTTACGAAATGGAGAATTCAGAGAAATAACTTTTATATGATAACTTTACTGGACAATAAAGTTCTAGAGTTGAGCTTTTAACCCATTACCACTCAATCAGGATTTACACCCTTAACCCATTACCACACAACAAGTTATTGATTGATTGAATGGGGTTTAACACCACTATTAACAGTATTGCAGTCATATCCCGGAAGCTGGAGCACCTAACAATGGATTCCTGGTATTTCTCACACCAGTACTACCACTACATTCTTTCCTAGCCTCCAGCTGCAATTCCACTTAGGTCTACGATTATTCACCCACTGGTGAGAGACAAATGTTGGAAAGAATATGTGCTGCCTCCAGGGATTGAACCTATGACATCCCATGATTGAAGATTAGTAGTCTTGACGCACTACTGACTGCGTTATTACAGTGGAACAATAATTAATTAGACTGGTCCAAATTGATAGGAGTTGCACATGACAATTTAAATTTATTAAATTCATCATATTGTATGTGGGCATTCAAAATGTTGTAATGTCAGCTTTCTTCAAGCTGTAGTTATGACATAATACATTAAACATAATACATTAGATATGTTATGAAATAAGTACACTTTGGGCTGGTTCCTCTCCCCCCCTCCACCCCACTTGCCTGCATTAGAAAAAGATCTATGTATATAATTGTCATGGTTAGTTAACTACCAGACAATATTTCAAACTCATCTAAATTGAAAGAAGGTGGAGACAACAATTATAAGCTGATCGAATTTGAAAGGTCTTTGCCAACCTTGGTATGAAATATTGTAGGAAAGGAAGCAATTACAAGCAATTTCTTAACTTTCAACAATGTTTTCTCAATATTTGTATGCCCTTGCATCGAAAGATTGGGGACATATTGTTTTACCTTTGTCTGTCTGTCCATCTGTCTGTCCATCATTTGGTCTGTCTGTCTGTCTGCAAAACTTAATCAAAGAGCTTAACATTGCCAATTACTACCAGCCTATTCAAGATAGAATGCTCATATTTGATATGATGATACATCTCCATAATATGCATCTCTTCATGTCAATGTCAAGGTCATGTGATAAGGTCAAGGTTGCATACCAAGGTCAAATGTTTAGTCCTGTTGCGGGGGCATTGTTTTTCATAAACACATCTTGTTTCTTGATGGTCTTAGAAATGTGGGGTTATGATGGATTGGATCAATTATTATAATGGTAGAATATTTTATTATCATCATTTGAAATTTCTCTATGTTATTTTAGTTCATGCTGAATTATAAATCCACAACAGAATTGCATTAAAATCAAAGGGCTGAATGCACTAGAAGCACCAAATTATGGGTCAATATGTCGATTGAAAATTTATCTCATAACAACATCCAACTTAAAAGGATAAGCAGCCTGATCTTAGTCTATACCTCCTACCAGAGCAGGAATATTCCGGTTTCAGCATGACAAGGGTTAATAAGTCTAACAAAAATGAAGGATCATGTCAATTACATGGTATTTGGATAATAATGGCCCCCGAAAATGTTTTGATGTTTAGTGGGTACATGGTCAAGTTATCAGTAGTAGATCTATTTTCAATGGTAGTACGTCAGACTCCTAGACATGTGGTTCCGGGTTTGATCCCTGGTTGCGTCAAATATCCTTTCCGACATTTGTCTCCCACTAATGGGTTGATAATCATAAACCTACATGGGATGAGCAGCTGGAGGCTTGGAAAGGATCTAGTGTTAGTACTTGTGTGAGAAAAAACAGGAATCCATGGTTAGGTACTCAAGCCAATGCGATATGACTGAAATACTGTCAAAAGTGGCATAAATTCCAGTCAATCAACCTATTTTCAATGATGCTTTGGAGAAGTTCATTCTTGTAAATTTCATAAAAACAGCGCTGTCTATAAGGGAACTAACTCAAAAATGATTTCTGTTTTACATTCATTAGTTATCTCCCATGCTATAGGCAATACTTATTTCTTTTTCAAATCGCCTTTGAAGATAGATAAATTTACTCAGAAAAATCCTGATGAGGTCTTTTTTGTTTTCCTTCTTTTTACCTTTGAAAGTTGCAGATTACAACTTAAAAAAATGAGTGCTATTTGAAAAGTAACCAACCTGCAAGGTAGAAACTATTGACGGAAAAGGAGAAATTGCTTGTGACAATCAAATACTTCCTTTCCCACAATGTTTCCTCAAGTATAAAATCACAGGGACGTAAAAATGAATTTCTTAATTTTCCACAATTTATTCCACACAGAAAATTGAAAAAAATATCTGAAAAATGTGCATCTGTCTGTTCAGGAAACTTTTTTCTTTAAAATCTTCTCAGAAACTAAACAGTACTGAATGAATTTCAACCAAACTTTACAGAAATGATCCTTTGATGCCCTTGAAGCAGATTTCTTCAAAGATTTTTGATCAGATAAAAAGAAAGTGTCTTTTATGGGTGGGGCGAATTTTTAAATGTTATTTGATAGTATAGGGAAGTTATGTGTTAGACTGAAGGACTGTTGCATATGGTTACACTCCTGTGCGATTTTCACTAATTAGAAATAAGAGTAAAAAGGGTCACTTTTAGCAGTTAATAGCTCTTTTCACAAGTTTCGTTGGGACACTAAATTGAGTTCATCTTAAAGAGCATTTATTTGTCATACGAAAATGATACCATTAACTATAAACTTTTTGACAAATTTACATTGAACACAACAACCGTCGAAATTTCCTTAATGCAGGACGGCCTAACGCTGGGGGGGAGGGGATTCCTTTGAAAATAGGTTTATTGATTGGAGTTTAAAGCCAATTTTAACAGTATTTCAGTCATATTGGATTGGCTCGAGTACCTAACCATGGATTCCTGTTTTTTCTGACACAAGTACTACCACTACATCCATTCCAAGCCTCCAGCTGCTATCCCACTTAGGTTTACGATTATCCATCCATTAGTGGGAGACAAATATAGGCAAGATGGCAAATTTTAGACTGGTCCAAAGTGAAAGAAGTCACAGATGACATTACAAACAGTATATGAAATTAAAAAGCAACTAAAAATTGTGGTCTTCAACCTCTTTGAATTGGACCAGTCCAAAATTTGTTATGTGGTAAGGGTTAAATGAGCATGTGAAAATTTAAAGCGATTAATTGGAGAGCTTAGTGCAACCAAAACCCTAGCCCTTTATATATAGGCATTTACTGCGGTATGCATCAACCAAGCAAATTGGACTTTCAATAAAAAGCTATTGTTTTGAGTAGAAGACTTTGTGTGAAATAAGAAAACCCCATTCAATCAGTCAATCATAGGTCAAGGTCATAATTTAACTTTGATTGAAAATCCATGCTCTAGCTGATAATCCATTTGACCTTTTGTTTTGAAACTTTATACAAATGTTATCCATGAACCAATGAAGTGCTCTATTGTTTTGAATAAAAATCTAAGGTAAACCGTGCTTAGCTTGAGTGACAAAATGCGGGTGGAGGTATAAGTGTGCTTTGCAACATTTTAATTTTTCCCACAATGCTTTCCTTTGTACAATACTGTAAGGATGCAAGAACGGTGATTACACAAGAAAGGTTTAATACGATTTTATTTAAAGTTTCTTATCACCATGGTGAGATAGCATTGAAGATGTCTCGGGAAGAAATAGTTTTCCATTGATTTTTCGTGACATTTAAAATCTCTGACTTTTTCGCTGAAGTTTTTCTCTTCCTTGTTATGTAATATTTATCACTTGTTCTATTTCCCGCTACACAAAAATGGAATTAACTGTTAGGCTTCTCCTTATATCAGATTTCTTTGCCCATTACCAGGTGACAAAATTTTACACTGGTCCAAATTGAAACAAGTCGCAGACAACAGTGTGTTAACCCTTGTCTTGCTGAATAAATTCATTTTGGAATGGCATTAAAGTCAAAAGGGATGAAAGCAATGTTAGTACTTGTTCAATAATCAAAGTTTTATGAAATTTAATTCTAAAAGCAACTCTGGCATGAAAAAGACAAACAGGAAGTGTAGACTAAGATCAGCCTGCACTTATGGTTTAGGTTTAAACCTATTTATTTTACATCGATCGGGAAACAAGTTCTTCAAACTTAGATTAATCCCTCTTGATTCTGCTTCCCGGAAAATGCACTAGTACTAGCGCTGAAAGTGTTGGCCATTTACAGAACCAAGATCGATAGCCGCTCTTGGGAATCAAACTCAGGACCTCTTGATCGGGAAGACGACACTTTACCTCTCGACCACGGACACCACACTTATGTGCAGGCTGATCTTTGTTTATACCTCCTGCCAAAATTGGAATATTCTGGGTTTAGCATGACAAGGTTTAAAATTCGAAGATTAGTGCCAAATGAGATAGGAAATATTGTGAGAAAGGAAGAAATTGCTTGTAACTAGTAATTTCGCTTTTACCAACAATTAAAGTTTTCCATAAACATTTCTTATGGGCGTCAAAAAGTGGCATCATATGGAAATGAGTCTTATGTCATTAATTGAGAAATAAACTCATTTCAAATTGTGAAATTTAATTATGGTTACTTTTAATTTCTTGTATTCTCGGCAAAAATCTCTTCCCGATATTTCATTTCATTAACCCTTTCCATACAGTCCCGGATTTGTACATCCCTCCAATATTATACTGGAGATAATATTGTGGAAAATAAAAGAAGTTACTCAGACATGCAATTTCTTCTTTTCCAACACTATATTCTATCTTATAGGATGGCTACTTTTTTAATTGCTTTTATTTTATACTGTAGTCTGCACCCCTTTGAATTTGAATAACTAAAATTTGATATAAAAATAAAGGGTTAATCCCAAATTCTGATTTCTGAGTTAGCTCATTAATCCATTCCCACACAGTGATGCCTTTTGATACCACTGAAGGAAAAAAAAAGAGAAAACCTAACCCTAGGTTTTCTACCCAGAAACTTGAGAAATCCAAAATGTGATTAACTTTAAATTTTTGTTTGCAACTTCTTTGAATTTGGACTGTCCTAAAATTTTATCAATTGGGAATGGACTAAAAACTTTGATATTGGTTAGGGTGAATTGGCAGTGATATAACTGAACAATTGTTCAAAACTGCGTAAAAAAAAATTAAACCTAATTCAAACTAATTGAAGACAATAGTTCAGAGTTTGTTGAACCCATTTCCATTCGATCTCACTTTTTCACAACCCTCTGGAAAAAAATTCACAACCCTCCGGAAAAGAAATGAAGAAAATGAAGAAAAAGCTTGATACAAATGTTTCTCCCCTCAAAGACAAAGATTTATGCCCTCCTCGTTAAGATTTGGAGCATATTGTTTTACAAATGTCCGTCTGTCTGCAGGCAGTAAACTTATAGCTAAAACTTAACCTTTTGCTGTTCAAATATCATTTAACCCTTGTCATTCAGAACCTGGAATATTCCTGTTTTGACAGGACGTATGTGCAATCTGATCTTAGTCTACACCTACTGTCTATCCCAATGAAGCCAATAGTGTTCATAGAAATTAGTTTCCAAAAGAAATAATGACCCACAATCAAGTTACCCAGTGCTTTCAGTCCTTTGATTTGAATGCCATTTTTGAAAGCTTTTTTTTTCAGATCCCTTAGTGGATACAGGAGTCTGATCCTAAGCTATGCGTTTATATTACATCATTCGATATGTCATTTGTTTGATTTCAGAATTGGAAAGAAAGATCTCAATCCGCTCACCCAGGGAAGAGTTGATAAAGAAAGGTCTAATTAAAGAACGGACGGAAGATCCAATTGAAGAAAATCAGGACGAGACATTGAACGTAGTGGAAACTAGTCAAAACCTAACAACCACTGTCGAGACGTCAGTTGATAAACAGCAAAATGGAGAAGGTAGGTGAATGCAGGAAAAATTATTACAGAAATTGAAAAAATGAATTATTCTAAACCTATTCCCACTCAGTGACGCTTTTGGATGCCCCTTAGAAAAAAGCTGTGAAAATATTGTGGAAAATGAAGAAATTGCTTGTAACAAGCAATTTCTTCATTATCCACAATGTTTTCTTCCATCCAGGTACAAAAAATCCAAAATTTCATCAGCTTTAAATTGTCGTCTGCAACTCCCTTCAGTTTAGACCTGTCTAAAGTTTTGCATTCTGGAAATGGGTTAAATCAGCAGAGTGAAAATTACCGATTTTCTCCTCTTGTCCCTTGGCAAGTAACACACAATTGTCTTATTGTCCAGTATTGTTATGAAACTTGTCTGCAAACAAGCTATTAGACGAAATTTTCGATCGGTCCAAATGCAAAGAAGTTGAAGACAAAAATTTTAAGTATATGGGATTTGAAAAATCTTCTGTCTTTTGGGGTATAAAACATTATGGATAATAAAGAAATAAGTCGTAACAAGCAATTTTTTTTTTCACAATGTTTTTAACATCTTTTTTCTTTTAGGTAGTAAAAAGGCATAATTGACCAACCGCTGGCCACACCCACTTACTTCTTTGGCCTAACCCACTTACTTCTTTGGCCACACCCACTTACTTCTTTGGCCACACCCACTTACTTCTTTGGCCACACCCACTTACTTCTTTGGCCACACCCACTTACTTCTTTGGCCACACCCACTTACTTCTTTGGCCACACCCACTTACTTCTTTGGCCACACCCACTTACTTCTTTGGCCACACCCACTTACTTCTTTGGCCACACCCACTGAACCGACAGGAAGTCTGCTTTGATTTTTTATGGCGTTATTTTGCAAAATTTAGGGCCAGTAGCATGTTACAAATAAGTAGAATGGTTGGTTTTGGACTTAAACGTTGCAACTACTGCTTATTCAAGCCGTAGTTACGGTCGCCAAACAACAAAGATGTTCTACACAAATGACAGCCAATGATGGATTTTAAATCTCTATTCTGGGCTGAATGAATAATTTGATTGGTCGATATGTTCCATGATTGACAGCCGCGATTGGTCAATTGAGTGGGAACAGGTTACTGTTGGTGTTATTGATTCACAGTTTCTGATTTTCGGTCCTCACATAACTTCACTAGGACCAAATGGTATGTCAAATAAGGATAGTACTTCATTTAAGAAATGCAGTTAAAGAACAATAACTCTCCTACCTCCATATTGAGTTACATCCTTTTAGAAAGGTGATATAATTTATCTTAGTCTCTCACCAATGGATGGATTATTATAAACCTAAGTTGGATAGCAGCTGGAGGCTAGGAAAGGATGTAATGGTAGTACTGGTGCTAGATATACCAGAAACCCATTTTAGGTGTTCTAGCCACAGCGATATGACTAAGAAATTGTTAAAAGCGGCGTTAAACCCCATTCAAACAAACAAACAATTTATCTTAACCAAACACAAAACAGAAAAATTTTAGACAAGTCCAAACTGTAAGAATTTGCAGACAACATTTCAAATTGCACTAAAATCGGAAAATAAGTGCCAAATTGGGTAGGAACATTATGTAAAAAGGAGAAATTGCTTGTAAGAAGCCTAACAAAGTTTTCCATGGTGGTATTTCTTCAGTGCGTCAAAAAGGTCATTGTGAGGTATGTGTACTCGTCAAAATGATCTTTTGATTAATGGGAGGCTCATCCTCTTTTATGAATCCAATCATTCATATATCTAGTAATGAACAACAGCAAATCAAATACAAGTATTATGCTTATGGGAAATGCTAACAATATTTCTGCCAGCAATATGCATTTGGGATGAGGCCACCATTTCCTCCATTTGATAGGAGCTTTACAAATCAACACCCTGAGAATTATGTTACAGCAGTTGGCAATGTTACAGCAATAAAGTAACAGCACAATATAATTCAACCCATTCTTTCTCAGTCCCTCTGAATTACACCCCTAGGAAAAAACGGTTTAGAAAACATTGTGGAAAAAGGAAGAAATTACTTGTTACAAGCAATTTCTTCATTTTCCACAATTTTTCTACCCCAAAAGATATTTAAAATATCATTAACTTTTAATTGTTGTCTGCAACTCCTTTCAATTTGGACCAGTCTGAAATTTTGTCTTCTGGTAATGGTTAATAGTGATAAAGAGTGCCTTTACCTATTCCCACACGATAAGATTTCAGACCAGTCCAAAGTTAAAGAAGATGCTGACGAAAATTTAAATTTAACGAAACCTTTAAAACCTTTGCATTTTGGAGTAGAAACCATAGTGGATAATGAAGAAATTGCTTGTAACAAGCAATTTCTTCATTCCTCCACAATGTTTTCCAAAGCCTTTATATAGAGGGACGTTTAAAAACATCATTGTATGGGAATGGGTTAAGAGGGTAATCTGGTTATAGCTTAAAAAACATTTCACACACAATAAAGCTTTATTTTGCTCCGTGAAAAAGCTTTGGAAAACATTGTGGAAAATGGAGAAACTGCTTGTTAACCTCATTTTCCACAATTTTTTTTAACTTGGAAGTGAAAAAAAACCCCACAAAATATCAATTGTTTTTCTTGAGGAGTGTCAAAAAGCATGAGGGTTTTTTTGGTAACAGTATCTAAAATCCAAAATAATGTCTCTATTTCTATCTCTTAACTAAACTTGAAACGTTTTTGTTTCTCAGCAAATTTTAAAAGGGTAAAAACTGTGCTAAATGAATGTTATTCTCATTAACACTTTCATTAGGAGTGATTATCTGTACATGAGGTTCTATTTGCTTCCCATTAGTTAATGACTAGTGAAAACAGGGCAGCTACTAAACACGTGGAATGTCCAGAAAAAGGAAGTGACGGGTCCATGGGATGGGAGGCTGATCAACCTATTCCTGTTTGTAAAATTTTAGACCTGTCCAAACACAAAGGTTTTGCAGACAAAAATTTAAAGTGGCTTTAATTTGAATAATAACCATTCAGTAGGGTACAAAATATTGTGGAAAAAAGAAAATTTTGCTTGTTCTTTTTCTACTTTGTTTTCTCAATTATAAAAATCACAGGGAAGTAAAAACCAGGGATTGAACAAGAAAGGGTTAAGAAACACTTAGGTAATAGTGGGCATATACAAATCAGTACAAAATAATCTGTCATTTTTAGCTCACCTGATCACAAGCTCAAGGTTTGCCTTATTTTTGTGATTGCCCTGTTTCCGTTGTGCGTCGGAATTCGGCAACAAATTTTTAAAAATCTTCTCCTCCTGAACCACAGCAGCCATCATAGCGCAGTTGGTAGCGTGTCAGACTCCTAATCTTCAATGATGGGCTGTCATGGGTTCGATCCCCAGCGGCAGCACATATTCTTTCTGACATTTGTCTCCCACCAATAGATGGATAATCGTAAACCTAAGTGGGATAGCAGCTGGAGGATAGGAAAGGATGTAGTGGTTACTGGTGTGAGAAATACCAGGTATCCATTGTTAGGTGCTCCAGCCGCCTGAATATGACTGAAATACTGTTAAAAGGCAGGGTTAAACCTCATTCAATCAATCAATCAACCTCCTGAACCACACGGACATTTTTAACCAAACTTTGCAGGAATGTTACTTTGAGGATCTAATTGGAGTGTGATTGAACGCTGACTGATACAAGATAATGATTGAATGATTGTGATTGAATGTTGATCACTTTTTCATTCTGAACTGATTGAATGCTCTCTCTACAAGATTTGACTTTTCAATTAATGAAATATTTCAATCAATCACTACAACTTCAGGAATCAACTTGAATGAAAATATTATTATTTCTATACTTTAAATCACCGAATCTAATTTAAAAGAAATATTAATTTTCAAAAATAATTTGGCAATTTAATATCAAAATGATTGAATGCTATTGAATGAACGCTTTTGGTTAAGGATTGATTGATCGTATATTGGAACACCGTGATTGCTACTGGATTGAATGCGGATCAAACGTAATTGCATGTGATTGCCTGGAATGAGATTAAAATGATTGTCAAATTAACGATGTTCTGTACTGTAACAGCGTGTAACAAAATGTACAATATAAATGCTCTTTTGATAGTTTTATTCTTGCAAAGATGAACATGAATAATTTTGGAAGGCAAGATATGATGTGATTTGGAGGAGCTTTATCAATTCTTCCAAGGGTTCTGTCTGACTATAGACTTAACCCTTGTCATGCTGTATAAATTACCTTACTTAATTGCTGTCAAATCAAAGGGCTGAAAGCACTGATAGAATTGATTGTTCAAAAATCAATATTTTTTTCAGAAATCAATATCATGAACAACTCTTGCAGGAAAAGTACAAGCAGGAGGTATAGACTAAGATCAGCCCGCACATAAGTGCAGTCTGATCTTAGTCTACACCTCCTGCCAAAACCGGAATATTCCGGGTTCAGCATGACAAGGGTTAAGTAGCTAGCATAATTATTGTAAACATTTCTGGTTGTTTCAACAACAAAGTGTCTGGCTTCTAGAAATAATTATAACAGAACAATTTAGATTATGTTACCTTTCTAGACCTCACTAAGCCAGCTCATTTAAGCATTATATTGTGTACTTAACCCTTGTCATGCTGAATTATAAATCAACGACAGATTTTCATCAAAATCAAAGGACTAAAAGTACGGGAAGAACCAATTGGAGGTCAACATTTCTTTTGAAAATTTATCTTATAAACAATTGTGCAGGCTGATCTTTGTCTATACCTCCTGCTAAAGCAGGAATATTCCGGGTTCAGCTTTATAAAGATTAACCCATTCCCACACTTTCCTACTTTTAAATGCCTTGAAGAAAAAAGGTTTGGAACATTGTGGAAAAAGAAGAAATTGCTTATGACAATCAATTTCTCCATTTATCACAATGTTTTGTAACCTTAAAGTTAAATCTAAAATTTCATCAACTTGAAAATGTTAAGGTTTAGGGTGAACAGGAATCTTGGCAACCAATCATTCTTGACAATATAGAGTTACATTTATTATGAAATGAATATAGATGTACCAGTTATGGTGAGTGATCAAAGGTCAATTTTGTCAATATCTGTACAGACAATTTGACTTGATCACTCGCAGTATAACTTGTACATCTTTAGTATGTATGACTGATAGCTAAATAAATGTTAGAAAACAGTTTAGAATATTTTTTCTTTTTTCATAATGTTTTCCCTAATAAAATATCTTTTTTCATGAGAGCAAATGGTTCTGAAATTTCAGAAGTAATTGCTATAGATTGGATTTGAATGAGAAACAGTAACGTCCCAAAGGACCTGTAGCTTAGGAGTTAATCCCATTAGAAGATGAAAGAATTTTTGACTGATCCAAATTACAAAGGACAATTCATAGTTAATAAGTTTGTTTGTTTGAATGGGGTTTTACGCCGCTTTTAACAATCTTTCAGTTATATCGCGGCGGCTGGAGCACCTAACAATGGAATCCTGGTATTTCTCACACCAGTACTACCATTACATCCTTTCCTAGCCTCCAGCTGCTATCCCACATAGGTCTACGATTATCGACCCATTGGTGAGAGACAAATAGTCGGGAAGGATGAGTGCCGCCGTCGGGGATTGAACCCGGTCATAGTTAATAAGGCTGCGGCCATAGGGTAGTGGTAGTGTGAAGAACTCCTAGTCAAGGGGTCCCTCATTCAATCCCAGACACGGCAAATAACCTTTCCTACATTAGTCTCCCACCAGTGGGTGGATAATTATAAATCTAACTGGGATGAGCAGCTTGAGGCTCGGAAAGGATGTAATGGTACATGCAATACTAGTGTCAAAGTTAATGAAATTTTAGAAATCTTTGCATTTTGGGTTGAAAACATTAGTGATAACGAAGAAATTGCTTGTGACAAACAATTCTTTCATTTTACAAAATGCTTTTTAAAGTTTTTTTCTTGAGGATTTCAAAAAAAGTGAAACTGAGTGGGAATGGGTTAACTGCCAGTCCCCCCTAGAAATCCCTGGAACTGGGCCCCCAGGACTATCTGTTCTGTATACCCCTGGATAATGGTTACAGTCATCAAAACTTCAAGATGCATATCATACGCTTCAATGTAGCAAATCAAAGAACAAGAAGAAAGATTGCAGCCAAGATACGTATTAAAAGGATAATACATTATTATGTTGTTATTTATTAGCATAGCCTGAAGGTGTTTTTACCTACACATTGTGTGTGTGTTATAGACGGAAGATCCAGATATTGTCTGAACTTTAAAACACTGTGTGAAAATAACATTAAATAAGTTTCTGAAACAAACATTGTCATTGGGATGCCCATTTCTTATTATGCAATTTTTCACTTTAAAAAAATCGTTTTACAAAAAAATCAAATTTTCCTAGGTAAGGAAACTCATATATAAAATGTTTCACTTATCTGGGTCAATGAAATATGTATTTCTATTTTTTGTACAACTTGTTAAATCAGTGTATGTACCAAATAACTTAGCTAACAAGTGGGAGGATGGGATTTCTCCCCCCTCAAGTGAAATGTTTCACAGGTGTTTTCGTGTGCCAGAAAATTATGAATGAATGAAACAGTGGAATAACTATTGTGCTGGGATGATAAGTGCCCTGCTCTAGGTGGAATTAATGGTGATCAAATCTGACCAAGTTCTCTTGATTTCAGATATACTTTTTGAAAACGTAAGGTCTTAACCCATTCTCACACAATTCTACTTTTTGAGACCGTCTTAACTGTTTAACACATGACAAAATAATAGACTGGTTGAAATTGAAAGGAGTTGCAGATGACAATTCAAATTTTATCAAATATTAGAATTTTTCAGTTTTCTGGGTTGAAAACATTGTGTAAAATGAAGAAATTGCTTGTTACAAGCAATTTCTTCATTCTACACAATGTTTTCCCAAATGTTTTCCTTGAGGGGCATCAAAAAGCATCAATGTATGGGAAGGGGTTAAAAAAAGCTTTTGTAAACACTGTAGAAAAATAAAGAAATTTCTTGATACAAGTAATTTCTGCATTATCCACAATGTTTTCCTTCCAAAGGGACAAATATTTTTTCTAAAGTCGGTTTACTAAAAGTTGTTTTCAATTTGAACCAGTCTAAAACTTTGTCATCTGTGAATGGGTTAAGCCATTAAGCCTCACCTGCAAGTGCTAACAATGTGGATAGGCTGATTCATTTTGGAAATGCAAAAATCATTAATCTATCGAGCAGTATCAGAAAGATGTAAAACTTTTAGGAAGAATGTGAAATTGAAATAGTGAAATTTCTGTGGCTGAAACTGGTCTAAATATGCTGTTTTAGAAATAATCGTTTAAGTTCTGAAAAGGAAGAAAGATAGACGTAAAATGAGAAAGACGCGTAAGAAACAAGGTCCCCTCACATTTAAGTGGAGATGTCCTTGTTTTAGAATAGGTAAGATTACAAGATTAAAGGTGCTCTCGGACAAAAGTTTTTAGTCTTCAATTCAAGTACTTCATATTAACCCATTTTCACACAATCCTCCCTAATACGCCCCTTAAGAAAAAAGCTTTGGAAAACAGTATGGAAAATGAAGAAATTACTTGTATCAAGCAATTTCTTCATTATCCAAAATGTTTTCTATCCAAAAAGACACAAAAAATTAAAATTCCATCAACTTGAAATTGTCGTCTGCAGCTTCATTCAATTTGGACCATTCTATAACTATGTCAAGTGGGAATAGGTTAAACAAATGCCACAATGTTTGAGTAGAAAACCTTTTGGATTGTGAAAGGAAAATGTCAAAGGGCTTAAAACCATAAGTTATCTATACCTAATGTCCTTATTTTGGTATTTAAGATATTAATGTCTGTTCTCAATGTAACCCATTCTCACACAATGACGCCTTTTGACGCCCTCAAGATAAGAAGCGTTGGAAAACATTGTGGAAAATGAAGAAATTGCTGGTCTCAAGCAATTCCTTCATTATCCACAATGTTTTCTACCCTAAAGACAAAGATTTTTGAAATTCCATCAACTAAAAAATCTTGTCTGCAACTTCTTTCAATTTAGACCAGTCTAATTTTCATCATCTGGTAATTGGTTAAAAACAGTTTTAGTTTTATGATGAAAAAAGCATGTTGTCAAAGTGAAAGAGTAAACATGCACCAACAAGGAAAAAGCTTCTGAGTACATTGTGTAAATTGAAGAACATCTTTGTAACAAGCAATTTCTTTTTTTTCTGCAAAAGACAAAGATGTTTAAAATTCCATGAACTTAAGATTGTCATCTACAACTTTTTTGAAATTGGACCAGTCTAAAATTTTATTATCTGAAACTTGGTTTCAATAGCACATTGTATAGTTTTTAGCTCCACTGGCTGAAGCCAGCAAGCTATTGTCATGGCGTTGTGTCCGTCGTGGGTCTGTCTGCCAACTTTTACTTTTAAAATCTTCTCAGAAAGTATTGAACAGAATTCAACCAAATTTCACAGAAATTATCCTTGGGTGA
Organism: Fragum fragum; assembly: GCA_946902895.1. Taxonomy (NCBI): domain Eukaryota; kingdom Metazoa; phylum Mollusca; class Bivalvia; order Cardiida; family Cardiidae; genus Fragum; species Fragum fragum. Next base: position 1,457,317 of record OX336367.1, read on the forward strand.
CCCTTTATCAGATTCCTTCGAAGAATTTTGATCGGATAAATGGATGGGGCTTATTTCTATATTATCTTGAAACCTTTAAAAAATCTTCTTTAAGAAACCTAAGGATGAATTTAAACCAAATTTTACGGGAATGAGCCTTAGGTGACACTTTATCAGATTCCTTCGAAGAATTAAGATTGGAAGAAAAATATGGCTTTAATGGGCAGGCTATTCCATATATGTCGAAAACTTTGAAAGTCTTCTTTTCAGATACCAATGGATAGATTTCAACCAAATTTCACTGGATTGATCCCTGGGTGGCCTTTTATCAAATTCCTTCAAAGAATTTTGATAGGTCAGAAAACATGCCTTTAATGGATGGGGAATTATTTCCATATATGTTGAAAGCTTTGTAAATCTTCTAACAAACCATTTGATGGATTTCAACAAAATTTAACCAGAATGATCCTTTTGTGACCCCTTATTAATTGGCTGTTAACATTGCTTTAATGGATTGGGCTTATTTCCATATATGGTTAACAGTGAAAAGCTACAATCTGCAGGATGGTTTTCAACCAAATTTCTCTGGAATGATAAGTAAATTCAGGCCGGTGGAGGGAATCAGGCGTTCAAGCATCTGTAGTGTTAAATTTCTATGAAAATGACTATGACTTTTTGTCATTTTGCTGATCAGTACAACCACAACTAGGTACTCATACAAGTTGGGGCCTTCTACATATCGATGGTTCAGTGCGAAATAGTTGTAACTGCATATAAACATATTATGCAGTTACAACTGTTTCATGCTGACCCATGGAAATCATTCTTCCAATGGTGAGAAACAAAAGGCACCTATGTTTATCAAATTTCAGAATGTTGGCCAAGCCAGTGTTCGAAATCAATTTTAGACTGGTCTGGATAGAAAGAAGTTGCAGACAACAATATAAAGTTTATGAAACTTTGGATTTTTTCAACTTTCTGGGTAGAAAACAGTGTTGAAAATAAAGAAATTGCTTGTTACAAGCTATGTCGTCATTTTCCACAATCTTTTCCCTATTGTTTTTCTAAAGCTTATTTGTGCGGAAAAGATTTAATGAACGTTTTCTTGTGTTCAATTAATAGTATGTCTGCAAAATTCTCTGAGTTTTAGAGAAAATCTAAAGAATGTAAAGTCATGTAGATCTTTTTGTAACTAACCTTAGAAAAATAGTTGAAAGCGGTCATATACCAAATTCAATGGATATACCAAAGCATAGTACTTATCAGTTGCTATAATCATAGGGGTATGCAAGAAATTAGTCCAAAAGCATTGTTTATACTACAGCCAGACTGTTTGTTTTATACACATTATGGAGGTCAATGGTAGCCATTTATTAACCCTTTCCTGTACAATCCCTTGTTTTCATGTCCCTTGAGAAAACGTTGTGGGAAAAGAAGAAATTGCTTGGCACAAGCAATTTCTTCTTTTTCCACAATATTTTCTAAACTGAAGGTTAGTTACTTTTCAAATTACTCCCACTATTGATTGCTGTCTGCAACTCCTTTCAAATTGGACCAGTCTAAAATTTTGAAAAACAGGAATGGGTTAATCCTTTACCAGACAAGAAAATATTAGATTGGTCTAATTGGAATGAGGTTACAGTGGACAAATCAAATTGTATGTAAACAGAGAAATAACCAGCTAATAGAAAAGAAAACATTGAGGAAAATGAAGAAATTGCTTGTCACTAGCAATTTCTTCACTTTTCACAAGGTTTTCCAATGCATAAAATCATGAATTCGTGAAAATAAGTGATTGTACAGGAAATTGGTAATATTGTACCAAGGAGTCCAATGTTTATATTGTATATTTTATCCAGTATGTTTTAATTCCATATACGCCAAAAATGCATTCATTATCATTCAATCTGTAAGTGTTGCAGTTTATAGGGCTTTAACCTATTCCAACGCAACACAATTTTAGACTATTCCATATTGAAAGAAGTTTCAAGTTGATGGAATTTCTTTCGTCTTTTGGGATAGAAAACAAGCAATTTCTTCATTTTCCAGAATGCTTTCTAAAGCTTTTTTCTTGGGGGTGGGGGGTGGGTTAAAAAGGTGGGATATAATGGGAATGGGTTAAATGGCCTTGTGTGTGCCATGCGTCTTTCTGTGTGTCTGTGCTTAACCCATTACTACACAATCCTGCTGTTGTCTGCAGCAATTATGAATTTGGACCAGTACAAATTTTTGTCATCTGGTAATCGGTTAATAAAACCTTGTTATAGGAAATTACTGAATTCAGGTGGTTGAAACAATACAAACTCTTGAGAGCTCTCATTAGCTTAGATATTTTATTCACAATCAGGCAGTGGCCTCAGGTGAGCTTTAACACCCACTAGCTCTACTCTTGTAACAAACTTTATCAAACTGAATCACAGTCTTGCTTGTCTCCCTTTCTGAGACAAATAATTCATGTCAAAGTCATGGTGAGGAGGACAAAGTCAGTAGAAGCTCAAATGTTATGTTAACCAATTCTCAAACAACAAGCTTAAAGACTGGTCCAAATTGAAAGAAGTTGCAGACAACAATTTTAAGTTCATGTTATTAAGATTTTTTTTTCTATTGGAGACGAGAATTTCATTGTAAATGTGAAAGCCATTTCTTTATTTGCCACATTTTTTTTCAAGGCTTTATTTTTTCTTGGGTCTTACAAAAAAGCAGGATTGTATGGGAACAGATTAATCCATTCCAACACAATCCCACTCGACTGAGATGCCCCTCAAGAAAAAAGCTTGGGAAAACATTGTGGACAATGAAGAAATTACTTGTAACAAGCAATTTCTTCTATGTCCACAATTTTTCTTTCCTAAAAGGCAAGATTTTCTTAATTCCACCAATTTGAAAGAGTCATCTGCAACTTCTTTCAAAAGGACCAGTCTAATATTTTGTTCCGGTAAATGGTTAAACATGTATCCAGACTACTAATTTGTTGACACCGTAACTTTCTATGCAAATCGAAAGGATTGGGAGTAAATCCAGGAAGCTCTTCCTGTATAAACACAGGAGTTTCCATGCCAAAATTTATTCAACACTTTCCCTCGATAACGTGATTGGTCTAATTAGTGTAATTTCTTGATAAATCGGCATTACTGGATCATAAAGTGTAATGAATAGTTATAAATCAGTAATTTGGAGTGTCTTATATGTTTTAATGATGAAATTTGAGCAATTATTTCGAAACCGTATTCAGCTATAGACATCGCCTTCCACATTGTTTTTCAAACCCTAAGCTTGTGTAACTTATTCCCTAACAGTGACGCTTTTGGACGCCCTAAAAAACAATTGGGAAAACATAGTGAAAAATGAAGAAATTGCTGGTAACAAGCAATTTCTTCATTTTACACATTGTTTTCTATCAAGAAAGTTGAAAAAATCTAAAACTTCATAAACTTAAAAGTCTTCTGCAACTCCTTTCATTTTCAGCCAGTTTAAAATTTTGCCATTAGGTAATGGGATAAGTTTGAAAACATAATTGATAGAAAATGAATTGCCTGTTTCAAGTTATTCCAATTTTTAGCTCACCTGAGCACAAAGTGCAAGGTGAGCTATTGTGATCGGTCGTTGTCCGTCATCCGTCCGTCCGTCTGTCCGTCTGTCCGTCCGTCCGTCTGTCCGTCCGTCCACAATTTCTTTAAAAATCTTCTCCTCCCAAACCAGAAGGCCAATCAAGCTGAAACTTTGCAGGGATGTTCCTTGGGTGAAGTTCTACAAAAGTTGTTAAAAGAATTTAATTCCGTCAAAAACTCTGGCTGCCGCGGCATGTGAAAATGGGAATCTTTAGTAAATCTGTAAAAATCTTTAAAAATCTTCTCCTCCTAAACCAGTAGGCCAATCAAGCTGAAACTTTGCAGGGATGTTTCTTGGGTGAAGTTTTACAAAAGTTGTTAAAAGAATTTAATTTCGTCAAAAACTCTGGCTGCCACGGCATGTGAAAATGGGAATCTTTAGTAAATCTGTAAAATCTTTAAAAAATCTTCTCCTCCTAAACCAGTAGGCCAATCAAGCTGAAACTTTGCAGGCATGTTCCTTAGGTGAAGTTCTACAAAAGTTGTTAAAAGAATTTAATTCCGTCAAAAACTCTGGCTGCCACGGCATGTGAAAATGGGAATCTTAAGTAAATCTGTTAAAATCTTTAAAAATCTTCTCCTCCTAAACCAGTAGGCCAATCAAGCTGAAACTTTGCAGGGATGTTCCTTGGGTGAAGTTTTACAAAAGTTGTTAAAAGAATTTAATTTCGTCAAAAAATCTGGTTGCCGCGGCATATGAAAATGGGAATCTTTAGTAAATCTGTTAAAATCTTTAAAAATCTTCTCCTCCTAAAACAGTAGGCCAATCAAGCTGAAACTTTGTAGGGATGTTCCTTGGGTGAAGTTTTACAAAAGTTGTTAAAAAAATTTAATTCCGTCAAAAACTCTGGCTGCCGCGGCATGTGAAAATGGGAATCTTTAGTAAATCTGTTAAAATCTTTAAAAATCTTCTCCTCCTAAACCAGTAGGCCAATCAAGCTGAAACTTTGCAGGCATGTTTCTTGGGTGAAGTTCTACAAAAGTTGTTAAAAGAATTTAATTCCGTCAAAAACTCTGGCTGCCGCGGCATGTGAAAATTGGAATCTTTAGTAAATCTGTAAAAATCTTTAAAAATCTTCTCCTCCTAAACCAGTAGGCCAATCAAGCTGAAACTTTGCAGGGATGTTCCTTGGGTGAAGTTTTACAAAAGTTGTTAAAAGAATTTAATTCCGTCAAAAACTCTGGCTGCCGCGGCATGTGAAAATGGGAATCTTTAGTAAATCTGTAAAATCTTTAAAAAATCTTCTCCTCCTAAACCAGTAGGCCAATCAAGCTGAAACTTTGCAGGCATGTTCCTTAGGTGAAGTTCTACAAAAGTTGTTAAAAGAATTTAATTTCGTCAAAAAATCTGGTTGCCGCGGCATATGAAAATGGGAATCTTTAGTAAATCTGTTAAAATCTTTAAAAATCTTCTCCTCCTAAACCAGTAGGCCAATCAAGCTGAAACTTTGCAGGGATGTTTCTTGGGTGAAGTTTTACAAAAGTTGTTAAAAGAATTTAATTCCGTCAAAAACTCTGGTTGCCGCGGCATTTGAAAATGGGAATCTTTAGTTATTCTTTAAATATCTTTAAAAAATCTTCTCCTCCTAAACCAGTAGGCCAATCAAACTGAAACTTTGCAGGGATGTTAATTGGGTGAAAGTTGTTAAAAGAATTTAATTCTGTAAAAAACTCTTGTAACCGTGGCATATGAAAATGGGAAATTTTAGAAAATCTATGTTGTCTTTTTTCTCACAGACTACAAGGCCAAAGGCATTTATATTTTATATAGAGCTTAATCATATGGTTCTCTACCAAGTTTTTAAATATTTAATCTCTAGGGTCTAAAATGGCCCTGCCCTAGAGGTCCGAAGTTTGGAAAAATGCTTACTTAGAGCAATTTCAAAAGACTTCTCCTCTTAAACTATAAGGTCTAGGATATTCATATTTGGTATTGAGCATAACTAGATGGTTTTGTACTAAATCACAAAAAGTTGTCTTTCTCAGGTCAAAAACGGCCCTGCACTAGGGGTCAAAAATTGGGAAAAACGCAAAATTTCAGTATGTTAAAAAAAAGTCTTCATTTTAAGGAGGAGGGCATTTATATTTTGTGTGTAGCATAGCCTGGCTGTTATCTATCAGTTTTGATCAAATTATGCCTGTAGGTTAATAAACACCCTTTCCCTGGGTGTCCAAAGTTTGTAAAAAAGCTCCATTAGACCATGTTCAATAGTCTTCTCCTCACAATCTACAAAGTCTAAGGCATTCATATTTTGTATATAGCATAACCAGATGGTTCTCTACCATGTTAGCTAAAATGTTAGCCCTGGGATAAAACATGACACTGCCCCAGAGGTAAATTTTTTTTGAAAACACCCAATTAGAGCAACATCAAAAGTCTTCTCCTTCTGAAATATAAGATGAAGGGCATTCATATTTGGCATGTAGCATGACTAAATAATTTTGTACTATGTCACAGGAAAATATGCTCTTAGGATAAAAATGTCTCTGCTCCTTGGATTGAAAATTGCATAATCGCATTGAAAGGATTCTTCTTAAATAGAAATGGAGAAATTGCTTGCTTTCTCACAATGCTTTTTTAAACCTTTTTCCATGAGGGTGACAAATTCTGGGATAGTTTGGTAATCAATTAAACTATGAAGCCAAAGGCATTCATTTTCATTTTAAAGCATTACTGGATTGTTTTGTACAAAGCCAAAATCATATATTTGTTTTATTCATTTTGCTCAAGTTGTGTCTTTTTTATACAAAAAAGTACTGTAATTTGCAGATGCCTCAGGTGAGCGATTTAGGACCATCATGGTCCTCTTGTTCACATATTGTTTTCTTTGCTGATTACAATTCAATTAGAATTCAAAATACTATGAATTTGGTACTTATTTTACAATTGACTGATCTCAAATTTTGTAATTGTGTCTCCCCATTCTTTGAGATAACTTTTTTTGCCTGCAGTGTCTATCTGTCAGTTTTTAGCTCAGCTGTTTTCGGAGAAAACCTGAGGAATTGCTATAGCCTTGGTGTCGTTGATGTCATTGTTGTTGTCGTGTGAAAACTTTGACATTTTGTGATATCTCTAGTTCTACTAAAGGCATTCACTTGAAACTTGGGACACTTGTTCACTATCAAAAGAGCAACCTATACTATTAAGGGGGATAACTCTAGATGCATTTTGTCCACTATCCAGCACCAAACAGCTGAGCGTAGGCACCCATGCGATGCTCTTGTTTCTTTTAAATTACCCCTAGTCATGCTGAATTGGAATACTTTGGTTTTAGTAGAACATCCTACTCATGTGGTCTGATCTTGTTTGTCCCTTTAAAGCAAAAGTAGGTTATGAACATTAGTTTTTGACTCAAAAATTATACTCTCAGTCCTTTGATTTTTATGCAAAATCTGAAGAGGTCTTTATTCATCATGGTCAGGGTTAAGCCATTACCACAGAATAAGGCTTTCTGACACCCTTAACCCTTGTCATGCTGAACCCAGAATATTCCTGCTTTGGCAGGAGGTATAGACCAAGATCAGCCTGCACATATGTGCAGTCTGATTATAGTCAATACCATCTGCTTGTCCCTTTAAGCCAGAATTGTTTATCAGATAAATTTTCAACAGAAATTTTTACCTGCCATTGGTGCTTCCAGTGCCTTCAGCCATTTGATTTTAATGAAAATCTATAATTCAGCTTGTCAAGGGTTAAGAAATACAACCATGGAAAACTATGTTATGTCTGAGACAACCCATTATACAAAATAATGTACATTGTAATTTACATTGTAGTTTATACCTCGGTTGAACTGAAATTTCAGCAATAGGTTTGTGTTCTAGACTAACTCTTTCCTATTTTTATCTCGGCTGTTTTAGGAGAAAACCCTAGGTAATGTGATCACCTTGGCGTCGTGTATGTTGGTGTTGGCGAGACAACTTTTAACATTGGTCAAATCTCTGTTGTTATTGAAGATATCCTCATGAAACTTTGCATGTGTATTGACCATCAAAAGAGCTATATAGACTATTAAGGGGGGTAACTAAAAGCATTTTTTATAAGAGTTATGCCCTTTTTGCATTATCCAGCACCAGCAGCCGAGTGTTGGCATCCATGGGCAGTGCTCTAGTTTTAAATTTTAGACTGGTCCAAATTGAAAGAGGTTGCAGACGACAATTAAAATTGGATGCAATTTGAAATGAAATGATTTTATGTTGTAGAAAATATTGTGGGAAAAGAAGAAATTGCTTGTTACTAACAATTTTCTTCTTTTTCCACATTGTTTACTCAAGTATAAAATCACAGGAACTTAAGATCCCGGGTTTGTACTGGAAAGGGGTTAAGGGTTGTTGCAGAAACCTAAAATATATAAAAGCCTACTCAGTAGTATACAACTAAACCAGAGTCTGGATAACTGGTTATTTACTAATTTCCAATCTCAAACAGCACTGGAAGATAATTATAAGGAACTTCTTCAGGAAAACAACAGATTTGCATTAACATTATTTCTACCTTATATATCAGGAGTAAGGAATTTACATGCATGACTTATGCAATATGGCAATCATGGGATGTCATGGGTTGGATCCCCAGCGGCAGGACATATCCTTTCCGACATTTGTCTCTCACCAATGGGTGGATAATCGTAAACCTAAGTGGGATAGCAGCTGGAGTCTAGGAAGGGTGTAGTGGTAGTACTGGTGTGAGAAATACCAGGAATCCATTGTTAGTTGTGCCAGCTTCCGCGATATGACTGAAATACTGTTAAAAGCGGCATTAAACCCCACTCAATCAGTCATTATGCAACATGGGCTTTTCTACTTGTGGACAAGTCATTTTTCAAGTTCACTTGTCTGGGATCAAGTAAAATAGCACGGCGAGTCTTGGAATAGTACAAAAGAGATTTCAAAGATTAATCAATACATATTTGAAAATTATCCATATTTTCAAATTAAAGGGTAGAAAATAATGTTGTTAATGAAAAAAATGCTGGGTTCAAGCAATTTCTTCTCTGACATTTCTTTTTTGCGGACAAGTTCATTTTAACTCTGGACAAGTAGAAAATCATTTCCTTCAAAACTTCTTTCAAGTTTCAATTAAAGGGGTTAAAGCACAAATGTACTAGCTTTCTATATTTTATAGACATTTAGTACAGTCTTGCACTAATCCCTCTACTTGTCTGGAAGGTTTTTGTCTGGAAATGAGTTAACCCATAATCAGAAGATAAAATTTCAAACTGGTCCAAATCAAAGGAGATTCAAAAAAGTAGTAGATACCAAATTTTTGTTGATGAAATTTTAGACGTATTTGGCTTTTGTGGTTGAAAACATTGCGGAAATGAAAATGAGGAAACATGGTACACAATAAGTAAGCAATTTCTTCATTTCCCCCCGAATGTTTTCCAAGGCTTTTATTCGTGAGGAGTGTATAAAGATGGGAGTGTGTGGAAATGAATTGATAGAAGTTTTACTGAACCCATTACTAGAGGACATAATTTAGACTGGTCCAAATTGAGAGACTGCTACAGACAAAAAAATTTAAGTTAATTTAATTCTAGAAATCTTTGTCTTTTGGGGTAGAATTCATGCAGGGTTTTCCCTCGACTTTCAAAATAGGGGGTCATTTTGCCACATTATGACCCCTATTAATAAGATATAGAAGGATGTCTAGCTATTTTGGGGGTCATTTCTGAAAAATGGGGGTCTAAATTCAAAGAAGGAGGGGGCAGGGAAAACCCTGTACATGGATAATGAAGAAGTTGCTTTTGACAATCAAAGTCTTCATTTTCCTCAATGTTTTCCAAAGCTTTTTTACTGGGGGTCCACAAGAGAGATTGTGTGAGAATGGGTTAACCCATTACCATACAACATTTTCGACTATTCCAAATTGAAAGGCATTGCAGACTAGATATAAAGTTTATGAAATTTTAGATTTTTTTCAACTTTCTAGGTACCAAACATCGTGTAAAATGAAGAAATTGCTTGTAACAAGCAATTACTTCATTTTTCACAATGTTTTTTCTAATTAGTTTTCAAGAGGGGTGTCCAAAAGTGGAATTGTGTGGGAATGGGTTAATACAATCAGATATTGAATAATCAATGAAGGAATGACTGTAGGGAGTATAAAGGTGGTGGAAAATTATTTGTCTTTTTCTTACTGAGTGCCATGATTACTAGTGGGCTTCCAGTTTGATATTGGTATAATATCATACAAGGTAAGATTTAGATTCAGTATTCTTTAACCCATTACTAGATGGCAAAATTTTAGACTGGCCCAAATTGAAAGATGTTGCAGATGACAATTTAAAGTTTATTAATTTTTTTATTTTTCAACTCTCTGGGTAGAAGACATTGTGGAAATGAAGAAACGAGCAATTTCGTCTTTTTTGACAATATTTTCTACCCTACCGAATAGTTATTTTTCAAATTAAATTCACTTTAAATTTTCGTCTGCAAAACGAAATTCACTTTAAATTTTCGTCTGCAAAAACCTTTGAATTTAGACAGGTCTAGATTTTTTCAAAATAGGAAAGGGTTAGGACAAAGAAATAACGGAATTCATTTATTTAAATGTTTAATCATTTTTTAACCAGAGGCAGGGGTTAATGCTCTTTCTAAAATAAAGTTGTTTATTTTTATTCACTGAACTTTATATTCTAAAAATTGCAAAAAAGTAAACTTTGTATCAAATTAGACAGAAATTAACATTCAATTTAAACTAAACATAGTTTGGCCAGCAGGCTATAACAGAGTCATGCATCCTTCTATCTGAACATTGTAAATTTGTATGTCCCCCCCCCCCTCCCCAATGTAATGGCAACGACCTATGGTTATATCAATTTAATCTATATCTTAACTTAAACCCATTCCCACGCAATGACGCTTTTTGATCCTCCTCAAAAAAAACAATTGGGAAAACATTGTGTAAAATGAAGTAATTGCTTGTAACAATAAAAATTTCATAAATCTTAAATTGTTGTCTGCAACTCCTTTCAATTTGACCAGTCTTAAATTTTGCTATCTGATAATGGATTAACAGAGATAACTCTAAATGCATTTTTCAGACTTTTCTTTCTGTTTTTATGCCCCCGCATCGATAGATCAGGTGTCCGCCTGTCTGTCTGTCTTTCCGTCTGTCTGTCTGTCTTTCCGTCTGTCTGTCTGCAAAACTTAACCTGCCAACTAAACATTTTCCTATAACTTCAACCCTGATTAAGTTACAATGCTATTATTTGGTATGTAGATAGGTCTCAACAAGGAACAACTGGGGAAGGTCATTTCATCAAGGTCAAGGTCAAAATTTTAACCCTTTTCCCTAAAACAAGAAAAAAAACAATAAAAATCTGCCGTTTCTAAAGAATTCCTGTTTTGGGGGCATAGTGTTTCACAAACACATCTTGTTTTTTTTCTAGCAACTCAATGACTAGTGTTTCTATTCTACTACTTTCTTGTATAGTGTCAGGATGTTTCATGCTGCTGCCAGGGCGCAGTTAGTAGATGGTCAGACTCTCAATCATTAAGTTCAGGGTTCAACCCCCAGTTTCAGCAAATGTTCTGTCTGACATTTGCTCCCCCCCCCTCCAATCGGTGGATTATCGTAAATCTAACTGGGATGTGCAGTTCGAAAGGATATAGTTCTAGTTCTGGTGTGAGAAATACCAGGATTCTGTGGTTAGGAGCTGAAATATAACTGAACTACTGTTAACCCTAGTCATGCTGAACCCGGAATATTCCGGTTTTGGCAGGAGGTGTAGACTAAGATCAGACTGCATGTACTTTTCCTGACAGACTTGTTTACAAAGTTGATTTCTAAGAGAAATATTGATTTTTCGATAACAAGTTCTATCAGTGCTTTCAGCACTTTGATTTAACAGCAATTTAGTTAGATAATTAATACAGCATGACAAGAGTTGAAAGTGATGTCAAACCCCATTTCAACAAACAAACAATGATAATGTTGCATTACAATAAATCATGACTGGCTGCTATATTGTAATTTTATCATGTCATCATTGTTACTCATTCACATTGACCTGAGGCTGCAACAGTGCATGTAATAATCAATGGATTTGTCAACATTTAACCCATTACCAGACGGCAAACTTTCAGACTGGTCCAAATTGAAAGGAGTTGCAGACGACAATTGAAGTTTATATAATTTTAGGGTTTTTCAACTTTGGGGAAAAAAATATTGTGGAAAATGAAGAAATTGCTTGTTACAATTTACACAATATTTTCCCGATTGTTTTTCTTTAGGGGCGTCTAAAAGCATCACAGTGTGGGAATGGGTTCATATCTGCTTTATCCAGTACCAAACATCAAAATCGTAGACTAGTCAAGTTAAATATATGTGGCAAAATTTGTGTAGAAATGAAGTGGAAAAAGGAAAAAAAATGCTTTGCGACAGTTCTATTTTAAATTTCATAAACTCCATTAAGTTTGGATTGTCTTCTGCACCTTCTTTCAATTTGATCAGTTTGATTTCAGGTGGAGGTAAATATCCCTTCCGACATTTGTCTCTGACGAATGGGAGGATTATCGTAGCCTAAGTTGGTTGTGCAGATGAAGACTCAGAAAGGATGTAGTGGTAGTACTGGTGTGAGAAATACCAGGAATCCATGGTTATGTGCTGCAGCTGCTGTGATATGACTGAAATACTGTTAAAAGTGGGTTAAACCCCATTAAATCAATCAATTTGGATCGGTCTAATATCTTTGTCTGGCAATGAGTAAGTTTGGAGAATGGCAATAACAAACAATAACTGAAGTACCAGTAGATATTTCTGTATGCCAGCAGAAGCTATCAAATATCAAGTGGACTCCTTCAACTAAATTAACTATTTCTTGGTTTGATGACACTTTCACTAATTGGCTGTTGTCCTCCGTTGTGAATCTTTTTATATAGAATTCTTCTTAATTAGTTGAGAGCTACAATCTGACTATTGATGTTAAAAACTTATTTGGGCTTTCCATGAAATTTCATGATTCAAAAAAGAGGGAGGGGTATTCTCAGTTACCATTGTCTGCTATCTGTCTATGCTTCTGTTCCTCAGTATTAACCCTTGTCATGCTGAACCCGGAATATTCTGGTTTTGGCAGGAGGTGTAGACTAAGATCAGACTGCACTTATGTGCAGGCTGATCTTAGTCTACACCTCCTGCTCATACTTTTCCTTCCTGAGTTGTTTATGAAATTGATTTCTAAAAGAAATATTGATTTTAGAACAACAAGTTCTATCAGTGCTTTCAGTCCTTTGATTTGACAGCAAGTCAGTAAGGTAATTTATACAGCTTGACAAGGGTTAAACTTGTGTTGAATTTCAACTTGGGGGGTCTGCTCCCTGGCCGCAATATGTCTGAAATACTGTTAACAGTGTCAATAACCTCATTCAAACAAATCAACAAGGGGTTTTACATGGATGGCTCTTTCTGAATTGTCCCATTTGACCCTTTATCGCCTACACAATCACTCTTTTTGACGATTCCAAGAAAAGCTTTGAGAATCATTGTGGAAAATACCTCAAAAGGCAAAAGAAATGTTGTCTACATCTTTGATTTTTGACTAGTCTAATATAATATAGTAATATATTTTGAAGGGTATTGGGTCAAGATCATCATGTTATCTACTTCCTGTTTTACAACTTAGTTATACCCCCCATCAAAGAAGTAAAGAGGGTATATTGGTTTCACCATGTCTGTCCGTCTGTCTGTAGACTTGTTGGTTTGCATGCTCTTACTCTAGAACCATCTGACATACAACCATGAAACTTCATACAATTGTTTCCATTGATCCAAGGAAGTGTTAAAGTGTTTTTACATAAACCAAAGGTGCTACTTGAGTGGAACAATACTAGTGACGATCTAAGACGGTTTTGTGACAATTCTAGTTTCTAAACTTATTTACTTGAAGCTTGCTCACTACATGTTCACCATCATAAGACTAATTCACACTATCAAGGTAGATAACTTTTAAATCTTTTTTTGTACCAATTAGCTCCCTTTTTACAACTTCTTTGAAAATTTGAACATTCATGTAAGACTATTAGTTTTGCCAAAGTAAACATTCATAGGCCTAACATTTATTTCAGTAGGATTTTGACATTCAAAGTTCTAGTATTAAAAAATATTAACCCTTGTCATGTTGAGCCCAGAGTATTCCTGTTTTGGCTCGAGGTATAGACAAAGGTGAGACTGCACATATGTGTTTGATCCCCGGTGGCGGCACATATTCTTTCCGACATTTGTCTCTCACCAATGAATGGATAATTGTAAACCCAAGTGGGATAGCAGCTGGAGGCTAGGAAAGGATGTAGTGGTAGAACTGGTGTGTGAACAACTAGGAATCAATTGTTAGGTGCTCCAGTCTCCGCAGTATGACTGAAATACGGTTAGATTAGCGTTAAACCCCATTCAATCAATCATTAACCCATTCCCTCACAATGACGCTTTTGGACGCTTCTCCAAACAATTTCAAAAAACATTGTGGAAAATGAAGAAATTGCTTGTAACAAGCAATTTCTGCATTTCCACAATGTTTTCTCTCCAGAAAGTTTAGATTTTCATAAACTTCAAATTGTCATCTGCAACCCCTTTCAATTTGGACCTGTCTAAAATTGTGCTGTGTGGTAATGGGTTAAAGGCAAATCAATTGAAAATGCTGTTATTTGCACAAATTTGGTTAAGTTTTGGGTGAATAAAATTAATATTATCTCAATTTCAATCTGCTGATGTTATCAATTTTAAGAATTCAAAATGTTCGTCATGACATGAATATTTAGGGAGGACAAATTAATGGAAATGAATTGTACATTTCTTTTAAATCAAGCTATAAATTATTCATTTATCAGATATGTTGTTATATAATCTAAATAGGTCTGTTTGTCAGGGAAAATTTACTGTTTGAAAATTGATAGATCCCTGGCCCACTGAGTTCCAAGGAAAAGTTCATCTTGGTTATTAAACAGTGCTGTTTTGCTGATTTTGTGGACAATAACAAGCAACAAAAAAGTTATATGATTGGTTGGCAACCTAAATGTTGTAACTACAGCTTGAATAAGCTGTTGTTATGAATTTTTAACCTTTTCCTGTTTAATCCCTGGATTTGACTTCCCTGTGATTTTGTAATTGAGAAAATATTGTAGAAAAATATATTTTCTATCCTCCAGAGTGATTATTTTTCAAATTAAACCCACCTTAAATTTTCATCTGCAAATCCTTTGAATTTGGACAGGTCTAATAATTTGAAAAACAGGAAAGTGTTAAGTCACCAAATAAGCATAAAGTGTTCAAACAAATGTTGGCCAAAGTCGAGTTCAAAGTTCACTTCCATTTGGAATGAATGATTTTCTTTGATTGAAAGCCACAGTCCTTCACTTAGGACCATTCCTGTGTTATCTTCCCTTTGTCCTGTGACCATTAAATCAGAGGTGTGCCAAATTGTACATTGGTCCTTTCACTTCATTACCTTTGTTTTTATCCTTGTTCAGTATGGGGAAGTTGCGATTTTTTATTTGCTTTTTCCAGTTTAATTATAAATACAAATCTCTCGATGGTTTTAGTTTATGGCTCAAAAATAACATAGAAAGTATTTTCAAGATTAAACGAAAATTTCCAGTTCTAAAGTTTGCATTATACAGCTAAAAACTTTAAAACTAGACAGTGAAAAGAAACCAAGGATAAAGTCCAAGTAAAACACTGATAGGGACCAATGTATTTCTGGAGAGTATTCAAGAGAGATAACCCAAGAATGTCCCTCATTGGAAGACAACGTCAACAAGAATTCCACCAAATAAAGAAGAGGCTTATTACTGTCAACGCCTCCGTAAGACAGTAAAAATGCCCTGTCATTGACGACAATATTTTTCTTCTTGGAAAACAAATAGGGCAATTTGACCTTTCCTTGTTTCTCTAATTACCTTATATAATACCAGGACTTTGTGCAAAACTATAGCATAAAGGTATTCTTTTAGCCCTTTCCAGTTTTTAGAATTATTAGATTTGTCCAAATTGAAAGGGGGTGCTGACGACAATTCAAGTTAGATGCAGTTTTAAATGAAACCATCCTATGTGGTAGAAAATATTGTGGTAAAAGGAGAAATTGCTTGTACCAAGCAATTTCTCCTTTTAGCACAATGTTTTCTATATTTTAAAATCACAGCACTGTTTAATCCAAGGTTTGTACAGAAAGGGAACAATAAAAAATTAGTGAAATTTGAAAAGTGATAGAAAATATTGTGGGAAAAGAAGAAATTACTTGTTATTTTCTTGGGAAAAAAAGTCTTGGATGTAAAAACCAGGAAAGGGTTAAGATGAATTATTGTTGGAAACTTCTTATAATTTTGTTGTCCAAGCGGTGTGGTAAAATAGACAGCGCTGAGGCCGTACTGCAGTGGTAACATGCAAATTTCATTGGGTCTCGGGTTTGATCCCCGGTCGTGGCAAATATTCTTATATATTTCACACAGAATGTACAAGTCAATGCTGACAGCCAACTTTATGTCAAGCATTTTTTGTTGGTTTGGCAACTTTAACCCTTTACCAGATAGCAAAATTTTGGACCAAATTGAAAGGAGTTGCAGACTATAATTTAAAGTTTATGGTATTTAAATTTTTTCAACTTAATGGGGTAGAAAACTTTGTGTGAAAAGCACAAATTATTTGCTACAATCAATTTCTCCTTTTCCCACAGAACTTTCCATGATTGTATTTCTTCAGGGCATCAGAAAAGGTCATTATGGGGTAAAAGGTTTTTGATGCACACAACCAGAATTGTTTCAGAGTTCAACATTACACTTACCATTCTGAAAGAATATTTTCATTGGTCAATTGGTATTTTGATTAACCCTTGTCATGCTGTATTATTACCTTACTGAATTGCTGTCAAATCAAAGGACTGAGAGCACTGATAGAACGTGTTGTTCAAAAATCAATATTTCTTTTAGAAATCAACCTCATAAACAACTTAGGAAGGAAAAGTATGATCAGGAGGTGTAGACTAAGATCAGCCTGCACATAAGTGCAGTCTGATCTTAGTCTACACCTCCTGCCAAAACCGGAATATTCCGGGTTCAGCATGGCAAGGGTTAAAATCAATCCAACGATTTCTAGCAGTTTATATCAGATACATGTGTAAAGTAAAGGGTTTAAATATAAGCAAGGCTTTCATATAAATAATGATTAGCTGACATTTCAAAGAGATATTTTCTGGATAACTAGACAAAATGGGGATTTAATGAGGAAAAGATGAAAAAGTAGAAAATCGCTGTGTCAGCAATTTATCCTAACTTCTTACCTAATATGGCATTAATCCTTTTACAGACATTGGAAGTTTTGATTGGCTCAGCCTCATAGAAGTTACAGATAATTTGAAGAGGCTTTGAATTTAACAAATTCCCACATGATAAGATTTAACCCATTACCAGACAGCAAAATTTTAGACTGGCCAAATTTGAAAGAAGTTGCAAACAACAATTTAAGTTTATGAAATTTTGTATTTTTTCAACTTTCTGTGTAGAAAACATTGTGGAAAATGAAATTCTGTATTTCTTCAACTTTCTGGGTAGAAAACACTGTGAAAAATGAAGAAATTGCTTGTCTTCATTTTCCACAATGTTTACTAAAGCTTTTTTCTTTGGAGGCGTCTAAAAGCATCACTTAGTGGGAATGGGTTAAGACCAGTGCAAATTCAAAGAGGCAGACAACAATTTTAAGTTGATGAAATCTTCAAAATCTTTGCCTTTTTAGGATACAAAATAATGCGGATAATGAAGAAATGGCTTGTACCAATTCTCCACAAATTTTTCAAAAGCTTTCATATTGAGGTTGTTTAAACGTGTTGTTGTGTGGGAATGGGTTTAAACTCTGACCTCCCTTTAAGATTTAAAACTAAGTAGGAGAAGCAATATCCTTGTTTCCAAAAATGTTTTCCCGTTTAACCTTTGGGTTGTAGAAACTGAACTTTCAGGGAAAAATATAAATCATAATGACTGTCTTTTGACCGTATCACAACAAAACACGCTTTTGAACCCCCCCTCTTTCCCCCCCCCCCCAAAAAAAAGAAAAAAGCTTTTGAAAACATTGTGGAAAATGAAGAACTTGCTTGTTACAAGCAAATTCTTCATTATTTACAATGTTTTCTAACCCAAAATTGAAAAGATTTCTATAATTTCATAAACTTGAAATTGTTGTTTGCAACTTCTTTTTAATTTGGACCAGTCTAAATTTTGTTGTCTGGTAATGGGTTAATATTATCTAACTCTGATGTTATTGAATGTTTATTGTTTGAGTAACCTATTGGACTTAAATAGGGAGAGAATGAAAATCATGGGTATGTGGCAGAATGGTTTTTTTCTTAGAAAAATTCAAAAGATTTCTGTCAACATTGAACTTTACATTTACAAACCCATTACATGACGGCAAAATATTTGACTGGTCCAAATTCAAAGGAGTTGCAGATGACAATTTAAAGATTATGAAACTTCAGATTTTTCACCTTTCTGGGGAGAAAACAAAGTGGGGGCAGAAAGGGGTAAATTTTTGTACTTCTTAAAAAATCTTTTTCTAATAAACCCTAAATGCAAGAGCTTAAATGCAAGAGCTTAAATATTTTATGTGCATGACTGGTAGGACAAGTATACTAAAGTTTGTGAAATTTATGTACCTGAAGTCATGTATCGGGCTACGCCCAGGGTTCAAAGTTCATCATGTTAAGAAATTCATATTTTTAGGTCACCACCGAATGGTCATGGTGACCTATTGCAATCATCGTTTGTCTGTCGTCCGTTAACTTTTAAACATTTTTTATCGTTTTCTAAGTAAGAACCACTGGGCAGCTTGGCTTAGAGTTTTTATATTTTGTCCGTAGCAACCATCATCAAGAAGACTTCTAGTAAGATTTTTTAAATTATGGTACAGGGCTCAAAAGTATGCCATCATTTGAAACTAACTCTGAAGATGATGGAGCTTTGATATTTCGTATGTAGTATCATCACATGGATATTTCTCTTGTTTACACAATAAAGTCCACATTTTCAGCTACACTAACCAAAGGCCAGCGGGGCTATTGTCATGGTCCTGTGTCCGTCATGCATCTGTGCATGCATAAACTTTTCTTTAAACAACTATATATTGAAAAATACTGAGCCAATTTTTAACCAAACTTAACAGGGGTGTTCCTTGCACAATCCTCTTCCAAACTGCTAAAAATAATTTTGTTCCATGAACTCTGGTTGCTATGGAAACAAAATTAATTACTAACAGAAATTTTGACTGCAAAATTCTTTAAAACTACTAGGTAGATTCTAATCAAATTTCACATGAATGTTCCTTTGGTGGACCTTTTTCTAATTCTTTCAAACAAAATCACTTGTCTTGATGCTCTTTTACTCAGGTGACCGTTAAGGCCCACTGGGCCTCTTGTTTTTTATGGAACTATTTTGTGCTGAAGCATACAACATAGCTGCGTGCTCAAAATATTGTTCATGGAGGTATGAATAATTTTTCTTGAGCAGTCAGAACGCTCGTTTTTGATAGATCAAGACTAAAAATTCAATTATTATACAATGAAAAATAAAATTCGATAAAATTGTGTTCAAGGTTTTTGGAATGTTTTGGAATTTGTTTTTCATCAACTTTTTACCAGTAGATTTAGGCTTTTTTAGTGGTTCGAATAAAAAGATTTGAAGATGACAATTTAAACTAAAACCATTGAAAGAATATGAAAAAGGATACTTAACTTTATTTTCATGAAATTCTGTAAGGCTTTATTTTCTCTTATCAATAATAAATTATTGTAAATGCTTTCATATGATACAAATACTGGGCAAGGTGAAAAGAACTTACTGCGGACATTCAAGGGTGATTGATTGATTGAATTTGGTTTAATGCCACTTTTAACAGTATTTCAGTCATATCGTGGCGGCTGGAGAACTAACAATGGATTCCAGGTATTTCTCACACCAGTACTACCACTACATCCCTTCCTAGCCTCAAGCTGCTATCCCACTTAGGTTAACGATTATCCACCCATTTGTGAGAGACAAATGTCGGAAAGGATATGTGCCGTCGCCGGGGATTGAACCCATGACATCCAATGATTGAAGATTAGGTGTCTGACGCGCTAACCACTGAGCTATGACGGCGGCTCATTCAAAGGTGAAGAGTAGAGGGCAAACACCGTCCTAAAATTGTTATTTGTAAATATCTAATTTTGCTTTGGACACTCATTGGAAACGTATGATGAGATAATTCCAATGAGTAAGCACAACACAGGGTTTGTGTAATCATTGTTCAGATAATCCATTTTCAAATGACAAAATGTTGGACTAGTCCCAATTTAAAGAAGTTGCAGACGACAATTTTGAGTTGATGAAATTTTAAAAATTCTTCATCTTTTTGGGTAAGAATCATTGGTGCCTAAAGAAAAACGCTTTGGAAAACATTGTGGAAAATGAAGAAATTACTTGTTACAAAATTTTAGACTGGTCCAAATTTAAAGGAGTTGCAGAGGAAAATTTAAAGGTGATGAAATTTTAGATTTTTTCAACTTTCTGGGTAGAAATTATTGTGTTAATTGAAGAAATTGCTTGTTACAAGCAATTTCTTCATTTTACTTAATGTTTTCTCAATTGCTTTTCTTATAGGGGCATCCAAAAGTGTCACTGTGTGGGAATGGGTCAAGATTGACAATTGCAAAACAACTTTCTAATAACAAATAGACCACCAACAATTTCACTCCTGCATAAAGTGAAGACTCTGGTAGCCTAGATATATTCACGTAGAAAATAGAATTTAGAGGACAGCATTTTTTACACTCTAAATGAATGGTTTGACTGGTCAAGTAATGTCTTGACTGGCAGTGTTGATCAGTCATTTTTTAGACTGTCACATGACTACAGTATCTAAAGACCCCCCCCCCCCAAAAAAAAACCCAAAAAAACCTACAACAACAACAACCACAAAAAAAACAGCCAATGTGCAGAAAAGAGTTAACCCATTCCCAATCAATGACGCTTTTAAACGCCCCAAGAAAAAAAGCTTTTGAAAAAATTGTGATAAATGAAGAAATCCACAATGTTTTCTATCCAGAAAGTAAAAAAATCTAAAATTTCATGAACTTCAAATAGTCATCTGCAACTTCTTCCATTAAGGGCCAGTCTAAAATTTTGCCGTCTGGGTTAATCAGAATCCTGTCGACATCTGAAGTAGAAAGTAATCTCATTTTTATAAGTTTTTTGTGTATTTGTTTAATTACAGATTCCAGTAAGAGTCTTGAGGACATTCATGATGCCTCTGTTGTCAAGGCAACCGAGAATGGTACGGTAACCACGGTAACAGATGACAAGGAAGAGGGGGATTCTGCCACTGTGATAACAACTAAGGCAGAAATAACACCTGCCCACACTGCTTCTATAGGTAACTCAATTATTATTGGTTTTCCTGTTCTTAGAAAATTATTTTTATGACTTATCCAATTACCAGATGGAAAAATTTTAGGCTGGTCCAAATTGAAAGGACAGAGGACAATTTAAAGTTTATGGAATTCTTTTTTTTTTTTTTTTAACTGTCTGGTTAAAAAGCATTGTGGAAATGAAGTAATTGCTTGTTGCAATCAATTTCTTCATTTTACACAATTTTTCCCTATTTTCTTGAGGGGCGTCAAAAAAACAATGTTTGAAATGAAGAAATTGCTTGAACCATGTAAATTTTTCACTTTCAACAATGCTTTCAAACCAGAAATTTGAAAAATAATTTTATAAACTTTGAATTGTTGTCTGCAACACCTTTGAATTTGGAGCAGTCCAAATTTTTTCCTTTTGGTGACAGGTTAAGAATTTTTGACAGATTCATTAATCTTTGTGATACGGAGCCAGGAATATTAATGCTTGATAAGAGGTACCGACAAAGATCAGTCTGGGCATATGTGGAGTCTGATCTTAGTTTACTACATCTATTAGTCCTTTCAGGGCAGGACCCCGGTGGCAGCTTATATTCTTCCCGTCTTGTCTCTCACCGATGGGTGGATAATCATAAACCTAAGTGGGATAGCAGCTGGAGGCTAGGAAAGGATATAATGATAGTACTGGTGTGAGAAATACCAGGAATCCATTGTTAGATGCTTCAGCCACCTCAATATGACTGAAATACTGTTAAAAGCGGCGTTAAACCCCATTTAATCAATCAATCAATTCTGGGCAGGAATACTTGGAATAAACATTTGACTGAAAATTAGTTGCCACTAAGAGCTTTCAGCACTTTGATTTTAGCCTATTCCCAGATGAATGAATTTTAGACTAGTCCAAATTGAATGAAATTGCAGAGTTCATGAAGTCTTTAAGATATTGTCTTTAGGGATTACAAATATTGTGGATGATGAGGAAATTGCTTGTAACCCATTCCCACACAATGATGCTTTTTGACGCCCCTCAGCAAAACAATAGCTAACATGCAATTTCTTCATTTTACCCAATGTTTTCTACCCCAAAAATTGAAATAATCTAAAATTTCATAACTTTAGTTTGTCATCTGCAACTCTATTTGAATTTGAACCAGTGTAAAGTTTTGCTGTTTGGTAATGCGTTTAAAAGCCATTTCTTCATTTATCACAATGGTTTTGAAAGCCTTTTACTTGGAGGGTGTTCAAAAGCATGTAAAACAATTTGGGAAACAGTGTGGAAAACAAAGATATTGATTGTAACAGGTAATTTCTTCATTTTCCACAATGATTTCTATACACAAAACTGAAAGATTCTAAAATTTCATAAACTTTAAATTGTTGTCTGCAATAACTTGGACCAGTCTAAAACTTTTGCCTTGTGTGAATGGGTCAAATGTTTTATTGTATGTACATTACAGATTTACCCACATTTTCTGTGTCATCTTCTGATCAACCTGCTGCATCATCTATACCTATCAGTAAGTTAAACATTTATACTCTTTTATACGGAAGTTTGATCCCCGACAGCGACACATATCCATTCAGTCATTTGTCTCTCACCCAAAACACAAGAAAACACAATTATGTTTTTTTGCCCCTGAGAAAAACATTGTGAGAAAAGGAGATATTGGTATGGACAAAGTAGCAATTTCGCCTTTTCATGCAATATTTACCAATGTACTTGGTGGTTATCGTCCAAATTCAGCTACTTTCAATCACTAATCTAGTTAGTCAGACTAGTCTAGAATATTTTCACCTGGTAATGGGTTAACCCATTCCCACTCAAGAATAAAGCTTTGGAAAACATTATCGAAAATTAACCCTTTCCTGTTTCTTGAAATTTTAGACTGGTCCAAATTGAAAGAGGTTGCAGACGTCAATGAAAACTGGATGCAATTTGAAATGAAACCATTCTATGTGGTAGAAAATATTGTGGGAAAAGGAGAAATTGCTTGTAACAATGTTTTCTAGAGTATAAAATCTCAGCAACGTAAAATCCAGGGTTTAAACAGGAAAGGGTTAAGAAATTGCTTGTGTCAAGCAATTTCTTCATTATCCATAATGATTTATAACAAAAAGGACGAAAAAAATTAAATTTCCATCAAGTTAAAATCGTCGACTGCAGCTTCTTTCAAATTGAACCAGTCTAAAATTGCGTTGTGTGGGAATGGGTTAAACATGATTCTGATTCACATCATTTACACAGTCTTGGCTTTAATAAATTTGAATTGAAAATTAAGTTAAAGGAAGGTATCGATGTTTTTTCATGTCACAGATTTTAATCATTTTTATTTCCTCTCATAAACTATTTGAAAACAATATGCCGAAAAGTTGTTTTGCAAAAATATGAGGTTGCTTATCAGAAAAAAGCAGGGTATTTCCCTAATAGCCTACGTAGGCTATTAATCTATTTTTAGATTAATCCGAGACAGTTACGAAGAATATAGGGCATTCAAGTGGCGCGAATAACCGTTAGAACCTTGCATCTAGTTCAAATTACATAAACCAACGTCATTGTTACGTCATCAGGAGTAATGTTCGCTAGCTGGTCTGTAAAGATCAGTCCTTTCATGTGACATGATTTAGGATGTTGGCTGTTTCGCTAGTAAATTTGTTACCTTCATTTGACTGGGTCATATGCAAATGAGGTCATCCGATGTCGACAGCCGAATTCCGTGATATCTAAAAATAACCTGGAATTCCGCTGAACCTTTCCGATATAACCGGAAAAGGGCACTTTGGGTCTTTTAGATAACCACCAAGACAATACCTGACCTAACTTAAAGTACTAAATGTTCGTTTGAGTCTATTTTTCGGCACTTGGTATTTTTTCTTATCTAGGTTTCAGAAACATCGATACCTCCCTTTAAGGGAAAATGGGATATTGTTTGTTAGTATACTTTAAAGTCTTAGTGCTTGCAGACCACAATTTCAAACTTATATAATTTGAAAAAATAATTAGGTTAAAAAACAATCTGAGAAAAGAAACACTTTCTTGAATAAGATATCTGAAGGTCAAAAATAAGTTAGATAATATGGGAACTGACCAATCGTTGTGGCCCTGGCCATTTCCTCTGACAAGAAGTTCCGCTTAGATTATTCAGCGATGTTATTTTGCAAAATATATATCCAGTAGCTTGTCACAAAAAATGAAATGGTTGGTTTGTGACCTAAACATGGTAACCACAGCTTATTCAAGACCCTTAAGTTGCAAACTCAACAAAAACGTTTTTAAATAATTGCCAGCAAATTTAGGAGATCAAGCTCATTTCTGGGCTAAATGAATTATTTCATTGGTCAATTGATTCTTTGATTCACAGCCGGGATTTGTCAATATGTAAATACCTCCAACTTTATTACTTTTCAGCATCTCAAGCCCGGCCTATCATCATCTCTTCATTAGCTTCAAAAGTCATTCCAGATTCAACCACACCCTCAGAGGCGGAGTCAAGTTCAAATGACCAATCAGAGAGCATCTCTGAGCCAGTAAGACCGCCTCATGCTGTAAAGACAAGTTTTGCTAGCTCAGTCACTGTAATGGAAAGTAAACCACGGTACCCAGTGGGGTATGAAGATAGTAAGTTATCACTAAATTTGTTATGTGACTGTTATTAACCTTTTCCTGCCCAAATTCAAAGGATTTGCAGACGACAATATGAAATCAATTTTATTAGAAAAAAACTCTTTCAATAAGGTAGAAAATATTGTTGAAAATGAAGAAATTGCTTGTTATAAGCAATTTCTTCTTTTTCAACAATGTTTTCTCAAGTGTAAGATCACAGGGATGTAAAAACCAGGTATTAAATTAGAAAGGGTTAAAAGTAAATTGAGGCACCCAGCAGGGTATGAAGATTGTAAGTTTACATTGAATTTGTGATGTGACTGTAATAAAAATTAAACTGAGGCGCCCTGAGGGATATAAGGATAGCAAGTATACATGGAGTTTGTTATGTTATAGTAATTAATAGTAAAACGGGGCACCCAGAAGGGTTTGATGTTAGTAAGTATATCAACTGCAAATAAGTCTGTCTTGTCCTTTAATATACTTGCTTTTAACCCTTTCCTGTTTTATGAAATTTTAGACTGGTCCAATTTGAAAGTGGTTGCAGATGACAATGAAAAATGCATGCAATTTTGAAATCTGACCATCCTATGTGGTAGAAAATATTGTGGGAAAGGGAGAAATTGCTTGCTACAAGCAATTTCTCCTTTTTCCACAATGTTTTCTCAAATATCAGTGACATAAAATCCCGGGTTTGTCCAGGAAAGGGTTAAATGAAAGTTTTTAATGATAACAAAGTTACATGCTATGATGTTTCTTTGCTAGTTTACGACGAAATTTTCAATTGATGTATTTCTTCCTTTGTCAAACCTGTGATTATGCGATTCCTTAATATATTCTATGCTTCATCAAGAAAAAAAGCTTTGAAAAACATTGTAGAAAATGAAGAAATTGCTTGTAATAATATCTTCTATCCCAGAAGACAAAGAATTTTAAAGATACCTTCATCTAAAAATTGTTGCCTGCAACTTCCCTGAATTTGGACTAGTCTACAATTTTGTCATCTCATAAACGGTTAAGAGAATTGAATTATTTGAACCAATTGCCATGCAAGCCCTCCTTTCAATGCCTCTTAAGAGAAAAGCTTTAGAAAACATTGTAGAAAATGAAGAAATTGCTTGATACAAGCAATTTCTTAAGTATCCACAATGTTTTCTATCCAAAGAGATGAAAACATTTCAAAGTCCATCAACTTGAAATCATCGTCGGCAGCTTCTTTCAATTTTGACCAGTCTATAATTTGGTTGTGTGGAAATGGGTTAACAATTAATTTTCTGTAGGTGACGAGGAGGAAGAAGAAAGTGATGAAGAAGAGGAGTCTGATTCAGAAATAAACGCTGCAAGCGTGAGCTGTCGTAATGGGACCCCGAGGTTTTATGAAACTATAGCCAAAGAACCAGACTTGAGCTTACAACCTAAGAAAAGTGCTTTAAAGAAGCCCTTGGGGTCCAATTCAGACTCACAAACTGTGAAAATTAGTGATAATTCACAAGTAGACTCTTCGGAGACAATGGGGGGTGCAGGGGATAATACGCCTGTCGCGGTTGTTAAACCTGTGATGCCATCTCCAAAAGCTACGCCCGTCAACCATGGACCACCACGGCCAAAACCAAGGGTAACACTACTCAGGTATGGAAACTTTTCTGTAGAAAATCTTGCACATACAACCTGATAGAAAGATGGTCTAGGAAAATGCCTATATACACATCCAAGTAAACCAACAAGTAATAAAACAATTCTTGTACCTATTCTAACACAAACTCTCTTTTTGACACCCCTCAAGAAAAAGCTTGTGAAAACATTTTGGTCTTACCAGTCCTGATTTCTTTAATGTGGTAGTGTGTTAACCCTTGTCATGCTGTATAAATTACCTTTCCAAATTGCTGTAAATTCAAAGGGCTGAAAGTGCTGACGGAACCTGTTGTTCAAAATTCAATATTTCTTTTAGAAATCGATTTCATTAACAACTCTTGCAGGAAAAGTACAAGCAGGAGATGTAGACTAAGATCAGACTGCCCGTATGTGCAGGCTGATCTTGGTCTACACCTCCTGCCAATCCCGGAATATTCCGGGTTCAGCACGACAAGGGTTAAGATACAATTAACAAGTTATTCAATTCCAACTTCTTGATTGCTAAAACTAATTATTAATACGCTGAAAAGGTATTTAAGATTGATATCTCAGTTAACCCATTCCCACACAGTGACATTTTTGGTTGCTCCTGAAGAAAAACATTTGGGAAAACATTGTGTAAAATGAAAAAATTGCTTGTAACAAGCAATTTCTTCATTTTCCACAATGTTTTCTACCTAGTAAGTTGAAAAAATTTAAAATTCCATCAATTTGAAATTGTTGTCTGCAACTCCTTTCATTTGGACAAGAGCCGCCGTCATAGGGCAGTTGGTAGCGCATAAGACTCCCATTCTTCAATCATGGGATGTCATGGGTTCAATCCTCGGCAGCGGCACATATCCTTTCTTACATTTGTCTCTCACCAATGGATGGATAATTGTAAACCAAATTGGGATATCAGCTGTAGGCTAGGAAAGGATGTAATGGTAGTACTGGTGTGGGAAAAACAGGAATCTATTGTTAGATGCTCCAGCCGCCGTGATATGACTGAAATACTGTTAAAAGATGCGTTAAACCCCATTCAATCAATTCAATTTGGACAAGTCCGAAATTTTGCCATCTTTAGGCAGATTTCAAAAATGTTTCTCCTATTTACACTCTCAGAGGGTTTGAAATACCTAATTTTGAAGATATTCTTTCAAAAGAATATTATTCTGTTTCATAATATGAAATTAGAGTAATATTTTGTAAAATATAGGGAGAGAGCATTTTTGAAAAGAAATTTGGTGTGCAAATTGATCTTTTCTCTCATAGTTATTATTAGGAAGTAATATTACAAATATTGTTGTACACATTCGTAGAGTCCCTTTGTAGCCCATTCCCCTACAATCCCACTTTTTTTTGGTCCCTGAAAAGAAAAAAGCTATGGAAATTACACACAATTTCTTCATTTTTGGCAAAATTTTCTTCCCAAATAGACAAACAAATTTAGAATTTCATGATCTATAAATAGATGTCTGTAAATTCTTTGAATTTGCACCAATCGAAAATTTTATCGTCTGGTGATTGGTTGAATGATGTTGTAAAAGTATTTAAGAAATAAAGAGAATATTTTTTGTTTTCATGGAGGTATGAACCAAAAAACCTTATCACACTGTATGAATACGCGAAGCGGATTCATACATTGTGTGATTAGGTTTTTAGGTTCATACCTCCATGAAAACAAACAATATTCTCTTCATTTCTTATAATTAAATATCATCAAGCGAAAAAAGCAAAAACTTTACATATTGATACCTTTTTATATGGGACTATTTGGTGTGGAATCATACGAAATCGCTGCGTGCTCAAAATTTTGTTCATGGAGTTATGAATGTTTTTTTTCGACCAATCAGAACGCTCGTTTTTGTTAGATGAAACTTACAATTAAACTATATGATATTGATTTTAAAAAATCAGTTTAAAAGCACAAGCTTTTTATTGGGGGGGGGGGGCAGAGGAATCTTGGAGAGCATTTTCTTTGTGACCAGCTGATCTTAAAGTTTGTAGCTCGCCAATGGTCGCTTACTTCCTTTCGATTCTTGACTTGCTCAAGACCAACTTGTCTCAAAGAAAATTGTGTGACAAAAGCCTTTATTTTGTCTTCAGCATTTTAAGAATAAAAGCAGACTTGAAAATTAACCCATTACTGCACAAAGACACTTTCTGGTACCCTGAAGAAATACGATCATGGAAAACTTTGTGGGAAAAGGAAAAAATTGCTTGTAACAAGCAATTTCTCCTTTTCTCACAATGTTTTCTACCCTATTTTGCACTTATTTTCAAATTTTAGCCCAATTTGAAATGTCATCTACAGCTTCTTTCAATTTGGACCAGTCTGAAACTTTGTCATCTGGTAATTGGTTTACCCAATTCCCTCCTTTTAACACTCCTCAAGAAACAAAGCTTTGGGAAACATTTTGGAAATTTTTTCATCATCCACAATGTTTTCTTCCCAAAAAGAAGGAAAAAAATGAAATTCAATCAACTTGAAATTGTCCTCTGCAGCTTCTTTCAATTTGGACCAGTCTAAAATTTTGGTTTGTGGGAATGGGTTAAGATTTCAGTTAAATCTCTATTCATAAAATTTGTTTAACAGGGGTGTTGCAGCGAGTGATCCGGATAGTCTACCGGCGCCCCCTGCCTACCATTCCCCGTCGGTGCCAGAACACCCGCCCCCACCTTACCATCCTCCTACACATAATGTGAACAGTGAGGACTCGTCTTCTGACGATGACGGAGAAATTCAATATAGGGACGATGTAGATACAAGTAAGTGGAACATGAAAAGGTTTCCTTTTAGAATATCATATCCTGTTTTGATTGGGTACACTTTTCAGGATTCCTTTAAAAAAATACTGTTCAAAATGCATGGCTTTTATGGATTGGGGCTATATATCATATGTGGCATAATGGTGAAAACTGAAAATCTTCTCAGAAACCAGTACATTCATTTCAACCAAATTTCACAGGAATGGTTCTTTGGTGACTTTTTATCATAGTCCTAAAGAATTCAGATTGGATGAAAAATACGAAGTTTGTGCATGGGAATATTTTCCATATGTGGAATATACTGAAAACTTTGAAAGTTGTTTTCACAGAAAGAAGTAGATAGATTAAAACCAAATTTTATAGGAATGATATTTTGTAGCAATTCATTAGATTCTTTCATAGAAATCAGTTAGGTTAAAAGACATGGCTTTCATGGATGGGGCTAATGCCCATATATAGTATGTAGTTAAAATTTGAAAATTATGTTCTCTGAAACAGGAGGAAAGATTTTAACCAAAATTCACAAGAATGATCTTTTTGTGATCCTTTAACCAAGTTTTTTAAAAGAAATTTAAATAGTTTTGATAATAATGCTTTTGAAGATTGGCCAAACATCAGGTAGAAATCTCATAATGATGCAAGGGAAATAATTGATACTGCTTAACTGAGAAAATATGTACAAGGCAGTTGCCTCCCTTAACCCATTCCAACTCAAGCCCTCCTTTTTACGCCCCACAAGAAAAAAGCTTTGGAAAACAATGTGGACAATGAAGAAACTGCTTGTAACAAGCAATTTCTTCATTATCCACAATGTTTTCTATCTCAAAAGACGAAAAAAATTAAAATTCCATCAACTTGAAATTGTTGTCTGCAGCTTCTTTCAATTTGGACCAGTCTAAAATTTTCTTGTGTTGGAATGGGTTGAAATAACTTTGTCTGTTGTAACTTTGCTGTTTTTTGGGGAAATTTGGTTTTATTGCTTCAGCCAGGTTGTCTGCATCAGCTTGGTTTTCCGAAACTTTGACATTTTTAATATTTCTGGTTTTACTGTACACATTCACTTGAAACTTAGAAGATATGTTCAGTTCACTGTCAAAAGAGGTATCTATGCCACCAAAGGGATGACTCTAAATGCTCTTTTGAACAAACTATGCCCCTTTTTGCCCACTATTAACCCATTCCAACTCAATCCCTCCTTTTTACGCCCCTTAAGAAAAAAGCTTTGGAAAACATTGTGGAAAATGAAGAAATTGCTTGTATCAAGCAATTTCTTCATTATCCACAATGTTTTCTATCCAAAAAGACGAAAAAATTTAAAATTCCATCAATTTGAAATTGTCGTCTGCAGCTTCTTTCAATTTGGACCAGTCTAAAATTTCGCTGTGTTGGAATGGGTTAAGCACTTGAACAGCCGAGCATTGGCATCTGTTGAATGAGTTTCCTCCGATATTAGAATAAATTAATTTACCTTCATGATAAGTACATTCAGGCTGGTGGAGCGAATCAGGATTTGAGTTATTTCAAAGCTCATACTTTTGTCGCAATGTAAAAAAGCTGGGAATGAATCTGGTTTATGAGACCCATTGAGATTAACCCATTCCCACACAGTGACGCCTTTGGACGCCGCTCAAGAAAAATGATTGGGAAAACATCATGTAAAATGCAAAAATTGCTTGTAACAAGCAATTTCTGCATTTTACATGATGTTTTCTATATATAGAGTAAAAAAAATCTAAAATTTTATCAACTTCAAATTGCCATCTGCAACTATTTTTGATTTTGACCAGTCTAAAATTTCGTCTGGTAATGGGTTAAACAGGTAATAAGAATAAATCTCGCAAGGCCTACCCCTGTCATATCTGCCATTTCATCTGGCAGAACAAATGGGAATCTGGCACATTATAAGAGTTGACGAAATAGTAAGTGCTAAATTACCACAACTTTAAAACACCTATCAATAAATGTAATATTTCACTAATCATCGAGCAGAGTATTGTCACTTTCCATTCATACAAATAACTTCTTCTTTAATTTCAGATTCACTGGCAGCAAAGGTAGCTCGCCAAGATAGTTTAGCACGATTTTTAAGTAATCGACCATCACGGCAGGAACTAGTCGACAAAAATATTATACCCAACAAAAGTGAAGACCAGATTCATCATGACAGACAAGAAATCGGGTCAAAATTGATACGGTAAGCAGGTGGAATTTAACTCATGTTATTTGTTATTCGAAAAGTTTTAAGAATTTGAATGAAGTACTAAATAGGTCATACGTCCTACTGGTCTTAACCCATTCCAACATAATCCCTCCTTTTTACACCCCTCAAAAAGGCTTTGGAAAATATTGTGGAAAAGGAAGAAATTGCTTGTATCAAGCAATTTCTTTATTATTCACAATGTTTTCTACCCAAAAAGACGAAAAAATGTAAATTCCATCAACTTAAAATTGTTGTCTGCAGCTTCTTTCAATTTGACCTAAAGTCTATAGTTTTGTTGTGTGGGAATTGGTTAATAAATCTTCTGAGTAGTTTAAATTGAAAACTATGATTGCCCTAGATATAGTTCTTATTCACTCCGAGTGTTTATGGTGAAAATTTTACTCAAACTGGGTTTATGTCCCTGTGTTTTCATATATGAGAAGACAGATAGATTTTCTGTTATCACATAGAGATTGGCTTGAAAATTTGAATATATGTTCACCATCAAATGGGCCATTTCTACAAACAACGTCTTATTTATAGCCCTTTTTCCAAATTAGAGGTTCGATCCCTGGCAGCGGCACATATCCTTATTGACATTTGTCTCTCACAAATAGGTTGATAATCGTGAACCTAAGTGGGATAGCAGCTGGAGGTTAGAAAAGGATGTAATGGTAGTACTGGTGTGAGAAATACCAGGAATCCATTGTTAAACCCCATTCAATCAATTTCCAAATTAGAATTTTTCACCATCAAGCATCTACAGCATTGCTGAAATTGAGCTGAGTTTATGGTAGAGAGAAATTACACAGAGGATACTGAATGGCTGGTCAAGAAATAACAAATTTATTAACCCTTTCCAGTTTTTCAAAATTTTAGATTTGTTAAATTTCAAAGAAGTTGCAGACTACAATTAAAAGTTAGTACAATTTGAAAAGTAAACAACCTCCAGGAAAGAAAATATTGTGGGATAAGAAGAAATTTCTTGTTACAATATTCTTCTTTTCCCACAATATTTTCTCAGGTATAAAAACTCAGGGATTAACTAGGAAAAGGTTTAACAAACTATAAATAAATAACAACAAGGCTTTGGTGAGTTTTATATGGGTTTTAGATGATGAATTAACAAATTAGGTATTTGATGACAATTCGTAAAAATTTTTAGAATGAATTCTCAAACTCCTAATATTCATCAATTTATGATATCTATGAAAGCTGTAATTTACATGACATCATAACATGTGTTGGATCATTTTCTTAGTTATTACATCAGGGTTAATCCATTACCACAAGATGATGCTTTTTGATGCCCCTCAAGAAAAACAACTGGGAGAACATTGTGTAAAATGCAGTTGGTAGCACATCAGGCTCCTAATCTTCAATCATGGGATGTCATGGGTTTGATCCCCGGCAGCAGCACATATCCTTTCTGACATCTGTCTCTCACCAATGGATGGATAATAGTACATTTAAGTGGGATAGCAGCTGGAGGCTAGGAAAGGATGTAGTGGTAGTACTGGTGTGAGAAATACCAGGAATCCATTGTTAGGTGCTCCAGCCGCCGTGATATAACTGAAATATCGTTGAAAGTGGCGTTAAACCCCATTCAATCAATCGATCATTTTCCACTAAGTTTTCTGTATCGAGAAAGATGAAAAAACTTTAATTTCTTCATCATTAAATTGTCTTCTGCAACTTCTTTTGATTTTGACCAGTCTAAAATTTTGACATCTGGTAATGGGTAAATATCACCCATGTAATATAAAAAGATAATCAATGGATTCATTTCATTCTTATGCAGCATGATATACTATTAATTTAGATTTCATTGTGACACTCTTTTTCAGACGCCTGAGCCTTAGACCTTCGCAGGAAGAATTAGAACAAAGAAATATTTTACATAGTAAGTGTCTTGTTCCACATGTTAAACAGGCTGATCATGTTCTGTTGGCTAATAGTAGTTTGATCTGTGGTTGAGTAAAATTCCTTATTTGGAAAAGAAAGTATTGCATGAAAAGTTGAGATTGATTGAAAAAAGCAATTCCTCCCTTTTTAAAATGTTAAGAGAAGTTATTTTATTCTGGTAAATAATTTCATAACATGGTAACAATAAAACATGAATAATTAAAACCACAAATAATAAAACCATGTAGTGGACTTCAGTACCAGAGATACTTCAGTACAGCCCGCAAACAATTATTAAAAAATCTTCTCCTCCTAAACCATAAGGCCTAGAGCTTTGATATTTGGTACTTATCATCACGTATTGACCATCTACCAGAATACTTCAAAGAATTACTGTACTCTTAAAATAATCCCTATTCTGTGCGCTCCATGATTTTACAAAGGCAATCTTTGAAAATCTTCTCCTCCTAAACCTGTAGACCTTGAGCTTTGACATGAATCAACACCTATTGAACCTCTACCAAAATACTTCAAAGAATTACCGTATCTTAAAAATTAGCCCTTTTTTGCGCAATCCCTGATTTTACAGAAATAAAGAGGAAATCTTTGAAAATCTTCTTCACTCAAACGATAAGGCCTAGAGCTTTGATATTTGGTATGTATCATCAGCTATTGACACTCAACCAAAATACCTCAAAGAATTACTGTTTTCTAAAAAGTAGCCCTTTTCTGTGCAATCCCTGATTTTACAAAGAAATAAAGAAGTAAATCTTTGAAAATCTCCTTCTTCCAAACAATAAGGCCTAGATCTTTGATAATTTGTACATATCATCAGCTATTGACCCTCTACCAAAATACCTCAAAGAATTACCATATTCAGGAAATTAGCGCAATATGGTGGGATCATTAATAAACATAGGATTAAAAGAGAATATCTTTAAACATCTTCCAAAATTAGTAAACAGAGGGCTTTGTATATATCATAAAGCCATGAACCATCATACTCAGGGGAGTGATTTGGACCATCATGGTCCTCTTGTCTTTGATGAAGGCAATTTTAATTTTTCATGAACAGACAATAGTTATAAATGTTTCTATCTACAGATCGTAGTGAGGACGCAGCTAGTAAAGAAAAGGAAGAAAAGAAAAAATTATTGATAAGAAAAGTAAGAACCTTTCTATCATTTAAACCATTCAGTTATTTAAGTTTAACCCATTCCAACAACAGTTAATGTAAGACTGGTCCAAATTCAAAGAAGTTACAAGCAACAATTTCAAGTTGAAAGAATTTTGATTATTATTGGTTTTTGGACAAAAAGAACAAGGTTGAAAATGAAGAAATTGTTGGTAACAAGACTTAAAAAGGCGGTATTGTCTGTGAGGTGTTAAACAGTTTACAAATAATGCTGATTTAGCACAAAACTTATGAAGATTTTGTATAGGTAGTTTTTGACCCATTCCCACAACAAATCCACTTTTTTGTGCCCCTCAAGGAAATGCTTGGGAAAACATTGTGGACAATGAAGAAATTTGCTTGTAAAAAGCAATTTCTTCATTGTCCACAATATTTGTTTCTACCCTAAAAGACAAAAAGTTTACAATACCAATAATTTAGAGCTGTTGTCTGCATCTACTTTCAATTTGGACCAGTCTAAAATAATTGTTCGCTGGTAATGGGTTAATACTATGGTCTGTCTATATTTTTATTCCCCGCTGTGTCCGCGAACAGGATATAGTAATCAGGTCTCCGTCATTCTGTCACTAAGCTTGTCTGGAGCATATCTCCAACAGTATAAATGTTATCAACTTGAAACTTCAGAGGTAGGTAGATCTCAGTGAGGAGAAGTGCTGTGCTTAAGAATCATAACTCTTGCTTGCATAATTTGTAAGAGTCATTGCCCTTTATTCTTTTAAAGACTAAGATTTTGTCCGGAGTGTATCTCTGAAAGTATAATAGCTATTAACTTGAAACTTCTTAGGTGGACAGATCTCGTTAAGGAGGAAAGCAGTGCACAAGATCCTTAAGTCTTGCTTTCATAATTTTGGAGTTATTGCACCTTGTTGTTTTTAAGACTTAGAGTTTGTCCGGAGCATATCTCTGAAACTATGATAGGCATTATCGAACTCATTGAGAAGAAATGCGGTGCACAAGAAGCCTAAATCTAAACTTGCTTCAGTTTACTATCGAGCTTTTGAGGCGGGGAATGGCCATGCCTGACATGGCTCTTGTTGTTTTAGAAATTTAGAAATAAATGAAATATTGTTAATTACTTGTGTTTGCATAAAGTTAAGAGTTTTCTAAATTGCTTTTTGGGGCCAATCAACTATCATTGAAATTGACAATAGTATTAAATCAGTATATTGATCATTCTTCAGTTTCACCCATATGTTGTCAATAAAAACTGTTAATAAATTGTAATTGACTTATTGTCAATGATAATGATAATGTATTGTCCCACTTAACCCATTACCAGAGGGCATAATTTTAGACTGGTCCAAATTCAAAGAAGTTGTAGCAACAAATTTTACTTGATGAAATTTTCAGAAAATAAAGAAATTGGTAGTAACAAGCCATTTCTTCGGCATCCACAATGATTTTAGCTCACCTGAGCACGGAGTGCTCTGGGGGAGCTAATGTGATTGGCCATTGTCTGTCGTCCGTCTGTCCGTTCAAAATTACAAAAAAATCTTCTCCTCCTAAACTAACCATGGAATTTCAACAAAACTTCACAGAAATGATCCTTAGGTCATGCTCTTTAAAAATACTTCAAAGAATTGAAAACAATGAAGAACTCTGGTTGCAATGGCAATGGAGTGAAAAAACTTAAAAAATCTTCTCCTCCCAAGCGGTAAGGCCTAGAGCTTTTATATTTGGTACAAATTTACCCTCTACCAAAATACTTCAAAGAATTATCGTATTCTGAAAAATAGCCTTTTTCTTGGCGATCCCTGATTTTACATAGAATAAAAGAAGGAAAACTTTAAAAATCTTCTTCTCCCAAGCCATAAGGCCTAGAGCTTTGATATTTGGTACATATCATCAGCCATTGACCCTCTTCCAAATTACTTCAAAGAATTTCCATGTTCTGAAAATTAGCCCTTTTCTGTGTGATCCCTAATTTTAGTTAGGAATAAATAATGATGTTTTTAAAAACCTATTTCTCCTTAACCATTAGGCCTAGAGCTTTTATACTTGGTATGTATTGATGTCTATACTTCAAAGCATTACCATATACAGGAAATTAGTGCTATATGGTGGGATCATCAATATACCTAGGATTAAAAGAGAAATCCTAAAACATCTTCTCCAAAATAATTAGACAGAGGCCTTTGCCATTTTGTTTGTATCATAAACACATGAACCATCATACTCAGGGGAGCGATTTAGGACCATCATGGTCCTCTTGTTTGAAGCTTTTTAGCTCACCTGAGCACGTAGTGCTCAAGTGAGCTATTGTGATCCCCTTTTGTCCGGCGTCCGTCCGTCGTGCGTCGTGTGTCGTGCGTCGTCCGTCAACGATTTCTTTTAACAACATCTCCTCCCAAACCACTGGGCCAATTTGAACAAAATTTGGCAGAAATGTTCCTTAGGTGGTCCCCTTCAAAAATAGCTAAAAGAATTGAAATCCATTAAAAACTCTGGTTGCCATGGCAACAAAAGTGAAATTTTAAAAAAATCTTTAAAAATCTTCTCCTCAAGACCCAGAAGGCGTAGAGCCTTGATATTTTGCATGAAGCATCAGTATATTGACCTCTTTCAAAATTGCTAAAATCATGATCCTCGGGTCCCAGGGGCGGAGCCCCAGGGGGGTGGGGTTTACAAAGAAATAAAGAACGATTTTTTAAATGACATCTCCTCCCAAACCACTGGGCCAATTTGAACCAAATTTGGCAGAAATGTTCCTGAGGTGGTCCCCTTCAAAAATAGCTAAAAGAATTGAAATCCTTTAAAAACTCTGGTTGCATGGCAACAAAAGTAAAATTTTTAAAAAATCTTTAAAAATCTTCTCCTCCTGACCCAGAAGGCGTAGAGCCTTGATATTTTGCATGAAGCATCAGTATATTGACCTCTTTCAAAATTGC
Organism: Fragum fragum; assembly: GCA_946902895.1. Taxonomy (NCBI): domain Eukaryota; kingdom Metazoa; phylum Mollusca; class Bivalvia; order Cardiida; family Cardiidae; genus Fragum; species Fragum fragum. The sequence continues at coordinate 1,494,451 of OX336367.1, forward strand.
TAAAATCATGATCCTCGGGTCCCCAGGGGCGGAGCCCCAAAGGGGCGGGGTTTATATAGAAATAAAGAACGATTTTTTAAATGACATCTCCTCCCAAACCACTGGGCCAATTTGAAACAAATTCGGCAGAAATGTTCCTTAGGTGGTCCCCTTCAAAAATAGCTAAAAGAATTGAAATCTGTTTAAAACTCTGGTTGCCATGGCAACAAAAGTGAAATTTCAAAATAATCTTTAAGAATCTTCTCCTCCTGACCCAGAAGGCATAGAGCCTTGATATTTTGCATGAAGCATCAGTTTATTGATCTCTTAAAAAATAGCTAAAATTATGATCCTCGGGTTTCCAGGGTCGGACCCATGAGGGGGGGGGGGATAGGCATGAAGCATCAGTTCACAGACTTCTTTCTTATTTCTGAAATTATAACCCATGGAAAAGTTTTTTCCCTCTTTCAAATCAGCACTAAAGCCTTAGAATTTGTAATTTAGACTTTTGGATCCCCAGGTTCAAAGTCTTTATATGTTATTGTGGCCCACTTGTTTCATAATCCTAACCTTAACATGAAATTAGACTGTTGAAAGGAAAAGAGCCTTTATCTCAGGTGAGCGCCCCAGGGCGAGATTTGGTTAATACTATTTGATGCTGAAAATTTTTATGTTTAATTATATGTGTTTTTATTTCTAGTTAAGTTTTAGGCCTACTATTGAAGAATTGCGAGAAAAGAAGATTATAAAGTTTAATGAATATATAGAAGTAACAGACGCACATGATTACGACAGGAGGGCTGATAAACCCTGGACACGTCTTACACCTAAAGATAAGGTAAATGTTTTTGGATTGATAGGGTGAAATTATTATTTTTAACTCCTAATCTTTTACCAGACAGCATAATTCTAAATGTCTGAATTCAAAGAATTTACCAACAACGGTCTTTGGTTGATGAAACTTTAAGAATCACTATTCTTCAGGGGAAGTAAACATTGTGGATAATGAAGAAATTGCTTGTAACACGTAATTTCTTCATTTTCCATAATGATTTTCAAGGCATCTTTATTGAGGAGCATAAAGAATAGGGATTGTGTGAGAATTGACTATACAGAATTGCATTAAGTGAAAGGACTGATTAAAGTGAAAGGGCTAAAATCACTGGAAGAAGTTCTTGTCGGGTAATATTTAATTTTAGGATTTGCCATGAAACCCAAGTTCGGCTTAAAAATGACAAGCAAGTGGTGTAGTCTATGATAAGGCAGTACATATGGGAATTTAAAGATACAATAAAAAAATCCAACCCAAAACAAATATAAAATTACCACATTATTTTGTTGAAGATAAAGTGTTCCTCGAGCTTTAGAAATATGACTTATTGCAACATACATGTAATGTATTTTTTAGGCTGTTATTAGAAAAGAGTTGAATCAGTTCAAAAGTACAGAAATGGAAGTTCATGATGATAGTCGTCATTTAACAAGGTAAGGGATATTTGTCAAAATGATATGGCCTAGATATCAAACTGATACAGCAAGGATGTCATAATGATATAGGATAGATGACAAAATGATATAGCTTAGATGGTAAAGTGATATATGCCAAATAGTTATAGAAGAGAAGGTAAAATGATATACGCCAAAACAAGAAAACGTTAAATGATACAAGCCAAAATGATATAGCATAGATGGTAAAATGATATATGCCAAAATGATAAAGAGTAATTGTTAAAATGATATATGTCAAAATGATATAGAGTAGATGGTAAATGATATATGCCAAAACAATATAGTGTTTATCGTAAATGGTTTATGCCAAAATGATATAGAGTAGATGGTAAATTGAAATATACCAAAATGCTAGAGCATAGATGGTAAAATGAAATACGCCAAAATGATGTAGATGGCAAAATGATATATGTCAAAATGATTAAACCTAGATGGCAAAATGAATTAGCCTAGAAGGCAAAATGATACTAGTCAAAATGATACTACCTAACATAGATGTCAAAATGGTCTATCCTAGATTGCAAAATAAGTCCATGATAATAATTTTAGGGCATCAGAAAGTGTCATTTACTCTGTAATGAGCTAGTTAACTTTAGAGAAAGGGTACAATATGAGAAATACTGTTTTATGTATCCCCCTAGTTGACTTTTTACCAGACAATAGAAATTTAATTCTTTTTGACAATCCTAGACTGTCTTATATATTTGTGTTTTAAACATTAGTTTACATGGGTAAGTCACCTTAACTCATTCCCAGATTATAAAATATTTGACTTGTCCAGACTGAAAGGAGTTGCAGACAAATATTCAAAGTTAAATAGACTTTTTTCACTTTCTGAGTAGCAAACATTGTGGAAAATGAAGAAATCGCTTGTTGCAAGCAATTTCTTCTTTTCCCCCATTGTTTTTTTGAGGGGCATGACAAAGTGTCATTGTGTTGGATTGGGTAAATATAATACCAGATGACAAAACTTTAGACTTGGCCAAATTCAAAGAATTAAGAATTTGTAGAAGACAATGTTTTAATTGAAGAAATTTTGAGAAAAGAATTATCTGGATAGAAACAATAGTTATAACTAGCAATTTCTTTTATTTTTCCACAATGTTTACTGAAACTGTTTGTGGGGTGTATATGCGGAATTGTGTGGGAATAGATTAAATTCAAATCACACATGATTGTCAAATTTATACTATAAGGTCCTTCACCTCTTAGTAAAATTTTCATCTGTAATTATTGTTTATGATTAACAAACCGTTTCTGTTATATTTCAGGTTTCATCGGCCGTGAAACAGGTAGATGATTGAAGAAAATAGTGCAAATTTTTAAAGTATATTATGGAACATTGAACAAAAATGTCCATGTAAAACAAATGTAAATTAATATGACAGGAACTCCTAGAGCTACCAGAGCCCGAATACAGCAGCTTAACCCATCACCAGACGGCATAATTTTGGACTGGTCCAAATTTAAAGGAGTTGCATACGACAAAATTCTAGATTTTTTCAACTTTCTTGGTAGAAAGCATTGTGTAAAATGAAGAAATTGATTGTAACAAGCAATTTCTTTATTTTTACACAATACTTTCCCAGTTGTTTTTCTTGAGGGGCGTCCAAAAGGGTCATTGTGTTGGAATGGTTAATAGAAACACTCTTGTGCAGAAACTCTCCCGTTCACTGAGTACATATTGGGTAATAATTGTGATGGAAACTTATTTGACAGATTGCTGGCGATATCTGCTCACCTCTGACAAGGCAGTTTGACTGAGATATCAAACAAGTTTGCATAGTTTATGGCAGGGAACATAAAACAAAAAGCAAGTTGTTGCTTTGCAAACTAAACATCATAAATACATCTTGAGTAAACTTGGTTTATGTGACCACACCAACAAGAATGCTTGACATAAATGCTGGAAATCATTCTTCTCTTCGGGTCTAAATAAGTGATTTGATTGGCCAGTTGATTTTTTGGTGGAAAACAGCAATCCATCAGTTTGGCATTTGGATACTCCTCAAAATGTAGTTCAAAAGTAATGACATAAAATATACTAGTTGCAAGGGAGGTCACTCTTATCACAAGCAGCTGTCAAGCTTTGCAAAGGGACATTACTGTAATGGACTAGACAGTTGCACTTTAAGAAAGACATGGTATCTTACGAGATATGATTTGTAGAGTTTGACCCTTTCCTGGTTTGCAAAATTTTAGACCCATCCTAATTCAAAGGTTTTGCAGACGAAAATTTAAAGTTGATTTTATTTGAAAAATAACCATTCAGTAGGGTAGAAAATATTGTGGAAAAAGAAGAAATTGCTTGTTACAAGCAATTTCTTCTTTTTTCACAATGTTTTTCTCAATTATGAAATCACAGAGATGTAAAAACCAGGGATTAACCAGGAAAGGGTTAACTATTAAATTTCATACTATAGAACTGGATGTATTTCCTGATTAAACCATTACCACTCAACAAATTTTACACTTGTCTAAATTGAAAGGTTTTGAAGACAACAACTGGCAGATAATGAAATTTTGAAAATCATGGCCATTTTAGGTTGATAAATGTTGTGGATAATGAAGAAATTCACTGTTCATGATGTTTTCTAAATTGTCTTTATCGAGTGGCACATACAAGAGGAATTGAGTCCAGCTGAAGAAAGATAGCTGTGAAAATATGATTTCGGATAAAGGAGAAATTGCTTTTGACAAGCAATTTGTCCTTTTGCCACAATGTTTCCTAAACTATATTACACTTAATTTTAAATTCATTCACTTAGTCAAATTTTTGTTTGTAACTTGTTTCAATTTGACCAGTTTCAATAATTGTCATCTGACTTGGCTAAGAAGTGATGCTCAAAATACAAGGAATTTTGACCAGAAAAATTCAAACTGGTCCGAAATCTTACAGATTACGCATGAAAAATTAGTTTCTATAATAGAGAACATTGTATGAAAATGCATAAGCAACTATAAAAAGCAATTGTATTTCCGTAATGGTTTTGTACTTTATTACTACTACAAAAATAGTTATTTACCTGGTTTAATCATGATTGCAGGTTGATTGTATTTATATGTCCCCCCCCCATTGATAGATCGGGGGCATATTGTTTTACTGGTGTCCATCTGACTGTCTGCAAAACTTAACCTGCCAACTAAACATTTTCTTATAACTTCAACCCTGATTAAGTTACAATGCTAATATTTGGTATGCAGATAGGTCTCAACAAGGCGCAACAGGGGAAGGTCATTTCATCAAGGTCAAGGTCAGAATTTTAACCCTTTTCCCTAAAAAAAAGAAAAAATACAATAAAAACCACCCATTTCTAAAGAATTCCTGTTTTGGGGGCATGGTGTTTCACAAACACATCTTGTTTTCTTCAGTACTTCAGGACTGTGATGTGAAAGGGGAGATAATAGATTTTGTTAAATAAGGGGCTTTGATTCATTACAAAATTATAAAATCTTTGACTCGTCCAAAATGTAAAGAGTTACAGACAACAATTTTAAGTTTATGGAATTTTGGATTTTTTCAACTTAAGGGGTAGAAAACATTGTGGAAAATGAAGAAATTGATTTTGACAAGCAATTTCTTCATTTTCCACAATGTTTTTAAAAACCCTTTTCTCGGGGACATCAAAAAGCATGAAAGTGAGGGAATGGGTTAAGAATATCCTCTCCTTTGTAATGATATTGTATCAACTTTTTTTTCAAATAGTCTAAATTTGTTGATACATGTTTTTCTATCTGATCTTTGACGCATTCAACTTTCACTAAAGCTGTAGCATGACTTATCAGATGTGTGTATTGATATGAAAAGAGCTTATTTCACAGAATTTATTAATCCATTATCAGACAGCAAAATGTTAGACTTGTCCAAAGTAAAAGGAGTTGCAGACAACAATTTATACTTTGTAAAATTTTAGAATTTTAACCTTTTTGGTAGAAACCATTATGTAAAGTGAAGAAATTGGTGGTTACAAGCAATTTCTTCACTTTACATGGTGTTTTCCCAAAAGTTTTCTTGAAGGGCGTCCAAAGGGTCATTGTGGGGGAATAGGTTTAGTAGCATAAATGGTTTTTAATACGTCAAATCTGTATTGTTGGACAGAGGGAAGTGTGGGCTGTGTTGGAATGAGTTTCCTGTTTTTACAAAATTTTAGACTTGTCCTATTTCAAAGGTTTTGCAGACGAAAATTAAAAGTGAGTTTAATTTGGAAAATAACCATTCAGCAGGGTTCTCTTAAATAAAATCACAGTGACATGAAATCCTGGGTTTGTACAGGAAAGGGTTAATTAATGGTTGAGTTTATAATATGTTAGAGGTCTTCACACACAAAAATAGATGAAGCAAATAAGAATTCAATCCTGATTAGCCTTGGCGTTGTGTGCAGTCTAGCTAGAGTCGATAATTCTTTAACTCATTACCACACAATCTGGCTTTTCGACACCCAAAAGAACTGAGCTGAGGAAAACCTTATGAGTAACGCAGAAATTTCTTGAAACAAGATGTATCTTCATTTTCCTCAATGTTTTCAAAAGCCTTTTCTTGGGGTTTGTAAAAAAGAGTCAATGTGTGCGAATGGGTTAAAGGAAAAAAAACTTGTAATGTTGTAAGTACATGCTTCCCAGTGATGTTCACTTGGATTTGTCTGGAATTTTTTTCAATTAACCTGATCGAAATTTTCTGTAAGTTTAAGATTTTAACTTGTATAATGTACCATTTACAAGTAATACTTTGTACTATGCCCTTAAGATAATGTTCAAATTTTAATGTTCAAGGCAATCTTGCTATAATCATGTACGGTAATATCTACAACTAATCATTTGTAAATGACCAGCAACTTTTATCCTTTTATCCCATTACCAGACAACAAAATTTAGACTGGTCTTAACTAATAGCAGAACAGTTCAAAGTTGATGAAATCTGAGATTTTTTCAACTTTCTTGGTAGAATATATTGTGCAAAATGAAGAAATTGCTTGGTACCAAGCAATTTCTTCATTTTGTACAATGTTTTCTTGGTTGTATTTCTTTAGGGGCGTCAGAAAGCATCATTGTGTGTGAATGGGTTAAGCTTCCTTGGCCAAAGGTCAGATAGCTGTAGACAGGGTGTTGTGTCTTGTATCTGATCTCCAACTGTCTGTCTGTCTTTTTATACCCCTGCATCGATAAGATTAGGGGCATATTGTTTTACCGATGTCTGTCTGTCCGTCTGTCTGCAAAACTTAACCTGCCAACTAAACATTTTCCTATAACTTCAACCCTGATTAAGTTACAATGCTAATATTTGGTATGTAGATAGGTCTCAACAAGGCGCAACTGGGGAAGGTCATTTCATCAAGGTCAAGGTCAAAATTTTAACCCTTTTCCCTAAAACAAAGAAAAAAAAAAACCACCGGTTTCTAAAGAATTCCTGTTTCGCTGGCATAGTGTTCACAAACACATCTTGTTTTTTATAAATATTATCCATATAAAGTATGATTAACCTGTTCCTGCTCAGTCCCTGGTTTTTATGTCCAAGCCAATTTATACATAAGAAAACATTGTGGGAAATTAAGAAATTGCTTGTTAATTTCATCTTTTCCAACAATATTTTCTACCCTGGAAATTGACACTTCTTAAATTTCACTAATTTTTTTGTCACAAGTAACTTCTTCAAAATTAAACAATATTTAATCTAATTTTTCAAGAAACAGGAAAAAGGTTATTGAAATATTGGTGAGTCTAATTTCTATTTATGATACCTTGAAAAATATTGATGTCTACAAAAGACAATTCAGGCCTTTGGAATGAAACAGGAGCTCAAGTGCAACACATTCCTGTACACTCCCTGTATTTTACATCCTTGTGATATTATACTTGAGAAAACATTGTGATAAAAGAAGAAATTGCTTCTAATAAGCAATTTCTTCTTGTACCACAATATTTTCTACCCTGTAGGTAGGTTACTTTTCAAGTTGCACTTCATTTTAATTGTCGTCTACAACTTCTTTCATGGTGGAGGACTTAGATTTTGGAAAACGGGAAAGGGTTAAAGATTAAAACGTTGCAACAAGAGGCTATGTGCTTGTCCAAAATCTCGTATTTGTGGTTACCAAAAGTTGGTGTGATAATTTACATGCAAGGGAGAATGGATTCAAAAAGAATTTTTTTTTTTACATAATAACCCTTGTCATACTGAACCAGAAATATTCTTGTTTTGGTGGGAGGGTTAGACAAGGATCAGCCTGCACATATGTGCAGTCTGATCTTAGTCTACACCACCTACTTGCCCCTTTCAAGCCAGAATTGATCATAAAACCAGTTTTCAAAAGAAATATTGATCTGCAAATAGCGCTTCCAATGATTTCAGTCCTTTGATTTTGGCGGGTTCTAAGCAGGATTTTTATTCAGCATGACAAGGGTTTAAATCTGTGTAGCCTTCTTTCGAGCAAGATTTTAAAAAAGAACATTAGAAGTTGGCAAAAATTGTTCGATTCATTAGGTTTTCAACATTTGACAAACTGTTCATATTGGCCTGTGGTTACCAGCCAGTATGATTTCCAATTCAAATAAAAAAAATCATAACAAGGGCTCTGATTGGACAAAGTATATGTCTCGGCCAACCATAGCCTTTGTTATAATTTTCAGACAAGACTTTCAGGCAGAACAGACTCTTCAGTTTTAGCTTAACTTTTTTTGGAGAAAAAACTGATGTATTGCCAAATCTGGAGTGGCGTCGGCAGAATTATTGTTGGCGTCTGGGAGCAAACACTTTGTGATATACAGCTTCTTTCTACTTCGGATTGTTGGGGACTCAAATATCATTTTCTTAACCCATTCCCACACGACAAAATTTTAGACTGGTCCAAATTGAAAGAAGCTGCAGACGACATTTTCAAGTTGAAGGAATTTTAATTTTTTTCGTCCTTTGGGATAGAAAACATTGTGGATAATGAAGAAATTGCTTGTTATAAGCAATTTCTTCATTGTCCACAATCTTTTCCAAAGCTTTTTTCTTGTGGGGTGTAAAAAGGAGGGCTTGAGTTGGAATGGGTTAATTTGTGTTTTGTTCTCCAAATGCTTAAACAGAGGTTGTCAAAGATGGACTGAATAAAACTTGCTCTAAAGAGAGTCGCATTGTGGAATTGTGATGTTGTTTTGTCAGTTTTGGTGTTTTTATACCCTGGATATAGGTATATGTATTATTTTCTATTTCTAAATATCGTTACATGTATTTAAACCCTGTGATTTTTAAATTCAATATAATTTCTTAAAATGCAGAACTGTTGTGGCTAGTTTAATGTGCTTTATTGCTCTTTTCAAAATGTCATTTCCAACAACTGCACATTTATGCCTAGTCTAGACTTTGATCAGCACGTGCATTTGCACAATCTGATCAGTCTTCACTATGTGCTTGGTCGATGGGTACGGATTCAAAATTTCTATTGATAGTAAGTAAATAATCTATTTACACTTTCACTGTTAAAGAGTACGAGTGTTGCTTTAAATCCCCCATTTTTCAAAATTTTACACTTGTCCAACTTGAAAGAAGTTGTAGATGACAACTAAAAGTGACTACAATTTGGAAAATAAGTAACCTACAGGTTAGAAAGTATTGTTGGAAAAGAAGAAATTGCTTGTAACAAGCAATTTCTTCTTTTACCACAATGTTTTCTCAAGTAGAAAAACACAGGGATGTAAAAAACAGAAATTGATAAGGAAAGGGCTAACCCGTTACCAGTCAGCTCCACTTTTTAAGCCCCCTCAAGAAAGAAGTTTTTGAAAACATTCTGAAGTATACGAAATTTCTTGTACACAATATCTTCATTATCCATAATGTTTATTTATCCCAAAACATTTTTTTTACATTTCACCAACTGGAAATTGTTGTATGCATCTTATTTGATTTTGTACCAGTTTAAAAGTTTTCTCATCTGGTAATGAGGTAAGCACACACATGGACTTGAATTTTATAACGGTATAGAAGAAAAGTTGTAAAAGAGGCATCACCAGACAATAGAATTTAGATTAAATCAAATTGAATTGTAAATGCTAATAGGAATGAAAACCTTGTGGTGAAAGGAGAAATTGCTTGTAACAAGAGATATCTCGTTCTTTCACATAACATGTGACAAATATAAGAAGGTTGATTGAAAAAGTTGGATTATACATGTATATGGCCTGCATGAGAAAATCATGTTTATTTACAAAAAAAAAGATGAGAAAGAAAATAATTTTCATTTTTCATCACTGTTTTAAAGTGTTTGTCTGAAGATCAAGATAGTATTTTTCTGTTTGTTTTTTCTAGAACCTTTTATCTGTAGCATAAATCAGACTGTAGTTACAATGTTTTAGAAGTAAACTATTTTATAGACATCACATGAAATAATAAGAAATGGCCAATTATTGAAAATATTTTTATATAAAAGAAATTTATACCTGCTGTCATTTATATCTGTCATGCAAAAAGGGACTTTCTTGGAAGTTGGAACAGTATCATCCCAGGTCAGACCGAGCAGAATGCTATGTCTAAAGAGGTTCAAAACTTCAATTTAATGACCCTTTTTATTACCACACAGAAAGAATTTAGACTGGTCCAAATTGAAAGAAATTACAGACGATAATTTAAACTTTATGGAATTTTGAATTGTTTCATATTTTTGGATAGAAAACATTGTGGATAATAAAGAAATTGTTTTTGACAAGCAATTTCTTCATTTTCCACAATGTTTTCATAAGCTTTTTTCCTTGGTGGCGTCTGAAATCGTCTCTGAGTGGGAATCAAGGGCGCCTTCTGCCACTCCTCAAGAAAAATAATAGGGAAACATGGTGTTAAATGAAGAAATTGCTTGTCATAAGCAATTTCTTCAATTTTCACAATGTATTCTACCCAGTAATTTGACAAATTCTAGAATTTCATAAAATTTAGAATGTCGTCTGCAACCCCTTTCAATTTGGACCGGTCTAAAATTGTGTCGTCTGGTAATGGGTTAAGCAGATTTATGGAAGAGGAAAAGTTAATTCTACCTTTCTATATGTCAATTTTTGAAATGCCTACCAAAATTGACCTATGCTTGAGTAGATCTCTTTTTCAAATATTTGTTTTGCAGATTTCTCAGATGCTCCAATTAACCCTTTACCGTTTTTTGGAAATTTTAGACTTGTCCAAATTGAAAGGAGCTGAAGACGACAATTTCAAGTTGATGTAATTTCAATTTTTTTCGTCGTTTGGGGTAGAAAACATTGTGGATAATGAAGAAATTGCTTGATCCAAGCAATTTCTTCATTTTCCACAATGTTTTCCAAAGCTCTTTAATTGCGGGGCGTAAAAAGGAGGGATTGAGTTGGAATGGGTTAAGCGTGGTTGATGACTTTTAGATTATATCTGCACAAATTTGTACATCCTTGTCCCTTAAACATTGTAAAGTCTGTATGCTTTTTGTAATATAATGAAATGATTAAAATTGTTAAACCTTTACTAGAGTATTGTTTTGTCTGAAAGTTTGGTGTCTGTATGTTAGTTCTGTATGTGAGTTTGTGCAACAAAAGATAATGGGGCTTGAGATTATCAGACTTTTTCCATACTCAGTTGTGAATTTATTCAAAATTCTAGTTAAATTAAATTCAAAACTGATTAAGGAAGTCTGATATATTCTAGTTGCAATCATAGCGCAGTCGGTAGCGTGTCAGACTCCCAATCTTCAATCGTGGGATGTCATGGGTTTGATCCCTGGCATCGCCACATATCCTTTCCGACATTTGTCTCTAACCAATGGGTGGATAATTGTAATCCTAAGTGGGATAGCAGCTGAAATGCAGTTGAAAGTGGTGGTAAACTCCATTCAATAAATCAAAATTCTAGTTGATTTGCTTAACTTAAGCAAGTGCTGATTTGCTTAACTTAAGCAAGTGCCTGATATCAAAAGATTATTGAAGTAAATTGTTATTTATTTCTCTATCATGTTTGATAATTTCTTACCCAGATATCTAGAAGTGGGGGAATAATCAGTCAATTGTAAATTGATAGACTAGTTGTAAGGAATGAAAAAGGGCCAATACCAGACAACAAATTTTTAGACCAATCCAAGATGAAAGAAGTTGCACACTACGATTTGAATTACTCTTGTATTGTAAAATAAGTTCTAAATAGGGTAGAAAACATTGTGAGAAAGGAGAAATTGCTTGTTACAAGCAACTTCTGCTTTTCTCCAAAGGTTTTCTATGAACATATTGCTATAGGCCATCAAAAAGGGTCATTGTCTGGTAATATGTTATTAATCATAAACAAATGATTAACAACAAAGAAAAATAATATTGATAATTAAAATTATTTCAATATATATCAGCTTTATTCAAGAAAAAAAATAGTCTGATTCAAATAGTTTTAATGTAACAGTATAACAAGCACTAATATAACTAAACCACAGACGGAGTATCACAAAATAGAAAATATATAAACAGGCTTGATTCCCAAAACATTGTAATTACAGCTAAATAAAGGCTACAGTTACAAGGTTTTTGAAACAAACAAGAGATTTTATACGCATTTCTGACCTATCACATCAAATAGAAATATCAACACATAGTATCAGTTAAGCCGTTACCTAATGACAAAATTTTTTAAACTCGTCAAAATTCAAAGTTGCTTCCGACATTTTCAAGTTGATGAAATTTTCAATATCTTTGTCTTTGGGGTATAAATTGTTGCTGGAAATGAAGTATTTGCTTGTTGAAAGCAATATCATTAACTCAAGGTGTTTTCTTGAGGGATGTAAAAAAACCCCCCCAAAAAACAGGATTGTGAGAAAACGGGTTTAACTTACCCGATGAGAACTTTCAATATGTTAATTTGATGATAAAGTTTCAGACTACTTCATATTGGAATATGTTGCCAAAAACAAATAAAAATTGTGGCAAATGATTTGAATTTTTGTCAGAAAATGTAGAAAAACATTTTTGGAAAGGAGATGCAATTTCTCTTTTCTCCACAATCTTTTCTTCATATCTGTATTAATCTAGTACATCAAAATGCAGTTTCCAGCAATTGTGAAAAGCAGCTTCTTTTTTCAACAGTTTTTTTCAGGATTTTTTTCCACATGTTCATGAAAATCAATATATCCCCATTACTAGATGTCACAATTTGAGACTGATCCGCATTTAATGATGTTTCAGACAACAATTTCAAGTTGGTGATATAAAATATTTGCCATTTAGTATAGAAAACATTGTGGACAACAAAGAAAATGCTAACAAATAGAATTTCTTCATTGCCCACAAAAGGCTTTTATAATTATTTTTCTTGTGGGATTAGGAAAACAGTATTGTGTGGGAATTGGTAAACCAAATCCTAGCCAACAAAATTTCAGTCTAGATCGATTTGAAAGAAGCTGCAGACAGCAATTCAAATTCATGAAATTAAAATTTATCTTTTCCTTGAGGGTTGTGCAATGGTGGGATCGTTTAGGATAAAAGGAAAAAACAATTTCCCACACAAGCCCTCCTTTTTACGCCCCTCAAGAAAAAAGCTTTAAAAAACATTATGGAAAATGAAGAAATTGCTTGTATCAAGCAATTTCTTCATTATCCACAATGTTTTCTATCCAAAAAGATGAAGAAATTGAAAATTCCATCAGCTTTAAATCTGCAGCTTAATTTTTTGACCAGTCTAAAATTTTTTTGTGTAGGAATGGGTTAAACTTGAGGCCATGTAGTAAATGCACAAGAAACAACCAGATAATTAAATGGCAATAACATTCAACAATAACAATGACATTAAAGGCATTTCTCAACAAAACAACAGTATTGTTTGTATATCAACAGTATCAACATTATACAAGGAATTATAAACAAACTTACTGGCATTACAGAAATGATTCCAAAACAACCAACAAGACATTTTTCTATTATTTTACTGTCTTTGTTTCATTACCATGTGTTGGGCATTTGAGCCGTGACAGAATGCACTGATTCAGAATTCTGTTACTCTTTATGTCAGAATGGTTCTAAAATGTTAGCAGTTTCTTTCAATAATTTAGATTATTTGAGCAATAAAGACTATCACAGTCTAACTGTATCACACATTGTCAGGATGCAGAACTTTTATTTAAACCCTTTCCTGTTTTTGGAAATTTGGAGACTGGTCCAAATTGAAATAGGTTGCAGTTGACAATTAAAATTTGTTGCAATTTGAAATGAAACCATCCTATGTGTTAGAAAATATTATGGGAAAAGGAGAAATTGCTTGTCACAAGCAAATTTATCCTTTTCCACAATGTTTTCTGAAGTGTAAAATCCCAGGTTCGTACAGAAAAGGGTTAAAACATAAAAATTTTCCCGTTATCCAAGACGGATCACTGCTATCAAAATATTGTTGTACCAATGAAATCACTCATTCAGACTCGAAATGAATGTTGAACTCTGACATTATTCCATTCCCATACAAGAAAAGTTTAGAATGGTTCGAACTGAAAAATTGCAGAGGACAATTTTAGGTTTGTGAAATTTAAATGGGTAGAAAACATTGTGAAAAATGAAGAAATTGCTTGCTTTTTAAGCTTCACTAGCAAAAGGCTAGCAGGCTATTATCATGGTGTTGTGTCCGTCGTGTGTGTGTCTGTCCGTCCGTAAACTTTTTCTTTAAAAATCTAAGAAACTACTGATGGGAATTCAACCAAATTTCACATTAATGATCCTTGGGCCACCCTTTATCAGATTCCTTCAAAGCATTTTGCTAGTTTGCCCATTTAAACACCATATTGACAATGTCTAAGTCGCTTACCAACAATTTTCCCCTAAGTTCTATGAAATATTTTACAAACTAACGTAGTCCAACAATCAGTCAATCACCAGACCATGAAGTTTTAGACAGGAACTCTCTGGCTTCCGTTTGGCAAAATTTTAGACTAATCCAAATTCAAAGGTTCCTAGACGGAAATTGAAAGAAGACTTGATTTGAAATATGACCATTGGGTAGGGTAGAAAATATTGTGGAAAAAGAAGAAATTGCTTGTTACAAGCAATTTCTTCTTTTTCTACAATGTTTTCTCAGTTATGAATTCAAAGGGACATAAAAACCAGGGATTGAACTGGAAAAGGTTAAGGTAATGTATGCATAATGAGCGATTTCTGAAATCGGCCGGCCATCAGGATGAACAAGCCTTTTTAAACTTTTTGAATTGCTAGCCAAAGATAATGGCATACTTAACTCGTGTTCAGACAACAAAAATCTAGATTGGTCAAAATTGCAAGAAGATACAGACGACAACACAAAGTTTGTCAAAATTGAACAAGAGCACCACATGCAGATGCCAACACTCGGCTGCTCAAGAGCTTGATAGTAGGTAAAATTTCTCTGTTGTAAAAGGGGCATAATTCATTCAACATGCATTTAGAGTTATCCCCTTTGTTAGTTATTGTATGACACAGATGCAGACTACAACCTGGCCATAGCATTTCCTCGGGTCTTCTCGGAAAACAGCTTAGCTAAAAATCTGTCAGAGTAGAAAATAATGTGAAAAAGGAGATATGTTTTTCACATGTTTTCTCCTATTCTCACATTATTTTCTAATCTCTTTTTTTTTTCTGAGCTAGTAAAAATGCAGGACAGAGTGGTATTAGATTAATTCAACATAGTAACTTCAAATATGAGCACCTCATGTCGATGCAACTAACGAGCTGTTAAATAGCAAACAATTCATAGTATAATCTACTATTTCGATAGAACATTTCAAGTAAAAGCAAATATATGAACAGTGTTAAGTGAAATGGTACAACTAACCCTCTCCTGTTTTTCGAAAATTTAAGACCTGTCCAAATTCAAAGGTTTTGCAGACGAGAATTGAATTTGGAGGAAACATTGTTGAAAAAGAAGAAATTGCTTGTTACATGCAATTTCTTTTTCCACAATATTTCTAAATTATAAATTCATAGGGACGTAAAAACGAGGGATTGAACAGGGTTAACTAATTCGTACAATCCTGCTTTTTTACACCATTCAAGGAAAATGTCGAGGAAACTATTGTAGACAGTAAAGAAATTGCTTGTAACAAGTAATTTATTCATTTCCCCCTGTTTTCTACACGGAAAGACAACAAATTTTTATATTGCATCAACATAAAATTGTTATAAGCAACATCTTTCAATTTAGACCAGTCTACAATTTTGTCAAGTGGTATTGGGTCAAAGGGCGGGAAATGGATTTCAAAATTTCAGATTACACTTACACCACATTCAAAATGTTTGCCAAGCCAACAACTAATTTTCAGAAAAGAGACCAGAATAGATGTTCTTGACACCTATAGAGTCCTTGACACCTATAGAGACCTTGGTAGATGTTCTTGACACCTATAGATTCCTTGACACCTATAGAGACCTTGATAGATGTTCTTGACACCTATAGATTCCTTGACACCTAAAGAGACCTTGATAGATGTTCTTTACACCTATAGATTCCTTGACACCAACCGAAAGGTAGTACAATAAGCTAAGCACATGAAATATGAAAGGCCATATTCTAAAGTTGTGACTTAATTCTTTTTCTTTTTTTTTTCCAGACAAAAAGGTAAAAAAAAATGTTGCCCCAAATGTATGAATGTGGGGGCATGAAAAGTTTCAGAGGACAATTCAATGTTACCAAAATTTGAAATAAAACAAAAATTGAGAAAAAAACGGCCCCAAAATAGGAATGGCTTGCTATTGGCAATTTTTACTTTTTTTCCACTTATATATCTGAAAGACCTGAAAATTCACATATTCATTCAGTGTGATTAAGTTTTAGGTTCATAGATCATACCACAATGAAAACAAAAAAATATTCTCTTATCCCATTACAGATGGCAAAATTTTAGACATCCAAATTGAAAGAAGTTGCAGATGACAATTTAATGTTATGAAATTTGAGATTTTTTCTACTTTCTGGGTAGAAAAAATTTTGTAAAATGAAAAAGTTGCTTGTTACAAGCAACATCTTCATTTTACACAATGTTTTTCTCAAACGTTTTTCTTGAGGGGCATCAAAAAGCATGATTGTTTAGAAATGGGTTAAATTACATGGGTACTAACTTATTTAAAAAAAATGTTTTGTTAAAATTAAGGTGTACAGGTGTATATTTCAAAGGCTAGCCCATTAACACACAATGCCCGTTTTAACACATTACCAGACAACAAAATTTTAGACTGGTCCAAACTCAAAGAAGATTATGAAGGAATTGCTTGTTACAAGAAATTTCTTCATTTTCCACAATGTTTTCTAAAGCTGCTTCTTGAGGGCCTTCAAAAAGTGGCATAGTGTGGGAATAGGTTAAGCCCTGAAGAAAAAAAAAACGTTAGAGGGAACATTGTGAAAAAGGAGAAATTTTTCTCCTATTCTAAAAATTTTTTTAACTCTATTTGGTGTTCATTTTCTAATTTCAACACTTTTTGAATTTAGTCAGCAACTTCTTACAATTGGGACCAGTTTAAAAATTTGCAATGTGGCATTAGGTTTACCCATTCCCACAAAATCCCTCCTTTTTACGCCCCCCCCCCCCCCCCAAGGCAATAATTCTGAAAAACAATGTGGAAAATGAAGAAATTGCTTATTACATTTTCCACATTGTTTTCTACCCAGACAGAACAAAGATTTTAAAAAATTCAACAATTTGAAATAGTCTCCTGTATCATCTTTCAATTTATACAGGCCAAAAATTTCACTGTATGGTAACAGGTTAAACCTTTTCCAGCATCTGAGATCCTGCAGAAACATTTTCTTCTATTTCATTATCTAAAGTGGCGTGAATGAGAGCAGAGACTTCACTTTGAGATTCGTTAACTGTCGAAGAATCATGTTCTGAAGACGGAATTGAGCACGTTTTTGATTTGGATTTCTGATTCGATGATTTCTTATTGAAGCAAGGATAATAGATAACTTGATCAAGATCGTTTAGGTCTATGGATTTCTCTTGTTCCTCCGAATTCTTCCTGTTGTAATTCTCCCCTGTATCCTCACAAGACTTACAGTCACTGCCTGAAGTGTTTTGTTCATTACAGCACTGGTAATTAACTTGCTTGAGACCATTATACCCCTCATAATTTGACGCCCCACTAGCTAACAGTCTAAGTCTGTTTGGTGAAGCACTTCTCGATAACCTTGATCTAGAACTCGCATGTTTTGAATTTCCAGGTAATTCTATATCTCGTTCATTTCCAACTTCCTGGAAATCATAAATACCGCTGTCGTTCCCTCCATTATCGCTCACTCTGTCCTCCGTCATGGCTGTTACAGGAGACAGTGCGCTCTCTTTCGATCCATTATTACTATTACTCACTGACCCGTTCTTTGTAGTGTCAACAGACGCGTACCCTGATTCTCCTCCGACAGAACTTCCCAGCAGTAAAGACAAATGACGTTTTCTTTCTGCAGTATATTTGGTCCGATTGACTTCATCGTAATATTTTGACACATTGTACTCTTCTTGTGACAACGGGACATTGGACACTTTTTCAGGCTTCATAAAGGCTGTGAAGATGATACAAACATTACTCTATTACCACTGTTTCTAGGCCAGAGATTGTAAACCTTTTGCTAATTTAACCCTTTCCTGTTTTTTGAAATTTTAGACTGATCCAAATTGAAAGAGGTTGAAAATTGGATGCAATTTGAACTGAAACCATCCTATGTGGTAGAAAATATTGTGGAAAAAGAAAAAATTGCTTGTTACATGCAATTTCTTCTTTTTCCACAATGTTTTCTCGAGTATAAAATCGCAGCAATGTAAAATCCCGTAATTTGAGCAGGAAAGGGTTAACTTAAAATTAAGCTTAAATATATATTTCTACAGAAATTCTATTACACTTGATGTACAATAAAATTTGAAATTAGATATGAATCCCATTTCCACACAATTCTGCTTTTTCTCACCCCTCAATAAAAAAAAAAAATTCAGAAAACATTTTTACAATCAGTTCCACCAACAAATAAAATTGTCATCTGCATCTCCTTTCAATTTAGATCATTCTAACCTACAGACATAGTGGTGTGGTAATGGGTTAACTGAAATTTGAATTATGAATAAAGTTTTAGACTGCTAATGCTTTCCTGCTTTGAAATTTTTTAGACTAGTCCAAATTGAAAGAGGTTGCAGAAAACAATGAAAATTGTATGCAATCTGAAATGGATCCATTCTATGTGGTAGAAAATATTGTGGAAAAAGGAGAAATTGCTTTTTTCAATGCTTTTTGGAAGTATAAGATTACAGTGATGTAAAATCACGGGATCATGCAGGTAAGAGTAAATAAAAAAGTTTTAAAATCAAGAAAGATCTTGAGACAAAATGAAACTTGATGCAAGGACATTACATTTCTGCCCAGGAGCCAAACAGGCTGACAAGAGGTCAAAGTTTTAACCCTTTCCTGTACAAATCCTGGTTATTATGTCCCTGTGATTTTATACTTGAGAAAACAGGGTAGAATAAGAAATCTCTTGTTACAAGCAATTCTTCTTTTCCAACAATATTTACCACCCGAAAATTGGTTACTTCTCAAATTGCACTCAATTTTAAATGTCATCTGCAAATTGTACAAGGCTAGAATTTTGCAAAAAAGAAAAGAGTTAAAATTTATTCATATAGTGTATTACTGAATAAGTCACATGATTGAGTGCCATTTACTCTGCTGCCAAACCAAGCACACTATTTCACTTTTTCTCATATTTTTTTCTATCTTATATGACTTATTTTTCAATTTACAACAGTTTGAAATATTTTCTACAACCTCTGGACAAGTCTTGAATTTTGTTGTTGAAATGTTATTTTTGTAGTTACAAAGTACACTAAATGTTTTACCAGAACATGTAACTTTAGTTTTATATGAACAAAAACATGAAATAAACAGACAAACAAGATGTGTTTGTGAAACACCATGCCCCCGAAACAGGAATTCTTTAGAAACAGGTGATTTTTATTGGGTTTTTTTGTCTTTGTTTTAGGGAAAAGGGTTAAAAATTTGACCTTGACATAGATGAAATGACCTTCCCCAGTTGCGCCTTGTTGAGACCTATCTACATACCAAATATTAGCATTGTAACTTAATTAGGAATGAAGTTATAGGAAAATGTTTAGTTGGCAGGTTAAGTTTTTGAGTAACTTTTTAGAGAAAAGGGTTAAAATTTTGACCTTGACCTTGATGAAATGACCTCCCCCAGTTGCACCTTGTTGAGACCTATCTACCTACCAAATATTAGCATTGTAACTTAATTAGGGATGAAGTTATAGGAAAATGTTTAGTTGGCAGGTTAAGTTTTGCAGACAGACAGATAGACGGACAGTCAGACAGACGGACACCGGTAAAACAATATGCCCCCGATCTATCAATGCGGGGGCATAAAAATTTATTCCTCTGCAATGTTAATGTAATAATCTTAACTCTTGCCATGCTTAATAAAATCCTTTTCAGAATTTGATAAAAATCAAAGGGCTGAAAGTACTGGTTGTACTTGTTGTTCAGTTGTTGATACTTCTTTTGATGATTAATTTCATATACAACTGTGGTTTCAAAAGGACAGACAAGAGGTGTAGACTAAGATCAGACTGCACATGGGTGCAGTCTGATCTTTGTCTATACCTCGTGCTAAAACAGGAATATTCCAGGTTCAGCATGACAAGGTTTAAAGTAAATAACTTTCAATATCAAAAGCTTGTCACAGTCAGTACTTCTTCGATAACTTACCACGGAAAGAGCTGCAAGACTTTTCCTGTAAAGAAAAAGAATAACCAATTACATCATAGTGATTTGTTTGTTTTGTTTGAATGGGTTTTTACGTGGCTTTCAACAATTTTTCAGTTATATCGCGGCGGCTGGAGCACCTAACAATGGAATCCTGGTATTTCTCACACCAGTACTACCATTACATCCTTTCCTAGCCTCCAGCTGCTATCCCAGATAGGTCTAAGATTATCAACCCATTGGTGAGAGACAAATAGTCGGAAAGGATGAGTGCTGCCATCGGGGATTGAATCCGGGACCTCTAGATTGACAATCTGACGCACATCATAGTGAAAAAAGGGTTGTTCAAAACATGGTGTACAACCAGATACACTGTATTTTATATAATATTTCCAACTGCTGTGAGATATGTGAGATAATATTGCTGCTGTAATATTGCCTTACTTGGTGTATTATTACTGTAGCCATGTTTTATAAATAATATTACATGAAGCATGCAGCAATTAATCCATTCCCGGAGAATGACGCTTTTGACACCCTCTAGAAAAAAGCTTTAGAAAATATTGTGGAAAATAAAGAAAATGCTTGTCACAAGCAAATTCTTCTTTATCCACAATGTTTACTATCCTAAAGAATCCAAAATGTCCTCAACCTAAATTTTTTGTCTGCAACATCTTTGAATTAAGACCAGACCAGTCAAAAATTTTGTTGTATATCAATGGTTTAAGAGACATAAATAAAATACCATGTATCAAAACAAAATAAAGTTATTATATAGAATATATATCAGATATGATCTTGTAATTTGTCCAATCTTAACCCATTCCCACACGGTGACACTTTTCAATGCCCCTCAATAAAAACAACCAAGAAAACCTTGTGTAAAATGAAGAAATTGCTTGTCACAAGCAATTTTTTCATGTTACACTACTTTTTCTACCCAGAAAGTTGAAAAATCTAAAATTTCAAGAACTTTAAAATGTTGTCTGCAACTCCTTTCAATTTGGACCAGTCTAAATTTTTATTGTGTAGTAATGAGTTAAGATGTTATCAAAACCCTTGAAATGCAAACGAGTTCTTAATTATTCACCCTGTTTTCTTCCCTAAAAGACAAATATTTCAAAGATTTCATTGACTTAAAATTTTCCCCTGCAAATACTTTGAAATTTGATGAGTAAAATTTTGCCATTTTATCAAATTGACAGAATCAAATCTCAATTTTCCTTATAGGCATTTTAAACCTTAACCCATTTCCAATCAGTGCGCTTTTAAACGCCCCCAAGGAAACAAAGCTTTGGAAAACATAGTGGAAAATGAAGAAATTGCTTGTTACAAGCAATTTCTTCTATGTTTTCTACAATGTTTTCTACAATGTTTTCTACCCAAAAAGACAAACCAAATTGAAATTCCATCAGCTTGAAATTGTCGTCTGCAGCTTCTTTGAATTTAGACCAGTCTAAAATTCTGTTGTGAGGGAATGGGTTAAAGCACCCAGGGACAACATTTTTGTTGTACACAACTTCTGTCAATTTGGACCAATACAACCAGTTTGTATTCTTTCAATAAGTTATTTCCCCTTTCGTGTTTAACACGTTCTTTTTACATCTCTCAAGAAAAACAATTTGTAAAACATTGTGGAAAATAAAGAAGTTGTATAGAGCAAGCAATTTCTTCATTATCCACAATGTTTTCTACCCTAAAAGACAAAGATTTTTAAAATTCTATCAAATCTAAATTATTATCTGCCACTTCTTTAAATTTGGATCAGTCTCAAATTTTGTCATCTGGTTATGGGTTAACCCTTTCCTACACGATTACGCTTTTGGACGCCTTTCAAGAAAGCGAATGGGAAAACATTGTGAAAAATGAAAAAATTGTTTGTTACGCAAACTTTCATCTTTTTACAAAATGTTCTCTAACCAGAAAGTTTAAAAATGTAAATTTTCATAAACTTAAAATGCCATCTGCAGCTTCTTTGAATATGAACCAGTCAAAAAGTTTTGTAATCTGGTTATGATTTAAAAAAAGTACATACTGAGTAAGCATCTGTATTCCTTTCCCAGGTTATACACATTTTTTCAAACAGAAAGCGAATCTGGAAAAATAAGCCGATTTATTTAAAATATACGTAAAAGAGTAAACACAAGAAGTTGTGCATATAAAATACTAATGCCTGTGATACAGCAATTTTTCAATCTTTTGACGTGGGGCATAAATACAAAAGAGTAGGAACAACTTAATTTCTGGCATATCTACTATATGTTTCTCTTTAAAATATAAACATCTTACACAAATGCCTTGAAATATTTCTTTAAGAAAAACAAGACTTGTATATCATTCTGTTCAAACGAAGACTATTGCAAAGCAGACAAATACACACCCCAACATTGTCTCAGAATTGTTTTCCAAGATCGGAATTATTTTGAACCAAAGTGAATTTGTGACCTTGACATTCACCTAAATGATCTAAAAACAACAAGACACCTCCTTACATTACGGAATATATTTGTTTAAAGTATCAAGGTACTATGTCAAGTGACTTTGAATAAGATCACAGTTAAAATCTCAAACAGTCAGTTGTGACCTTGACCTTTTATCTATGTGATGCAAAAACAAAAGGGCACCTTCTTGGTTCAAGGACATAATTTGGAAACTATTAATTGTCCTAGGTTATATTATCTTTGAGTTAGCACACAGAAAGAATTTTCAAATAAAAGTTTTTGAAATCTTGACCTATGTGACAGTAAGGCACATCTTCAGGTCAAATGGAATACATGTGTTAAGTTTTATGGTCCTAGGTCAAATGTTTCTTTAGTTAGGTCTGCAGACAAAACAAAAGCCGTCAGAGATGGATTATACTCCCCAATTATATAGCCCTGTCACAAAGAGTAAAAAAAAATTGCGAAACAGTTTGGAAGAAAAGACAGACAGGCAAAGCGGCAGCTATATGCTCGCCATTCTCCAGACATGCTTAATTCTAATGTTCAACCTTGAGCTGTGACCTTGACCTTGCAGCTATCTGAAAATTTGTTTCAAATGGCACATCTACTCATAACAGAGAACGATTGTGCTTTTTTTTCGAAATCCATCTCTAATTTGAGGAGCTATGCTCAGAACATGCTTAGTTTTAATGTTTGACCTAGAGCTGTGACCTAGACCTTGGAGATATCTGAAAATTTCCAATGGTACATGTACTCATGATAGAGAGCAATTGTGCCAAGTCACATTGAAATCCATCCATATTTGAAGGAGCTAAACTCTGGATAAGCTCAATTTTAATGTCTGACCTTTAACTGTGACCTTGACCTTGGAACTATCAAAAAACCTTGGAAAATGTGTCGGCACAATATGATAAGAAGTTCAGATGTAAAATTTCATCATATTTTGCCCAAAGTTTTTTGATAAATCAAGGCAGATGGATGGATATACAGAAGGAGCAACGGACTAAGTGGCAGCTATATGCTTGCCCTTTGTGGAGCATAAAAAGAATGAATGGACAGACAGACAGACAGACATGATCAAACTAGTTAAATCCCTTTCTTGTGAAATTGAGGTATATCTACAGCCAAAGCTAATGCCAATTAGGAAATTCCTTCTTTGGTAAACAAAATGTATCTGACTACTCTTGAAAACTTTATTTTGTTGTATTATTCATATCCCATACAATCATGCCTTTTGTTGCCATCAAAAAATGTCTTTTGAAAACAGAGTGGGAAATAAAGAAATTGCTTGTTACAAGCAAATACTCTATTGTCCAAAATGTTTTCTACCCTAAATCACAAAGATTTTTAAAATTTCACCAGCTTTAAATTGTTGCCTATCCTCGACATTTGTCTTTCACCAATGGGTGGATAATCGTTAGCCTAAGTGGAATAGCAGCTGGAGGCTAGGAAAGGATGTAGTGGTAGTACTGGTGTGAGAATTACCAGGAATCCATTGTTAGGTGCTCCAGCCTCCGCAATATGACTGAAATACTGTTAAAAGCGGCGTTAAACCCCATTCAATCAATCAATTAAATTGAACCAGTCTAAAATTTGGTCTCTGTTAATGGGTTAAAAATTTTATAATTATCTCAAATCACCATTTATCTCCCAGAGTATAATTTAACCAAAAAGTCTTCAATACTCACTTGTTTGTCAAAGATGCATCTAAATACAAGGACGGATACACACTGAAAATTAGAATAAAATCTATTAACCCATTCCCACATCAATAGAATTTTAGACTGGTCCAAGTTGTAAGAAGCTGCAGACGGCAATTTAAAGTTTATAGCATTTCGAATTTTTTCAACTTTCTTGGTAAAAAACATTGTGGAAAATGAAGAAATTGCTTGTAACAAGCAATTTCTTCATTTTCCACAATGTTTTCCAAAGCTTTTTCCCTTTGGGGCGTCTAAAAGCGTCACTGAGTGGGAATGGGTTAAAGTTTAGGAACAAATATAATATTTAACATATTTTCCCCCAATATACCTCCTATCCCGATAGACCCATCCCCTGCAAAAAACTGCAAAATTTCCCAAGTTTCAAACATTTCCACCGATATAGTGTCTTTTACTCATTCCAACACAATGACGCTTTTTGATTCCACCCATGAAAAATAATTTCAAAAACATTGTGAAAAATGAAAAAATTGCTTGAAACAATGTTTTCTACCCAGATAAGCGTTAAATTGTCGTCTGCAACTTCTTTCAACTTAGACGTTTGTCTGGTAGTGGGTTAAAATACAAATACCCCTGTAAAATTTTCGGGGAAAATACCTCCACCACGAGGCATCAACATACATGTATTTGTAACAATTTGGCATGTTATTCAATATTTGAAAATGGTATTTTACATGTGGTGAAGGTTTACATCTTTGTAAACATCATTAAAAGCTCTTTAACCCATTACCACACAACAAAATTTTAGACTGGTCCAAATTCAAAGGAGTTGCAGACGACATTTTAAAGTTCATGAAAATTTAGATTTTTTCAACTTTCTTGGCAGAAAACATTGTGTAAAATGAAGAAATTGCTTGTTACAAGCAGTTTCTTCATTTTGCAAAATGTTTCCAAATCATTTTTCTTGAGGGGCGCCCAAAAGCATCATTGTGTGGGAATGGGTTAAACCGTCATTCTTTTTTATTTCAACTTTTCAAAGTGTATTCAAGGAACAATCAAATCATTTCATACAATGTTACTAAATATTTTGTGACACAGATGTGGATGCCCCGCTTCAGTTCTGTCATATGACCTTCAGTTTGACCTTGAACTTGGGAGTGTCTAACAGAACTTTATGCACGACACTAGGTCTTATCACGGGGAACCAATATGCCAAATTATTTTTAAATCCATCAATTAATGTAGAAGGTATGCTCTAGTTAAGAAATAGACATCCCCACCCACACACGAATACAAACAGAATTAATCCTATATGCCAATCACCATTACATAACGGGGGGCTTAAAAGAGTCATAAACTATATAATAGTAAACAAAATAATTTTGAGCAGAGTGAGGTATATTTCATAAGCTGCTGCTAGAGGATGAAGAAAGAAAAAAAAACTTAAAGTTTACTAACCACACAAACGATACAAACAAAATATGAGATATGATAACCCCACATCTAACTTACCTGGCAAATATTGAAAACATGTGAGATTCTGTCTTAGCTAAGTTACACAGCTTATAATCGAATGAATGAATGGGCTTTAACGCCATTTAACAGTATTTCAGTCATATCGTGAGGGCTGGAGCACCTAACAATGGATTCCTGGTATTTCTCACACCAGTACTACAACCACATCCTTTCCATGTCTCCACTTAGGTTTACGATTATCTACACAGCTTATGAAGTAATTAACGGAAACAAATATAGAACACAATGTGAGACATAATCTTAACTGTCGAGTGACTTGCAATGCTTAAGCTTATTTATTGAAACAAATATAGATCACAATTTAAGACATAATCTTAACTGAGTGACTAACAACGCTTAAGCTTATTTAACGAAACCAATACATGTATAGAACACATTGTGAAATGTAATCTTAGCTGAGTGACTCACAACGCTTACTTACCAAACAAATATGGAACACAATATGAGATATAATCTGAGCTGAGTGACTGGAATTCTTGAGATTCAAACTTGTAGACGTAGACAGGATGAGAAATAATAAAATCACCGAGCACTTTCCAATCTGCTTCCTGTAACAGAAGATCAGGCAGTATATAAAATTATTTTTACCTGATATAGCATTCAGATTAATGAGCAAATTCATTTTAAAAACAAAATGCAAAATAAGTTAAAAAACATTCCTTTATCCTTTATCTGAAATGAAAAGATTACTGTTTCTTTGAACCTTGTCACTTATTAAGCAAAATTCACCATAAATTATGGTATGGTAACAATTAAATTTAATTCATTAACCCATTCTCATACAACAAAATTGTAGACTGGTCCATTTGAAAGAAGCTGCAGACAACAATCTAAAGTTTACGGAATATTGGATTTTTTCAACTTTCTTGGTAGAAAACATTGTGGAAAAATTAAGAAATTGCTTGAAACAAGCAATTTCTTCATTTTCCACAATGTTTTCAAAAGCTTATTTTCTTGGGGGTGCTAATGATTGATTGATTGATTGATTGATAGGGGTTTAATGCCTCTTTTAATAGTATTTCAGTCATATCGTGGCAGCTGGAGCACATAACAATGGATTCCTAGTATTTCTCATACCAGTACTAACACTACATCCTTTCCTAGCCTCCAGCTGCTATCCCACTTAGGTTTACGATTGTCCACCCATTGGTAAGAGACAAACGTCGGAAAGAATATGTGCCCCCACCGGGGATTGAACCCATGACATCCCATGGTTGAAGATTAGGAGTCTAACACACTTCCGACTGTGCTATGACGCAGCCTTGGGGGTGCTAAAAGCGTCACAGAGTTGGAATGGGTTAAGACACAATGATACTTTCTGATGCACAAAAGAATAAGATTGACCAATTGCTGGCCCCGCCCACTGACTCCTTTGGTCCCGCCCACTGACTCCTTTGGTCCCGCCCACTGACTCCTTTGGCCCCGCCCACTGACTCCTTTGGCCTGCTCACTGACTCCTTTGGCCCCGCCCATTGACTCTGACAGGAAGTGCTGCTTCATTATTTTACAAACATTATGGCCAGTAGCATTACAAATAAGTAGAATGGTTGGTTGGCAATTAAACATCATAACTACAGCTTAGATAAGCTGTAGTTACAACGCTTAAGTTGCAACACGAACATAAATGATTCCCCCAAATGGCAGGCAATTGTCGGAGTTCAACCTAAGCTTCAGTCTAAATGGATGATTTCTTTGGTTGACTGATTGTTTGATTGAAAGACGTGATTGGTCAGATAATAATGACAAGTTGGAGTTACAATTAACAGGACTTGACTGTATACAGAATGTGACTTACATATATCTCATTTTGTCAGCATATCTCCACTCTTCCTGCCAATGTCGAAATGAGACTATACTAGAACTGATGAACACAAGGAATGTCTGAAATAAAGACACCCAAAACTTCTTTACTTGTTACCACACAATATGCATTTTCATGTGCCAATGAAAAATAGTTGTACAAACATTTTGAGAAAAGGGGAAAATTATTGTAACAAACCTTTTCTCCTTCTCATTTTGTATTCTATCATATTGGGAACATATTCTTTCAATTCTAACTCTGAAATGTAAGCAACTTGTTTGAGTTTGGAAAAGTCTTAAAAAAAGCCATTTAGTAGAGGTTAAGCATATTACCACATGGGTTAACCTCACAATGATGCTGTCTGACGCCCCTCTTGAAAAAAAATTGGGAAAACATTGTCAAAAAATGCAGAAATTGCTTGCAGCAAGCACTTTCTTCTTTTTCCACAATTTTTTCTACCCAGATAGTTGATAAAATCAAAAATTTCATCAACTTTTCAATGTTGTCTGCAACTCCTATCAATTTGGACCAATCTAAAATTTTGTAATGTGGTACTGAGTTAAAGCCTATCAGTAAATAACAGAGATTTCTTGGTAATTTAACAACTTGAGCATTTCACTGAAAGACAACCAAAATTATCCAAGATAAACTCAGTCTGAATTTGGTGAATTTAGAGCCCTTTCAGTCATTTTTCTCAAGTGAATATTAACCCTTGTCATGCTGAACCCGGAATATTCCGGTTTTGGCAGGAGGTGTAGACCAAGATCAGCCTGCACATAAGTGCAGTCTGATCTTGGTCTATACCTCCTGCTTCTACTTTTCCTGTCAGAGTTGTTTATGAAATTGATTTCTAAAAGAAATATTGATTTTTGAACAAGTTCTATCAGTGCTTTCAGCCCTTTGATTTTACAGCAATTCAGTGTGGTAATTTATACAGCATGACAAGTGTTAACAACGTGGGGAAAAGTTGCTGATCATGTCATACTTTCAATGCTTTCCTTAGAATTAGTCTTCAATTTTTCCATATACAAAAGAGTATTTTGCATAAATTAATATATCACATTTTTGAAGTTTAATTCTAAAATTCTTGAAATTCTTAAATCTTAAATTCTGGTGAACCTTTCTTTTTATGACCAATATCATATGAAGATTATAGCTCAACTTTCAACTAAATAACAACTCTTCAAATAGCCTGGTTAGCTCAGCTGGTAGCACACTGTGCTTTCAATACTGGAGTCATGAGTTTGAATCCCAGCATCAGCCAAAATACTTTTCAACAATTGACATAAGTCATCGCTATTGCCTTATTCATCTCTCTCCAATGGGCATATGATAAGTATTTTGCTGAAATGGGACGAGCAGCTGGTGGCTTGCTGCAACAAGTAATTTCTTTATTTTCCAGAAAGTTTTCTACCTAGAAAGTTGAAAAAAAACACTAAAATTTCATAAACTTCAAATTGTACTCTGCAATTTCTTTCAATTTGGACCAGTCTATAATTTTGCTGTCTGGTCATGGGTTAATTGACCTGTGACCGAAAGGGGGGGGGGCAATCCCAGAGTTCCTCAGAATAAATATTAAAAAGAAAATCTAGCACTAGAAAATAAGGGTTTGAATTCACTTCAACAGATATTAAGAAGGTAAACCCTTGGTTTGGGTACTAAATGAAGTCTACCCACAAAGACAATTCAAACAACATATGGTTTCCTTGATGAATAAATCCGTTACCAAACGGTAAACTATTTTGACGAGTCCAGATGAAAAGGAGTTGCAGACAACATTTTAAAGTTTATGAAATTTTAGATTTTTTCAATATTCGGGATGAAATATAGCATAAAATGAAGTAATTGCTTGTTCAAGCTATTTCTTTTTTTTTAACATGTCTTCTCAATTTTATTATCTTGAGGGGCATCAAAAGCATCATTGAGTAGAAATTAGTCACTTACCAATATAAAAAATATAGTTGAGACCAAATATACGTAAAATTGTGTCATGTCTGTTGAAAACCAACATCTGAAAAGAAATTCATATAAAACTTTTAAACCATTACAAGAGGACAAAATTTTAGACCAGTCTATAATGAAAGCAGTTACAGAGGACAATTCAAAAGTTACGAAATTTTGATTTTTTTTTCTTTTAGGGTAAAAAACATTATGGATTATGAAGAAATTGCTTGTTAAAAGCAATTTCTTCATTTTCCATAATGTTTTCCAAATCATTTTCTTTGGGGGCCTCTAAAAGAGTCATTGATTGGGAATTGGTCAATTTATAATATTAGGTTTGGTTTTGGATACTGTGTAAACCTTGTCATAAAATGAAAAAAAAAAAAACCTCTCAGTCATTTCAGTGAAAAGGATATTAACCTTCATTAACCATATCACAAAATTATGGTCAAAACTCAAAGAAGTTGCAGACAACTTCAAGATGAGAAAAATTTGAATATCTTTGTCTTTAGGGGTAGAAAACAGGTTTGAAAAATAAGTAATTGCTTGTATGCAATTTCTTCATTTTTAACCTTGTTTTCCTAAAGTATTTTCTTTAAGGGTGTAAAAAAGATGGATTGTGTGGGAACGGAGTAATTCTGTTGAAGATATTCCAATGATGCTTTTATTTATGAACATGATTTGCCCATGATTTCGGATAGCTTTTGAGATAATTAGTCCGTACTCATTTTATTTGAGTTCAAATGCCAAAGGCTTCAAGCTTATAAAAAATCTCTTTGACACACAATCTAGATGTTTTATGTTCGTGGGAGAAAGGCAATGCATTCCTGCTATACAATTTACAGCTGGTGACAACTTAGCTCTAACATGTGACATCCAGATTATCTGGTCAAGCAGGTCCTGGGTTCAATCCCCGGATTTTGCAAATATCCTTTCAAACATTTGTCTCCAACTGATAGATGGATGAGGATGGATGATCGTAAACCTAAGACGGATAGCAGCTGGAGGCTCGGAAAGGATACAGTTTTAGTACTGGTGTGAGAAATACCAGGAGTACATGGTAAAGTGCTCCAGCCACCAACATATGACTGAAATACTGTTAAAAATGGCATTAAACCCTATTCAATCAAATAATCAAATGCAAAAAAGCTTTAAACTTAAAAAGTGTTGAGAGAAAAGCAATGAACCCCTGCTAAACATTTTATAGCTGGTGACAATGTGGCTCAAATATGTGACCTCCAGCTTATTTGGTCAAGCACTTTTACAATTGGAGCAGTCAATCATATAGTTGATATGGAATTTTTGACAATTCATTCTTCATTCTAAACACAACATACAATCCCAAGCACTAGCAATAAATGTCACATCAATGTTCTATTGAAAGAGGCATTAATCAATTATGCTACAATCTAAACAATCTTAACCCATTCCCACACAGTGACGCTTTTTGATGCTCCTGAAGGAAAAACATAAGGAAAACATTGTGTAAAATGAAGAAATTGCTTGTAACAAGCAATTTCTTCATTTTACACAATGTTTTCAATCCAGATAGTTGAAACAATCTAAAATTTCATAAATTTAAATTGTCGTCTGCGACACCTTTTACTTTGGACCAGTCTAAAATTTGTTGTGTGAGAATAGGTTAATGTTTGTGCAGCTACAGGATTGGATTTATAACACTATTCACTTTATTCACAAGTTAACCCTTTACTGTTTTTGAAATTTTGAACTTGTCCAAATTCAAAGGGGTGTCAAACATTATACAGTGAGTATAATTCAAAAAGGTAATCACCGAACATGATAGAAAATATTGTGGGACTATAAGAAATTGCTTGTGACTAGCAATTTCTTCTTTCCCCACAATGTTTTTCTCAATTAAAATAACAGAGACATAAAAGTCTGGACTTGTAGAGGAAAGGCTAAGTCTGTTAAAGACAGAAGAAAAGTGTTCTAAAAATCAAAGACTTTTGCATTTATCCGTTAGCCTAATAAAAACCCTATGTTTAGGGTTGTATTAACAGACAAGACTAGAGTGTTACTTGGCGAAAACACTCTCTGCTTGAAAAGCTAGATTGTTTTTTCAAATGTATGAAAACATTATTTCATCTTTTGGTTGCTAGCAATTGACCAATGGCTGGCCCTGTCCACTCATTCTTTTGGCCCTGAATATCAACTCCGACAGGAAGTGCCACCTCGTTTTTAAACAGCATTATTTTGTAAAATTTATAACCAGTTGCATAAAACATAAAGTAAGGTGGTTGGTTGCTGACTGCAGCTTGAATAAGCTGTGTTTGCAACTTTGAATTCGCCAAACCAACAAAACAAATTCATCCAAATGGGGGTCAATACTGGGGCTGAATACATTACTTCATTGTCTGATTGTTTTGTTCATTGACGGCCATTATTGATCAATTGCAGAGACACTTAAAATGTTACAGATATTACGGACCTCAGACATTATTTAACCCATTACCAGACTGCAAAATTTTAGATTGGCCCAAATTGAAAGGAGTTGCAGATAACAATTTAAAGTTTATTAGTTTTTAGATTTCGTCTAGTCTGGGTATAAAACATTGTGGAAAATGAAGAAATTGCTTGTCGCAAGCAATTTCTTCATTTTACAAAATGTTCTCCTAAATATCTTTCTTGAGAGGCATAAAAAAGCATCAATATGTGGGAATTGATTAAACTTGTAATATATACTTACATGAGATTACATGGGATGGAATGATCTGTTGTCTTGGACAACACAACAATGGGAATTAAAATGGCTGCCGGGAGACCTGCAACAAAAAAACAGTCTACTTACCTTAAACACATTACCAGACCTCAAAATTTTAGACAGGTCCCAATTCAAAATTGGTGCAACATTTATCAGTTTATTTTATTTTTTTCAATATTCTGCAAGGATAAATTGGGGATTATGGAGAAACTGCTTTCTATACTTTTAACATATGGGTATAATAAGAGCCATGTCGAACATGCCATCCCCCGTCGAAAAAGCTTGATTGTAAACTGAGGCCAGTTAGATTTAGGCTTCTTGTGTACTGCATTTCTTCTCAATGAGTTCGATAATAGCTATTATACTTTCAGAGATATGCTCCAAAATTATGCAAGCAAGAGTTGTGTTTCTTGTGCACTGCACTTCTCTTCAATGAGATCTATCGACCTATGAAGTTTCAAGTTGATAGCAATTACACTTTCAGAGATATGCTCCGGACAAGTTTAGTGACGGAAGGACGGATAGAACGGACAGAGACCATTACTATATCCCCTTCGCCGAAACGGTGGGGGATAAAAATGCAGGAATGTATGGAAATTAGTTAGATTAATTGCAAACTGTGTTACATGCCTTTGTAATATCTTTTTCATTAGTAGCATTTTCCACCCATATTTATTTTCAATACATTTCAACTAGTCTTTAACTTATACCAACCATAGAATCAACATTGTTCTCTGTACCACATCCTATTAGGCAATGTTATTGTTAGTTTACTGTTTTGTCAAATTCTTCTTTACCAATAATGATTTAAGCCATACCCACATGAACATTTTTTAGACTGTCCAAATTGACGACAACAATTTTAAGTTTATGTAATTTAATTCTTTTTTTTTTTCCTTTTTGGCTAGAAAACATTGAGAAAAATGAAGAAATTGCTTGCTTCAAGCAATTTCTTCATTTTTCACAATGTTTTCCAAAGCTTTTTTTAGAGAGGCGTCAAAAAGCGTCACTATGTGGAAATGAGTTAATCAGTACAATATCTTTAAATCATGATAATAAAAGATTGTACAAGAAACAGCTCACTTACCCCAACAGATGAAAAGAAGCCTGAGCTTATCAAGCTGAACTGTGTTGATACTGTAAGCACTCGTGAATATTGTGAATGCTTCCAGTGTAATGTGGGTTTGAGCAGCGAGATACAAAAATACAGACAATATCTGTAATGTACCCTGGGATTTCTGTAAAATAAAACAAGTTTCATAGACACAATATACACTGCCCTTTTGGATTAAGCCCCCTTTGTCTGTGATCCAGCCTAAAATGGCAAAACCTAGGAACATTCTGTGAAAATTTCATTAAAATTCTTCAATAGATGTCGGAGGTGATGAATTAACTAGAAATTTTGCATAAAACCCCTTTTTCTGTGGAGAAGCCTGAAATAGCACATTGGCACAAGTTTATCTGACTAGGAACATTCTGTGAAAATTAGAATTAGCTTTCAACAGTCTTTCAGTTATATGGCGGCGGCTGGAGCACCTAACAATGGAATCCTGGTATTTCTCACACCAGTACTACCATTACATCCTTTCCTAGCCTCCAGCTGCTATGCCACATAGGTCTACGATTATCGACCCTTTGGTGAGAGACAAATAGTCGGAAAGGATGAGCCAGCCGTAGGGGATCGAACCCGGGACCTCTAGATTGACAGTCTGACGCGCTACCAACTGCGCTATGACAGCGGCTTGAAAATTAGAAGCAAATTCCACTATAAATGTAGGAGGAGCTGTTAACAAGATTTGGATGGTCAGATGGAAGGACAGACCGACAGAGAAGATGATGCAAATATATTTCCACCTTCAGCAGCGTATTTAACCCATTCCCACACAACAGAACTTTAAACTGGTCAAAATTGAAACGAGCTACAGACGACAAATTCAAGTTTCTGAAATTTTAGATTTTTTCAATTTTCTGGGTAGAAAACATTGTATAAAATGAAGAAATTGCTTGTAACAAGAAATTTCTACATTTTCCAGAATGTTTTCCAAGATTTTTTTCTTGAGGTGAGTTTAAAAGCATGATAAAAAGGTTCAAATATAAAAAATAATATATTACTCTATCTCATTTAAGCTTTTAAGCATTTAAGCTTTTACCAGATGAAAATTCTTTTAGACTTGTTTAAATCTAAAGGAGTTACAGCAAACATTTTATCTATGCCAATCATGGAAACTTTTCATCATGAAAGATTGAAAACATTATAAGGGCAAAAAAGAACTTACTTGTTACAATTTCTCCCTTTCCTCATAAAGTTTCCAAAATATTTTTTTTTTTGCCCAACAATATATATTGGATTGTGTGGTAAATGATTAAGAAGTAAAAACGCTACTTACCTCAGAGTTTGAAACTTGAAAGAGACAAATTAGACTAGTAACTGTTACAGAAATTAGGCACCATATAAAACTAATGTAGACTGGATATATGTCTCCAATTAGTTGTCTGAAAGTGAAACAAAATATATATATTTATACTTTTTTCTTATTTGAGGCTTAATAATGACAAAAGAAACAATTTTTAGACTTTTCAAAAATAAATGTATAAAAAGAATTATACAGAAATTATTAGAGATTTGAGTGAAATTTATAAAAACAAATACAAAAAAGGAAAAAACACACGCATACACCCTGATAAACCTAAACTATAAAAAATCAAAAATACTAGTGACACAATTTCCATCCTTTGCCACTATTTTGAATTGGACAACAAGTTTTTGAATCCCTTTCAGTATCTTAACCCTTGTCAGACTGTACCCGGAATATTCTGGTTTTAGCAGGAGGTATAGACTAAGATCAGACTGCACGTAAGTGCAGTCTGATCTTAGTCTACACCTCCAGTCTGTCCTTTGAAACCAGAGTTGTTAATGAAAGTAATTTCCAAAAGAAGTATTGACAACTGAACAACAAGTACTACCGGCGCTTTCAGCCATCTGATTTTTATAGAATTCAGAAAAAGATTTTATTCAGCATGACAAGGGTTAAAATGCAAGGGTTTTATTAAAACTGAAGTTCAAAGTATTCATCCTAAGACTTGATCAATTACCAGAAAACAAAAATTTTGACTGATCCAAATGGAAAAAAAGCTGAAGATCACAATATTCAGTTGATGTAAAGACAAAGAAATCTTCGTCATTGGGGAAGAAAATATTGCAGCTAAAGAAGAAATTGCTAAGAATGATATAATCAATTTCTTCCATTTCCACAATGTTGTACAAAATGTGTTTCTTGAAGGACATAAAAAGCGAGAGTCTGTAGGAATGGGTTAAGAGACTTCAGTTTGCTATTGCTCAAAATGTTAACAAATTATCTACAAATACTCTTATTTCCTAATAGAGCTCATGAAAGCTCTGCAAACCAGAGAGCTTTTGTTAATGTACCTTATTTATTTAGCAAAAATTTATTAGCTTTGATAAGAAGATCGCTTAACCCCTTTCTGTTCAATCCCTAAATTTGTGATAAGCAGTTTCTTCTTTTTTCCACAATATTTTTTATCCTACTAATTGATTATTTTTCGAACTAAATTCACTTTAAATTCTTGTCTGCAAAACCTTTGAAAATGGACAGATCTAAAGATGACCCATTCCCACTCAATCCTGTTTTTTCACCAACCTCAAAGAGAAAAACAGGTGCCTACGCTCGGCTGTTGGGTGCTTGATAGTGGACAAAATGCATCTAGAGTTATCCCCCTTGAAAGTTTAGGCTGCTCTTTTGATAGTGAACAAGTGTGAATGCTTTTAGTAGAATATGAGATATCACAAAATGTCAAAGTTTTCGCATGACGACAACAACAATGACAACGATGACGACACCAAGGCTATCACAATACCTCCCAAAACAGCCGAACCAATAAAATTTGTGGACATCAAGAAATTGCTTGTAACCATGTTTTTCACCCTAAAAACAGATATATATTATCTTTGATTTTATGAACTCTAGATTGTAAAATAAACATTCTTTCAAGTTGTTCCAGGCTAGAATATATTAATTGGTAATGAGTTAAACAATAATTTCAATAATTGAAAATGGTTCTCAAAGCAGAAGATCTCATTATTTTCTCAGCTGTTTGTTCAAATGATCCCATTCTCACACAATGACGCTTTTTGACGCCCCTCACGAAAAAACGATTAGGAAAACATGATTTAAAATGGAGGAATTGCTTGTTGTGAGCAATTTCTCTATTTTGGACAATGTTTTCTAAGATAAAATTGAAAAATTCTAAAATTTCATAAACTAATAATTGTGGCCTGCAACTTCCTTCAATATGGACTAGTCTAAAATATTGTCTTGTGGTAATGGGTTAAGAAAATTTTAATCAGCAGAGGTTGACCTACTATAAGGAAGGCAGATCTTATTACTGGATATATGTATTTCCTTCATTTCATTTCTTAACCCTTTCCTGTTTTAAATTTTTTAGACCTGTCCAAATTCAAATATTTTGCAGACGAAAATTTAAAGTGGATTAAATTTGAAAACAAACCATTCAGTAGGGTGGAAAATATTGTGGCAAAAGAAGAAATTGCTTGTTACAAGCAATTTCTTCTTTTCCCACAATGTTTTCTTAAGTTTAAAATCACAAGGACGCAAAAAACCAGTGATTGTACAGGAAAGGGTTAATCTGAAAACTCAAATACCTATCTACTTACCCACAAGCTTTTATGAAAACAGCTGCAGTGATGACAAGGAAAAATAATGAGACAAAATATCCAACGACCAGGGGAATGCTAATATGGTACTCAGTTGAGGTAAACGGAGCTGGTTCCTGCAATAGCATAAGATTATATTTCCATTAAATATCCAGCAAGCTGTATAGAATTTGATGGATTATGATGAAAATAATTGCACCCGATTCTTACATCAATAAAGTTTTCAAAATAATAAACTCTTTGGTTTTGGAAGATTCTAGCAACTTTCATTCATTTCGAATATCTAAAGCTTACTCTGTACGACAAAAAATACTGAAAACATCATATATATTTAATGTCATCTAAAAATATATTATTTATCGTGAGAACAGTTAAATTGACTGTATTTCACCTAACAATCAATCTCAGGCATTATGCAAAAATTTGACAGGGACTTTCATTTCTTGCTAGTGTAAATTAACTTAGAATAGTTAAAATTAAAATTGTCACAAAGCAGACTTATACCCCAATCAGCATATTGTTAACCCATTCCCTCACAATAACCCTTTTAAACGCCCCTTAATATAATATAAAAGCTTTGGAAAACATTGTGGACAATGTAGAAATTGCTTGTTACAAGCAATTTCTACATTGTCCACAATGTTTTCTACCCTAAAAGACAAAGATTTTAAAAATTTCATCAACTTCAAATTGCAACTTATTCGAATTTTGAGTGGTCTAGAATTTTGTCTTGTGGGAATGGGTTAATCAAGAAGCACAATTGACCTTTGACCTATGATACCAAAAACAATAGGGAACCTCCTTGGGTCATGGATAATGTTTGTATAAAGTTTAACCCTTTCCTGTTTTGCAAAATTTTAGACCTGTCAAAATTCAAAGGTTTTGCAGATGAAAATTTAAAGTGGATTTTATTTGGAAAATAACCATTTAGTAGAAAATATTGTGGAAAAAGAAGAAATTGCTTGTTATAAGCAATTTCTTCTTTTTCCACAATGCTTTCTCAATTACAAAATCACAGGGATGTAAAACCAGGGATTTACCAGGAAAGGGTTAAAAGTCCTTATTCAAATGGCTTACAATTTAGAGCACGGAAATAATTAACAATCAAAGTTCAATTGTGATCTTGATCTTTGATCTTCATGATCCTAAATCAATATGGCATTTCCTTGTATCATTGGTTACAATTGTATGAAGTTTCATGGTTGTATGTCAATTGGTTCTAGATATAGAGCACAGACATTAAAAATGATCTACAGACAGATCAATAGACGGATTTGTTTGTTTGAATGGGGTTTTAAGCCGCTTTCAATGATCTTTCAGTTATATCATGGCGGCTGGAGCACCTAACAATGGAATCCTGGTATTTCTCACACCCGTACTACCATTACATCCTTTCCTAGCCTCCAGCTGCTATCCCACATAGGTCTGAGATTATCGACCCATTTATGAGCGACAAACAGTCGGAAAGGATGAGTGCCCCCGTCGATCAATAGGCAGAATGACAGACAGACATGATGAAACCAATATACCACCCTCTACTGAGTGGGAGTATAATGATAGAGGTGCATGAATGTCTTAAAGACTTACTGTAAAATTTGATGTAACCATAGCAACCACAAAGTGACCAGGAAGTGGACAGCGACAAACAGTGCTCTCTTTGGTGGAGGCAAATAAAGTACAGCCAGTATCACTCCAGTAGCCCGTATTCAAGTTACTGTAAGTTACAATGATAAAGTTAAAAAATAGTGATTGGACATTCAAAATAGATCTTCAAGGCTACTCATTCAAGCCAATAACGAGTAAGCTTAAATCCGTAATAAACATTCTCAAGATTCTTATTTAGTGACTTAAAAATCTTTATATAAAGAAGGCTTTATCTTATATATCTTAATAAGAATATTCAGAATCTCCGAGAAAAACCTCAGATTATTGCTGCAAAAGATGCTCAAAAAACAGAGTTGTTGATCTTATACACTTACAAACATCATCGAATCAAATGTAATTTTTCTGGTTTTTAAAGGCTATGGACATAACTTGGGTGTTAAAAGGAGAATAAGTGTATTAACCCATTATCACACAACAACATTTTGGCCTGGATTTTGCAGACAACAATTTCAAACTGATACAATTTTGTATAATTATTTTTGTATTTATTTATTCATTTATTTTGGTACTTTGGGTTAGAGTACACAGTGGGTACTGAAAAAATTGCTCCATACTTGCACAATGTTTTCAAACAATTTTTTTTTGAGGGGTGTCAAAAAGCTAGTTTGCGCAGGAAAGTGTAAATCTGTAAATACACGTCACTAAATCCTGACATTTCCAACATGAATATTCTCAAGTATGAAAACATCTTTTTAACAAAGCATGCAGAAAGAATCTTCTGATTTTTTTTAACTTCTTTTAGTGTTGAAGCGTAATGACTCCACTTCTTCCGCTGTTTTATTTCTTGGACCCAACAAACAGCCTCAAAGTGGAGTTTTTGTATCATTATTTCATTATCAACCCAATACTAAACGACAAAATATCACACTTGTTCAATTCAAAAAAAGTTGCATACAACAAGTATATATTTTGAATATCTTTGTCTTCCAGGTTAGAAAACATTTAGGGTAGTGAAGAAATAATTTGTACTTATATTTTCCCAAAGATTCAATCATGGGGGGCATGATCAAAGGGTGATAAAGGAAAATAAACCGATTGCTGGTCACACCAACTCTGCTCTGACAGGTAGTTCCACTTTGATATCTAACAGTGTTATTTTGCAAAATTTATGGCCTGAACAAT
This sequence comes from Fragum fragum, assembly GCA_946902895.1. Lineage (NCBI taxonomy): Eukaryota > Metazoa > Mollusca > Bivalvia > Cardiida > Cardiidae > Fragum > Fragum fragum. The sequence goes on from OX336367.1 coordinate 1,534,190, forward strand.
GTGACAAAAAAGTGAAATGGTTGGTTGGTAACTTAGAAGTCGTAATCACAGCTGTAGGTATGATATTAAAGTTGTCAAACCAACAAAACTGCTACACATAAATGCCGGCCAAATTTCAGAGTGTAAAGTTCATTTTCAGACTTAATAAATAAATTTAATTGGTCAATGGATTTATTGATTGACAGGTAGTTCTATCAAACAGTGAAATTGGTGTGTAATAACTTACGCAGCATCATACATCCAAGAAAGGCACACGGTGTCATAGTGAGTCCCTCTATCTACCTGAAATAAAAAATAACAATGTGACAAGCCATGACTTTCTACGAACTTTGAAAATTATCTCAGAAAATTGCTTACAAATAATCTTGTGAGGAAAAGGTATTTTTTCCCCATTAATTTGGACAACACAAAATCAGCCTTGAAAAAGCCAGGAATATCTATAAGCAGAATCGTCCACTGATATCATTGTGCTTTAATTTCCTTTAAATCAAATACCTTATACAATCTACATATAACCAGACTTTTTTCAATATCCTAGTTACAGTTTTTGGGGATATATTTCATTGAAAATCTAAAATGCAGAAAATCAAAGAAAATTGATGAGTAATTTTTTTTTCAAAAAAAAAAAGTTGAATTAGGAGAAAGAGCTTGTTATGATCAATCATTTAACCTGATAATGGGTTATTATTTAACCCATTAGAGTATGATAAATTGATAGATTGATAGATTGAATGGGTTTAACGTCATTTCAACAGTATTTCAGTCATAACGTGGGCCTGGAGCACCTAACAATAGATCCCTGGTATTTCTATCACCAGTACTACCACGACATCCTTTCCGAGCCTCCAGCTGCTATCCAAATTAGGTTAACGATTATCCACACATTGGTAAGAGACAAATGTTGGAAAGAATATGGGGAACGAACCCATGACACCCAATGATGACAAAATTCTAAACTGGTCCAAATTGAAAAACAAGGTGCCAAATTGTCACAAGATACGCCCGTCACACTGCTTAATATTAACTGGGGGTTTGAATAGAACTGAGGTTATTTTGAATGAATATTTTTTGTCAAACAAAGTATGAAAAACAACAAAGGGCAATAACTCAAAAAATAGGCTAGGTAGAGTTATGGTTCTTTACACTGCACTCCCACTTGGTGAGCTCTATTTATCCATGAAATTTCATGATTCTAGCTATTATACTTTTAGAGATATACTCCGGACAAGATTCAAGTATGAAAAACAACAAAGGGCAATAACTCAAAAAATAGGCCAGGTAGAGTTATGGTTTTTGTACACTGCACTTCCACTTGGTGAGCTCTATACATACATGAAATTTCATGATTCTAGCTATTATACTTTTAGAGATATACTCTGGACAAGATTCAAGTATGAAAAACAACAAAGGGCAATAACTCAAAAAATAGGCCAGGTAGAGTTATGGTTATTGAGCACTGCACTCCGTATTGATGAGAAGAATATAACTGCCAAGTTTAAAGTCAATCGGACTTACGGTGACAGAGTTATGCTCCGGACAAAGAAGTGGACACCACCCGGACGCCCGGACAACCGGACGCCCGGACACCACGGGTGATCCCATAATACGTTCCGTCTTCGACGGGCGTATAAAAATGCGGACGACATTTCAAATTGCCCTAAAGGTTGAAAATAAGTCCCAAACAGAGAAGAAAACAGTGTCAGAAAAACAGAAATTGCTTGTCACAAGCAATTTCTCCTTTTCCCACAAAGTTTTCTATGATCATATTACTAGAGGACATCAAAAAGCATCAATTTGTTGGTAATGGGTTAACCTGAATGATTCTATCATTTAAAGTAGGAGGAGCATATAAACTTGTGGAAAGAAATGGCTTCATTTCCTGCAAATATTTATGCCAGTCTCAGTTTAACAGGTTTTAACCCGTTTTTGACGCCCCTCAAGAAAAGCAATTTGGAAAAGCATGGTGTAAAATGAAGAAAATTGTTTGCAGCAAGCAATTTCTACATTTTACACAAAGTTTTATACCCAGAAAGGAATCGAAAAAATCATAAAGTTCAAATGTCGTCCTAATGTCTTTTGGACCAGTCTAAAATTTTCTTGGGTGGTTATGGGTTACAGTCACAGTAAAACTTTGACACTTTAACCCTTTCCCACTTTTTGAATTTTAGACTGGTCCAAATTGAAAAAGGTTGCAGACATTGAAAATTGGATGAATTTTGAAACAAAACCATCCTATCTGGTAGCAAATATTGTGGGAAAAGGAGAAATTGCTTGTCACAAGCAATTTCTACTTTTCCACAATGGTTTCTCAAGTATAAAATAACAGCCACATAAAATTCTTGGTTTAAACAGGAAAGGGTTAACATAAGGAAATAACTGCATTATCCAAATGATGATTTAATTTGAATGGTTAAGTTTTTGCCTTAACCCATTACTTGTTACAAGCAATTCCTTCATTTTACATAATGTTTTCCCAATTGTTCTTCTTGGACAACCTTGACCTTTAGAATTATTAATGCCCATCAATGCAAGGAACCTATGTCCCAATTTATGTTCCAATTATCTTCAACGGTGTTTGATTAACAGCAAAATGTTATTGTTTTGACTAATATTTACTGCTCACATACAGCCAGACAAAATATATGCTCGTGGTAAATTGATTTGCCCCAATCTAATTGATGTGAAGTCATTAGAATATCTATGTAAAAAAATTAGGCATATGGTACCCTATTCAAAAATCTGTTATTCTAAGAAAATTATTTAAGGATTCTTGAAGCACAAACATTGAGGAGCATCGACATAGACTCAAAGCTTTACCCCTCAAGAAAAAACTTTGGAAAACATTGTATAAAAAAAACAAAAACTGCTTGTTACTAGCTATTTTTTCGTGATCCATAATGCTTTCTAAACGAAAAGACAATGGTTTATCATATTTCATCATTCAATGATTTGTCATCTGGTACTTCTTTCAGTTTTGACCAGTCTATTTTGTCATCTGGTAATGCAAATATACTGTCTGATCTCAGTCTTTTCTTGGCACATATCTGATATAGTTGGAAATGTCACACAGATACTCATTGTCCTATCACCAAACTTACCGAATTGTCATGTTTAATGGTCAGTTCCACTCTGTTTGTAGGTAGATCACCAATTTTGTCATTGTAGAATGCAGCAGAATATACCGGAGATATGATCTCAGAATACAGCCTGCGGAAAAAAGAAAACATTTTTTGTTATGTGAATTTTGTTGGAATTCATTTTATTACTCATGTTGTTGTTGGATGTTTGCAATCTAATTCACCAATAAATTAGGAAAAACAAGCTTAACTTACTAAATTATTTTAAATTCCCTCTTCAATCTCTGGTTTTTAAGTCCCTGTGATTTTAAAAATGAGAAAATTTTGTAGATAAAGAAGAAATTGCTTGTAACAATAATTTCTTTTTCCACAATATTTCCTCCCTGCTAGATGGTTATTTTTCAAATTGAATCAATTTAAAGTTTCATTTGCAAAACATTTCAAGTTGAACAATGTCACGATTATGGAAACTGCTTCAACACTAGATAAAAACTCTAATTTTCAATATTTTGGCAAACAAAGCCTTTATCAAGAAAAAGAAAAAGAAAATAAATCTTATATCTAGAACATAACTTTATGATCACCCAATATAGCCATTTTCATCTGATCAATGAGTGATCATAAAAGTTTTGTTCTGAAAATACAACTTCACAACCAACATGAGAGTATATTAGCTGAAATAGCTCTGTTGGCAGAGCATTCAGCTTCTTAGCTTTAGATCAAGGGTTTGAGTGCAGGCTGACCAAACCATCAAACCATTTGATGGATCACTGGCCAAGTCTACTTAGCTCCGATAGAAAGTTCAACCTGGATATCAACCCTTTCCCACACAATGACTCTTTTAAACGCCCCTCAATATGAAAACTTTGGAAACAAGATGTGTTTGTGAAACACTATGCCCCCGAAATCGGAATTCTTTAGAAACGGGTAAAGGGTTAAAATTTTGACCTTGACCTTGATGAAATGACCTTCCCCAGTTGCGCCTTGTTGAGACCTATCTACATACCAAATATTAGCATTGTAACTTAATCAGGGTTGAAGTTATAGGAAATTTTAGTTGGCAGGTAAAGTTTTGCAGACAGACAGACAGACTGACAGACGGACAGACAGACAGACGGACACCGGTAAAACAATATGCCCCCGATCTTATCGATGCGGGGGCATAAAAATTGTGGAAAATAAACAAATTGCTTGTAACAAGGAATATCTTCATTTTCCATAATGTTTTCTACCCCGAAAGTTGGGAAAATCCAATATTTCATAAACATTAAATTGTCGTCTGCAACTTCTTTCAATGGGCCAGTCTAAAATCTAGCAGTCCTGTAATGGGTTAAATCAGGCTATACAATACAAATTATTGTCAGTAACATTTAACAAAAATATAGAGTGGTTGGTTGGCGACCTGAATGTTGTTACTGCAGCTTGATTGATTGGTTGAATGGGTTTAACACCACTTTTAACCGTATTTCAGTTATATCGTGGCGGCTGGAGCACCTAAGCAATGGATTTCTGGTATTTCTCACACCAGCACTACCACCTCATCCTTTCCTAGCCTCCAGCTGCTATCCCACTTAGGTTAAAGGTTATCCACCCATTGGTGACAGACAAATGTCTTTGAATATGTGCCGCCACCTGGGATCGAACCCATGACATCCCTTTATCGAAGATTAGAAGTCTAATGCGCTACGGACTGCGCTATGACGGCGGCTTCTACAGCTTGAATAAGGTAAAGTTACTACATTTAAGTGGCCAAATCAGCAGAAAGGTTTGAGTTCAAAATTCAATTCCGGTTTAAATGTATGGTTTGATTGGTCTATCAAATGTCTGATTAACATAGGTGTTCAGTCAGTTAACTAAAACCAATTCTCAAACACAGCCCCCAAAAAAAGACCTTTGTAAAACCTTGTTGAAAGTGTAGATGTTTATATATGTCAAATGAAAAGACTCTGATAAACCCATTGACAAAGGGAATAATTCAATACTTACTGTTTGTCTCGTGTATTAGCCCTGTGTCTGTATGAAAGTAGATCCGACAACTGGTGTGAGGTCACAACTAAAACATTTTCTTGTTGGGCCAGTGACTCTTCTGTAACAATATCATTAGAGACTTTGACCCATTACCAGTTGGTAAAATTCTAAACTGGTTCAAATTGAAAAAAGCTGCAGATGACAATTTTAAGTTGATGGATTTTTTTTTTCACCTTTTTGGATAGCAAGCAATTTCTTCATTCTCCACAATGTTTCCTTGAGCTTTTTTCTTGAGGGGTGTAAAAAGGAGGGACTGTGTGGGAATGGATTAATTAAACCAATTAGCAGACGGCAAAATTTTAGACTGGTTCAAATTCAAAGGAACTGCAGACAATTAAACATATGTGAAATTTAGATTTTTTAAACTCTCTGAGTAGAAAACATTGAGGAAAGTGAAGAAATTGCTTGTTGCCAGCAATTTCTTTGTATCATACAATATTTTTCCGATTGTTTTTCTTGAGGGTCGACAAAAATTTCACTTGCGGGAAATCCACAATTCCCAACAACCTGCTTTTTTACACCCCTTCAAATTAAAACTTTGGAAAACATTGTGGACAAGAGCTGTTAGAGAAAGATAATGCTCCTGCAATAAAGATTTGTCACAAATTAAAAAGTATTAAATAAACAGGGAATAGGGTTTGGATGGACAGACAGATGAAGCAAAGGCTATATGCTCACCCTTCTCCAGTTATGCTTAATTTTGATGTACTACCTTGAGCTGTGACATTTATTGGTCTTGGCTCTAAATGTCCTTAATTAAATGACCTTGAGCTCTGACCTTGATCTTAGAGCTTCCTGAATATTTTCCCTCAAGTGGTACATCTACTCGTGAAAGAGAACAATTGTACCAAGTTATACTGAAATCCATCCAAAATTAAACGATCTATCCCCTGGACATGCTTTATTTTAATGTATGATCTTAAGTTGTGACCTTGACCTTGGAGCTATCTGAAAATTTGTTCCAAATGGCACATCTACTTACAATAGAGAACATTATTGTTATTTCAAAATCCATTCATATTTTTTTGGGCTAGGCTCCAGATATCCTTAATTTAATGATTGATCTTGAGCTCTGACCTTGATCTTGGAGCTTTCTGAATATTTCTTTCAAATACTACATCTATTTGTAAAAGAGAACAATTGTGCAAAGTTATTTCAAAATGGATCCCTAATCAAACGAGCTATGTTCTGGACATGCTTAATTCTAGTGTACGACCCTGAGCTGTGACATTGACCTTGGAACTATTTGAATTTTTTTTTAATGGCATATCCCTTCATGATTGGAAGCAATTATGTCAAGTTATTTCGAAATACTTCCATAGTTTTAAGAGCTATGTTCTGGACATGCTTAATTTTAATGTTTGACCTTGAGCGGTGACCTTGACCTTGGAGTAATCTGGATTTTATTTCCCAAACAGTACATCTACTCATGATAGAGAATTTGCAGACAACAATTTCAAATGGATGAAATTCGAAAGATAAGTATCATATAGGATGGGGGAAAAAACATAGTGAAAATTGAAGAAATTTTAGCAAATAGGCAATTTATTCTTTTCCCACATTACCTCTAAAATCTTAGGATTGCATGGTAATGAATTAACCATTTCAATTAACCCTTTCCTATATTCCTAAATTTGTACCTGTCCAAATTCAAAGGTTTTGCAGGCGAAAATTAAAAGTGGTTTAAATTAAAAAAAATAACCATTCAGTAGGGTAGAAAACATTGTGGAAAAAGAAGAAATTGCTTGTTACAAGCAATTTCTTCATTTTCTACAAAGTTTTCTAAAACATAAAATCACAGTGACTTAAAGCCAAGTATTGAACAGGTAAGGGTTAATAAGCCTAACTTTTTACAATGTTTGAGAAAATAGTCATGAAAACATTGTAGCCTATGTGACTTGCTTGAATTCAATTTGATTTTCATTCTGCAGTTTCAGCTACCTCTTTCAGTTTTGAAAAGTAGAAATCTTTATCATTTGGAAAAGAAAGACATCATGAAATACCGATGGATTGGGCTGTGAATAAAAAAATCAACCATTTAGACCTGAAATGAACTATGAACTCCGACATTGGTAGACATTTAATTTGTTTGTTTGAATGGGGTTTTAAGCCGCTTTCAACAATCTTTCAGTTATATCGCAGCAGCTGAAGCACCTAACAATTTCTCACACCAGTACTACCATTACATCCCTTCCTAGCCTCCAGCTGCTATCCCACATAGGTCTACGATTATTGACAGACTGGTGAGAGACAAACAGTCAGAAAGGATGAGTGACGCCGTCGGGGATCAAGCCAGGGACCTCTAGATTGACAGTCCAACGCACTACCAATTGCGCTATGACGGCGGTGGCAGACATTTAATGGAAGCATTTTTGTTGGTCTGGTCATATTAACGTCTTAACTAGAGCTTATCCTTTGTCCTTCCTTATTAAAACTGTCTACCGGGAACATCACCTATATAAGTAGGGGGTAGTGACAACAAACACGCACCTCTTCGATATCTGATAAACTCTGTAGATTTATCCAGATCTTGATTGTCTGGTTCTGTCCAATCATCCGTCACCAAATTTACCATCTCAGTCCTCATATCTGATAAATAGGAGATAACATTAGTTATATAATTTCTCACTAGGGTATAGTGCATTTATTCCCTAAAAAGTTTTAAACAGTTGCTGTGATTCAACATGAGAGAAAAGGCTGTGATAACATAAATTCGGTGCCTAATCCAATGAAATTCATCCTTACATCTTAGTCATTTTGTCACTATGACCTGTCAAATGGTAAAGTAACCACAATTTGAGAAAATGGATCGATTTCTCAAGTGGTATATCCGAGCTACCTTTGCTTTATTACACATCAATAGAAGTGTCCGAAGAAACACGACTCCGATATTACCCGGTTCTACTCTATAATACATCCCTATATTAGTGAAGATGATGGCTGGTATGGATCAAACTTCATGAACTTGAGGAGCACCCAAGAACAGAGTAGCTAGAATTTGCATGGTGTGTACTGAGCATATAACATGTCTTACCCACATTTTGTGAAGATATTAGTTGTTATAAATCATATTCCATGATCTTGAGAGCCTTCTGATAACAGATTAGCCAGAATTTGTATGGTGTATACAGTTCATTTAATACATACCCACATTTTGTGAAGAAATTGGCTGGTATGGGTTGAATTCCATGGACTTGAGAGCCCCTGAGAACAGTGTAGCTAGAGATTGTATAATACATGGTCCAACCAGAATGATCCCTTTCTCATCTGGAGTGGCTGTCGAAGATTGTTGAATCATTCCACTTAACAGCTTGATCAACTTCTGTAAAAGAATGATAGTGAATAGAAACGTGACAAACATGCCCCTGCTAAAGTGCGTGTCAAATGACTTTCAGTTGTGATTGTGGGAGTATCCAACAGAACTATCCATGACACTAGAACTTGTTAAGTGTAACAACTGTGCAAAGTTATTTTAAAATCTATCAATTAACCCTTTCCTGGACAAACCCGGGATTTTTTGTCACTGTGATTTATACTTGAGAAAACATTGTGGAAAAAGGAGAAATTGCTTGTAACAAGCAATTTCTCCTTTTCCCACAATATTTTCTACCACATAGGGTGGTCAGATTTCAAATTGCATGCATTTTCAGTGTCATCTGCAAATTGGACCAGTCTAAAATTTCATAAAACAGGAAAGTGTTACTGTAGAAGATATGCTGCAGACAAAAGTTGGACACACACACATGCACCCATATATGGACAGGGGTAGATTATATGCTCATCACTTTTACATGGTAGGGATATAAAAGATGTCAAAGAGAAGGGGAAAGCTTTTCAATGATTATTAATATCTTTAGTAAATACAGATTTAAACTTAAATTGGAAAATAGCTTTACTTTTTAAATTCTTGAAACATTCATCTTTCAGAAAGTATTTTGAGTTCTCTCCCTTTATACCATGAGCCGATGGACTGCTTGCCATGCCCAATTACTCCGACAGGAAGTATGACTTAAATATTAAACAACATTATTTTGCAAAAAATCTAAGGTTTGTTACATGTAACAGACAACATGTGTTTATAAAACACCATGCCTCTTTAAACAGCCTTTTTTGCACACTTGAGACCTTGATAAGTGACCTTGACTTTGATGGATGACCTTGACCTTACAACTAACTGATGCCTATCATTGCAAGGCATATTTGCCCTAAACATGAGTCATGTATCTTGAATGGTGTTTGCTTAACATTAACATGTTAAGTTTTTTGCATTAACTTGACCTGGATAAGTGACTTTGTTCTTCATTGATGATCTTGACCTTAAAATCAATGCCAATCAATGCAAGGAACCGGGTATGTCTCAAATATGAGTGATTTATTTTTAAAGATGTTTGAGTAAAGGTAAAATGTTACATTTTTGTGTAAAGTTTACCAAATAAGTGACCTTGATAAGTGACCTTGACCTTGATGGATCAACCTGATCTTACAATGAACTGATGCCAATCAACGCAAGGAGCATTGGTCCCATAATATTAGCCATGTATCTTGAACAGTGTTTGAATAATACGTTCAGTTTTTACATTTAGTTTACTGCTTGCAGACATATGAACAGACAGACATCAGTAAAACAGTATTCACCCTCTACAATCTTATCAATGCGGGCTCATAAAAACTAAAATGGTTTGTTTGCCGCCTAAACATCAAAACTACAGCTTGAAAAAGCTGTAGTTATGATGTTTAAGTTACCAAACCAACAAAAATGCTTCACATAGATGTCATCCATTGTCAGAGTTCAAAATTTACTTTTGGTCTAATTGCATCATTTGATTCAACTATTAACTTTCTACTGATCAAGATCAAACTTTATGATTTTTAATTTTTCCATAAAATATATGATCAGCAATCACAATTGCCAATCTAAGAAATCAATTCACCAATAGATTATTAATTTTGTTTACAGTAGCACTTACATCTCCAGCAATAAAATTAATCAATGCACAGACATTCCCCCTTCTTTACTCCCCTTTGGAAAATACCTAGGGAATACATTGTGGAAAATGAAGAAATTGCTTATAACAAGCTAATTCTTCATTTCCCAAAATGTTTTACACCCATAATCAAGATATAATTACATAAACTGAAAATTGTTGTCTGCAAGATCTTTGAATTTAAACCTGTCCAAATTCTTTTTTGAGTAGAAATGGGTTAAATTTTTCAGATGGAAAATATTGTTTAGAGAGAGGAAAATAATAACAAAAGCATGTCCCTCATTTCACAATATTTTCTAGCCTTTTGATGCAAGCAATTTTGCCTTATATTTTATGTAGTCTGCAAGCTCTTTCCATCTGGATTGATCTAAAATGATTTCATTTGGTAATGCTTTAACCCATTACTAGAACAAAATTTAGACTGATCCAAATTGGAAGAAGTTGCAGCATTTCAAATTGCACTAAAATTTGAAATTTAACCCTTGTCTTGCTGAATAAAATCCTCCACAAAATTGCAGTAAAATGAAAGAGCTGACAGTACTGGATTCATAATTGTGGATTAATAATTCGTTTGAAAATTTATCTTATAAACAACTTTGGCTTAAGAGGGACAAGCAGGAGGTGTAGACTAAGATCAGACTGCACATATGTGCAGGCTGATCTTTGTCTATACCTCCTGCAAAAACAGGAATATTCTGGGTTCAGCATGACAAGGGTTAATAATAAATGGGGTAGAAAACATTGTGTGAAGGAAAACTTTCTCCTTTTCCTACAAAGTTTTCCGATATCATCTTTCTACAGGACATCAGAGAGTGTTATTGTGTGATAATGGGTTAATTCTCACCTCAGCTTCCAGTGGCTCATCTTGTTTCACAAGCTGCGGAAAGTTTTTCAGGTGAGCCATGAAATCTTTCAGAATGTGGGCAACCATGTCCATATCTCCGGAAAATATGAGGACATTCTTTTTCGGGAATGTAAATAAGTACAGCTTGTCAAATACACTCTTTAATGTTGTCTGCTGGTAGCCACTCCGCAACAGTTGTAACTGAAAATGTCAGACACCATTTTTATTTTTTTGACATATTTAAACAGTAGGTGTACCGTAGACAATGATTAAACACCATGGGATTATGCAATGAAATGAAAAGTGGATTAGAGAAAAACCCGTGAAAGCTAGTGCAGAATAGTATTATCCATTTTTCATTCATTTAATTTTGTGTCTATTTCATCATTCTTTTACAAAAAAAAAATTGTACCACCAAGAAAAAAATTGTGGTTTCCCAAGAAAAGTCTCTTCTTTTTAACCATTCCAATACAATCTAGCTTTGTTAAATTAAAGAAAGTGCTATATGAAAAGGAGAAATTGCTTGGCCCAATGTTTTATACCCTATTTTGCTGCTTTGTAATGGGTTGAAAAACATGAATTGAAATAAGAAATTAATTATAAAGGAATTTAGAAAATAATTCATTGTGTGTTGAAATAAGAAATTAATATTTATCAAATTATGTGTCAACCAGTAAATATTGTTGTCATTGTGTGTTGAAAAAAAGAAATTAATATTTATCAAATTCTGTGTCACCCAGTAAATAGTGTTGTCATTGTGTGTTGAAATAATAATTATCAAATTCTGTGTCACCCAGTAAATATTTTTGTCATTGTATGTTGAAATAAGAAATTAATAATTATCAAATTCTGTATCACCCAGTAAATATTGTTGTCATTGTGTGTTGAAATAAGAAATTAATAATTATCAAATTCTGTGTCACCCAGTAAATATTGTTGTCATTGTGTGTTAGAATATGAAATTAATATTTATTAAATTATGTGTCACCTAGTAAATATTGTTGACATTGTGTGTTGAAATAAGAAATTTATTATCAAGGAATTTAGAAAATATTTCATTGTGTGTTGAAATAAGAAATTAATTATTATCAAATTCTGTGTCACCCAGTAAATATTGTTGTCATTGGGTGTTGAAATAAGAAATTAATTATCAAGGAATTTGGAAAAAAAATTAATAATTAATTTTAAATTTCAACACACAATGACAACAATATTTACTAGGTGACAGTATAAAACATTACAGGATAAGAATAAAAGATGATTATCCATGCAATGTCTTCTTTTCAAAACATAGTAAAATTTTAGGGAAATGAAAACAAGCTATTGTCTGAAAATATTTAATGTAACCCATTCCCATGCAATCCTATCTTTGATGCCGCACTAGAGAAAAGCTCTATAAAACATTGTGAAAAATGAAGAAATTGCAAGTTACCTGTTACAAGCAATTTTCTCATTATCCTTAATGTTTCCTTCTTAAAAAGACAAAGAATTTTTAAAGTCCATCAACTAAAAATAGTTATCTGCAACTTCTTTCAATTTGGACCAGTATAAAATTTTGTTGCCTGCTAATTGGTTAACCCATTACCACACAAGAAAATTTTAGACAGTTCCAAACTTAAAGAAGTTGCATATGATAATTCAAACTTTATGAAATTTTAGGTGTTTTCAACTTTCTGGGTAGATAACATTGTGTAAAATGAAGAATTTGCAAGCAATTTCTTCATTTCACTCAATGTTTTCTTAATTATTTTTCTTGAGGGACGTCAAAAAGCATCAATGCGTGGGAATGGGTTAACCCATTCCCATTCAAGCCCTTCTTTAATGCCCCTCAAGAAAAAAAGCTTTGGAAAAAACTGTATTATATCCCCTGAATGTTGTAGTAACCAGATTTTGGCTTTACCTTTTAAACTTTACCCATCATCAAAGCTTAACCTTTAAACTATCAATTTCTTCAATGTCTACCATTTGTTTTTTACACGAAAAGACAAAGATTTTCTAAACTGCATCAACTTGAAATCATCGTCGGCAATTTCTCACAATTTGAACCAATCTATAAAAAAAATTTGTGTGGTAATGGGTTAAATAATCTGAAGCTAGGATTTTTTGGCATCCCAACAATGATAAAGTCCCAAGCTACATAGAAAACTCACTTACCTCATCATAGACTTTAATCAAGCCCAGGGACTGACACTTGGCAAAGTTGGGTTCTCCCCAATGACACTCACTGGTCTCCGGATCACAAATACAGTTCCGTCTGGCATACCCTGTAAATACATTTAAATTTTTCATCTCTGTATCTTTATCCAACAAATGTTTGCTAACTGCTTCAATAATATTCTTGTGATCAATATAATTTACTCTAGTTCTAACTCCTAATTTTTAAAATTAAAGACAAGAACGTGTTAATGAAACACAATGTTTGTATGATTGTTTTTCTTTTTTTGAAATGTGACCTTGATAAGTGACCTTAACCTTGATTGATGATATAAACCTCACAACCAACTGGAGCCTATCAATGTAAGGAACCCATGTCCAAAATATGAGCCATAACTTTTTGTGTTAAGTGACCTTGATAAGTTAACCTTGACCTTAATTGATGACCTTGATCTAACAGCCAACTGATGCCTAGCAATGCAAGAAGCCTCAGATGTTCAAAATATGAGCCATGTATGTTGAATGGTGTTTGAATTAGTGCAAAAAGTTAGTTTTTTGGTTAAGTTTTCTAGACTGGATTTAAAAATTGTATAATTCTCGGACCCATAGAAGTATCAATGTTCTGTAATGCTAAAGGGGGAGGGAAAGTCATGATATTTGTAGTTTGTAAATTTAACCCATTCCCACACAGTGACTCTTTTGGACGCCCCTCAAGAAAAACAATTTAGAAAACATTGTAACAAGCAATTTCGTCAATTTCCACAATATTGTCTACCTGGAAAGCTGAAAACAACTAAAATTTCATAAATATTCAATTATCTTCTGCAATTCTTTTCAATTTGGACCAGTCTAAAATTTTGCCATCTGATGATGGACTAGAGTAGTGACACATTTTAGAAGATTCATGAAATCTTTCATCATATTGAGTTACAAATGAATGATGGAAATAGAGAGCTGTGAAATATCAGTCAAGGGATCAATATGCATGCTCTAATTCTGAGAAAAATCTTTTAACATTCTTGAAATTGGAAACTTATTATTCTGGGGAAAGGTAATATTTTCTGCTGTTATGGATTTTTAGGAACATTTGCCGCTGAATTTTGAAACAAAATAAGACAATTGTGTTTGTTAAACATCATGCCCTGTAACATACTTTTTTCTGAAATGTGACCTTGACAGGTGACCTTGATGTTGATGGATGAGTCTGACCTTACAACCAACTGACGGCTATCAATGCAAGGAAGCTTTATCCCAAGTATTAACCATGCATCCTCAACAGTATTTAACCCATTCCCACACAACTAAGATTTAGACTGATCCAAATAGAAAGAAGCTGCAGACAACAATTTGAAGTTGATTTTTTTTCGTCCTTTTGAATAGAAAAGATTGTGGATAATGAAGAAATTGCTTGATACAAGCAATTTTCTTCATTTGCCACAATGTTTTCCAAAGCTTTTTCCTTGAGGGGCGTAAAAAGGAGGAATTGTTTGGTTAAATAAGAGCATTCTATGTGTTTAGTATACAGCGTGCAAACAGACAGATAGATGGACCTTGGTAATACAATACGGATGGTTCAGCACGAAACAGTTGTAACTGCATATAAAGATATATGCAGTTACAATTGTTTTTGTGCTGAACCATCGATATTCACCTGATCTTATTGATGCTGTGGCATATATATACCTGAAAAGCACTTCATAGTTTACTTCCAATATACTGTTTTGATAATGTGAAATCTCTTTATATCTTGCATATATTCAATTATACAATTTCAAACCTCAAATGAATATAGTGTATTAACAATGAAACATATGTCTACATGCTAAAAGGAACAATCTGTGAATTTTAAAAAAAAAATATTTGAAACTGTAAAAATGATTACCTAATGGAATTAATGTAGACATTTCCTAATGAAATTAATGTAGTCATTTTACAAATGCTGTTATGTCAAGTGAAAAATTTAAACTTGGTTCTGTCAATGGCTCACAGCATCGGCATGAGTACTGGTGTATTCTCCAGGAAGCAGAATTGAGAGGAATTAATCCTTGTTGGAAGAACTTGTTTCCCATTCGATGTAAAAAATAGGTTTATACCTATAAGAATTTTATAGATTTATAGCTAAAACTTAGTGTTGTATTATGGAAAGATTATCAAATCTGTTTTCATCTATAACAGATAAAATCTGAGCATTGTTTACATTCTATTTGTAGATGAGCTATTAAACCTATTACCAAACAACAAAATCTTCAACTAGTCCAAATTGAAAGAAGTTGCAGAGTTCATGGAATTCAGAAAATGTTTGCCTTTTGGGCTAGAAAACATTGTTACAAGCCATTTCTTCATTGTCAATAATGTTTTTCAAAGCTTTTTCTTGAGGTGTGTAAGAAAACAGGATTGTGTGGGAAAGGGTTAACCTATTAACAGACAAAAATTAGTTCATATTGAAAGAAGTTGGAGACATGATTTCAAAGTGCTTCAAATCTATAAAGAAGTGCAAAATAAGATGAAAAGCACCTGCTTATTCTAAGCAATTTCTCCTTTTCCCACAAAGTTTTCTAAAACCATATTTCTTCGGGGGATCAAAATACGGGGTTGGGTGGTAAGCATTACAAAACGCAATCTTTAATGACCACCCATTGAATGTCCTCTATAAGTCAGATATCACTTGTTGTTGTTGTTGTTTGATAAAATTATCAGAACGTCTCTAAATTCTTATCCATCTTTTAAACTATTCCAAAACAATATCACTTTTGGATGCGACCAATGAAAAAAAATCTATCGAAAATATTGCAGAAAATGAAGAAATTGCTTGTCACAAGCAATTTCTTCATTATCAACAATGCTTTCTACCTCAAAGGACTAAAAGATTTAAAATTTGCAACAAACTTGATTATATACCAGTTAAAAAAATAAGGTTTGCTGAAAGGAAACAAAACAAGTAAGAGAGATTGGAAAGAAGTAACCCATAGCCAAATACATGCATTAACCCATTACCATGATCCTCCTAATAAAAGCACTGAACAAAGTAAGAAAGTAGAAAACATTGTGAAAAAAGATAAATCTCTCGTAACAAGCAATTTCTCCTTTTTCCATTTCCTTATCTATTCTTTTCCCCCATTTTAACAGGCTGAAAAAAGTAGAAAACATTGTGAGAAAAGAGAAATTTCTTGTTACAAGCAAATTATCTTTTTCCATGACAGCTTTTGGTTTTAGTTCTTCATTTTAGATAAATGAATTTTCATCTGCAAACCTATTTCATTTTGGACCAGTCTAAAATTTTGACATCTGGTAACGGGTTAAAGAAGTGCCAGACAGAAGTTTGAGCCATCTCCACTACATATATAAGAAACTTGTCTACAAAGATAGACTAGGATGTTACTGTACTGTTATTTGCTGATTTTTGATATACTACCGGCTAATGTACATTCTGTTTATGACTGGCTAAAAGGCCATCTGATGAGGTCAAATTTAATTGATAGATCACAGCAGTCGTCTAAATAATTAATGGACCAATAAAATTGTTCATTTAGATCAGAAGTACAATTTGACCTCTGATATTCATGTCAAATATTTATATTGCTGGGGACCTTAAATGTTGTAACTACAGCGTTTCAAAACTGTAGTTATAATGTCCAGATCACAAACCAACCAATGATTTGTTGCTTATTTCATGTCCAAATGTAATACAAAAGATATTACAAAATGTGTAAGGTTTCAGACAACAATGACCTGACCATAACAAAATCTCAAATTTTCTCTGAAAACAGCCAAGATAAATCGTGGTTACAGGGAATGTTTTCCATAGGCAAACATTATAAGAAATTGGCACATA
This sequence comes from Fragum fragum, assembly GCA_946902895.1. Lineage (NCBI taxonomy): Eukaryota > Metazoa > Mollusca > Bivalvia > Cardiida > Cardiidae > Fragum > Fragum fragum. The sequence goes on from OX336367.1 coordinate 1,551,110, forward strand.
GCTCATCCACAGAAATTTTAAGGGAGTCAAATCATACATCAAATTCAAGAACAATCATTCATCTGCCAAAATTACTGCATTCTGATATAACATGATCCCTTTTATCAATGAATTATGACATCATCTTTAAGATAACGCTCTTCACATAACTAGTTTCACTTCATTTTGCGAAAAATACCCTAGGGTATAGAAATTGCCCCTAAAGGGCTGAAATACATTAAACTGTTATACTATTTGCTCCTTATTTATTAACAGAATATCAACTTATGGGATTCAATTGTTAAATTTTGTCCTGATATTATATGGTCCAATTAGGTTACTTTGATCTTTATTTACATGCCCGGACTTTCAATATATACAAAATGTGACAGATGGCGGCAAACTGTATTAGTTCCCTGTAACCGTGAAAAAAGCAGTTAAAAAGTACAGTAACATCAAACTCGTCTACAGAAATAATAAAACAAGCTATGACTGTTGTCATAGAAACACACAAAAAGTGAATTGAGAATTAGTCTAGCTAGTTGAGTGTGCATCAAGGTGAGTTGGTCTTACCAATCTGAATAGTCTCGCTAAGATCTACAAACAAAATGTTATAAATTTATAACAGCTAATGATTAACATTTTCCTGTTTTGCAAAATTTTTGACCTGTCCAAATTCAAAGATTTCGCAGACGGAAATTTCATTTTGATTGAAAAATAACCATTCCATAGGGTAGAAAATATTGTAGAAAAAGAAGAGCAATTTCTTCTTTTACTACAATATTTTCTCTGTAATAAATTCAAAGGGACATAAAAACCAAAGATTCAAGGAAAGTGTTGTTAACATGAATTACAAACCCTAAATGAATTTTTGTCAACATTACACTTTACATGAACAATATAATCGTTTAAAAACACATTAACAGATGTCAAAAATCATACTGGAATAATTTGAAAGAAATTGCAGATAACAAGTCAATGCTTGAGCAAATAAAAAAAACTTGCCAGATAAGATAGAAAATACTGTGTGAAAAGGAGAATTTGCTTGTCACAAGCAATTTCTCCTTTTCTCAAAGTGTTTTCTACAACATGATTGTGTGGCAATTGGTAAAGAACAGTTTCTTTTTAATACTTGAGAAATACAAGGAGTTTTATTTATTTTTTAGTTAACTATTTCATACAAAGCCTAGAACAGCTTTGTAAAAAGAGCATCGCATGCAAATGCTATCGTTCGACTTTTCCGAGTGCTTTCCATTTGGTACAACTTCAAAGTCCAAACAAGATGTGTTTGTGAAACACTATGCCCCCGAATCAGGAATTCTTTAGAAATGGGTGATTTTTATTGTTTTTGTTCTTTGTTAAAAGAAGGGAAAAGGGTTAAAATGTTGACCTTTACCTTGATGAAATGACCTTCCACCTTGTTAAGACCTATCTACATACCAAATATTAGCATTGTAACTTAATCAGGGTTGAAGTTATAGGAAAATGTTTAGTTGGCAGGTTAAGTTTTTCAGACAGACAGACAAACTGACAGACAGACAGACAGACAGACGGACACCAGTAAAACAATATGCCCCAGATCTTATCAACACGGGGGGCATAAAAAGGGGAATAATTTGTACTAAAATACATTTAGTTATCCCTTTTGTTGGTATAGATTGCTCTTTTGACAGTGAACAAACATTCTAAGTTTCAAGTAAATCCTAAAGAATACCAGAGATATTACAAAATCTCAAAGTTTTCGGACACCTGGCAGACATGGATTCAGAAAATGACCTTGGCACAGGAGTAACTCTAAGTTTTCTCTAAAAACAGCAGAGCAAAGATGAAAAATAATTTGTATCAATAACAATTTCCTTGTTCTTAAAAATATCATACTGACAGATACAACAACAAGTAATGTGGGTTAACGTGTTTACAGAGCCCTTTATAAAAACCTTAGACAATATTAAACAAGATCTTTTTCAGAATTGTATTAAAATCAAAGTGCTCAAAGTTCTGGTAGTTCTTGTTGTACAGTCGTAAATACTTCTTTTGAAATTAATTTCATAAACAACTCTGGTTTAATAAGAACAGACAGGAGGTGAAGACTAAGATCAGACTGCACTTATGTGTAGGCTGATCTTTTTCTGTACCTCCTGCCAAAATAAGAATATTCCGGGTTCAGCCTGACAGATTTCCTTGTGCTCAAAAATATCATACTGAAAGATACAACATCAAGTAATGTGGGTTTACATGTTTACAGAGCCCTTTATAAAAACAAAAGACAATATCAAACAACATTCAATTACTCAGTTGATTATATTTACAATCATTTCTTTTGAATATGCAACACTTCAATACATCACAATCAGCCCTTCCATTATGAGAAAATGAAATTTTTGACCTTGTCCAAATTGAAAAGATTTGTAGATGACAACTTGGATTTAGTCAAATCTTTGAAGTTTATTTCAGATAGGGTACAAAATATTGAGGGAAAAGAAGACAATGATGGTTATCAGCATTTTTTTCTCTTTCCACAATCTTTTTCTTAACCCTTTCTTAATTTTTTTGAAATTTTAGGCTGGTCAGAATTGATAGAGGTTGCAGACAACACTGAAAGTTGGATGCAATTTGAATTGAAACCATCTTACGCAGTAGAAAATATTGTGGGAAAAGGAGAAATTACTTGCTTCAAGCGATTTCTCATTTTTCCACAATCTTTTGTTAACCCTTTCCCGTTTCTTGAAGTTTTAGACTGCACCAATTTGAAAGAAGTTGCAGGCGACAATTAGAATTGGATGCAATTTGAAAAGTAACCAACCTATAGGTTAGAAAATATTGTTGGAAAAGAAGAAATTGCTTTTTACAAGCAATTTCTTCTTTTCCAACAATGTTTTCTCATGTATAAAATCACAGGGATGTAAAAACCAGGGATTAACCAGGAATGGGTTAAGGATAAAATCAAAGAAATCCCAGGTTTGTACAGGAAAGATTAAATTATGTCATCTAATCACAGGCAGGTAAAGTATTGCATGGCATTAGGTTAAGATATGATTTTTGTACCCATTTTTTGTTAATTTTTTCTTTTTTTTTTTTTCTTTTTTTTTTTTTTTTTTTGAGAAAAATCATTTTAAAATTTTTCATCATTTTATGTTCTCATTTTAAGCAAAGTTAAATACATTCAGCATTGATTCCTATAACATACCTCCTTGCTCTGTTGGACAACGCTCTATGTAAAAATGTCCGCCTGACGTGTTCTGCCAGTGAATCTGTCCTTCAAACGTGTGCTTACAAATAAGATGGGTTTCATTGGCTGGAAAATAAATGTGATTCTTAAAATCAATAACCAATCACCAGCTGAAAATACATCAGATAGATTGATATTCAAAGAGGATGAGAACAACGCTACAAAGTGCATTTATATTGAAAAATAAGTCTGGGGTGGACAAGAAACTCCTGCCATCAAGCGAGGCATTAATGATTTTTTGCAAATGCTGACAGTAACTCCAGTTCTTATAAGCCGGTATTTTTTAGCTACAAGTGAGATCCATTTTAACCCTTTCCCACAATACAAAATTTAAGACCGGTCTAAATTGAAAGAAGCTGTAGATGAGAATCTCAAGTTGAATGAATTTTTAATTTTTTCATCATTTTTTGGATAGAAAACATTGTGGATAATTTCAAGACCCTTTCTTGAGGGACGCAAAAAGGAGGGGAATGTGTGGGAATGGGTTGTTGGAAAAGAAGATAGTGCTTGAACCAAGCAATTTCTTCTTTTCCAACACTTTTTTTTGCTACTCTTTGCTTAAAAGTCTGTATTTCTAACATGAGGAGCTATTTTGTTAAAACTATATGGTTGTCCCAGGACAACTGCTGTGGAGCCTGCAAAGTTTTGACCATCAACTTGATCTTGACCATCAGTTTTAGTACTTGACCTTGAGCTTTGGCCTTGAACTTGAAGCTATCCCAAAAATTCTTTCAAATGGCACATCTACTCATGATGGAGAATAATGGTGCCAATTTATTTTGAAATCCATCCATAATTGTAGGAGAAATGCTCTGGACAACCACAATTTTAGTGTTTGACCTTGAGCTGTGACCTTGACATTAAAACTATCCCAAAAATTCTTTCAAATGGCACATCTACTCATGATGGAGAATAATTGTGCCAAGCTATTTTGAAATCCACCCATAAATGTAGGAGTAATTGTCCTGACAAATGCAGATGGACAGACTGACTAACGCACTAACGCACATACACTGGCTTGTCCTAGTGACAACTTTGTCTCCCTCACCGCCAGCGGGCTCGACAAAAAAACAAACACCATAGCTTGGAGGACATTTAATCTTTGGCTTTGAGGATGACCTAAAAAATAGAGCCAATCATCATGCAAGCTTACAGAAAGGTACAGGTAGGTTGATATCAACCTCCGCCAGCCTGTCAAAATGCAAGTGTGTGTACAAACAGGTTAACCCTTTGTTTCCTTGAACAATTTGTGCAACACATCAGCTCATTATTGTAAGACGCTTTTGGAGGAGACCCAAGAAAATTGGACCATTTTATCTTCAACAACCTCACATTTCAGTCCATGTAATTCATATGTGAAGTCTGATCTTAGTCTAAACTAACTTTTTGTTAATTTTCAGCAAAACTAGTTTATGAGAAAAATTTATGAAATAAATTTTGACCCACTATTATGACTTTCAAGTGCTTTAAGCCCTTTGCTTTAAATACAATTTGGAAAAAAAAATTATTCAGCATGACAAGGGTTAACAAGAACACCGCCTATGGGTGCCAATGCTCGGCTGCAGGTGCTGGATAACGCAAAAATTCTAAGTTGAAAAAGGGGAATAACTCTTACAAAAATGCTTTTATTGCTATCCCCCTTGATAGTCTAGATAGCTCTTGTGATGGTCAATACACATGCCAAGTTTCATGAGGATATCTTCAATAACAACAGTGGTTAAAGTTTGTCCCACCAACGCCAACACCGACGCAAATGACGCCTAGGTGATCAAAATACCTCGGGTTTTCTCCAAAAACAGCCTAGCTGAAACGATACTTGTTTTTTATAAATCAGTTATACGTGACCTGAGTCATCCTGTTAAACAAGTTAGTTAAATGGCAGGAATGGAAGGAAAAGATGTTTGTATTAATTGCTTTAATTTTTTATGTTATTGCTGGTATCTTGCTAAAACTTAACTTTAAGCTTTATCCAATCTCGTAGTACATGTATAATTCGCCTCAGATAAGTTTACTTACATGAGATGGCGGACACATATGCAGACACATTAGCTGATCCTGCATTATTTGTTACTTTACACGTGTATTCAGCATCGTCTAGTACTTCTGGAACCACGAGTCTAACACCCGCTGGATTCATGTCCTCAGCATATGCAACACGACTTTTGGAATCGATCTTCACGCCATTCTGTAAATTATATATTTGAAAAATATTTGATAATAATTCTACATCAGATATGATGAAAGAATCATAAAAAGCTAAAACAATGTTTCTGTGTCGTAAAAATCTTTTTTCACATATCATTCAAATTAAATTGCAACTTGCAAGGTACTTCAAGATTTAATGTTTTTAATCCTCATCATGCTGAAATAAACCCTCTACAAAAATTGCTTCAACCCTTTCCTGTTTTATGAAATTTGAGACTGGTCCAATTTGAAAGAGGATGCAGACGACAAATAAAAATGCATGCAATTTGAAATTTGACCATCCTAGTAGTAGAAAATATTGTGGGAAAAGGAGAAATTGCTTGTTACAAGCAATTTCTTCTTTTTCCAAAATGTTTTCTCAAGTATAAAATACAGTGACATAAATCCCCAGGAAAGGGTTAAAATCAAAGGACTGAGAGCATGGAAAACACTTTCATAGGGGTTATGATTGTTTTAAGAATAGTCATGCTGAATATTTATCCATTCTTCATAAACTTTTAAATTTTTGTCAAATTTAGATCTTTTTTGTGTTCAAATAATTAATCAGAACTTTAAATAAAGCAAGTTGTGTAATCAAGATCAGACTGCACATCCGAAGACCTGCCAGAGCTATTGTTCAAACAGCAATATTCTAGGATCAGCATGATAAGGGTTAATAAAACACAATGTCCCTGCAACAGGACTAAAAATTTGACATTGGTATGTGACCTTGACCTTATCACATGACTTTGACCTTAACATGAGGAGATGCATTTTATGGAGATGTATTATCATATCATATATGAGCATTGTATCTTGAATAGGCTGGTAGTAATTGGCAATGTTAAGTTTTTTGGTTAAGTTTTGTGCAGACAGATGGACAACAATAAAACAATATGCCTTCGATCTTTCTATGCGGGACATAAAAAATGTGTCTTATAAACCATTCTGGCTTTAAAGGGGAAAAGTAAGAGGTATAGACAAAGATCAGACTACATATATGTGCAGGCTGATCTTTGTGTAGACCTCCTGCCAAAACAAGAATATACTTGGCTCAGCATGACAAGGTTTATATTCAAAGTAAAAAGGTAACCTCATTTATAATATTCAAAATACTGTTAGAAACTTATTAAATATTGATAAAAGCTAATATTTTTTTCTTTGAACCTATACAAAAGAATTAAATACAAGAGCGCAAATGAATCTTATATAAGTACCTTAACCCATTCCCTCTCAATTGCGCTTTAAAACGCCCCCAAGAAGAACAAGGTGCCAAATTGTCACAAGATACGCCCATCACACTGCTAAATATTAACTGGGGGTTTGAATAGAACTAAGGTTATTTTGAATGAATTTTTTTTGTCAAACTAAGTATGAAAAACAACAAAGGGCAATAACTCAAAATATACGCTAGGTAGAGTTATGGTTCTTGTACACTGCACTCCCACTTGGTGAGCTCTATCAATCCATGAAGTTTCATGATTCTAGCTATTATACTTTTAGAGATATACTCTGGACAAGATTCAAGTATGAAAAACAACAAAGGGCAATAACTCAAAAAAAAGGGCAGGTAGAGTTATGGTTCTTGTGCACTGCACCCCCCCCCCCTTGGTGAGATCTATACACCCATGAAGTTTCATGATCCTAGCTATAATACTTTTAGAGATTTACTCCGGACAATATTCAAGTATGAAAAACAACAAAGGGCAATAACTCAAAAAATAGGCTAGGTAGAGTTATGGTTCTTGTACACTGCACTCCAACTTGGTGAGCTCTATCCATCCTTAAAATTTCATGGTTCTAGCTATTATAATTTTAGAGATATACTCTGGACAAGATTCAAGTATGAAAAACAACAAAGGGCAATAACTCAAAAAATAGGCTTGGTAGAGTTATGGTTCTTGTACACTGCACTCCCACTTGGTGAGCTCTATCCACCCGTGAATTTCATGGTTCTTGCTATTATACTTTAAGAGATATACTCCGGACAAGATTCATGTATGAAAAACAACAAAGGGCAATAACTAAAAAAATAGGCCAGGAAGAGTTATGGTTTTAGTGCACTGCACTCCCCCTTGGTGAGATCTATACACCCATGAAGTTTCATGATCCTAGCTATGATACTTTTAGAGATATACTCCGGACAAGTTTTAAGTATGAAAAACAACAAAGGGCAATAACTCAAATAATAGGCTTGGTAGAGTTATGGTTCTTGTACACTGCACTTCCACTTGGTGAGCTCTATCCATCCATGAAGATTCATGATTTTAGCTAATTTACTTTTAGAGATATACTCCGAACAAGATTCAAGTATGAAAATCAACAAAGGGCAATAACTCAAAAAATAGGCTAGGTAGGGTTATGGTTCTTATACACTGCACTCCCCTTGTTGAGCTCTATCCATCCATGAAATTTCATGGTTCTAGCTAGTATACTTTTAGAGATATACTCCGGACAAGATTCAAGAATGAAAAACAACAAAGGGCAATAACTCAAAAAATAGGCTAGGTAGAGTTATGGTTCTTGTACACTGCACTCCTACTTGTTGAGCTCTATCTATCCATCCGTGAAATTTCATGGTTCTTGCTATTATACTTTTAGAAATATACTCCGGACAAGATTCAAGTATGAAAAACAACAAAGGGCAATAACTCAAAAAATAGGCCAGGTAGAGTTATGGTTCTTGTGCACTGCACTCCCCCTTGGTGAGATCTATACACCCATGAAGTTTCATGATCCTAGCTATAATACTTTTAGAGATATACTCCGGACAAGATTCAAGTATGAAAAACAACAAAGGGCAATAACTCAAAAAATAGGCCAGGTAGAGTTATGGTTCTTGTGCATTGCACTCCCCTTGGTGAGATCTATACACCCATGAAGTTTCATGATCCTAGCTAGTATACTTTTAGAGATATACTCCGGACAAGATTCAAGTATGAAAAACAACAAAGGGCAATAACTCAAAAAATAGGCTAGGTAGAGTTATGGTTCTTGTACACTGCACTCCAACTTGGTGAGCTCTATCCATCCATTAAATTTCATGGTTCTAGCTATTATAATTTTAGAGATATACTAGTATGAAAAACAACAAAGGGCAATAACTCAAAAAATAGGCCAGGTAGAGTTATGGTTATTGCGCACTGCACTCCGTATTGATGAGAAGAATATAACTGCCAAGTTTAAAGTCAATCGGACTTATGGTGATGCTCTGGACAAAGAAGTGGACACCGCCCGGACAACCGGACGCCCGGACACCACGGGTGATCCCATAATACATCCCTTCTTCAACGGGCGTATAAAAAGCTGTGGAAAACATTGTGGAATTTCAACTGAGAAGGTTGAAAAAATCTAAAATTTCATAAACTTTAAAGTGTCGTCTGGATCTTCTTTCAATTTGGACCAGTGTAAAATTTTGCCATCTGGTAATGGGTTAAAACCCTTTCCCAAACATATCCACTGTTTTAAAACCATCGTAGACAAAAATTTGGAGAACATCCTAAGCAGAAAATGAAGAAATTGCTTATAACAAGCATTTTTTTTTAAATTTTACCAAATCAAAAATTTCTTCCGCAACTTCATCATTATAAAATTTGTAATCTGAGGTACGTTCTTTTTCGTCAAGATGAAAAATCCCTCTTTATAAGATTTTTGAGGCGTCATAAAGAACGATTTTTGTTATTTTGGGTGACAATATTTGACATGATCAAGGCTACTCGTTTAAGCCAATGCTGAGATATCTTAAATTCCTCATTAAGAATTCTTAAGATTCTTATTTAGCGGCTTAAAAATCTTAATCTAAAGAACACTTCATCTTAAAAATCTAAAGAAGAATCTTAAGAATCTAGACGAAAAGAACGCACCTCTGGTAACAAACTCAAACATCACCTACCTTAAACCACTCATAGGATATTTTTTCCCAGCTGATGTCAGGGGACATGCACTTTATTGACACCATTTCCCCTTTTAGGACACTAAGGGACATGGGAGATAACTCTACACGGGGATAGTTGTCTACAGTGACATCTACACTTCCTCTCTGGGTCTCGCCAAAATCAGAAACCTCACAACTAAATACACCTGGAAATGGAAAGATTGATTGATTGAATGGGGTTTAACACCACTTTTAACAGTACTTCAGTCATATTGTGCGGCTGGAGCACCTAACAATGGATTCCTGGTATTTCTCACATCAGTACTACTACTACATCCTTTCCTAGCCTCTAGCTGCTATCCTACTTAGGTTTACGATTATCCACCCATTTGTGAGAGACGAATGTCTGAAAGGATATGTGCTGCCGCCGGGGATCCAGCCCATGACATCCCATTATTGAATTTTAGGAGTCTTACCCACTACTGACTGCGCCATGACAGAGGCTGACCATGATTTTGAAGAGGTCAAAACAACAGAAATAGTGATTGAATGTCCAAGTGACAACAGACATTTCTTATGTGGATATGAAATAAGCCATTTAATTCTATATTTTTCAATAGAAATAAATCAAGGGATGAAAAAAGATATTTGACCCTGAGAAATTTCTAAGGGTCAAATAAGATACAGTCAAATCTGTGTTAGCGGCCAACTATGCACAGCGGCCAATCTGCCGACAGCGGCCACTCGAGTTCCCCCCGTGCAAATTCCTTCTTTAATTGCACTGTGAATAGCGTGATCTCCTGAAATGCGGCCAGCGGTCACCTAAATTGGTCTATTGTCAACAGTATATCGCACCTAAACAACGGTCATCTACAAAACACGCGACTTAATTAGTCGTGTTCGAAAAAATCGATAATCACTACTATAGTAACTGCCGAAGTCGCCTTATCGTAATGTACAAGATATGAACAATTAATTATCGACTTAATCCTGTGTAGTTGATTAATTGACGTGTATTTAGCCATTAATACCTATTTGGTCGATTTGAGCGATGATTTTTGATCAGAGGAGACGGAATTTTTTAAGTCGTCGGGTCTCTTTAAATATAATGAACTTGAGCATTATAGGTTGTTTACACTTTTAGAAAACCGATTTCTTGAGGTCTTTAAAATGGATGAAAACTTGCTTTTGCTGTCAAATCTTGCTATCTTGTCGCTCTCTAAACATAAGTTCCTCTCTCTAGAGGATCATGTGAAAGTGGTTCGTATGCTTGCCTCTGAACGTTCTTCTTGGATTATTGCGTGAGTTTGGTGTAGGTCGTACCCAGGTCCAAAATGTTGCTAAACGTAAACGAGAATATCTCGGGATATTTTCACTTCTGCCACAATATTTTCTATCTTAAATGGTACAAATGGTACAAAGTGCCTTTTCTTTTTTTAAAAGACACTTGAAATGGAAGTTTAGAACTTCTTAGAATTTGGAGTAGTCTGAAGTTTTGTGATCTGTTAATGAGCTAACCCAAAATGGTATGACAAAATGGCCGCCCTATTGATACTGTGAACAGCAGCCAATCTGTGTACAGCAGCCAATTTGGCCCTCTCCCTTGACTGGCTGCTGTACACAGATTCGACTGTATATTCAAAATTCTGAGTGTCAAATCCCTGGTTTACCAATAAAGCACATAATATGTCACAGACATGGATAACCTTGAAATACTAACTGTCGTCCAAAGTACTTGTATTTGGAGAAAAATGATAGAAAACATGTAAATAATGATAGGTCAGTTTTGAGAAGTGGCCTTACCTTGTGACCTTTGAACAAGGAGGCCTTACCTTGTGACCTTTGAACAAGGAAAATATTGTAATTTGACTGGACCTGTTGACCTTAGGCCTATCAAAACAAACTTGTTATATTACATTATCAATTATCAAGAGGAAAAGACTGTGCATAATTATTTTGAATTCCATCCATGAATGTAGAAGATAAATTACTCGTTTGATTTTGTCAATTGACCTTCAGCTGTGACATTCAGATCCAAACACTTTTCACACTAGTACTTATCAATGGGAACAACTGTGCAAAGTTTTTGTAAGACCATCCTTAAATAATTCAATTTTTCTGTTTTGTCTATCTGATTGGCTGAAAAAAAAATTCATACCTCCATGAACAGAATTTCGAGCACGCAGCTATTTTGTATGCTTGCGCACAAAATAGTTCCATAAGAATGAATCAAAATTTGAAAAATACCTTTATTTTTCATGCTGGGTGTCATTAAATTGTCAATGTTTTCTACCCAGACAGCTTAACCCATTCCAACTCAATCCCTCCTTTTTACGCCCCTCAAGGAAAAAACTTTGGAAAACATTGTGGAAAATGAAGAAATTGCTTGTATCAAGCAATTTCTTCATTATCAACAATGTTTTCTATCCAAAAAGACAAAAAAATTCAAAATTCCATCAACTCGAAATTGTCATCTGCAGCTTCTTTCAATTTGGACCTGTCTAAAATTTTGCTGTGTTGGAATGGGTTAAAAGATCTAGAAGAGAATATTTTGATTTTCATGGAGGTATCAGAAAAAAAACTCATCACACTTATATTTATGTTTCATACATCCATGAAAACAAAAAATAATCTCTTCATTCACTAAATGTAGAAGATATACTTGGGACATGAAGAAATGGTACACACACACTCACACACACGGACACACACTTAGAAAAAAGATAACTCTATAAGACTTTCTTCCATGCCTTCCTCCAGTGCTTTAACCCATTACCAGATGGCAACATTTTAGACTGGTCCAAATTGAAAGGAGTTGCAGACAACAATTTGAAGTTTATGAAATTCTAGATATTTTCAGCTGTCTGGGTATAAAACATTGTAAAAAATGAAGAAATTGCTTGCATCACAATGTTTTTCCTATTGTTTTTCTAGAGGGGTGTCATTGTGTAGGAATGGGTTAAGGGACCTTGAAAGCATTTAGTAGTCCAGAAAATTTTCAATTTTTTTTTCTTTTGAAAGCAGATATTTCATGTTCTATTTGGTACATTTATACATTCGTTTGAGAACTTGAAACATATTTACTGCTTATATAGTGGTATTTAGTTTCAAGTAAAATCAATACAATATGGTAAAATATATCTGGTATTTTGAGAATTTTATGGGATATTAACCACTAGTGTGCATTTGTGAACAGAAATGTGTTTTTGCTTGAAAAATATCCAGTCTTTTTTATTGCTTTATAAAGACCATAGTTCCTGGAAATAGTTGTGAGAGGGCTGAGCCCGTGTATGGTATTTCAAACAATTCCTAGTGCACACCAAGTGAAGACTCGGACCAGCCTTTGCAGTCTGATCTGAGTCTCCACTATGTGCTCTTTTAATTGCTACTCATTCAGAGTTCCTTAACCAAAGCTACTGACAAAGGGCGCAATTAGTAATTTAGATTTTAATATTTCATCAATACTACCATAAACCTTATGTTGAAGGTACTCATTTGAATTGTCTCGACAAGACAATTCAAATGAGTACCCACAACATAGAGTTTTGTTGAGAAATAAGGATTTTAGAATGCTGTTACCCCCTATTATCTAGACTTTTGTTCTTAACCCTCATCAAGTCGGATTATGAATCCTCTACAGAATCGCATTATCATCAAATCCCTGAAGGCACCAACTGCGGGAAAAAAATTATTTTGAAAAGTTATCTTATAACCAGCTCTGGCTTATGGGGACAAATAGGTGGTCTAGATGCTGATCTGTGTCTTTTTTACAAGCAATTTCTTCATTGTCCACAATATCTTTTCACCCAAATGGCAAAACCAACCAAAATTTCCTTGACAAAAATTTGTTTTCTGCAACTTCCTTGAATTTGGACCAGTCTTAATTTTAGTTGTCAGTCTAGTAATGGGTTAAGATGATCAGAGAATATTGTACATACACTGTTTAACCCATTACCAGACAGCAAAATTTTAGACTGGTCCAAATTGAAAGGGCTTGCAGACGACAATTTTAAGTTGATAAATTTGAGATTTTTTCAATTATCTGGGTAGAAAACATTGTGTAAAATGAAGAATTTGCTTATTACAAGCAATTTCTTCCTTTTACACGATGCTTTCCCAAATGTTTTTCTTAAGGGGCAACCAAAAGTGCACTGTGTGGGAATGGGTTAAATGTCGAAGCTGCTGAATGTCTGCAGGTCCCATGTGGAATAATTTGAAATATACTCAGGCTCAATCCATTTCAAGTTAACCCCTTAACAGACGGCAAAATTTTCGACTGGTCCAAATTGAAAGGAGTTGCAGACAACAATCTAAAGTTCATGGAATTTTAGATTTTTTCAACTTTCTTAACAGAAAACATTGTAGAAAATGAAGAAACTGCTTGTTGAAAAGAATTTCTTCATTTTCTGCAATGTTTTTCTAATTATTCTTAGGGGTGTCAAAAAGTGTCATTGTGTGGGAATTGGTTAACAGAGTTTTAGACTGGTCTCAATGAAAACTGGTTACAGACAAAAATTCAGCTAATTCATAAGTTGATAAATGTGCTTCAAAGAGGCTTAGACAATATTATAGGAGGAAAAGAATATACATGTACATGCAGTTTCTCAATTTTTCTAATATGGTTTTATTGCTAATTTTCTCAAAGACCTTGGAAATGTGAGATAATCTGGTAATGGGTGAATGGAAAGGTAGAGTAATAGACAAACAAAGAGAAAGCTTGCCATTAATCTATGTAAAGAGTGTTAAAAGAATTGTACTTAATTGTTAGGAAAATGTTTTAAGGAATGTAGAATGTTTTGCGTCTTTGCTTTATGATATATTTCTATGGCTGCCTGTCTCAAACCGGCAGAAGACTTTTATGTACTTCTTTAATACAATTAAATGGAACCAATTTTTAATCTTTAAAAACTGTTTTGTACTTTTACACAGAATGAGTTAAAAAAAAATCTGTGATAATGATTAATCTTTCTGCCAGCAGTCGGAAGTAAAATTCCAAAATAAATTACTGGTACTTACTAAACACTAAAATTCTAAACAGGCCAAGTGTTACTGAGAGAAGTTCTGTCAATTATATCAAGTTGGTGAATTTTGCTTGTCAAGCAATTTGTTTTCTACACTGCTCTACTACATTTTTTTCTTTGGGTTGTGAAAATTGGGGGGGGGGGGAGGATGGGTTATGAATATGTAAAGCCGGGGGGAGGATGGGTTATGAATATGTAAAGCCGTAATATGATACCAACCTTTATCAAGGGGTCCCACATTATCTATATTCAGTACTGAGAGCTGCATTCCATGGACTGTATCTGGTATGATTGAGATCCAGGTGTTTCTGAGAGTCAACCCTGTGTCCACCCGATAGTTGTCCTTGTACCATTGAAACGTCATGTAGCGGGAACCCTTCGCAGCACATACAAGAGTCAATAGTTCTCCTCGTATAGCCGGACTGAGGTTGTAGTTACTCACTTCTGCTATCATTAGTTCTGGAAATAGGCATGACATAGCCAGTAAGGGGAAATAAATAGGGAATATTACAACAGTGTCTTTTTCTATTTGTTGTTATTGTGTTCGAGAATCTTGTGTAGGTTTTTTTTATTGGATGAGACCGAAGGTCGAATCCAATAAAAAATACCTACACACTATTTGAGAATACAATTAAAACAAATAGAAAAACACACTGTTGTAATATTCCTTTTATTATATACCTTTTAGGACATGACATTAAAAGTAGTCCTTGTTTAAGGTACTTGACAAATACGGTTTTTTGGTACACGCTGACTATTGATTTTTTTTCTGTAGAGTTGTATTAGATAGCCAGATTTTAATCTATATCTTTTATAGGTATATAATAAAGTACTTTGTTTTTTCTGCTTTTAACCAATAAGCATATTAGAATTTGTGAGTGGTCCAAATTGAAGGAAATTGCAGATGACATTTCAAAGAACGATAATTATTAGTTTGAAAAATGATTGTCTTATACGAAAGAAATAATTTTGATAAAAGAGAAATTGCTTATTCAAGCAATTCTCAAATTTTTCTCTTCATATAATTTTTTAGCCGGTAAAATGTAGGGATTTCGTAGTAATAGATATATTCAATCCCTTCTCTTTAGGCCCTAAGAAAAAAGCTTTGGAAAAGGCTTTGGAAAACATTGTGGAAAATGAAGAAATTGCTTGAACAACTTGTAACAAGCAATTTCTTCATTATCCACAATTTTTTCTCCCCAAATAGACAAAGCGTTTTAAAACTTCATCAACTTTAAATTGTTTTATATTTTGCAATTATTGTCTTAATGTCTCGGTAGATGTACATTTGAAAAAAGATACTAAGCTAAAATGACTGATTTTGCACATAGCTACCACATTTAAATGCATTGTCTATAGATTTTGTTTTTTTGAAAATAAACAAAAAAAACTGAATTTATTAGCAATTTCAATAAAAAGGAGGGGAAAACAATGTAATAAGCAGTTGGAAGCTAAAATAAAGCTATAATTACCTGGGCTCTCTAAGTAAGAAGGTTCTTGTGGAATGATCTTAAACAGCCCCACTTGATTTTCATCTATAAGGGCCTGGATTGCTGGTTTTACAAGCTTGATTTCGGAAACCTTGCAGTAAAAGAAGAATTCCAGAAGGGTGCTTGTCTGTCGTCTCCTGTGTGAAAAATTAAATAAATTAGACAATTGTGGCTAAGAAATTGAGTGGACATGATTTTTCACCAAAGGGCCATAACTCTGTCAAAAATCAATGGACTGTAACCAAAATACAATATGCACATCTCTAAATGATACTGATTATATTAGTGAAGTTTGAATCAAATCCGTCCAATGGTTGCCCAGAAATTGAGCAGACACAAAAAAGCTACAGACAGACCGACGGACCGACCGACAAGCTGACTCCTATATACCTACCATAGTAATGTAAGGTACAATAATTTGTTTAAATTAAGCAATTAGAAGTCAGGCTATTAACCCATTCCCACAAAATGACACTTTTTGATGCCCCAAAGAAAAGGAGCTTTGAAAAACATTGTGGAAAATGAAGAAATTGCTTGTAAAAGGCAATTTCTTCATTATCAACAATGTTTTGTACCTCTGAAGACAGAAACACTTATAATTTTATGAACAAAAAATTGTTGTTTGCAACATCTTTGAACTTGGACCAGTCTTAATTCTAGTCATCTGGTAATTAGAAAATTGCTTTTCTCATTATGATTCAATCATATTTAGCCTTTATTTTCAAATTTAACACCTTTTGAAATGTCATCTGCAACTTCTTTAAATTTGGAACAAACTACAATCAGTGGGATGGTAATGGGTTGAATGAAACAAATAACTTGTAGAAAAGAAAATGCTGCCACAAATTACAATGAACATTCTTGACAAAAGCAAAAACATGTAGGTTAACAAAGAGAATAGCTGGTAGAAAAGCAGTGTAAGTGTTGTCTTAACCCATTCCCACACAATAGGATTTTAGACCAGTCTAAATTCAAAGACGTTGCAGGCGACAATTTTAAGTTGATGAAATCTGTAAAATCTTTTCTCTGGGGTAGAAAACATTGTGAATAATGAAGAAATTGCTTGTAACAAGCAATTTCTTCATTTTCCACAATTGTTTTCCAAAGCTTTCTTATTGAGGGGTGTTTAAAAGCGAAACTGTATGGGAATGGGTTAAATTGGTAGCTTTATGTATGACTTTTCTATGATTCTTTAACCCATTACCAGATGACAAAATTATATACTGGTCCAAATTCAAAGATGTTGCAGATGACAAATTTTATATGATGAAATGTTGAATTTTTCTAATGGTATGCTGAGCAAACATTTTGGGTAATAAGCTTGTAACAAGCAATTTCTTCATTTTCCACAATGTTTTCCAAATCTTTTATACGGGGGGCTTCCAGAAGCTTCATTGTGTGGGAATGGGTTGAACCCAAAAGGTTTTACATGCATTTTAGCTGAAGGGATAGACAAGTATTAGGTGACCATGATGGGGAGGTAGAGAGTCTGCTTTGCAATAAAGAGGTACCTAGTTTGATTCCCAGAAGTGGCTATCATTCTTAGATCTGTCGTTGGCCCACTCAATAGGCACAAATACTGATGTATTCTCCAGGAAGCAGAATCAAGAGGGACTGATCTAAGTCAGAAATATCTTGTTTCCCAATTGAAGTAATAAGTTTAAACTAGACAAGGATCAGGCTACATGTTGGTCTTAGTCTACTTCACTAGTCTAATCAGGCTTTTAAGCACTTTCAGCCTTTTTAACGCAATACCACATAATGAAGCTTTCTGACACTCTTAACCCTTTCCTGTTTTGAAATTTTTTAGACCTGTCATAAATTCAAAGGTTTTGCGGTGGAAAACTTATAGTGGATCTAATTTGAAAAATAACCATTCAGCAGGGAAGAAAATATTGTGGAAAAAGAAGAAATTGCTTTTCACAAGCAATTTCACCTTTTCTCACTGTGTTTTTTACCCCATTTGGCACTTATTTTCCAATTTTAACGCATCTACAACTTCTTTCAATTTGAACCACTTTAAAAAAAATTTGTGAGTTAATGGGTTAAGAAATACAATGGAAAACTTTGTGGAAAAAGGAGATATTATTTGTAGCAAGCATTTCCTTCTTTTCTCAAAGTGTTTTCTTCCCTAGATGGCACTTTTTTCCCAATTCCAACACAATTTGAAATGTTGTCTGCAACTTCTTTCAATGTAGACCAGTCTAAAATTTGTTGTGTGGTAATGGGTTAATCAAAAGCAGTTCTCAAAAATCGATTTCAATTATGATATTATGATGGTGAAATCAACTTACAATAGCATCGAGGCTAAAGTCTGTCCGGCAATGCTTCCATCGCCAACATCTATCTTAACCCTTTCTCATTTTTTTCTAAATTTAGACAAGTCAAAATTGAAAGAAGATGTAGACAATGAAAATTGGATGCAATTTGAAATGAACCTTCATATGTGGTAGAAAATATTGTGGAGAAAATGCTTTTTACAAGCAATTTCTTCTTTTTTTAAAATGTTTTATAAAGTATAAAATCACAGTGATGTAAAATCCAGTGTTTATACAGGAAAGGGTTAATAGGCATGAGGCACCAGCTGAAATGAATTTGGTGAATTATAGCTTAACTCTTTCCTGTTCAAACACGGGATCTTACGTTCCTGTGATTTCATACTTGAGAAAACATTGTGGAAAAAGAAGAAATTGCTTGTAACAAGCAATTTCTCCTTTTTCCACAATGTTTTCTACCACACAGGATGGTTTCATTTCTAATGGCATCCAGTTTTCAATGTCGTCTGCAACCTCTTTCAATTTGGACTAGTCTAAAATTTCCAAAAACGGGAAAGGGTTAAACTTACCTTAGTTGTTTGACTCCAAACTTTGTTATAGTGGAAACGCCATTTTCTTTGATGATCTGAATGATCTGAAATGTGTAAACTCTAATGTTATAACCTTTATAAGACCTACAGCCACCAAATGGACAAATCAAAAGTGCTGTCTAACTCAGGTGGCTGTCTTATTAAGGTCCATGTATCATGTGGAGTAGAATTAGGTTATTACAGTGGATCTGATTTTAACCGCTGTTATTCTGAATTTCAATCCCATACAGAATTTCTTTATAATCAAACGACTGACAACACTGAGAAGTCTTAATGAGGGTCAATATTTCTTTTGAAAATTGATTATTTAAACAACTCTGGCTGAAAGGGAAGGAGGTCTAGACCAAGATCATATTTGCAGGCTGGTCTCTGTCTACACCTACTGTCAAAACAGGAATATTCCGAGTTCAGCATGACAAGGGTTAATCACAAATGCCATCAGAGGTGGTATCTCCTCCTATATTTATGGAAGGTTTTGAATAAAATTTTCATAGAGTGTTCCCTATCACCTGACCTTGCATATTGCCATTTAAGGTTATATCACAGTAAAAAGGGGCTTCATACAAAATTTTCTGTCTTTGCTGGTTGACAGTGTATATTATGGCAATGGCACTCTTGTCAAAATTGAATTCAGATTTTCAATGCAATAAGATATTTCCACATCTGTTTATGCTGCACCCAGAATATTTCTGTCTGTGCAGGAGGTGTAGACAAAGATCAGCATGCACATATGTGGAGTCTGATCTTAGTCTACACCACCTACTTGTCTCTTTTAATCGAGAAATGTTTATAAAATCAGTTTTCAAATAAAATGGTGACCTGTAGATAATGCTTCCAGTGATTTAACCCATTCCTGTTTCTTGAAATTTTAGACTGGTCCAAATTGAAAGAGGTTGCAGACGTCAATAAAAACTGGATGCAATTTGAAATGAAACCATCCTATGTGGTAGAAAATACTGTTGGAAAAGGAGAAATTGCTTGTTACAAGCAATTTGTCCTTTTTCCACAATGTTTTCTCAAGTATAAGATTACAGCAACGTAAAATCCCAGGTTTAAACAGGAAAGGGTTAAGTCTTTTGATTTTAGTGCAGTTTTAAACAGAATTTTGTTCAACATGACAAGGGTTGAATGCTTTTTGATGGATTGTCAAGATTCCTCAGTGGATTATCAGTTAAAAATTTCACACACAAACAAGAGGGCCATTGGCCATCTCCAGCTTCTCTGGTTTATGTCATTAAATTAAAATATCTATCTATCTATCCTAAAGCACAAGAAATAAGGCATGTTAAGTCACACACACTTTGAAATGACGTCTGCAACTTCTTTCAACTTAGACCAGTATAAAATTGTGTTGTTTTGTTATGGGTTAATTAGGACATGAATATTAATCCTTTCCTGTGTTACGAAATTTTAGACCTGTCAAAATTCAAAGGTTTTACAG
The DNA here is from genome assembly GCA_946902895.1 of Fragum fragum. NCBI lineage: Eukaryota > Metazoa > Mollusca > Bivalvia > Cardiida > Cardiidae > Fragum > Fragum fragum. The sequence goes on from OX336367.1 coordinate 1,571,194, forward strand.
ATGAAAATTATAAGTGGATTTAATTTGAAAAATAACCATTTACAATGTAGTTGGGTTGAAAATATTGAAGAAAAAGAAGAAATTGCTTATTACAAGCAATTTCTTCTTTTTCTACAATATTTTCTCAATTATAATATCACAGGGATGTAAAAAAACAGGGATTGAACAGGAAAGGGTTAAATATTAAGATGAATAAAACTGGATATGAGGAAAATGAAGACAAAATTCACCTTTTTTACAACCATATGTTAGTGTTAAGATAGCACATGTTGCTCTCGTAACGCAGTGACATCTTGCCATTGTAATTAAATAAAGACCAGATGACACAATTTTAGGCTGGCCGAAACTGAATGAAGCTGCAGATTTACCCATTCCCACACGATCCCGGTTTTTTAAGCTGTCAAGAAAAGAGCCTTGGAAAACATTGTGGAAAATGAAGAAATTGCTCATAACAAGCAATTTTTGTCTTTTCCATATTGTACATAGAGATTTATAGAAATTGATAAACAAAGACTTAATTCAAACTTGATGCATCTTTATCTCAAAGTTTATACTCAGAATCAAGACCACAGCTACTACATCTTTGTAGATAGGATAAGAACAAGAGGGCCGTTGGCCCTTGGGCACTCACCTGAGATAAAGGCACTTTTTCTTTCAACAGTCTAATTTCATGTTAAGGGTTAGGACTATGATACAAGTGGGCCATATTTACATATATAGACTATGAACCTCGGTATCAAAAAGTCTAGATTACAAATCAAGGATTTGGGGCAAATTTGAAAGAAGAAATTAACTTTTTCTCCCTCTGGATCCATGGATTATAATTTAAGAAATACGAAAGAAGTCTGTAAACGACACTTTATGTCTATAACCGCCCTCCCAGGGCTACGCCCCTGGGGACTCAAGGATCAAGCTTTTACCTATTTTGTAAGAGGTCAATATACTGATGCTTCATGCAAAATATCAAGGCTCTACGCCTTCTGGGTCAGGAGAAAATTTTTAAAGATTTTTTTCAAAATTTCACTTTTGTTGCCATGGCAACCAGAATTTTTAACCGATTTCAATTCTTATAGCAATTTCAAAGGGGGCCTTCCTCAGGAACATTTCTGCCAAATTTGGTTCAAATTGGCCCTGTAGTTTGGGAGGAGATGTCATTTATAAATCGTTCTTTGTTTTATATAAACCCCACCCCCCTGGGGCTCTGACTCTGGGGACCCGAGGATCATGATTTTGGCTATTTTGAAAGAGGTCAATATACTGATGCTTCACGCAAAATATCAAGGCTCTACGCCTTCTTGGTCAGGAGAAGATTTTTAAAGATTATTTCAAAATTTCACTTTTGTTGCCATGGCAACCAGAGTTTTTAACAGATTTCAATTCTTATAGCAATTTCAAAGGGGATCACCTAAGGATCATTTCTGCCTAATTTGGTTCAAATTGGCCCAGTAGTTTGGGAGGAGATGTAGTTTAAAGAAATTGTTGACTGATGAAGCAAGCCGTACGCCAGACGGATTCAAAAAGGTGATCACAATAGCTCATTTGAGCACTTCGTGCTCAGGTGAGCTAAAAACACATTTTTTTGCGTACAGATTAAGTAAGTATTCAAAAATCACTTACGTTTGGTGTAACTTCTCTTAGCTTTTCATCTAACAAAGCATCGCTGATTCTTTCAAGGGAATACAATTCTAAAGAGACATCCATTCGATAACGAGCTGTGATGAGAAAAAAAATTCATTAAATACATTTGAACCTCTTTTTCATTTAAAAATGTAAAAAAAGTTGCATTAAAATTAATCATTTCAGCATTCCCACACAATGACACCTTTAGACGGGCTTTCAGAAAACGCTATGAAAAAAACATTGTGGATGATGTTAAAAGCAATTTCTTCACTATCCTCGATGTTTTCTACCCCAAAAAAAAACAATCTTAAAATTTCATAAACTTTTAATTGTTGTCTGCAACTCCTTTCAATTTTGGACGAGTCTAAAATTTTTTGTCTGATAATGCGTTAAAAAGACTATCCATTATAAGACATAGGCAACTCAAATGCAACAAAATCTTCTGCCATTTCAAAATACGAGTGGAAAAAAATGAGCAGAAAACAAAGCAGGAAATCCCAGTCTAATTTAGCAAGCTTGGCAAATCTTTTCCCAGTTTCTACTTTGTTGGCCACAAAAAAAAATTTAAACTTTATGCAATTTCAGATTTTTTCCACAGACTTAGTAGAAAACATTGTGTTAAGTGAAGAAATTGCTTGTAACAAGCAATTTCTTGATTTTACACAATGTTTTCCCAAATGTTTTTCTTTCGGGGCGTCCAAAAGCGTCACTGTGTCGGAATGGGTTAATTGGACCAATGACTAGCTATCGTCAAAAGTAACAGTAAACCCTTCCCTAAACAGTCCCCCTTTTCAACGACCCTCAAGAAAAGATTCTGAAAATCACTGTGACAACTAAGAAATTGCAATTGTATGAGGTAATTTCCTCATTTTCCACAAACTCGTCTCTCAGATGATTCTAGACTGGTCCAAATTAACCCATTCCCACTCAGCAAATTTTAGACCAGTCCGAATTGAAAGGAGTTGCAGTCTCAAGACGATTTAAAGTATTTGAAATTTTGGATTTTTCAACTTTCTGGGTAGAAAACAATGTAGAAAATGAAGAAATTGCTTGTAACAAGCAATTTCTTCATTTTCCACAATGTTTTCTGAAGCTTTTTTTCTTGTGGGTGTCTAAACGCATCACTGAGTGGGAATGGGTTACAAGACATTGTAGGTGACAGTTTTAGCTGGTGAAATTAAAAAATTCTTTGACTCTTGGGATAGAAAACATACTTGTTACAAGCAATTTCTTCATTATCCACAATGTTTTCCAAAGCCCTATTCTTGAGGAGTGTAAAAAGGAGAGATTGTGTGGAAATGGGTTAAAGACAAAGATTTTATTTTCCTTAGCAGAAAATTGTTGTCTGCCACATATTTCAATTGGACCAGTCTCATTTTTTCCATCTGTAAATTGGTCAAAGTACTTATTTCACTCATTTTGATAACTTAAAATCTGAATGTGACATCATTTTCGCAGGAAAAGACGTCAGCTATCACCATGTAAGGAATGTACATGACAATGTCAGATGCAGATTTTATTTCCTGATGTTTTCCCGTTTACGATATGTGCAATATATTTACTTTTGAAAGAAATTTTTGTTTATATAAATATATATAATTAAACCCATTACCACACAACAAAATTTTAGATATGTCCAAATTCAAAGAAGTTGCAGACAACAAATTTAAGTTGATGGAATCTTTAAAATTTTTGTCTTTTGGGATGGAAAGTGTTGTAGATAATGAAGAAATAGCTTGTAACAAGCCATTTCTTCATTTTCCACAATGTTTTCCAAAGTTTTATATTAAAGGGGTGTTTCAAAGCGTTATTGTGTGGGTATTAGTTTGTCTATAAAGATTCAAGCATTTTGAATGGCCTAATTTTGTTCCTACTTAAATGAACAAAATTTTGAGCATGCAACTGTATTGTATGCATGCATACAAAGAAGTTCCATAAAAACTTTACACAAAACTAGTTAGATATTTGCCTTGTTTTGCTTGACAGTATTAACCCATTCCCACACAATGAAATTTTAGACTGGTCCAAATTGAAAGAAGCTGCAGATGACAATTTCAAGTTGATGGAATTGTAAATTTCTTCATCTTTTTGGATAGAAAACATTGTGGATAATGAAGAAATTGCTTGTTAAAAGCAATTTCTTCATTTTCCACAATGTTTTCCCAAACGTTTCTCTTGAGGGGCGACCAAAAGCGTCACTTAGTGGGAATGGGTTAAATTATAAGAAATGAAGAGACTATTATTTTTTTCCTTTCATGTAGAAATGAACCTAAAAAGTTAACCACACTGTATGAATATGAAAAGAAGATTCATACATTATTGTGATCAAGTTTATAGGTTCATACCTCAATGAAAACAAAAAATAGTCTCTTCGTTTCTTATATGAAATTATCTCTGTGGAGTAGTTGTCAGGCTTTCTATTCAAACAGTATATCAACCCATTACCAGATGACAGAAGTTTAGACTGGTCCAAATTTTAAGGGGTTGCAGAATACATTTAGAAATTGGTGTAAACTGCATAATGGGTTTCAAATAGCAGAGTTTTCCCTGCCCCCCTCCTTCTTTGATTTGGACCCCCATTTTTCAGAAATGACATCCAAAATAGCTAGACATCCTTCTTTATCTTATTTGATAGGGGTCGTAATGTGGCAAAATAACACCCTGTTTTGAAAGTCGAGGGAAAACCCTGTAGACTAGAAAAAATGTGAAATGATTGGCGTTCTTTTCCAACAGTTTCTTATGTGCTTGAAAATATGGTATTGTGTTGTCTCAAGTTATTGCTATTGTCTCATAGACTCTAATCCATTATGGCAAAATTTTAGACTGGTCCAAATTGAAGGAGTTGCAGATGACAATTTAAAGCTTATGAAATTTTAGATTTTTTTCAAATTTCTGGATAGAAAACTTTGTGTAAAATTGAGAAATTGCTTGTCAAAAGCAATTTCTTCATTTTACACAATGTTTTTTCAATTTTTTTTTCTTGAGGGGCGTCTAAAAGGATCATTGTGTGGGAAAATGTTAAAATAGAAACTTTCCAATGTCACATAAAAGTTCACTAAAATCTATGTTCCATCTCAGGCCAAATTCCCAAGAGTCTAATGACAAAAAAGAGATAGAAATAAATGAGAGAGAGAGAGACCTATCAATTAATTCTGGGAAGTTGTTTGATTTTACACGTAAGAACACTCACCGGCTTGTAAATTATCTCACTGGTGTCCTAGAAATTCTACGTAAACATTTTCTTCCCTTCGATCCATTTGGATAAGATGAAGGAAAATAGCCTGTAACAGCATCATGGGATAAAGAGAAATTGCTTGAAACAAGCCATTTATCCTTTCTGACAATGATTTCCATCCTGTATGGGCAGTAATACTTAACCCTTGTCATGCTGTATAAATTAACTGCTGAACTGCTGTAAAACCAAAAGGCTGAAAGCACTGATAGAACTTGTTGCTCAAAAATCAGTATTATTTTTAGAAATCAATTTCATAATCAGCCCTGGCAAGAAAACTACAAGCAAAAGGTGTAAACAAAGATCAGACTGCACTTATGTGCAGGTTGGTATTAGTCAACACCTCCTGCCTAAACCGGAATATTTCGGGTTCAGTATGACAAGGGTAATATACATGTATAAGCAAACTTTGAAAACATTTTCTGCAGTCTCTTTCAAAATCACAAGTGTAAGAATTTGTGGTTTGTGAATGGGTTGAGTATTTTTTCTTAAACAAAATTTTCCACAGAAAGAGGTCACAAATATTATCTGTATTTATGCTTCCACCCATGACCAGATTGCAAAATTTTAGACTGGTCTAACTTGAAGAGTTTCAGACAAGAATTCAAAAATTCATGAAATAATAGTATTTTTCACTTTTCTGGATTGAAAGATTGTGGAAAATGAAGAATTTTACACGATGTTTCTATTTTTTTCTTGAGGGGCTTTAGAAAGCATCATTGTCTGGGAATGGGTCAAGATCTGAGTGGTAAGGCAAAACAACCATTTTTTTCCAACAAGAATAACATGATGGACTCAAAGCCTTTACAAAGAAGAAATGTGCAATTTTGATAGAACCTAGACATTATATTAAGGGTTGGCCGTTTTCTAATACAAAAGAAACTACAGCCATATCAAAAATAAAGAATGGTATCAAACATGAAATACAGACTTAACCCATTCCCACACACTGACACTTTTAAACATCCCCCGAAAAAAACACTGAAAAACATTATGGAAAATGAAAAAATTGCTTGTTACAAGCAATTTCTTCATTATCCACAATGTTTTCTACCCAAAAAGATAAAGTTTTTTAAAATTTCATCACTAAAAAGTGCCGTCTGTAACTTCTTTCAATTTAGATCAGTCTAAAATGTAGTTTTCTGGTATTGGTTTAGGTCCTCTATGATTTTCATAAAACAAATCAACTTATGGGTATACATGAAAGCTCACCAATCAGTGTACCAAAAGTTAATGTGCACTCATTAATAGGGTATCCATGGGAACTGTTTTTGACTAAGGTACACTGGCTCACCACATAATCTACCAACTGTACTAGTTGGTGAACCTTATGATGAGTATATTATCAAATGGGTACATGCTGTAACTTTCTGTAATCAAGACTGGGTACTCATGAAAACTGCCTTATCACTAAGGTATCCATGGGAACTGTTACTCACTAAGGTAAACTAGCTAACTATGTAATCTTACTACCAATGGTACTAATTGGTGAATTTTACAATGAGTACTGTTATATCATCAACAGGGTACATGCTGTAACTCTCTGTAATCAAGACTTGGTTCTCGTGAAAACTGCCTTATTAATAGTTAGGTAATCTAATTTGTATACAGGTACCAATTGTGATGGTTTCAGGAGGGTAATTTTAAGTGATATGCAAATTAGGAATCTTCCAGCGAGATAAGTGAATATCTGTAGTTACATATAAACAAAGCAGACCTATTTAAGGTTGAGAATCCTTTTCTCTGAATGGATTTTCTTTGTCCTTGAGCACTGGAGGTTACCCAGTATCCCTGTACATCTTATGGTAGGCCCATCATGGCAACAACAACTCACCAATTGAGATACAAGTACAACCATTCTGGTGCTTCCTATATCTATCATAGCAGTAACAACTCACAAATTGGTATACAGATACAATTAACCTGGTGCATCTTGTACCCATCACAACAATTACAGCTCACCAATCTGTATATGTGTATAATTATCTGGTGCATCCTATATCTAGGATAACAATTACATCTCACAGACTGGTATAAAGGTACAATTGCTTCATGTGCATCTTGTACCAATCATAACTTACAAATTAGTAGAAACAGGTACCATTATCCTCATATGCATCTTAAATCTATCATGATAATTACAACTAATCAATTGGTACATATCAATTGGTACATATGTACCATTATCCTGGTGCATCTTAAACCTATAATAACAATTACAACTCACCAATTGGTATACAGGTACCATTATATTGGCACATTTTATATTTTTACATAACAATTACAATCACCATTTGGTATACAGGAACCATTATCCTGGTGCATCTTATATTCTACCATAAAAATAACAACTCAACAGTCACTATACAGGTACCATGATCCAGCTGCATTTTATACCTATCATAAGTATCACAACTTACCAATTGGTACATAGGTACCATTATCCTAATTTTTGTTCTATTCATAACAATGACAACTCACCAATCTACATATGGTTTCCATTTTTCTTGGTTGCCCTGTATTTTCCATAACAATTACAACTCACCAATTTATACAAAGGTACCATTATCCTGGTGCATCTTATATCTATGTTAACAATGACAACTCACTAATCTACATATGTTTTCCATTTTTCTTGGTTGCCCTATATTTTTAATAACAATTACAACTCACCAATAGGTAAATAGGTACCATTACCCTGGTGAATCTTATATCTATGTTAACAATTAAGACTCACCAATCGGTATCCAGGCACCATTATCCTGTTGCAATTTAAATCTTTTCATAACAATTACAACTCACAATTTGGTACATATGCATCATTATCCTGGTTAATCTTATATTCTATCATAAAAATTAAACTCACCAATTGGTATCCAGGTACCATTATCCTGATGCATCTTATAATCTTTCATAATAATTACAACTCACCATTTGGTATACAGGCACCATTATTCTGGTGCATCTAAAATCTATATTAACAATTACAACTCACCAATTAGTAGAAACAGGTACCGATATCCTGGTGCATCTTATATCTATTATAATAATTACATCTTACTAAATTGGATTCAGGTAACTTTATCCTGGTGCATCTTATAACTATCATAACAATTATAACTCACTAATTGGTACACAGGTACCATCTTATAGCCATCATAAAAATTACAACTCACCAATTGGTATACAGGTACCATTATCCTGGTGCATCTTATAGCCATCATAACACATACAATAAGCTTTTCCCTGCACATCTATGTCGCACATATGACTGCACTGTAATTCCATGCATGCTGAAAATAGAAATACCGAATCCAACAAAGTCACAAAACTACAGCTACTGTGGTGTTTTATTATACTTAAGCATTCAGGTAAAAAATCAATCCATCATGAGACAACAAAATTTTAGACAGGTCTTATTTGATAGAAGTTTCATACCACTCTTCAAAATGTAAACATTTTGAAATAAGTGTAATTTAAGGTAAAAAAAAACATTATGAGAAAAGGTGAAAATGAAAAAAAATCAATCCATCATGAGACTACGAAATTTTAGACAGGTCTTATTTGTTAGAAGTTGCATACCACTCTTCAAAAATGGTTATATCTTGAAATAAGTATAATTTAAGGTAGAAAACATGAGAAAAAGGTGAAAATGCTTGTACCAAAAAGGCAAAGCAGCATCAAGCAATCTCTCCTTTTCTCGCATTATTTCTACAAAGTATTTTCTTCAGAACACAAAAAAGCTTGATTGTGTGTGAATGTGTAAATTGAAGAAAATATTCTCAATTATTTTGAACAAAAAAACATTAATTTGCTTTATTTTTAAATGTTAAAATAGGAAATGGGAAAATGAAAGATAGCCACAAAGGGGTTTTTTTTTTGGGGGGGGGGGTGTTAAAAGTTCACAGTTTTGATCCTTTTGCCAGGTGTCTCTGAATTTGTAATAGTTTAGCTGACATATTTACCCTTGCACATATTTAAAAAGAAATTTGAAGGCTTAACCCAATCCAACACAGTGGAATTTTAGACCCCTCCAAATTGAAAGGAGCTGCAGACGACAATTTCAAGTTGGTGGAATTTTGATTTCTTTTTGTCTTTTTTGTGAATAATGAAGAAATTGCTCATTTTCCACAATGTTTTCCAAAGCTCTTTAATTGGGGCGCGTAAAAAGGAGGACTTGAGTTGGAATGGGTTAACCCTTGTCATGCTAATTTATAAACCCTCTACATAATTGCCGTAAAATCAAAAGCAACGGGCACAAGAAGCACCAGCTGCAGGATTAATAATAAATTGTTATCCGAACATTTATCTTGCAAATGTTTCTGACTTAAAATGGACAAGCAGGTGGTGAAGACTATGATCAGACTGCACATATGTGCAGGGTGATCATTGTCTAGCCAAATTAGGAATGTTCCGGGTAAAGCATGACAAGGGTTAATTAGATTAAATCATATCTACCTGCATTTCGTCCATTTGCACTCTCCGGGATCTCGGAGATCTCGCAATAGGAACCAGCAAACCCAGGAGGACAGTCACATTGGTTGATTAGGGAACCAAAGAAGTACCTGTAAATAAACGTTACACGATAAATGACCAATCGTGGTTGTGAATAAAATAATCTGTCGACCAATTAAATCATTGATTCGGACTGAGAGTTACTTTTGAACTCAAACTTTGGCCGCCATTTTTGTGATACATTTTTGTCGGTTAAAAAACAAGGGATAATGTATACCAAATATCAAAGCTCTAGGCCCTCCTGTTTGGGAGAAGAAAAGTTTTAAAATTTCACCATATAAGCCTTATATGAAATTTGTGACGTGTGGGAATGGGCTAATTCTGTCTCTGGGGCCATAATGTAAACAATATTGATAGAGATCCAAATGATGATGCTACATTCCAAATATCAAAGCTCTAGGCCTACCTGTTTGAGACAAGAAGATCTTTAAAATTTTCACTATATAAGCCTATGTTAAACTTGTGATGTCCGGAAACGGGCTAATTATGACCTGAGGCAATAATTTGTACCATCCTGTTAGAGGTCCATCAGATGATACTGTATAACAAATATCAATGCTCTAATCCTATCTGTTTAAGATAAGATGTTTATAGTTTTCACATTATAAGCCTATGTTAAACTTATGACGTCTGGGAATGTGCTTATTTTAATCTTGGGGCAATAATTTGTACAACTTTGATAGGAGTCCACCAGATGATGCTGTATACCAAATATTAAAGTTCTAGGCCGTACTGTTTTGGAGCAGAATAATTTTAAATCTTCACTATATAAGCCACTTTGTAAAACTTGTGACGTCAGGGGATGGACTAATTATGACCCTGGGGCCATAATTTGCAGAGTCTTGATAGAGGTCCACCAGATGATGCTACATACCAAATATCAAAGCTGTAGGCCCTCCTGTTACGAAGAAGAAGATTTTTGAAATTTTCACTATATAAGCCCTTTGTTAAACTTGTGATGTTCGGGAACGGGCTGATATTGATCATGGGGTTATAATTTATACAATATTGACAGAAGTCTACTACTTGGTGCCACATACCAAACATCAGAGCTGTAGACATTTGGTTTGGTAGAAAAAGATTTTCAAAGTTATCAATATGTAAGCTTATATACACCCCCCTTCAGCCCCCATCAACACAGTCTCTGCCTTTTTATTTTTCGACAAATTTCTTTTTCTTGTACAAACGTGATAGTCCTTGTCCTAAAGACTCTTAATACCAAATGTGAATCCAATCCGACAGCCGATTCATGATAAGACGATTTTTAAAGATGAACCCTTTCCCCCTTGTTTGACCTCTTATTGGGTCCCAGGGGGGATAACTCCATGACGTGTACAAAACTGAAGCGCCTTCCCATATGAATGCTTCCTGCCATTTTGGTTGAAATCCGACCATGGGTACTTAAGAAGAAGACGAGCATGTAAAAAGTTAACGCACAACGCACGTTGTACTACGCTGGACAAAATACGATCACAATAGGTCACCATGACCTTCGGTCAGGTGACCTAAAACCTGTGGGCTTTCAAGAGAATCCATCATGAGGTTGATACAATAATTCTTTAAAAGTTTTGAAATTAACCCGATGAAATGAGATGATTTCAAATAAAGTTTCTATGAGGCCCATTATCCCATGATACTCGACGGATGGTCCAATCATTCTGTAAAGATTTGAAGCGAATCCGACGAAAACTGTGGAATTAATTGTGCTAACGAGGATTTATAATAAATTTCCAATGATTAACGATGATTTTAACGTGAAATTTTCATAAGGTCCCTTTTCTCGATTTACTTGACGTATCGGACCCAATTTCGTAAGGAACGGTCCTTGTGATGGTACAATTATTCTGTGATAGTTGAAGATTATTCAATGATAATGGTGGACTACCATGGAGAAGCACAGGCTGCTGATCGATCTACGGAAATCGACGTACAAGTTCCACCGACTCCAATAGGAAGTTGGACTTAAATATTCAACGGGGTTATTCTGCAAAATTCATGGCAAGCAGTAACGTTACGTAACGTAAATGTAAAATTTGTTGGATTATACTAATCGGTTACTTGATAAAATAATCCAAGACCGGTATCTATTTATTTAGCTAATGGCGCTAAAACTAGACAATATTGAAATAATCTGTCTGCATCGTATATCTTAGACAGAAATATTTTGTGGATAAGTAGATCGTTTAGTATTTTTGTCATAAACATGATCTTTTCTTATTTATTTTTTATGTACCTATCCCAGTAGTAGGGCACAAAATAACCCGAGGAAATCAAGAAAAACATGCCAAGACGGACTTTGGTGTGCGGAATTTTACCGACATCACGACTAGACTGGAGAATCTGTCCCATCTACGCTGCTCTCCGATATCATCTTGTATTGTCAGATTAGGAAAGGCTCGCCAGTCAACATCACAACCAGCCAAGCCAAATTGTTACACCTCTGTTCGGACCAATGAGGACTTTGATAACATTGAACTCATCTCTGTGTGTATATATTATGCTACAACATATTTCCATCTCTGACGAAAGGATATCTTTAACTCATTACCAGACGGTAAAATTTTAGACCGATTCAAATTGAAAGGAGTTGCAGACGATAATTTAAGGTCTATGACATTTTAGAATTTTTCATTTTTTTGGATAGAAAACATTGTGTAAAATGAAGAAATTGCTACAAGCAATTTCTTCATTTTACACAATGTTTTCCCAATCATTTTTCTTGAGGTGCGTCCAAAAGCGTCATAAAGTTGGAATGGGTAAAATTTTCGTTAATATTGTTTATAGACCATCACTGAATTCAGAATAGGGTCACACGCCTGATATGGAAAACTTTGCCGAATAGCAAACGAAAATAAATTTCAAAATTATTTTGTGTTTGTGGCAACATAGAATAAATTCGATTTTTATTTTTCGTTTCGTTTCGGGGACGCTTTTTATTGCTAGCTTGTGACACGTTCTAAAAATTATAGGTTAAAAGGTCTGTATTCAATTTTAAAGAGTATCTAAGAATTCCTCTTGCTGATAAATTTTGTCCCTTCGAGAGCATTCGAGCCTTCAAAGTATTTATGGAAGTACCCCAAACCCTTTCCCGTTTTTTTTGTGTGTGTGTTCTTTTTTTTGTTGTTGTTTTGTTTTGTTTTTGTTTTTGTTTTATGTAATTTTAGACTAGCCAAAATTGAAAGAGGCTGTAGACGAGAATCAAAATTGGATGCAATTTGAAATGAAATCATCCTTAGTAATAGAAAAATATTGTGCGAAAATGAGAAGTTGCTTGTTACAAGCAAGATCTCCTTTTATCACAATGTTTTCTCAAGTATAAAAATCACAGAGACGTAAAATCCCGAGTTTGTACAGGACAGGATTGAACTCGCAAATTTTCGCACCTAAAAAATTAACCAGAGAAAAAGTAATCCGTTATCAGACGACGGAATTTTATACTCGCCAAACTCAAACAAGTTACAGACGACAATTTAACGCGAATCTAAATTGAAAATAAGTAACATATCCTCTTTCGCCAACCAAAATATCGCAAATAAAGCTTGAACAAAGCTGTTCTTACGAACATATTGGTCAAACGCTGGCGATGAAGAGTGGGAAAAACATTGTAATAAAACGAGAAATTGCTTGCCACAAGAAGTGTCTCCCTACGCAATGTCTTACAAACTATTTCAATTCGAGGGGAATTTGTGTTAACCAAATCCCACTCAGTGACGCTTTTAGACATCCCAAGCAAAAAAACCTTGGAAAACAAGCAATTTCTTCATTTTCCACATTGTTTTCTACGAAGAATGTTGAAAAAATCCCAAATTTCATCAATTTTAAATTGTCGTCTGCATCTTCTTTCAATTTGGGCCAGTCTACAATTTTGCTGTCTGTTGCATTTGAGATCATAGATAAAGTAACGAAGTAAGTGTTTATCTAGAATGAAGGATTTCAACACATCTAGAAAACTTCAACACATTCCCACACATTCTGCTGTTTGAATGGGGTTTAAAAATACTTTAAACACCATTTCAGTCATATCGCGGCGGCTAGAGAGCCTAAACCATGGATTTCTTGTATTTATAATACCAGTTCTACAACTACATCCTCTCCGAGCCTCCTGCTGCTCTTCCAAATACGGTTTACGATTATCCACCAATTGGCGGGAGGCCAATAGAGGAAAGGATATCTGCTGCGACCATGGATCGAACCCTGCACCTAATGATCGAGAGTCCGACGCTACCAGCTGGGATACAGCCGCGGCAATTCCGCTCTTGAAAGCTCTTAAAGAAAACATTTTTGAATATGAAGAAATTGCTTGTTGTCGATTTTCGGCTGGGTCAATGTGTTTGGGAACATTTGAAAGCATAAAGTATAGAAGTAATCTGTTAAACTAGAATGAAGGATTTCATTACATCCAGAAAAGGTTAGAATGGATTTGGCCGTTTCCATGGTATATTTCACAGGTTCTCCTCTGTTCATGACTTATGAATGACTGTGCTTGATTGGTAATTCACTATTTGTATAAATAAAGTCATGTGTCAGTAAGAATAATGTTATTCAACTTTAACCAAAGAGTCGTGCGTTTACATGTTTGGATGAGGAACACCTTCTTGCACTGAGAGTAGCGAAAGACAACTCTGCTTTGAGACTGAAACGAGTTGTCCTACAATTGGATAATTAACCCTTTCTTGAAATTATAGACTGCTCCGAATTGAAAGAGGTTGCAGACGACAATGACGAATTAAATGCAATTTGAAATGAAAACATCCTATGTGGTAGAAAATATTGTGAGAAAGAAGAAATTGCTTTTCACAAGCAATTTCTTCTTTTTTCACAATGTTTTCTCAAGTATAAAAATCACGGCGACGTAAAATCCCGGGGTTTTACAGGAAAGGATTAAGAAAGCACAGCCAAGAAAGTAAATATACCTTCTGACAAGTACTCCCCCACCCCCACACACACTCACAAACACACACTTGACTTCTGAAAGTCTGCAACTGATTATTTCAATTTTTTTTATTTTTCGGTGCTATTTCTCACTTGCATTGTTTTCATGTTTATGGACATCTTGGCATCTTGGTCAACCATCTGCTTTTATGTGATTGTCAACCCTTGTCATGCTGAACCAAGGATATTCGTGTGTTTGTAGGAGGTATAGACATACATATGTGCAGTCTGATCTAAATCTAACCTAACTGTCTGTCCTTCTTAAGATATAGCCGCCGTCATAGCGCAGTCAGACTCCCAATCTTCAACAATGGAATGTCATGGGTTCGATCCCCGGCGGCGGCACATATCCTTTCCGACACTTGTCTCTCACCAATGGGTGGATAATCGTAAACCCAAGTGGGATAAGGAAAGGATGTAGTGGTAGCACTCGTGTTAGAAATACCAGGAATCCATTGTTAGGTGCTCCAGTCGCCGCGATATGACTGAAATAGTGTTAAAAGCGGCGTTATACCTAATTTAATCAAACCTTCTTAAGAAGTGCATAAAATTAATTTCCAAAAAGAAATTTTCACCACACAAGTAACGATTTAGTAATTCCAGCCCATTGATTTATTGCAATTATGTAAAGGAATTTATCTAGAAAGACAAGGGTTAAGATAACCCATTCCAAAACAAAAGTATTTTAGACTAGTCCAAATTCAAAGAAGCTACAGACGACAATTACAAGTTGACGGAATCTTAGAATCTTTTTTCGTCTTTTTGGATAGAAAACATTGTAGATAATGAAGAAATTTCTTCATTTTCCACAATGTTTATCAAAGCTTTGTTCTTGGGAGTGGAGGCGTAAAAAGGAGGGACTGTGTGGGAATTGGTAAACCCTTTCCTGTTTAAACCTGAGTATTTACGTTGCTTTGATTTCATACTTGAGAAAAGATTGTGGAAAAAGGAGAAATTGCTTGTAACAAGCAATTTCTCCTTATCCCACAATATTTTCTACCACATAGGAAGGTTTCATTTCAAATTGCATCCAGTTTTCATTGTCGTCTGCAACCTCTTTCGATTGGACAAGTCTAAAATTTCAAGAAACGGGGTTAAGGTAATGTTTTAGTGAGTCAATTTTCTGCTCAGAATTAGCCCCATATATTAGCTTTTTGGATGGTGTCCGTTTTCAGTTTCATTAAATCTTTAGCTTATTATCAAACAATAAATTCTAAGACTGATTTGAATTCAAAGAAGTTGCAGACCATAATTTGTAGTTATAAATTCAAAAAAAAAAAAAAAAATCTTTGGCTTTTAGTGAAGAAAACCTTCGAGGTAGTGAAGAAATTACTTGTAACAAGCATGTTTTCATTTTCCTGGTAGAAAACATGGTGGATAATGATGAAACTGGTTGTAAAAAGAAATCCTTATTTTTCTAGAGGTTTCTTCTAAAGGGGCATCAAAATGTGAGACTGGCTAAACGGTTACAACACAATCCCTTTCTTTAACGCATGTCACAAAACCAAATCACCACCACAATTACAACCACCCTCAGCATCCGCGGAAAAACAAAACACAGTGGACAAATGAGAAATTGTTTGCAACGGAAAAAGTCTCCTTTAAAACAGTTTGGTTTGTTGTCTGTAGATATTTCAGTTTTGACATGACTAAATTTTATCGTTTGGTAATGGGTTAAGCCTTTTATCTGTATAAGTTAATTATAATTCAGACGACGAACTCAAGTAGCCCAGTGGCAAAGGAAAGGTAGGCTGATGGATCGCGTGTGTCAATCAAAGAATCAATCCACCAATAAAATCATTCATTTAGACTAAAAAGAGCTTTTGACACCAACTTTTATGTAAGGAACTTTTGTTGGCTTGGCGACTTAAACGTCGTAACTACAGCTTATTCAAGCTGTAGTTACGACGTTTAAGTCACCAGTCAACTATTTGACAATTTTGTTACATCGGTTACAGGCATAGATTTTGCGAAAAAACGCCGTTCACTGGGCGGGGCCTACTATTCATCTTATACATCGTTAGGCGACAAAACATCGCAACTACTGCAGAATACGCATGATTATAAAACGATCTGACAACCCTTTGAATCTTCAAATCAATTACTATGACTAAGTCAGGTAGGCCACATTATGGCTTCAACAACAACAACCAACCAACCAACCAACCATCAAAACAAGAGCATAGGACGAGGACGCTCGGTTATTCAAGGGCTTGATAGTGGTTAAAACTTCTAAGTTATCCCCCTTCTTATTATACATTGCTCTTTTGATTGTGAACATATATTCCAAGATTCAAGTGAATGTGTTCTGTGATACCAGAGATATTACAAAATGTCAAAGTTTTTCGGATAACGACCCAGCCGCGGACGTCGGCCTGGGTAAATCTTCGAAAACAGACGAGCTAACAAACATTATTTCAAATATTATTTGAGGTTGTTTTTTGGGGATCGTACGGTATGTATGTATTTACGACTTACTCTTAAATGTGTTTATTGATTTTGTTTAATGGATTTGATATTTATGTAAATCCTTGGCACAAATTTTCGACATTTACGGATAATTTACAGAGAAAATACATTAACAAGTATCGTTCATATATAACACGATATATCCGGTAACACCATATTTCATGCACTCGATCTTACTACGCTCGATTTCAATTCCGTCGCAGTTATGCCATGAACGCGGTGTATGACGTGCTGCTCGACATTTTACTTCCGTCGACTCTTTTCAGGCTGCAAAGTTCACTAAGACTGACCGGAATTGATGCTTTGCGCGCTTCCCCCTTTCTCTTAACCTTTTTCAACACAAACCCTCCTTTTTACGCCCATGAAGAAAAAAAGCTTTAGAAAACATGGTCGAATATGAAGAAATTGCTTGAATCAAGCAATTTCTCCATTTTTTACTAGGTTTTCTATCCCAACGGACGAAAAAATTTAGAACTTGAATTTGTCGTCTCAGCTTCCTTCAGTTTGGACAAGTCTTAAAATGTTGTTGTGTTGGAATGGTGTAATGGAGATTTCCTTTTAATCCAATATTTTATGACTTTTTAGTGTGTGTGTATTTTCTTCTTTACTTGCATTTGTTTAACACATTCCCATACAATCCGACTTTTTAAGCCCTCTCAAGAACAAACGCTTAGGAAAATATTTCGAAAATCAAGAAATTGCTTGTTATAAACAAGCAATTTCTTCATTTTCCACATTGTTGATTACAACAAAAATAAAGTTATTAAAAATTCAATCAACTTGAAATTGCCGTCTACAACATCTTTAAATTCACACCAGTTTAAAAGGTTGTTGTTTAGTAAAGGGTTACATTAAATTGAAAACTAGGCTTTTCTGTGACAGAAATAATCATAAACATGATCTGCGTGCTAATTATTGGCGACAGAGACCGGAGCAGACGACTTTAATGATAGATTCGTGGTTTGTTTCCAGTGATCAAGTTGCATTACATTGAAAATTAAGCAATACTAGCCGCTTATAGCGGAATACATATATGTTAAGCGTCAAGCAAAAAAGGGCCTTCTTGAAAGTGCGAAAAGAATCGACAGTAGTCAGCTCGCGTAGTCCGCGCGATTTAATTGAACTATTCCCAACAATGATGCTTTTTGACCCCCCTCCACATCCAGGAAAATAAACTTAACATTGTGTAAAATGAAGAAATTGCTTGTTACAAGCAATTTCTTCATTTTACACAAAGTTTTCTATACAGAACGTCCAAAAAATAAAAATTTCATGAACCTTAAATCAGCATTTGCAACGCAAATTTGGAACCAGTCTAAAATTTTGCCGATCCGTAATGGGTTAAAAAAAAATAATGCTTTGGCTTTATCTGAGGGCGAAAAACTTGCCATTGCGCGCCGTGACAAAACATAAACTCGCATAATCTATGATTCAAAATATCCAGCCCTTCAAATTTCAGTCCCGAAACGTAGACTTTCTGTCACTGGAAAGTTTTACAGAGATATTGTTCTTACTCAACTTTTGGATTTCTATATAAAATCTAACAGTGTGGTCAATGAAGAAAATGCTTGTTGCAAGAAAATTCTTCATTGTCCACAAGGTTTTCCAAAGCCATTTCTTGAGCTGTTTCAATTGAGTGGGATTGGGTTAAAAAGCATATTTTTAAAGAAGTTGTCTACAATTTGAATACAGTTAATTCATGTGGTCATAAAAAGCAGTGGCAGAATTCGCAATATTCCTGTATCAAGAACTCCTTTTTATGGCGTATGCATTCAATTGATTTAGTCGTTAAGCCTCCAGTGGCAGTTTGCACTCGTTGAACTTTGAGACGACCTGTTAACTTAATCTATCAAAGCTGACGCTTTGCTAGCTAAAAAGGACCACACACCGGTGTCAGCGGCATCAAATTACTCTATGATAACGCACTGGTCTATAAATCCGCTACGGGACAGGAATATAAACAAGAGCTGTCAGAAGACAGCAACGCTCGACTATTCTGAGTGCTGGATAGTAACAGTATTTCAATGTCGACATAAGGCTTAATACCTTAATTAATTGTAATAGAGATAAAAATCTTTCAATTAAAATATTTAAGTCAAACAAGAATTTCTAAGTCCGAAAAGGGTTAAAACTCCCCTACAATAAATGTAAAATAATGAATCTTTGCCTAGAAGATGATATGGTGGTCTAAAAAGCATGTACAAAGTTTCACAGCAATAACATAAGTAGAAAGAGAGTAATTAAAGATAAACGGCAGTTGCAAGTGACAAAATTTACAAATACTCTGACCATTTTTATTGATTGTTTGATTGAATAGGGTTAAACGCCGCTTTTAACACTATTTCAGTCATATCGCGGCGGCTGGAGCACCTAACAATTGATTCCTGATATTCCTCACACCATTACTACCACTACATCCTTTCCGAGCCCTCAGCTGCTCACCCCACTTAGGTTTACAATTATCCACCCATTGGCGGGAGACAAATGTCGGAAAGGATAATTGCCGCGACTGGGGAACGAACCCGGGACCCGTTGACTAGAAGTCCTACGCGGTACCACTGTGCTCTGGCCGCGGTCAACTACAAGGTCAAACATTGACGAGGCACGTCGCACGACACTCGACGGACATCACACAACCGCTCTATTACTTGTGTGGAAATGGATTAACCCATTCCCACACAGTGACACTTTTGGACGCTCCTTTAGAAAAACAATTAGGAAAACATTGTGTTAAATGAAGAAATTGCTTGTATCAAGCAATTTCTTCATTTTACACAATGTTTTCTATCCAAAGTTGAACAAATCTGAAATTTCATGTACTTTAAATTGTCATCTGTAACATTTCTTAAATTGGACCAGTCTAAGATTTTTCTGTGTGGTAATGGGTTAATTCTAGCCAATATCTGACGACAAAACTTTAGACTAGATCACTGACAAAGCTGCAGACGACATTTGATTTTTGTTGAAATTTCGGAAATTTACCCATTCTACAAGCAATGGTACTTTTGACCCCGCCCCGAAAAACAATTCGTAAAACATCGCGTAAAATGAAGGAATTGCTTGCAACAAGCAATTTCCTCTTGTTCAAAGTGTTTTTCTATCCAGAAAAATGGAAAAATCTAAAATTCTATACATTTTAAACAGTCGTCTTAACACCTTTCAATTTGGATCAGTCTAAAGTTTTCCCGTCTGGTAATGTGTTAAGTGCATGTATCCCACACTGTATACGATATGGTGGGAAAAGGGGGCGAAAAGGAAGAAAAAGAAGAAGAAAAAAATGTTGTTCATAATTTTCCATCGCATGTAAATTTACTTAATGTATTTCATATTTAACCTATTCCCAAACCATTCTAATCTTTGACACCTCTCAATAAATAAAGGCTTAGAGAAACATAGTTGAAAATGAAGAAATTGCTTGTATCAAGCAATTTCTCCATTTCCCATAATGTTTTCTATCCACTAAGACAAGTAATTTTAGAATTCAATCAACATCAACTTGCCGTCTGCAACTTTTTTCAATTTGGACAAGTTTAAAAAAAGTGTCCAGTAATTGGTTACAAAAGGGTTAAAACAAGTAACAGTACATGAAATTGATGGACTGAAAATTGATGCAAACGCAGGCAGACGGTTTTTGAAGTTGATACTTACTTTAGTTTGTCAATTTAATCACAATTCCAGTGAAACAGTGAAAGCCATTAATGGAAGAACAAACGGAAATAATACCTTTTTCGGAGAGCGGTATTACAGCCGTGTCCGGTAATCCTGCGAGTCGACTATACCGGTGCATATAATGTAACGTAACGTCATACAACGCGAGAAAAATGGCGATAAATCGTATGAACAAAACAAACTTTTCATTTTCAAAAAAATTAAATGTAGACAAAATATTCCATGCTGACTATAGTTTTCGGTTCCGTAGCCACATTTTAGCTAGATTTTCTGGCTTAAGTTAACAGACAATTTTTTTAGACTGTCTCAGAGTTCAACGAGTGCTAGCTGCCACTGGAGGCCTAACCACTAAATCCATTTAAAGCCTAAGCAATAAATGTAGTTTATTTTGCGTATTTCAGGAGTATTACAAACTCTGCCTGCAACTTCATCTCACTTGTATTTTCGCTTACCTTGAGCTTTATTCAAATTGTACAGAACTCAAATCGAAATCATGGTTTTTATCACCTTAGTTACTTTTCATTTATTATGATAACTATTGGCAAAGCAAACCGTGTTTGCTAGCTCACAGTAATTTCAGTACTTTGTTTCTTTTACATTTTTTACAAAATCGCTCTGCAACTTCCTTTGATCACTGCCACGGTCAGACAATCACGACGGTATCGCTGTTTATGACAAGTTTCTGTAATCTCAGTGAAAATTGACCAATCAAATCTGTCAATCAAATAACCAGTCGACCAATAAAATCCTTAATTTAGACCAGAAATCAGTTTTGAACTCCGACACTGGCCGCCATTTTTGTTAATCTATTTTGTTGGTTTGTCGACTTAAATGTCGTAACTACAGCTCGTTCAAGCCGTAGTTACGACGTTTAGGTCGCCAATCAACTATTCTACTTTTTTGTTGCATGCTACTGGCCATAAATTTTGCAAAATAACGTCGTTTAAAATTGAAGTGGACTTCCTGTTGGAGTCGGTGGGCGGGGCTAAAGTGGTAAATGGGCGGGGCCAGCAAGTGTTTAATTTAGTCTTTCTAAAATGCGTTATACTAAAGTAGTCGGTAACTACTGTCGTGTATTGATTATTTGAATACATGCAATATGTCTACAATAATTTGTACACATAAGCTTTAGTATACAGGATTAGCCGATTAACACATTCCCACACAATTACGCTTTTTCACGCCACGAAGAAAAAACCTTTGGAAAACATTGTGGAAAGTATCGAAATTTCTTGTTATTAGGTAATTTCCTCATTATCCATAATGCTTTCTATCCCAAAAGACAAAGATTTAAAAAATTTAATCATAAAAAATCTCGTCAGCAACATCATTGGAATTCGACCAGTCTAAAACTTTTTCGTTTTGTAACAGAGTAAAGAAACAAGAGAGCCAAATTGGCCCTAACTCGCTCACCTGAGAATGATTTGAAGTAAGCCCTACCTGCAACGCAGAGGGTTTTTAATCAATAATTCCATGATTCATCTGATAAGTCTGATAGGCCCGGCCCTACCATGTCGACAATTTTTGCTAATCAAAAGTTTACACACAAGTTTTGAATGGGGTTATCCAAGGAACATTCCTGCCAAACTTGATCTTAATTGGCAAAATGATGAAAGAGTACAAGATTTTTAAAGAATTATTTCAGGATTTCTCTAAGTCCAGTAAGATCAGCCCTGACAAGCCCTTGTTTTTTTTTTTTTTGTTTTTTTTTTGTGTGTGCGTTTGTGTGTGTGTGTTTTTTTTTCAAAAATCAAAATATCCTGAACAAGTTTAAAAAAAAAAATCATCATGGGAACATTCCTGTCACATTTGGTACAAATTTGACAAATGGCTAAAGAGGAGAATATTATTATAGAATTATTCTATGATTTATGTAAGTCTGATAGGCAACATCCATGTCAAGTTTGGTTGATATGGCTTAATGGTTACAGAGGAGAAATATTTTTTCTAAAGAACTGTTGACGACTTTCGACGCACGACAGACGACGCACAACGGACACCGGGTGATCACAACAGCTCAAGTTGAGCAGTTTCTGCTTTAGGTGAACTAAAATGGAGGAACAAATTCCTTCAGATCTTCCACATAAACAGAACCTTTGTATTTAAACAATGTCTTTGGAACCACAGATTTAACGCAACATAGAGCTTTTATATGACGTCACTAGACAACTCGGGAAAAAGGGAAAGATCGTCTGATTGAGATTAAACAGAGCTTTGGAAATAAAATATATACAACAGAGAAGTTCACTTATTTCTGTAAAGAAAAGCCATCTATATTTACGGTACATTAAAAGACATCGAACTGATTGATAGAGATCGTCGGGGTACTTTCAGTGCTTTGATGATAAACAGAGAATTTGAGTATTTTAAACAAGTAAAATGGACAAATTTCAAACCCGGTTCTTCTTTTCGCTTGTCTACAAAATTGTGAAAATTGAAAGTTTCATGACTAACCCTTTACTGGATTTCAGAATTTTGACTTGTCCAAATTAAAAGAGCTAGCAGACGACAGTATAAAGTAAGTATAACCATCCTATATGATAGAAATTATTGTGGAAAAGGAAAAAAGGAATTTCTTCTTTTTCCACGGTGTTCTCTCAAATATAAAATGAAAGGGACGTAAAAATTAAAGATTGCAAGCAAAAGGATTAATGATTACCAGGGTATTGTGATGTAAATTGAGCCTTGGTATGACGTTTCGAACAATTTCATACGTGCGCTAAGTTAAGACTCGGATCAGCTTGTGCATCTGTACAATCTGATCAGAGTCTTCATCGTGTCCTCTATAGATAGATTCTGATCTCGAACTTCCTCGGGTGATCAGAGAATATTCTAAATACCATAAGTGGTTGCCTAGTCTACCTAATGTGCACTTCACCCACACATTATTCCTTACCTGTTTTGCAAAATTTTAGACCCGTCCAAATTCAATGGTTTTGAAGACGAAAATTGAAGGTGGATTTAATTTGAAAAACAACCATTCAGTAGGGTAGAAAAATAGTGTGGAAAAGGAAGAAATTGCTTGTTACAAGCAATTTCTTCTTTTTCTACAAAGTTTTCTCAATCATAAAATCAGAGGGACGTAAAAACCAGGGATTGAACAGAAAAGTGTTAAATGGTTGGAAATGTCACGCACTTGCTCAATAAACAGATCGCTGGTCACGCCCACTGAACTCCGACAGGAAGTTCCACATCGATATCAGAGGACGTTTTCTTTTGCGAATTTTCTTGCCAATTTGCTGGCTAATAATATAACACGGTAATGTAACAATGTAATAAAGACTAAAATGATTGGTTGATGACCTAAACGTCGGAACTACAGCTTATTCAAGCTGTAGTTACGACGTTTAAGTCTACAAACCAATTTTAAAAAAGTGTATAATAAACATCGGCAAATGTCGCAATTCATAGTTCACTTCCGGTCTAAATGAAGGATTCGATTGGTCGTTTGATTCTTTGATTGACAGCTTAGATCAATGAATTATAATAATCACAATAACTGATTGATTTCATCCAGACAGATTTTACGAAAATTCGTTTCTAAAAATGCATGACCTCCACGCATTGAAGGAATTAGCGCTTGACAATTACGTCTAATGAAGTTCTTTGTTTTTACAGTTTATGAGCAGTGTAAAAAAGTAATAACATTCCAACGAATTTCCTATCCATAAAACAGAAATCCTCTTTCGATCTTTATGGGGTGTTTCTGTTATTGTAAACAACATTTGAATGGTTGAACATAAAGGGGGCCAATGGGTAATGACAAATATGTTTGAATCTCTCGAATCTTCCCGGCATTTTTTAGCTCGCCTGCTTTCTTGCATAGAGTCTTTGGTAATGTCTAAAAGAGAAAGCTTTTACTATCAAGGGGGTGGGGAGAGACTTTAAGAGCATTTTGCTCCCGTCCGACTAAGTTTTCTATTTTGAAGAGTCAGTCGACGCATCGTTGGCCCCGCCCACTGACTCTGCTCGCCGCGCCCACTGACTCCACTGGCCACGCCTACTGACTCCGCTGTCCACGCCTACTGACTCCGCTGGCCGCACCCACTGACTACATTAGAAAGTTCCACCTCGATATTAAACGGCTTTATTTTGCAGCAATTCTATGACCAGTAACATGTATCAAAAAGTAAACTTGTTAGTTTGGCGACTTAAAAGTCGTGAAGTTAGGATGTTTAAGTCGCCAAACAAACACAAATACTTGACATACATGTCTGCCAATTTTGGAGTTTAAAGTTCACCTGCGATGTTAATTTGATTGGTCGACAGATTCTTGGTCAAGCGATCTTTCAACTTTCAAAAGCCATGCTATCTGATAGAATTGCTATTTGATGCTTATCATTCGCTATTTTGACGTAGAATCGCTCACGATAAATTTGATCAACATATTCATTTATTTCGTAAGATAACAGACAAATTTTGAGGTCTTCTCACAGTTCAACGAGTGCAAACTGCAATTGGAGGCTTAATCACTAAATCCATTAAATATCAACGCCATTAAAAGTAGTTCTCATGTATTTCAGAAATATTGCAAACTCTAATCATATTGTATTGAACTCTGTCAAAAGCACGCTATCTGACCCATTCCCAATCAATTCCGCTTTGGGAAAAAGGCTATGGAAAGCATTGTGGACAATGAAGAAATTGCTTGTACAAGCAATTTCTTCAATGTCCACAATGCTTTCTACCCAACAAGGAAACGTTTTCTAAATTCAACCATGCTTTGCTAGCTTACAGTACTTTCAGTACTTTGATTTAAAATAGCTTTTGATTTTGAAAAGAGGATTTCGATTGTGGTGACTTAATGGAAGTGGTCGTTAAATAGAGGAGGTCGCTCAAGCAATATCAACTATATAAGGAAAACGTAAATTGTTAGGATGACAAACAGACTCGAGCCCAGTGGCACATTTAGTCTGTACTCTTATAAATACCCATTTATCACGTTTCTTTGACGCCGTAAGGTCAGTATTTGCATCGTTATTCAATTCTTTAATGCCAAAACGTCTTCCCAAATAATGCCTTAATTATACGGTTTCCAGTTCTCCAATTGAGCCTTTTCTCTTAGGTTTTGTGGCTTTCTTTAATGTATTGCAACTCGTGATTTTCAAAGCTGAAGTTACAATTCTTTCTCAGTTCACGAATCGAGTCTTTTCTCTTAGGTTTTGTGGCTTTCTTAAAAGTATTTCAGCTCATGATTTTCCAAGCTGAAGCTACCAGTCTTTCTGAGATATAATTTACTACGGCAATAAGTCTATGTAGAGGCGCATAATGGCTTTTTATATGGATTTTATGGTTGGAGCCTAGTATTTGTTATAATATTAATAGTATTTAATGTTTGAAATTACAAATAGACTATCGTCGCAAGCAAAATGTCGTAACTACAGCTCTAAAAAATGTAGTTGCAACACCTCTATTAAAACTGTAGTTACGACATTCAACTCGCACACCGACGCCATGTTATCTTTCGTTGCCTAAAGTGTATTGACACATTTCCACACAATGGCGCTTCTTTAAGCCCCGAAGAAAAAAGGGTTTGGAAAACATAGAAAATGAAGAAATTGCTTATTTACAAGCAATTTCTTCATTATCCACTATGTTTTCTACCCCATAAGACAAATTATTTTGAAATTTCATCAACTGAACTTGGTCATCAACCTCACTGAATTTGGACCAGTCTGAATTTCTGTCGTGTGGTACTGGGTTAAATAAGAAAAAATCGAAAATGTTATCCGGAAGTCATTTATGGGGTTTTTACGGATATTAGGGTTTGTTTTTTTGAGTAGAACAGTTCTGATTCAGGTTTGATCCACGAATAATCAAAAATACTTTTCTATGCAGAAATGTTTAATATCAGCAGTGTCTATATCAAAATTCTTGCATTCTTATTGATTAGATAAACCCACTAGCAATTTGTTAACTGCCCAGTTTCATTGCAGAGTTGTCGTTCCTTACTAGCATCATACATGAATGGTGAATGAAACGATTGCAAGAGAGTGGAAACTGCTTCGTGCGCAGGCATTAAAAAAGAGATCGGTCCCCATTTCTTTTCTTGGAGGCATAAGGCGATTCTTCAGCCTTTCAGAGTGTAGAAATCTTGACACACGAAACGATTGTTAATTTTAAAATTATTTAGTTAGTTGTTCAAATATGCCACAGGAAATAATTTTTTGGAAAGATTTTTTCGGAGCCGACCTTTTGCATTTATCTTAAGTTGACCGGAAAATTGGTATGTTAATCCATTCCGTCTCGAGAAAATTCCAGACATTTTCAAATTCAAAGAAGGTTACAGAGGAGAATGTTTAGTTGTGAAAATATTAAAAGAAAAATCTCTGTCTCTTGTGGTGGAAAAAATTGTTGATAATGAAGAAGTGGCTTGTAAGAAGCAATTTCTTCATTTTCCACAATATTTTCCAAAGTCTTTTTATTGAGGGGCGTTAAGAAGCGGGATGGTGTGGAAAAGGGTTAAAAAATACCCTTGTATTCAACGAGGCTACTTGCTAGTTTATACAAGAACATGGTCTTTGTATGGTATATTGGGTAAAAGTGCTTGGAAATAGGTTTCAGAACAATACATTGCATTGTTTACTTTAAATTTCAAGTCGATTTCAGATCTCTAGAAAACGTGATTACACCAAAGGCGAAATCCACGTCTTCACAAAAGAAAGATCGTTTTAGGAAAATGTACTTTTATTTCTCAATAATTCGTGGTAACTCGCGAATAGCAGAAGAATATGAAAAAAGCCTGATAATTAGATCGTCCCTGAGGAAAATCCATGGAAATATAGAACATATTTTTATAGAGAAGTCGCTTTCTTTCTCCAATTCACAAGGTCACCTTGCTCATTCATTTGGATTACAGAATCGGGAATGGCTAATTGAAATAAAGAAAAATTGCACAAAAAAGAGAGGAATAAGTGACACACACACATAAAAAAAAAGAAAGAAAGAAAAAGGAATTATTCGCGCCGACTAGTCTGCCAGCTATCTAAACTTAATAATAGTTATACATTTGAGCCTGTGCGTGACATTTCCAACCATTTCGCAGGTGCGTGACTCGCACACATTGAGCATCCTGGACAGCTATTCGGGGAAATTAGAATATTCGCTGATTGTTAAAAGAAGCTTTGGGACAGTATCTATCTACAGAGCGCAGAGTGAAGACTGATCAGACTGTTCGGATGCAAAGGCTGATCTGAGTCTTTACTTGGCGCACATTTGTAATGGTTGGAAATGTTACGCACGCGCACATTTTTTATTTAGAGATGAAAGCCAATTGAGCTTTAACATATCAGTTACGGAATCAGTTAGGGTTTATTTTGTTTATATTTGGTATAACGCCACTTTTAACAGTATTTCAGTCATATCGCGGCGGCTGGAACACCTACCAATGGATTCCTGGTATTTCTCAAAACAGTACTATCACTACATCCTTTCAGAGCCCCAAGCAACTCAGCTCACTTAGGTTTATAATTATCAACCAATTAGTGGGAGACAAATGTTTGGAAAGGATATGTGCAGTCGCCAGGGATCGAACCAATGACACCCTAGATTGGCTGATATAAATATATATATCTTGGAAATAAGTGTCACTTCAAAAAGAAAGGAATAGTCAGCGCAGACTAGTCTGTCAGCTACGATATCAGTTACGCTTGATTTAGTTTTTAAATGGTTTAACACCACTTTAAACAGTATTTCAGTCATATTGAGGCGGCTGGAGCACCTTACCATAGACCACGTGTATTTCTCACGCCAATACTACCACTACAGCTGCTCATACCATTAGTTTTACGATTATATACCCAATGGTTGGAGACAAATAACGGAAAGGATATGAGCCGCGGCCGGGCTAATTCAAACAAAGACACAGTGTCACCAAAGATAGAGAATTTGTGACAATAACATAACGAAAAGAATCTTCTGCGCAGCGTGTCCTGTCAGGTACGACATCGACTCCGCAGGTTCCGCCCATTGACTCCGCAGGTCCCGCCAAAAAACTCCGCCGGTTTCGCCCACTGACTCTGCAAGTCCCGTCCACTGACTCCGCAAGTCCCGTTTACTGATCCCGCAGGTCCCGCCAACAGATTCAAAAGATTCCACCCACTGACTAATCGAGTCTTTTCTCTTAGGTTTTGTGATTTTCTTAAAAGTACTGCAGCTCATGATTTTCCAAGCCGAAGCTACCAGTCTTTCTGAGATATAAATTACTACGGCAATAAGTCTATGTAGAAGCGCATAATGGCTTTTAATAAGGATTTTATGGTTGGAGCCTAGTATTTGTTATAGTATTAATAGTACTTAATTTTTGAAATTACAAATAGACTATCGTCGGATCGCAAGCAAAATGTCGTAACTACAGCTCTATTAAACATGTAGTTGCAATACCTCTATTTAAACTGTAGTTACGAAATTTAACTCGCACACCGACGCCATGTTATCTTCAGTTGCCTAAAGTGTATTGACCCATTTCCAAACAATGGCGCTTCTTTACGCCTCGAAGAAAAAATGGTTTGGAAAACACAGAAAATGAAGAAATTGCTTATTTACAAGCAATTTCTTCATTATCCACTGTTTTCTACCCCATAAGACAAATTATTTTGAAATTTCATCAACTGAACTTGGTCATCAACCTCACTGAATTTGGACCAGTCTGAATTTCTGTCGTGTGGTACTGGGTTAAATAAGAAAAAATCGAAAATGTTATCCGAAGTCATTTATGGGGTTTTTACGGATATTAGGGTTTTTTTTATTTTGAGAAGAACAGTTCTGATTCAGGTTTGATCCACGAAGAATCAAAAATACTTTTCTATGCAGAAATGTTTAATATCAGCAGTGTCTATATCAAAATTCTTGCATTCTTATTGATTAGATAAACCCACTAGCAATTTGTTAACTGCCCAGTTTCATTGCAGAGTTGTCGTTCCTTACTAGCATCATACATGAATGGTGAATGAAACGATTGCAAGAGAGTGGAAACTGCTTCGTGCGCAGGCATTAAAAAAGAGATCGGTCCCCATTTCTTTTCTTGGAGGTATGAGACGATTCTTCAGCCTTTCAGAACGTAGAAATTTTGACACACGAAACAATTGTTAATTTTAAAATTATGTAGTTAGTTGTTCAAATGTGCCACAGGAAATAATTTTTTGGGAAGCTTTGTTCGGAGCCGACCTTTTGCATTTATCTTAAGTTGACCGGAAAATTGGTAAGTTAATCCATTCCGCCACGAGGAAATTCTAGACATTTTCAAATTCAAAGAAGTTACAGAGGAGAATGTTTAGTTGTGAAAATATAAAAAACAATCTCTGTCTCTCGTGGTGGAAAATATTGTTGATAATGAAGAAGTTGCTTGTATGAAGCAATTTCTTCATTATCAACAATATTTTTCAAAGTCTTTTTATTGAGAGGCGTTAAGAAGAGGGATGGTGTGGGAAAGGGTTAAAAATACCCTTATATTCAACGAGGCTACTTGCTAGTTTATATGTTGTGCCCAATCTTGAGAATATGCCCATTCTTAAGAACGGGCAGACACATTTTGCCCATTCTTAAGAATGGGCAACCATTCTTAAGAATGGTCATTGCGGTTTGTAGCTGTTATCGGAAGCGTTTTTTCGATCAATATCGACCAATATATTAATGAATCGACCAACCAGTCATCAATCAATTAATAGATTAACCAATCAATAAATAAATGGTATATTTAACCGTGCGGGTTGACATATCCAAAGCGAAGAGCTTTCACTTCTTCAGAACACAATTTTGTCGCACTGCTCTACCATATTCGGAGCAGCTCGCACCCCGAGATAAATAAACAGGTTTAATTTTTTAACTTTAACAAGTCTCTGTTCCAAACTGGACTCTAAATACTTTAAATAGTCAAGATTTATCACCTTGTGAACGCAATGTACTCATGATCCGTCAGTTCGTACCTGAACTATTTCGTACCGTTTATTTTGGGTGGACGTATTGTAACTATCGCTAGATTTGTACTCGTTGATTTATACTTTAACCCTTTCATTTAGTGTACAATCCCAGTTTTTTACGTTCCTGTGATATAAACCTGACAAAACAATGAGGGAAAAGAAGAAATTGTAACAAGCCATTTCTCCTTTTTCTTCAATATTTTTTGTAGGATGTTTCCTTTTTAAATTGCACTCTCTTTTAATTGTCATCTGAAACTACTTAGGATTTGGAAAATTCTAAAATTTTGAAAAAAAAAAAAACACCACCACCACCAACAACAACAACATAAAAAAAAAACAAAAAAAAAACAGGAAAGTGTTGAGGGCTCTTATGTAAGGAATGGTTATAGGCTTAATTCTAGAACTGTTGCATTTTACTTTTTAATGTAGTGGCATTATCCTATTGCACCATATAGGGATTTATTATAGCATTTGATTAAGCCATAGCCCAGTTGGTAGGGTATAATGTCAAATAAAGACCTGGGTTCAACAGTTATGGAAATTATGGAATTGACATTTAATGCCTGGGAGGTAGAGTATAAAATGTGTGTGTAGGTCCACCCGAGTCGAATCATGGACCCGGGTTCTGCAGTTAAGGATAAATTATGATATTGACATGATGAATGAATTTGAATAGTCTTTTGAATGGTTTAGATCAGAACAGAAACGGTTTGATTTTGTGTTTTGAAAGTTTTGAGCAATTTGTATTAAATACAAAATGCTCAGCTTATGTTTTAATCAAATTGCTAAAAAAGAGAATGGTAAAAAAAAATTATATAAACCATAAAACATCATTCACCAAATCAATTGAAATCAGTTGTTTTATTTCAATATTAGGTATCACAGCTGCACCCTCCTCCCTCCTTTAGAACCTGACTGAGATAATCGCTTCAACCAAAAGGTTGACATGTTAAAAAAACTTTCAGATGTTAAAAACATGAAAAAAATAAGACCCATTAAAACTGCATTTCAATAAGTCACACCTTCACTTGACCAAAGATTGATTGATTGCATGGGGCTTAACGCCACTTGTAACAGTATTTCAGTCATATCGCAGTGGCTGGAGCACCTAACAATGGATTCCTGTTATTTCTCACACCGGTACTACCACTACATCCTTTCCTGGCCTCCAACTTCTATCCCACTTAGGTTTACGATTATCCACCCATTAGTGAGAGACAAATGTCCAAAAGAATATGTGCTGCCGCCGGGGATCGAACCCATGACATCCCATTTTGAAGTTGGACCGAAGATAAACAATAACAACACATATTTATTGAACTGACTTCCCTTACATTTTATTTTAACCCATTCCCACTCAAGCCCTCCTTTTTACGCCCCTCAAGAAATGAGCTTTGGAAAACATTGCGGAAAATGAAGAAATTGCTTGTATCAAGCGATTTCTTCGTTATCCACAATATTCTCTATCCAAAAAGATGAAAAAAATAAAAATTCCATCAACTTGAAATTGCCGTCTGCAGCTTCTTTAAAATTGGACCAGTCAAAAATTTTGTTGAGTTGGAATGGGTTAAGCCACTTTTAAAAGTATTTCAGTCATATCATGAAGGCTTGAGCACCTACCCCTAGATTCTCTCATAGTGCAACAACAACATCTTTTCTGTGCCCCCAGCTGCTCATTAGACTTAGGTTTACAATTATCTACCCAATTGTGGGAGGCAAATGTCAGAAAGGATTTTCGTCCCAGCCGGGATTGAATTTGTGACCTTGCAACTGGGATTGGCATATGCTACTAACTGTGCTATGGCCGCAGTCCCTAAAAGTTATATTGTAATAGGCAATATACATGGCAATGTGTTACAGTGTTTTCAATAGTCTTTATTTTAACGCATCAAAATGTGGAGTTGAGTGGGAATAGGTTCAAGAGCACATACCAATTGAAATGCATTGTACAATCCAGTTAGATCAGTTTGTAACACACTTTTTGCTAATTTCACAAGTTGTGAGTTCTAACCCCAGCTAAGCTATAACTCTTTCTGACATTTGACAAAAGTCATTTTAACATTGTCCTTTCTGTATCTCTCTCTAATGTAAAATATAAGTGATTATAAGTAGTTCCCTAAGTAGATGAGCATTTGGTGGCCTTTATCGTTTGTCCCGCATTCACTATTGAGAAGAATGACTTGTTAGGAGCCATGGTCAGGTGACCAGGTTCTGCATAATAACTGAATAACTGTTGCAATGGACATTAAGTGAGATACAATCAATCCAAATGAAATGGATTTAAATCTTTTCAACAAGGAATTAAAACTACATGCTTTAACCCATCATTATAGATTGTACAGTTGTGTTGAAATACAGATTTGCTCTACTTTTCTACGGGCAAGCAAGACATTTTACTTTTCCAGAATTTAAACAAACTTGTCTCCTAAAACGTGAAAAGATAGATTTAGAGAAAAAGTTGTTGTTAATGAAGAAAATGCTATTTTCTTCACTTACATCAATGTTTTACACACTTCACTATAGAATCACCATAATTTCCCAATATATAACAAGTTTTCTTAACCCATTTCCAGATAGCAAAATTTAAGAGTGGTCTGAATTGAAAGGAGTTACAGAAGACAATATATAGTTTATGAAATTTTAGATTTTTTTTAACTTACTGGGTAGAAAATATTGTTGAAAATGAAGAAATTGCTTGTTGCAAGCAATTTCTTCATTTTCCACAATGTTTTCCAATTGTTTTTCTTTAGGGGCATCAAAAAGTGTGACTGTAAGGGAATGGGTTAATATCTGTTTTGTACCATTCCAAGATATGCCCTGGTATTTACTTGTCCTTCGGCAAGTTGCCTTGAAAAATGTACTTTTTCCCAAGAAGATAAACCTGTCATGTCAGACAAATGGGCATGTGAATTCCACACCCATGAGTTTGGACCATCAAACCTTGGTGAAAAAGAACAACTATTTCAAATGGGGTTGCATGGCTAAATAGTAAGGTCTACAGACATGTAATCAGCAAGAAGTCAAGGATTATGGCTTTGAATCCCAGCTGCACCACTGGTCATGTGGGTTCGTCCTTGGGCAAGACATTTCAGGGCTCAAGCCTAGCACTAGTGGTATGCAATAGATAATTGAACTTTACTGTGAAAGAATATTCAGAGAGGCATTAAACCGAATTCAAACAAAACATTTCTTAACTCTTTACAAAGTTTAAGACTTACTTTGTCAAAATTCAAAGAAGTTGTAGACAACAATGAAATAAGAGTGCAATTTGAAAAGTAACTACCCACAGAGTAGAAACTATAGTAGGAAAAGAAGATATCACTTGTTACAGGCAATTTCTTCTTTTTCCAAAATTGTTTCTCAAGTATAAAATCTTAAGGACTTATAAAGCAGGGTTTGTGTTAAATATTAAAGAATATGCCTATTAAGAACATACAAATTCTTTTCAGTCTAATAAGAAATAATACTTTCAGACTCAACAAAGATGGTCAGTAAATATGCTCTCCACACGGAGTTAATTGCTAAAAGCTAACATCTGCTGTGTTGACTTGATCACTCATTTATCAATGTTGTCAACACAAAGTCTATTGTTTTTTCAGATTTTAATTTCAAGTTCATATCACCCAATGAAATGCAATGTCATTGACATCTATGTTCATGCAAACAATCATTATCTTGTATCCATTAAAGGGGTGATCAAAAGCAATCAGTTATTTAGCTCACCTGGTCACAATATGTTCATGGTGAGTTTTTGTGATCCTTTAATGTCGGGCATAAGTTCAGCAATACCACTTTAGATTTCACAATTTTTGGTGGGTTTTCCAAAACTTACAGAAATTTCTGAATGGTCATTAGGAAGATCCCTTTGGACTTTGATGACATTCTGTCCTATTTCACAGGAAAACTGTTCTTAATGCCACTTTCCTCTTTACAATGCAACAGGTGCTTAATTTTGGCTCGATCTTTCTCAAACTTGCTGGAAGTGGTTATATAGTAATTAGGAATATTCCTAGTGAAAAGAGTGACATTCTGTTAAATGTCACATGAAAAGATGCCTTAGTGAACATTTTGCTCAGCTGATTTAGCTCATTCATTCATGCAATGTTCTCTCAATCCTTGGACTGTGAGTTTGAACCCTGTCTCAGCCAACATCTGACAGCTCATCCCAACATGGCTCTTACGTATGGTCATATGATCTGTTATGTGCGTATGTTGTATTAAAAGTGGAAGGTTGTAATAGATGTAGCTTGTGGTTTGCTTGTGTGAGAAATGACAGGAGCCATGGTGAGGTGCACCAGTCATATGATATCCATGTATCAGAAATACTGTTGAAAGTGGCCTTAAACACCATTCAACGAAAAAACCTTGATGATAATTTCCTTTAATTACAGCTATACAAGTTTTGCACATTCTCTTACATGCAAGGAAGATCCTTGTTTTGAATATCATAAAAGGGGCCTTTACCCTTTCCTGTTTGTCAAAATTTAAAATTGTTCAATTTGAAAGAAGCTGCAGACATCAAGTAAAAGAGAGTGCAATTTGAAAAGTAACCAACGTATAGGGTATAAAATAATTCTGGAAAAGAAGAAATTGCTCGTTACAAGCAATTTCTTCTTTTCCCACAATATTTTTGCTAATATGAAACCATAGGGACCTATAAACCAGGGATTGAACAGGAATGTGTTAATAACAATTGCCTTGTTGTGGCTTACAAGTAAAAAATCTTGGCTTAGTATCTGTGTTTTATGCTGTAGGGGAATTCCCAATCTTTTTTTAAGCTATGTGGAAGTCCCAATATCAAATATAAGAGCATATTACACCCAATATCAAGAGAAACTGGGCCATTCATATAGGTTAACAAAATGTTAGACTGATCAAAGTTAAAAGAAGTTGCTGACAACAATTTCATCATGACTTGAATTATGATATAATCTTTGTCTTTTGGGTAAAAACTTTGTAGATAATGAAGAAAATGGCTTATAACAAGCAATTTCTTGATTGTCCACAATGTTTATCAAAGCTTTTTAAATGACAGGTATCAGAAAGTGGAATGGTGTGGAAATGGGCTAGGTGAAAATATCTTAGCAACTCAAACCCATTATCACACAACAAATTTTAGACTGCTTCTAATTGAAAAACTTACAGTTGACATTTCAAATCGGACTAAGATTGGAAAGTAACTGCCAAATAAAGTAGTAAACATCTGGGGAAAAGGAGACATTACTTGTTACAAGCAATGTCTCCTTTCCCCTCAAAGTTTTCTGTGATAATATTTCCTCAGGTTGCCAAAAAGGGAAATTGTCTGGTCATTGGTTAATTAGTCAAATTGGTAAAAAGAATCATAATGCTAACAAAATAGTTATTTTCCATCAAATATCAAGTAAAAAGGAGACTTAGTATCTATAACAGCGTTGAAGCTCATTTTATACTTTTATGCCCTACATCGAAAAATAGGGGGCATATTGTTGTACTGTTGTCCGTCTGTCTGTCATTGAGTCTGTCTGTCTGCAAAACTTAATCAAAAAACTTAACATTGCCAATTACTACCAGCCTATTCAAGATACATCTCCATAATATGCATCTCCTAATTTCAAGGTCAAGGTCATGTGATAAAGTCAAGGTCACATACCAAGATCAAACGCAAAAACCTCAAAAAAACTTCATGTACAGCGGGACAAACACATCTTGTTTGCCTTTACAGTTTTTCCACCTTTAAGATATCTCAAAACTGTAATAACTCTGTTTTTTGCAAATTTTACAGGAGAGAGGAAAAACATTCTCATTTTGTCATTTCTAATTTACTAAAGGAAAAATTCAAAACATATTTTCCTTTTTTTCATTAAAAGAAAATATTAAAGAAAAGAAATTGGAAAAAAGTTTTATATAATGAGTTATGTAAATGTGTGAGTTATAATATTATTGCACTGAAACAGCTCTATTTTTTAAAAAAGAATCATTGCATTACTGTAGTAACTACAGGTACTGCTGTATTGCATACTAATTCTAATGAATTGTATGAAAAAAAAATCTGTTCAATAATGAAGTAAAAGATTAATAAAGCTTATTAAATGGAGATGCCTGGATTAAAATTATATGCATTGTTGATAGGTTACTTGAAGTATGTTACTTCAGCTTGAATACCTTGCTGTAGTTACATAGTTTTGATATCCCTCAGGCAATATACAATCTAACTTCTACTAGCCTAACATCAACCTTGCCTACTAATTCTTGCAATAACAAAATACAAAATAAGTATTTAAATAAAAAGAAAATATTTTATTAGTTTGCTTCTTAATTTTTTCATAGCGATAAGAAAATCTTTAAAAAATCATGGCCTAAATCTTTCAAATTTTGCATGCAGAAACTTGGCCTAAAAACTTCAATGTCAAAGTTTTTGAACATAAGCTCTATAATGTCCATTTTAATCTTACATGGATTGATTAACCCATTACAAGACAACAAAATCTTAGACTGGCCCAATTTGAAAGAAATTGCAGATGATAATTTAAAATTGGTGCAATTTAGAAAATCTTCATCTTTCAGGGTAGAAAACATTGTGGCTATTGAAGAAACTGCTTGTCACAATTAATTTCATCATTATCCTCAATGTTTTCCAAAGCTTTTTTCTTGAGGGGCATCAAAAGGTGTAATTATGTTGGAATTGGTGAAGAATTAATTCTTTAGAAATTACGTCCCCCAAAGCAGAAGTCCTTGGAGCCTGTACATTTTTTATTCAAAAGTTTTCTGCTTAAGTTCCTAAATTATATTACTCAGAGTATAATATAAACCCTGTGTTCAGGTTCCCTTGACTTCACAAACAGATTCAAAAGGGAATCTTCAAAAATTGTCTCCCTAAAACAAGTCCCAAGTTTTCAACATTTTGCATGCAAATTGTTGCCATATGGAACCCTACTACAATTCTATAAATGATAACTTTTTTGTCAATATAGGCCAAACTAACTATCAGAGTTCAACCAAACTTCACAGAATTAGCCAAAGGTCATGCTCTTTCAACATACTTCAAAGATTTGATATCAATGAAGAACACTGGTTGCAATGCAACCGGAAGAAAAAATCCTCTCCTCCTAAATCACAAGGCCTAAGGCTTTGATATTTGGTATGTATCAATGCCTATTGACCATCTACCAAAATGCTTCAAAGAATTACTGTAATCTGAGAAATAGCCCTTTCCTGTACGATCCCTGACTTTGCAATGGAATAAAGAAAGAAATCTTCTGCCAAACCATAAGGCCTTGAGCTTTGATTTGATGGGGGGAATCTAAAATCATCGCTCTGTAAAACAGATTTAAATTTTGTTATCTTTCATTTGTTTTTGCCTATGAGTTGTATTGGGATATTATGCTGGTTAGAACAGTATATCAGTAGCATTCAATGGGTTTAACCCATTACCACACAATGACGCCTTCTGACGCTCAAGAGAGACAGTTGGGAAAACATGGTATGAAATGAAGATTTCTTCATTTTGCACAATGTTTTATATCCCTGTTAGTTGAAAGAATCTAAAACTTTGAACTTTAAAATGTTGTCTGCAACCCCTTTCACTTTGGGACAGTTTAAAATTTTGTCATCTCATAGGGGTTAATTATGCATCTACATAATACAAACAACAATGTGGTTGCATGCAGTTTGAAATGAAATCATTCTATGTAGTAAAAAATATTGTGGATAAAGAATAAATTGCTTGTTACAAGCAATTTCTTCTCTTTTCACAACCTTTTCTCAAGTATAAAATCACAGCAAGGTAAAATCCCGAGTTGGAACAGGTGAGATAGCAACAACATACCAAGTGATTTAGTATATCATTGAAAGTATCTTGTTGTAATAGTGATTTTTGCCATTTCAATGTTAACATTACATGACTTGTACCTTTATTTTCACTTGTATGTCATGGATTAGAAGTTAGAAGAGAACAGCTATATTGAAGTCAGTTGTTTGTTTATATGGTAATTAATGCCACACTCTAAAGATCTCTAGTTATATCATCACGTAGTCCACCTATCCCTTTCCTGTACAATGTCTGGTTTTACGGCATTGTAATTTTAAACTTAGAGAACATTGTGAGAACTTTTGAAAATCAGGAAAGAATTATTAGAGTATACACGAGCTTCCTCCGTATCAGTAAATGTAGGCCTGGTCTTTGAATATCTTGTCCCAAAACATAGATACCTATGTGACAAGCAGTGCAGTCGTAGAGATTCGAACCTGCAACTCTCAAATTCTCTCAGATTTATAGTCTTCCACTACTGAGACATGCAAAACCCTTGGTTGATTGTCCAACTTAACAGGCTAGCTATGAGGGAAACTTCTTGGCTTATTTCTGCTTTTTTTTTCATTTAACCTATTCCTACACAATAACACTTTTGGATGCCCCTCAAGAAAAACAATTGGGGAAACATTGTAAAAAATGAAGAACTTGCTTGTTGCAAGCAATTTCTTCATTTTTTTCATTATGTTTTCTACCCAGAAATTTTAAAAGAAATCTAAGATTTCTCAGATTTTAATTTTTTGTCTGCAACTCATTTCGATTTGGGCCAGTCTTAAATCTTGGCATCTGGTAATGGGTTAAATACAAATTTTTATTCCACATGGATTTGATACATTTGCATTTAGCCTGTAAACATAGCTTATTTTATATTCACTTGCCTACTATTTAATTACTATCTTTCTTTTTTATTTGTTTGCTATTTTCAACTGTATCTCAGTTATATCAGGGCAACTGATGCACCTAACCATGGCTTCCTGTTGTTTTCCATACCAGAACATCAACATTCAAGGAGCTACCATATAATGTCAATGAAGAGTACTTTTCATTTGGCCATTGGTGAGAGACAAATTAATCACACATGCAATGACACATGTTGAAAATGAATATAGCTTGTCTGTGGTTCAAACTCATGACCTTTGGATTCAGGATCAATTTTGGTGCAACCCTACTCAAATATGCTGGATTTTTTTTTATTGTTCTGTTAATGATTTCAATTTTTTATGGTGACATTCCATCCAATATCAAGGGGGGAAATTGTAATAATGACCATGTCAAGGCTACAGCTCTACCCTTGCAGTTTAGGATAAATCTTTCTAAAACATGCTAAAAATGTTGTATTGTCATGGGGATGATCTCCATTTACCCATTACCAGATGGCAAAATTTAAAACTGGTCAATATTGAAAGGAGTTGCAGACGACAATTTAAAGTTTATTCAAAATTTAGATTTTTTATCTCTCTGGGCAGGAAACATTGTGTAAAATGAAGAAATTGCTTGTAACAAGAAATTGCTTGTTACAAGCAATTTCTTCATTTTACACGATGTTTTTCCAGTTAGTGTCATGGGTTAAATTATCATGGTTCCATTCTGCCTATACCAGGGGAAAAGCCAACTTCCTTGTTCCACTCAACATATCACTCTTTTGGCCCAAGCCTGCTGAAAATGTATGATTGATGCCTATAGAACATGGTAACATTCCATCCATTGTCGCTGGAAAAGGGGCTTTAGTGACTAATTCATTGGTACTGCACTATAGATCATAATTTTCAGCTCAACTGGCTAAAAGCCATGGGGTTATTGACATGGCTTGGTGTTTGTTGTGCAGTAATCTCTCTGTCCGTAAGTTTTACTGTAAAAATCCTCTCACCAGAGTACTGAACTGAATTGAACCAAATTCACAGAAATGATCCTTGGGTGACATTTTATCAGATTCCTTTGAAGAATTGCGATCAGATGGAGAACATAACTTTAACGGGTGGAAACATTTTATATTGAAAGTTTTAAAAAACCACTCAGAAACCAGTGGATAGATTTCAACCAAATTTTGCAGGACGGATCCTTGTGTGACCCTGAATCGGATTCCTTCAAACAAATTTGATCAGATGAAAATCATGTCTTTAACCCATTCCCACACGATGACACTCTCTGTCACCCCTCAAGAAAGACAATTGAGGAAACATTGTGTAAAAAGAAGCAATTTGCTTGAACCAAGCTATTTCTTCATTTTCCACAATGTTTTCAAAAAATTGAAAAATTAGAAAATTCACAGGATTCAATTTGTTGGCTGCAACTCTTTTCAATTTGCACTGGTCTAAAACTTTGTCATATGGTTAAGGGTTAATGGGCAGGGCTAATTTCAAAATATGGTGAAAACTTTGAAGAAACTTTTTCTCACAAACCAGTTGATTGATTTCATTCTTATTTCCCAGGGATGTGCCTTTGGTGACTTTCAGCATATTATTTAAAAGAATACTGATCGGTTTTAGAATGTGGGTTAAATGGGCAGGTCTTATTACCAAAAATGGTAGACAGTGAAAACTTTTATTTCTCAGATACAAGTCGACTTATTTCAACCAAATTTCACAGGAATTATCCTTTGGAGACCCTTTAACAGATTTCTTCAATGAATTTGATTGTATGAAAAGCATGGCTTTTTCCTGGTGGGGGACTAATTTCCATTTATGAAATATATTCTGAAAACTTTAAAATCTTCACAGAATCCTATGGATGGGGATTTTTAACCAAATTTTACAGGAATGACCCTCAGAATGACTCTTTGTCAGATACATTCATATAACCTTGGTCAGTTGAAAAACATGGCTTTTATGTCCATGGCATAGAATGGATATTTTGAAGATTTTGTAAATACATTTTCATTTGAATGAATTTTACATACCTTAACTTGACTATTGTAAAAAAGTGAAAAATTTTAAATGCTTCTGTAGAACTATTTCAAAGAATTCATTGCCCAGATTTATTTGCCAGATATGGCAAAGATAATTCAATTTATATTGAATTTTGTGGCTGCGGCAATATTGCTTTCGGTAGCATGTCAGACTCCTACTCAGCTAGGGTGTTCCAGGTTCGGTCCTGGGCTTGCGGCAAATGTGCTTTCCAACATTTGTGGAGGCTCGGAAAGGATGTAGTTATTGTGTGCTTGTGAGAAATACTAGGAATCCATGGTTAGATATATATGAAGTATTGTGCTGTCTTAGAGGCAATGTAATTGTAACTACTCATCTAATCACCCTTTTTGTCCATTATACTTATGAAACATGC
Organism: Fragum fragum; assembly: GCA_946902895.1. Taxonomy (NCBI): domain Eukaryota; kingdom Metazoa; phylum Mollusca; class Bivalvia; order Cardiida; family Cardiidae; genus Fragum; species Fragum fragum. The sequence continues at coordinate 1,612,613 of OX336367.1, forward strand.
TTAAATGTTTGTGTAGTCACCAAAATTGCCCCTTTATAAAGGGATGGTTACTTTAGTAGAATAGATGACATGAGATGGAAGTGATTTAGCATTACATTGATACTCTTGTTTGTAACCGATTACCACATAATTTCACTTACCGCCCTGAAGAAATATGATTAAGGAAAATTTGGAGCAAAAGGAGCAAATGGCTTGTAACAAGCATTTTCGTCTTTTTGCCAAATATTTTCTACCTTATTTGGTGCAATTTGAGTAGACTTTGCAAAATTTTCTGCAGCTTAATTCTTTCAGTTTTAACATTATCTAACATTTGTCTGGTAATTAATTGGTTAGCACATTCCCACACAAGAAAATTTTACAATGGTCCAACAATTTGAAGTTGTAGATGATAATTTAAACTCAATGAAATTTTAGATATTTCATATTCCTGGTTATAAAACATTGTGGAAAATGAAGGAATTGCTTGTTACAAGCAATTTCTTTACTTAACACAATGTTTACCAATTGTTTTTTGGTGGTGTCAAAAAACGACATTTTGTGGGATTGGGTTAAAAGGTTTTTTCCTTTACGATGCTGTCCGCTGATCTTGCGCACCTAAGGTAACTTCCATAGTGCGCAAGATCACCGGACGCACAAGATCACCGGACACGACTGTTTCAAGGTGCTACCGTTTTTACTGAGGCGTAAAACCTCTAATTGTCACGGCTACAATTCGTTGAATAACTTCACACACACTTAATAATGTCATATATGCCTTATTTTTAATCAAAAGACGGGTTTACACGCTGACAGAAGCATAGTGACATCGTCATTTCTTAAGGATTGACTGCGTTCCGTCTTCGTGTTTTTAAGATGGAAGATTAATGTAGCTTTCAGAATAAGATTACGTAATATTAGATCTTATTGATCTTACAAAAACAATATGATCATGATATTTTATTTTGCCATGGGATGACCTTTTAAAAAGATTATTGGTTCACCGGAAGTTATGTCGAACGACTGTTGTGAAGCCGTATCGGACTTGTTTTTTTTATAATAACGTTTAATTATGGTATATATTACTGTTCACATACAAATTAAATGTTCCAAAATTAATATTTCTTACAGTATTTCCAACGAATAGACCTGTTTTCGTATTAAAATCGACGTTTTGCCCTTTCTTAAGAATGGGCAAAGCCTTGATTTTACCATTTGCCCATTCTTAAGAATGGGCATTCTCAAGAATGGGCACGACATATACACGAACATTGTCTTTGTATGGTATATTGGGTAAAAGTGCTTGAAAATAGGTTTCAGAACACTACATTGCATTGTTTACTTTAAATTTCAAGTCGATTTCAGATCTCTAGAATACGTGATTACAACAAAGGCGAAACCCACGTCTTCACAAAAGAAAGATCGTTTTAGGAAAATGTACTTTTATTTCTCAATACTTCGTGGTAACTCGCGAATAGCAGAAGAATATGAAAAAAGCCTGATAATTAGATCGTCCCTGAGGAAAATCCATGGAAATATAGAACATTTTTTTTATAGAGAAGTAGCTTTCTTTCTCCAATTCACAAGGTCACCTTGCTCATTCATTTGGATTACAGAATCGGGAATGGCTAATTGAAATAAAGAAAAATTGCACAAAAAGAGAGGAATAAGTGACACACACACACAAAAAGAGAGAAAGAAAAGGGAATTATCCGCGCCGACTAGTCTGTCAGCATTCTATACTTAATAATGATTAAACATTTGAGCCTGTGCGTGACATTTCCAACCATTTCGCAGGTGCGTGACTCGCACACATTGAGCATCATGGACAGCCATTCGCGGCAATAAGAATATTCGCTGATTGTTAAAAGAAGCTTTGGGACAGTATCTATCTACAGAGCGCAGAGTGAAGACTGATCAGACTGTGTGGATGCACAGGCTGATCTGAGTCTTTACTTGGCGCACATGTGTAATGGTTGGAAATGTCACGCACGCGCACATTAAGCTTTAACATATCAGTTACGGAATCAGTTAGGCTTTATTTTGTTTATATTGGGAATAACGCCACTTTTAACAGTATTTCAGTCATATCGCGGCGGCTGGAGCACCTAACAATGGATTCCTGGTATTTCTCAAAACAGTACTAACTCTACATCCTTTCAGAGCCCCCAGCAACCCATCTCAATAAGGTTTACAATTATCCATCAATTGGTGGGAGACAAATGTTGGAAAGGATATGTGCCGCCGCCATGTATCGCACCCATGACACCCCAGATCGGATAATAGAAATATAGAAATGTTGCACAAAAAAAGAAGAAAAAAGAGAAATAAGTGTCACTTAATAAAGAAAGGAAAAATCAGCACAGACTAGTCTGTCAGCTACGATTTCAGTTACGCTTGATTTAGTTTTCATAGGAGTTAACACCACTTTTTACAGGATTTCAGTCATATCGCGGCGGCTGGATCACCTTACCATAGACTACTTGTATTTCTCACACCAGTACTATAACTATATCCTATGCTAGCCCTCTGCTGCTCATACCACTTAGGTTTACGATTATTTACCCAACGGAAGGAGACAAATATCGGAAAGGATTTGAGCCGCGGCAAGGTAAATTCAAACAATGATAACGGTGTCATCAAAGATATAGAAATATGCGACAATAACATAACGAAGGGCATAGTCTGCGCAGCCTGCCCTGTCAGGTACGACATCGACTCTGCAGGTCCCGCCCACTGACTCCGCAGGTCCCTTTCTCTGACTCCGCAGGTCCCGTCCACTTTCTCCGCAGTCCCGCCCACTGACTCCACAGGTTCTGTCCACAGGCTCCGCTGGTCCCGCCAGCTGACTCCACAGGTCCCGTCCACTAACTCCACAGGTCCCGTCCACTGACTCCACAGGTCCCGCCAGCTGACTCCACTGGTCCCGTCCACTGACTCCACAGGTCCCGCCAGCCGACCCCACAGGTCCCGCCAGCTGACTCCACAGGTCCCGTCCACTGACTCCGCTGGTCCTTCCAGTTTACTCAACAGGTCCCGTCCATTGACTCCACAGGTCCCGCCAGCTGACTCCTCAGGTCCCGTCAACTGACTCCGCAGGTCCCGCCAGCTGACTCCACAGGTCCCGTCCATTAACTCCGCAGGTCCCAACAGCTGACCCCACAGGGCCCGTCCACTGACTCCGCAGGTCCCGCCCACTGACCCCGCAGGTCCCGCCAGCTGACTCGAATAGTAAGACCCACTTCGATATTCAACAGCTTTATTTTGCAAAATTTATGGCCGGTAACATGTACCGATAATGCATACTGGGCTGTTGGCGACCGAAACGTAAGCTGTAGTTACAACGTTTAAGTCGCCAAACTTACAAAATATTTTATATCAATGGCGACTAATGTTTGAGTTCAAATTTCATTTCCGGTCTAAATGGTGAATATGATCGGTTGATTCTTGGATTGACATGGCGATTCGTCAGTTATGGTTGTGCATATATTTCCATGTGGATCTTAATAATTTCGAATTGTCAGATTTGAGTAGGTTTACGTGTCTGATACCTTAGGTCTATATATGATACTATGGGTTAATATCAGCTGTTTCGCTTAAGGTTACAGGGAACTAATACAGTTTCCCGCCATATGTCACATTTTGTATAGGAAAGTCCGGGCATGTAAACAAAGATCAAGGTGACCTCTGATTGGTCCATAAAATATCAAGACGATTTGATCCAATCAATTGATACTCTTTTAATAACTTAGGAGCAAAAAGGATAACATTTTAATGTATTTCGACCCTTGAGGGGCGGTTTCTATACCCTAGGGTAGTTTTCGAAAAATGAAGTAAAACTAGCTACGCGAAGAGGGTTATCTTAAAATGACGTCATAACTCATTGATAAAAGGGATCATGCCATATCACAATTCAGTTATTTTGACGGATGAATGATTGTTCTTGAATTTGATATATAGTTTGATCCCCTTGCAATTTTTGGGGATGAGCTATTTACTATTTTTTTATAATAGTCGCCTATGGAAAACGGAATAGTTCCCTGTAACCTTACATCCTGGCTTCAATCCTGGCTGATCGTTATTTTTTCTGTTAGGTATAGTTCGATCTCAACAGTGGATAAAATCCCACAGAGAATCATTAGAACATTGTTTGGCGTCGAATTGACGTCGACTTTCTGTGTTAATTAGGAGAAAATCCTGCAGATAAATCTTGGACAATGTTTTTGTTTCACTGAAATTTATAAAGGTCGAGGAATTCTGGAAGTCTTTACACTCCGATTCTTATTACCGCGATGACGAGCAAACCCATGATTGGACAATAGTTAAATTGATTGCTTGAATGTGGTTTAACGCCATATTGAACAGTATTTCAGTCATATCCCGGCGACTGGAGCTCCTAACCATCGATTCCTGGTATTTCTAATTACACCATTACTACCACTAAGTTCTTTCCTATCCTACAGCTTCTCACCCCACTTATAATAGAGAAACGATTTTCAAACCATTGGCGGGAGACAAATGTCGGAAAGGATATGTGCCGAGACCGGGGATCGAACCCTGAATCTTATTATTAAGAGTCGGATGCGCTACAAACTGCACAATATGCTATTTCCGCGGACGCTACTCTATGGCTGTCGTAGGGACAAAATTTCTGACGAAAAGGATCTTTGAAATCGTTGTAAAATTGTTTGCAGATCGTTTTATAAAATTATTTTTGAAAAGGTCAAGTGTCCGCCATGAAAAATTTTGCCGAACGAAAACAAATTTCAAAATTATATTATGTTGCCAACAAAACATAATTTTGAAATTCATTTTCGTTTTCTGTTCGGTGAATTTATATAAACCGGGTTTGAGACTTGAAATTAATAGATAGATAGATAGTAAGATGTATGGGTAAACAATTTTAAGGAAGATTTCATGATTCCTGTTGGTGAAATGTTGTCCGAACGAATCATAGGGCCTTTAAGTACTATTGCAGATGTTTTAATGTGCATGTTAATTGAGGAAAATAGTGCCATAAAGCGTAAATATGCGACAAAAAAACAACAACAAAAAAACAAAACAACAACAACAACAACAACAACCCCCCCCAAAACCCCTAAAATGTCTGTCTTTCTTCAAACTGTTTTGCAAGGTATGTTATAGATAAGAGAAATATTGGAAATGATTTAACCCATTACCAGACAGCTAAATTTTAATATGGCTTAAAATTTGAGGACATTTTAAAAATTATGAAATTTTGGATTTTTCCCAAATTTTTTGGGTAGAAAACATTGTGGAAAAGGAAGATATTGCTTGTAACTGTTTTGGAATGGGTTAACTAACAGTGAAGTAGCAATACTAGGCTAACTATAGTCATATAATATTGTACATTATTCCAAAATTCACTTTTCCCATCCACTCATCTTTTAGCTGGTACAAGTCTATGTCCTCCGTTTTTCATTTCGCCCATTTCGGAAGATTTGGAGAAACAAGGGGCACAGGTCAGCTGGCATGAGGGTTTTAACCCATTACCAGACGACATTATTTTCGACTGGTCTAAATACAAAGATATTGCAGACGACAATGTTGATCTGATGAAGTTTGAAGCGGGGGGGGGGGTGAAAAAAAAGCGTTTTAGGTAGAAAACATTGTTGAAAAAAAACTTTTTAGGTAGAAAACATTGTTGAAAAGCAATTTCTTCATTTTTCACAATGCTTCCCAAAGCCTTTTTCTTGTGAGTAGGAGGCTTCAAAAATATCATTTATGGGAATGGGTTCATATTTTCTTTTATGGGAAACTGCTTTTACATTTTTTTCAGATTTTGTTTCTTGTCATCTGACGCATATTGTAGAGGTTTGGGATGGGGGGGGGAGTTTTGCGATTTATTGTTACATGATGGAAAGGGTGGGATTCATGTTTGTAAAACCTTGGTTTGTAACAATTCTGGCATAACTCAGAGAAAGATACGCCAAATATCTGCTTAATGATAATAATAAAAACAAAGACTGTAACTTATCGACATAATATGATAAATATCGTAGTGACAATTCGCAAGTTATTCGGGGTAACCACTTTTCGTACTTAGCAGGGATTTCTATATGTATCCGCCATTGGTCATTTTACTTGTCTGTTCATTTTTGGAATTCCAACCCTGTTGACCTGTGCTCGATATGATCTCTTTTTTCATAGAAATAAATTTTAATTTTCCTACATGGTCCCTTTTTACGCGATTGGTAACTGAATGTAATAGACCGTCTGCTCATGCAGTAATTATATTATAGTTTTTTTTCATCAATAATGACGCCTGAACCATTCAACCGTCGCTAAATAATTTAATGAGGTATAAGTCGATTACCAAAAGTCTAACTAACTTACTAATTGTCTTTCGGAAGAGACGTTAAACCGAGGCCCCGTGTGACGATGCTATCCATCGAGCACGTTAAAGAACCAGGCGGGACTCTCAGTAGTTTCGTCCTGTATCCTTGCACTATCCCCCGTAACAACTAAACGTCTTCTGGGGGCGTCGCTCATATGGGCATGTGCTACGATAGCGACGATAAATAAACGGAAATACATACATACCAAAAGTCTAACTATTTCAACTTTTACAAAATAGAAATAGTAGACATGTTAGTCATGGAGCGGCAATAGATAAGTCAATAATTTCAAGAACGAGATCGGGTCCTGTTTATGGCGAGTATAGCTGGTACCGTATAATTGTAATTTCTCGCGGTAATGTATAAATTGTGAAATTTTGCGGTGGGTATAACGCAAATTTTAAATTCGTTTTTCAAAAAGTTTTCTTGTAAATTACGTTAAATTGCAGCCTTCGAACTTCAATGTAAACTTTGAATAAAATTATTGTTTTGTCGATAGAAACAATAATGATAAAACGAGAAATTGTTTGGAACGAGCGAATTCCCTTATTACAATGATGTTGAGTTTTTGCGATATAATGACACAGAATTATAAAACACCATGATATATAAGGAAATACTCTCCTGGGGATCATATCACAAGACTCACGATCCGCATTTTTTCTCATTTTTCCATTTCTAATCACACACCACAAAAACTTTCGATACCAATTCAATCTGGTTTCAAGGCAGAATGATCAGTAATTTTATCATTAGAAAATCTAACAAGATTTTTGTGCAAACTGATCAAAGTGAAACGTTTCACAATGTTAAATTGGTCCCTTTTCTCATGAACACTTTAACCCTTTCCCGTTTTTTAAAATTATTGTCTGGTCCAAAATGAAAGAGGCTGGGGAGGACATTGAAAATTGGATGCACATTTTAAATGAGACCGTCCTATGTGGTGAATGATATTGTTGGAAAGGAAGAAATTGCTTGTAAAAAGCAATTTCTTCTTTTTCCAAAATGTTTTCTCAAGAACAAAATCACAGCGATGTGAGGTTTGTGCAGGAAAGGGTTAATGTCGCTTTCCTGTTAATTTTTTATTTTAGACTGGTCCAAAATAGAAAGCGGATGTCGATGACAATGGAAATTGGATGCAATTTGAAATGAAACCATCCAATGTGGTAGAAAACATTGAAGGAAAAGGAGAAATTGCTTGTCACAAGCAATTTCTTCATTTTCCACAATGTTTTCTAAAGTACAGAATCGCAGCGACGTAAAATTCCTGTTGGTAAAGGAAAGGGTTAATGTCGTTATGATTCGCTTACCATTAGGCTGCGCATTTAGTTGAATGGTACAGATATATAGATATATAATTTTATGGCCCAAGACATCCTGATAATAAAGTCACGTCGATAGTTTAAAAAAGATTTATGACGTAAAACCTATGCGGATAATCTAATCAAGCATGGATTATGTCGTCAATGGTCCATACCTTCACTTAGAAATGATATAGTCAGAAGGCGTCCAAATTGTCGTAACTACAGCTTGAATAAAGGTGTAACTTACAATATTTGAGGCGCCCAAGAGCGATATACGTAACGAAATCAATCAGTTCTCGGACAATTGATTGATTGATTGAATGGGGTTTAACGCCACACGTAACAGTATTTCATTCAAATCGCGGCGACTTGAGCACCTAACAATGGATACCTGGTATTTCTCACACCAGTACTACCACTACATCCTTTCCTAGCTTCCAGCTGCTATCCCACTTGGGTTTACGATTATCCAACAATTGGTGAGAGACAAATGTCGGAAAGTATAGGTTCCGCCACCGGGGATCGAACAGTTCTCAGACAAACCGAAAATTTTTAAGCATACTCGCCTTTTCAGAAGTCCGTTTTCGGTTTCAAATTTGTACAAACGAACCCATCCCTGAACAAAGATAAACCCAATATAGAATCTATCCTGAAAATGAGTGTGTGTGACAAATTCAAAGTTAATTTTTTTCAACGACCAGTTCGCTTTAAAGGTATGAAAAGATTAAAAGTCAAAGTACACGTAATCCCAACTTCAAACGGTCTTTGGCAAAGAGGCGTAAAAACAATTATGGGAAGATTGAAAGCATTAGTGACTGGAATTAAATTATCTTCTTTCATACAGTCTTGATTGACTTAAGAAAGCACAACAATCATTCGGAGTAAATCGTCGCTGGGCGAGCAAAATGTCGTAACTACAGCTATAATAAACTGGCAATGTACAAGATACCGCCGACAATTACTGAAATGACGGATCTCTGGCCACGCCCACTGACCTTCGACATGGCGATTTGAGTGATATATAACTGTATTTAAGGCCAGAAATATAAAACAATTCGATGGTTTTGCGGCTTAAAAGTCGTAACTACAGCTTGAATAAGCTGTAGTTACGACTTTTAAGTCGCAAAACCAACAAAAAACTACTTGACATAAATGTCGGATTTCATCATTTACTTCCGGTCTAAAAGGAAGATCTGATTGGTCAATCGATTCTTTGATTGACAGCGGCGAAGCATCGATCCTAAAAAAAAGTCTAAATTTGTCATCAGATTGAAAGTAAAAACCCAAACTAACTTACTTGCATTTACCGCCATTTGTACACTGATTAATTCCATTATCCGGATCACAGTACGGGCCATATTGACAATTCTCTCCGAAGAAGTTATCAAAACAGTTACATTCATATGACTGGAAATCTCCAGAGACAAGACAATTTCCGAGAAACGAACACTCGCTAACGGAACAAGTTTGTTTCGTGACGTCAGCTGATTTGTCAAGAATTTCGTAAGTTATGTTAAATCCGTAAACTTCAAGTAAATGATCAATCACTCTTAAATGGCGGTTACCAATATTAACAACTTCAAATTCAATCAGAACGTAAGGTTTATACGCCGCCAATGACGTCAGCATATGTTCCCAGGATATCCGGCCGAGACTATGACGTCCGATGTACGTCGTTTTGTCTTGGTAGTATTCATATTCCGTAATGTAAAACGAATCTTTCATGTAGAACTGAGTAAAATAGATTATGATCTTCTTTCCGTGGGGTGCTTGAATGAGCCATTCACAGCTGATCGGGGTCGGGTAGGGGCCGGGGAAAGACGGGGTGCTAATGACCCCTTTCGGCTCCGTAAAGACGCCACCGCAATTTTTGTACGTCACCCCATTCGCGTTGACATCAACTGCAAAAAGTAATCCATGAATTCCAACCAGTATTATCCAATTCTTAAAAAAGGAATATTGAGCAAACATTTGAAAGCACTATCCCCCAGGACTTTCAGTTCTTTGATCTGTTGATTTCTGTCAAATCCAGAGCGTCTTTACTCTTTAATACGCCTAGATGTCATCTCCAGTTATGTTCTGAAAATAAAAGAAAAAAAAATGGGATTAATTTTGGTGAAGATGAATATCAGTTCAACTTGAAATTGCTTTCTTTCAGAGAGAAAATTGCATAATTTTCGACTTTGACAAATATGTTCTAACGGAAGTGAAATTTAGGGTTGTGAGTGTAAAGATGTCGATGTAAACCCACTACCAGAAGGCCAAATTTTAGAGGGAAATGAAATTTTGTTTTTTTTTTCAACTTTCTGGGTTGAAAACATTGTGGAAAATAAAGAAATTGCTTGAACCTAGCAATTTCTTCATTTTCAACGATGTTTTCCTAATTCTTTTTCTTGAGCTGCATCTAAAAGCGTCATTGTGTAGGAATGGGTTAAACCAATTTCAACACTAAACTGTATCACAATGTTGTGGCCCAATCTATTCAGATTCTTTTTTGCATAAACTTGTGAAATATATATCAGAGAAGAAATAGATTTCTATTCAGCTATGTGCCAACCATTCCTATCACAATCCCATCTTTCTATGCTCCTGAAGGATAAAGCTTTAGAAAACATTATGAAAATGATGAATTGCTTGTTTCCAGCAATTTCTTCGTTTCCGACAATGTTTCATACACAGAATACAAAGACTTTAGCATTACATCAACTTGAAAGTGTTGTCTGCAACTTCTTTCAAATTACACTTATCTTAAATTTTGTCGTATGGTAATAAATTTTATTTGTAATTAAAGAAAACATTTTGGAGATGGGAAAAAGGGCAATATATTTTTTTTCTATTCATACAATATTTTCAGAAATATATTTTTTCTTCATCAACGTTATAGTCAGAGGACAAATATTGGAAAATTTCCTCCTTTTTATAATAAAATTTGTTAACTGTTTTAGATCTTATGGAATTCTTTGAGCTTTGATATTCAACAACGGGTCGCCGCTTTAGATCAAAACACCGATTAACCGTTGTCATGCTGAATGAAATCCTTATTCAGAATAGCACTAAAATCAGCACTGGAGCGCTTAGTTCCATAATTAATAAGTTAAACGGGTGATTTAGACGAGGACCTTAGTCTATAAAGCAGAAATATTCCGGGTTCAGCATAAAAAAGGTTAACATCTTAAAGTGAATATTATCGGCCGACGTATGTGTGTCAAGCATTTTTGTCGGTGTTTCGACCTCAAAGTCGCTGTCGCCAATTAAAGATTTGCTATTTGCTTTTGTCCCTCAACAAATATTATACAAACTAACGTCGTTTAATATCCAGTCAAAATGCCATGTCGGAGGTAAAGTGGGCGTGGCTAGCGATCCGTCATTTTAATAGAAAGTAGGTACTCTATAATCAGAAAATATGTTAAAATAAAAACAACAACAACAACATAGGTTTTGGCTATGCACAAACTGTTGTTCGGAGTTACCAGATTGACCCTTTGCTCTTGAGAGATAAAAAATTATATCAAGTCTCACCATTTCCCCTCTTTTTACATAACAGATTCTTATACATTTGTACTTTGTCATAACAAATTGTGGTTTGCGTAAAGATTACACATGTGCTTTTGTGTTGTCATTTAGATATAAAGAAAACGCTTAAAACATTGGTTCTTCAAATCGAAATTACCATATATCATAGTGTTTCTTTGGCAATGTATTCTTTTTCGGAATTTTTCGCCATATTTATGGATGCATCTTGAATCAAAATTGAATTCCAGATGCGTTTTTATCGGCTGATTTTTTTCATAGCTCCACGAACAAAATGTTCAGAACGCATCTATTTCGTACGCTAGCGTTCAAAGTAGATCCACAAATTTTATTGAAGACCAGTAAAACATTTGCTTTGTTTAGCTTGATGGCATTAATTTCTATATAATTTAATTGTTAGTTTCGTCTATCAAAAACGAGCGTTCTGATTGGTCGAAAAATTTAATTCATACCTCCATGAACAAAATTTTGAGCACGCAGTGATTTTGTATGCTTCCGCACAAAATAGTCCCATACAAAAAGGTATCAAAAGATGTAGGGTTTTTGCTTTTTTCGCTCGATACTATTAAATTATAAGAAATGAAGAGAATATTTTTGTTTTCATGGAGGTATGAACCGAAATACCTAATCACACAATGTATGAATCCGCTTCGCGTATTCATACAGTGTGATTAGGTTTTTCGGTTCATACCTCCATGAAAACAAAAAATATTCTCTTCATCTCTTAAAAGAACTGGCGAGTTTTTTGTTTGTTTTGGTTTTCATATAGGCATGAACCTAAAAACTTTATCACATTAGTGCATGAATCCGCATCGTGTTTTCATACAATGTGATTAAGTTTTTAGGTTCACACCTCAATGAAAACAAAACAAAATATTACATCAATCCTTAAGTGTAAAAAAATGACATAAGCTAGCGCATTAAATCTCACACAATTTTAAATGTTCCCAGTAAAGACTCAAATCGAAACAGTCTAAACAGAGTTTTCATTTTGCGCTCTGTTATTAGCTAATTACTAAACTTTCTGGTGACGTTCAAAAATGCTGATTACTTACATTCAAAAATGCCCTGTAACACAAATCAATAACTATTAAAAAAATAGGATAATCGATCATTTCAAACTCATAACTGATTTATTGGCAATCCTTATACAAATCGAAATCTTGTTCCCCCCAAAATTAACGTACATTGCAACCTGGCTAGACTTGAAACTGTCCGATTTCGCTTTTTTGGCTATGATAATGTTTTCTTTAATTTATACTTGATGCCTAAATTATTCTTGCATATTTAACCTGCTCACACACGACAACTTGATAGACTGGTCCGAATTGAAAGAAATTGCTGAAGATAAGTTTGAGTTGAAAAAACTTCAAAATTCTTTGTCTTTTAGGGTAGCAATATTTCATTTTTTCATTTTTCACAATGCTTTCAAAAGCTTTTTTCTTTGGGGGCGAAATAAGAAGGGATTGTGTGGGAATGGATTAAGCCTTGTTCACGTTTATCCAGAAACAATAATAACTAGAAGACGTTCCTCTTATCGCTGTGGTCAATTAAAGAATCAATCGACCAATCAAATAATTCATTAAGACCGGACGTGAAACTTGAAACTTGAACTCCGACATTGGCCTCTATTCAAATGAAGCATCGTTCTCGGTTTGGCTGTAGGTACGACGTTCAGGTCGTCAACCAACAATTTTACTTTTTTGCTACATGTTTCTGGTCAAAAATATTACAAAATAAGGTCGTTCAGTATTAGCCCTTTACCATACAATCACTGGTTTTTACGTCCTTGTGATTTTACACTTGAGAAAACATTGTGGGAAAAGAAGAAATTGCTTGTAACAAGCAATTTCTACTTTTTCCACAATATTTTCCACCCTGATGGATGTCTACTTTTCAAATTAAATCCACTATAAATTGTCGTCTGCAAAACCTTTGAAATTGGACAGGTCTAAAAAAATAAAACAGGAAAGGGTTGAAGTGGATTTAAGTGGAACTTCCGGTCGGAGGTCAGTGGGAGTCACCAGCGATCCGTAAATTTATTGACGAGGCAACTCAAAAAATATTTAATTCAAGTGAGATGTGACGTCTTCTGCTGATTAAATGCCGTCGAAACTCTACAGCTTGACAAGTCTTTACTGCTAGCCGAAGATTTATTTTCATTGTTTCTAGAAAGTTTCTCAAATCTTGTTTGATCATATCTTTGCCTATCAATTATTAATATCCATTTTAAATTAATTGGCTAAAAAAAAAAAGAGATAAAAAAATGACATTTAGATAATATCGATTTATCAGTATAAGTGAAATTTGATTATTATATTATCCCAAAAGTCGAATAAATGAGAAATTAGGATAACTGTTAAAACAGAAAATGTTTCTAAACATCGGTGATTGGTTGATTGAATGGGGTTAAACGCCACTTTTAACAATAATTCTGTCATATCGCGGTGGCTGCAGAACCAACAATGGATTCCTGGTATTTCTCACACCAGTACTACCACTACATCCTTCCGAGGCCACAGCTTCTCGTACTACTTAGGTTTCCGAGTATCCACCAATTGGTGACAGACAAATGTCGGAAAGGATATGTGCCGCCGCCGGGGATCGAACCCTAGATACCCTAATTTGGCTAATTGAAATATAGGCCTAGGTTTAGGTAGCCAACCGACCATTTTTTGTTACAGGCCATAAATTTTGCAAAATAACGCCGTTAAAAATCGAAGCGGATCTTCCTGTCGGAGTTAATGGGCGGGGCCAAGAGAATCAGTAAGAGGGCCAGCGATTGGCCAATTCATCACTGAGTTACTAAACTGTTCTTCGAAAGAGAGAGGGAGAGATAGAGAGAGAGAGAAAACAACAACAACAACAAAAAACTAGCATTAATAATGTTTCAGAGATGAAGAGATTATTTTTTGTTTTCAATGAGGTATAAACCTAAAAACTTAATCACACTGTATAAATACTAAGAAATAATTCACCCTGTATGAATCCGCTTCGCGTGTGATTTGAGTTTTTAGGTTCATATATCTTTGAAAATAAAAAAAAAACTTCTTCATTTCTGACATTTGAATACAAACAAAGCATAACAAATAAAATATCTTACTGCGTAAAAATCAATGGATCTACTTTGAGCGTAAGCATACAAAACAGTTGTGAGACCAAAACTCTGTCCGCAGAAGAAAGCACTAGTCAATAAAATCGTTTGAATCTTGATACACGAAACTAAAATCAAATTATTTCTTCTTGAAAATCAATCCAAATAAATCAAGATAAATGATTCCGCGAGAAACATAATACGGGACTTAAAAATCTAAATACAAAATCACCTCCGTTATTCAAGAAATGAAGAGAATATCTATGATACCTCAATGAAAATCAAAAAAAAGTATTCTCTTTATTTCTTATAATTTCGTTTAACCCTTTCCGGTACAAAACCGTGGTTTTACGTTGCTCTGATTTTATACTTGAGAAAATATTGTTGAAAAAGAAAAAAAATCTTGTAACAAGCAATTTCTGCTTTTCCCACAATATTTTCTACCAATTACGATCAATTTATTTCAAATTGCCTCCGATTTTCATTGTCGTTCGCAACTCTTTTCGATTAGGACCAGTCTAATGTTTCAAAATAAAAAAGAGAAAGGGTTAAACATATTTTGTTTGAAATATTGATAGACGAATTTCAGATCAAATCATTCATCTTACAAAGAAGAATGAAGAAACAGAAATAGATCTGCGACAGTGTATCGTTGTACCTTGGGAGTATTCAAAACAGTAAAACATGGGATTTTGATTCTAGGCCAACAAAAATTGTAACAGTAACCTAGTAACTATGGTCGCCCTGTGGAAATGTTTAGATATTCAACCGTGAAGGCAAGAGGCGCCAAGATAAACAGTAATCCAACAGTTCCAAGCAAGATATGTCGTCGATACCTGAGCTCCGTTTTCCCATTGAAATCCATTTACGAGAACAGCGCACGTGCAATTCAATTATCACCAGGCAAACGTTTGCCATCCACAACAAAGACTAAACATAGACTGGTACTACTGTCGACTTGTAAGTTTAACCGACCAGTCTATCTCGAAGATACCAAGAGAGCGATGTATATGTAAAAAAAAAAGATATACGTATAATTCAAATTAAAACTATGGAAACACTCGCATGTCGATATCCCAACCCGTAGTTACGTTGTTTTGAAAGCTTAACAACGATATATCACATTTGACAAAAAATCCCCAAAAAACTATTTACCGACTTTTCTTACATAAAATTGACGTACCTTTGTTTTCAAATCAATAATTTCACACTCAATTTTCTAGAACTCGAACAAACACCAATAAATCTTTACACACACAATAAACACGCAGTATATTAGAAAATAAAAGACTGGCGAACCTGTCTGCGAGCGGAACTTTACTGATAATTGGGTAATTAATTCTATGTAGCAATAAAGTCATAATTCCACAGAAGAACATACAACAACCAATACATAAAATCTGAATAGTCTTTTTGAAAAGGATTTTTTACAAGAAACCTGATTATATCGAGGGCTTAGAGCAAAACATAATATGGGTCTATACATTGTATAGACCCATATTATGTTTTTGCTCTAACCCCTCGATATTTTGAAAATATTCAGAAATTTTCAGGTTATAACGCGCATTTATAACTTCTTTCAACAAACCATATGTTGTGGGAGCCACTTTGAACATTGTCATAGATAGTCATATATTTACTGCATCGATGGCCGACTTGTATTAGGTGCTTGACTGGTGATCTGAAGGTCACGGGTTCGAGCACAACCGTCACCGGGTTGTGTTCATAGACAAAAAACTTAATAGTCAGCTCCTGTCTACCAAGCTGTAAAATTGGGTTGCAGTGGATTTCAGCCACTTCCTCTCCTTCAGGGACGCAAAAACATCTAGGTTGTGAGTATCTTAGAACGAAAAGCTTTGTCGCAATCGGACTAAAATGAATTGGTATACCGTCGTTCTCATTCCAAAACCTCGTAACTACGGCTTTGACGAAGCTGTAGTTACGAGGTTTTGGAATGACGGCGACGATATACTAATATCATATTAAGGACACATAAGAAATCAAGCAATCAGAACATCGATTACCCTCCTCATGGCTCTAAGTCAATCATAGGCCTACAGGATACCTGAATTGTTTATGTGCGATAAAAAATACGCAAGCTGTAGTTACGAGGATTTTGTAGCCCACTTAGCATGTAACACTTCGTCGTGATTAAATTGAAATAGTAGATCAAGTCAAAGTTAACATCAAACAGACACAACAATAACATTAAGATCTATAATACAATACAAGGCATTATTTAGATAGTAAAGCGTCAACTTTGATAGCTTAAGTTAACAGACAAAATCTTGAGGTCGTCTCAAAGTTCAACGAGTGCAAACTGCCACTGCAAACATGAGCCAACTGTACAAATTTTACAAAACACAATGGTCAATATGCATGGAGGACAATACATATTATATAATACATGTAGAAAAAAAGATGTAAATTAATATCATTTAATTTTGTGCTAAAAAAAGACTAGGTTTACATGTATATAATGATATATCTCCGGTGCTATTATAAAATCTCGCCGCTGCAGTATATGTTATACGGCAGTTACAAGGTTCTAGAACCACATCGACGGATTTTTTTTCTCTCTAATATTACACCACATTTATCTGATAAGATTAAGGAGGCTTAACCACTAAATCCGTTATATGCTCACACCATAAAAAGTAGTTATGTATTTCAGGAATGTTGCACACTCTGCATGATAAAGTTCATCTCCTAGGTATTTAGCTCATTTGAACATATCGATCTTCAAAGAAGTTGCAGACGACAAGTTCAAATTATTGAAAATTCAAAGATAATTATCTTTTTATGTAGAAAACAATGTAACAAGCAATTTCTTCATTTTCCACATTGTTTTCCACAACTATGCTCTTGGGGAGCGTAAAAAGGAGGGATTGTGT
Organism: Fragum fragum; assembly: GCA_946902895.1. Lineage (NCBI taxonomy): Eukaryota > Metazoa > Mollusca > Bivalvia > Cardiida > Cardiidae > Fragum > Fragum fragum. The sequence continues at coordinate 1,629,771 of OX336367.1, forward strand.
GGGAATGTTTTAACTCCTTGGTTACTTTATCATAATAACGTTTTATAAAGACAACAAACATAAAAGATATGCTTTATCTTTATGGTTTTGGTTACGTATGGATTGACCATGATATTGGGAACGAATTGAATTTCATAAAGCTTTTTAAAACACGATTAACTGACTGCTTTGCGCAACAATGGCTATCTAACATCGACAATTCTCCCAAAGCAATTACATATAAACATTTCAAAACTGCATTCAACCCAGAAAAATACCCTGGCATTGATATCCCATATAGTTATAGAAAAAATCTTTCAAGATTTAGATGTAGTAACCACGATCTGATGATCGAAAAGGGACGACATCTTGGTATTGATAGAAATCTAAGATTTTGCCAATTTTTCAAAGCGATTAATATTTCAATTATAGAAGATGAATTCCATTTCTTTTTTGAATGTTCTAAATATGAAGATATAAGAATCAAATATTTCAAAACACACTGGCTTCAAAACAGAACAAAACATATGTTTTACAGTATTTTTACATTAAACGATTTGATGACAATAAAAATTGTTGCAAAATATCTGATAAATGCTTTCGAAATAAGAAAACAGAATATTTAACATTATCGTGCTTTTTGTTTATGCATTCATGCCTTTGTAAAATAATTTGGGATGTGAAAACCTTTTTTTGTGTGTGTGTGAGATTATTGTCATCGTTTATGATAGAAAAAAATGTTTCTACCCCTCTTAATCTTTTCCTAAATATAATTGAATTCATGTTTTTCCTTTTAGATACGTCACTCTATTATTGTTAATTTGTTATATATGATATGTATATGGGCCAGAGGCCAAAATACTAAATAAACTTGTTGTATTGTTTTATAAAGACGATTATTTAACAAAACCATGCTTTGATTATTTGCTTTAAGGCGCTCAAAATGAGCAGATTTTTTTCTTTTACGACTGCATTATTGAAAAAATGGGGTTTTACGCCGCTTTCAACAATCTTTCAGTTATATCGCGGTGGCTGGAGCACCTAACAATGGATTCCTGATATTTCTCACACCAGTACCGCCATCACATGCTTTCCTAGCCTCCAGCTGCTATCCTACATAGGTCTACGATTATCGACCCATTGGTGGGAGACAAATAGTCGGAAAGGATGAGTGCCGCCGTCGGGGATCGAACCCGGGACCTCTAGATTGACAGTCCGACGCGCTACCAACTGAGCTATGACGGCGGCACGACTGCATTAAAACTCAAAGCATAGGAAGGGGAAGACTGGGAGATATTTCGTTATATTTTCAAAGAATTTTATTTCAGCAAGGGGGTAAAGATAAAATCTTTTCCAAAAAGGAATATGACATAGAAATTTGTGCCAAGAACTATTATTCTTCTCTGATAACCTGCGACAACATAGATTACTTCCGATCCTTGCAGATAGAATGCTTTTGTTTTGTTTGAATGGGTTTTACGCCGCTTTCAACAATCTTTCAGTTATATCGCGGCGGCTGGAGCACCTAGCAATAGATTCCTGGTATTTCTCATACCAGTACTGCCATTACATCCTTTCCTAGCCTCCAGCTGCTATCCCACATAGGTCTACGATTATCGACCCATTGTTGGGAGACAAATAGTCGGAAAGGATGAGTGTCGCCGTTGGGACCTCTAGATTGACAGTCCGACGCGCTACCAACTGCGCTATGACGGTAACCAGTTAGAAAGCACTTAATATCATAAGATCTTTAAGTTAACAACAACAACTAATAATATATCTTATTCTGTTCTATCTTGATAAATAGGAAGATGCTTTAAAACTATTTTTCTTGTACAAACCCGGGAGATTTCTCGCTGTGATTTTAAACTTGAGAAAACATGGTGGAAAAAGAAGAAATTGCTTGTTACAAGCAATTTCTCCTTTTCCCACAATATTTTCTAACACATAGGATGGTTTCATTTCAAATCGTTTCAATTTTCATTTTCGTCTGCAACATTTTAATCTGGACCAGTCTAAAAAAAAAACAAAAAAAAAAAAAAACAAAAAAAACAACAAAAAACCCCAAAAAACCCCAAAACGGGAAAGGGTGAAATCCATACACTGATGTTTCCATTCTTTTCCGCTGCTCAAACACAATTCTTCTTTTCCACTTCTCAAACAATATTTATTTGAATAAATAGGGTATTATACGTTTTAGCGACCAACCAACAATAAGGCGATAGTACAAATCAATGTTAGTTTAGGTGAGACCGAGATATTTTGACCCAGGGGTAACAAGAGAAGGTAAAATATCGAACCCAAAGCTCGGGCAAAGAGGAGGCAATGACAATTTAAATTTATCATTTCTCCCCCAAATCCTATATAGTTGATACTCAGAAAGAACGTCTTAACACGTTGATTTTAGTGAGTACCAACTGAATAGGCTTTCGTTGACAAACAAAGACATTTCACGGATAAATATCGAAACCATCTCTTCAATCTGAAGCATCCTGTTTAAAGAAAACCATAATCATAGTGTTTAAAACTTCGATACGAGAGACAGCTGCAGTTTCAATTTCAATTGTTATTAAGTTTGCTGTGACCTTATAAGGTAAAATCAGGCGAAAAGTATGTCACGACTTCAAGTATCTAGGTCGTAATTAATTCCGGCATGATTAACTTATTCCCGTTGGAAATTCCTTATCAAATTCTTCATTTTAATCGTTCAGAAAAGACTTTTTTAAATTCACCGTTTTATTTCTGAAGTTTTGTTGAATGTTTGAGCTTAGATAGAACGTGCTTAGTTGATAACGTCGAGATTAAAGCACCGGTAACACTCTATCTCAAACGGATTGATTGATTTGGTTTACTGCTACTTTAAACATTATTTCAGTCATATCTCGGCGGGTGGAGCACCTAACTATGGCTTCCTGGTATTTCTCACACCAGTACTACCAGTACATCCCTTCCGAGACTCCATCAGCTCGTTCCACATAGGTTTAAGATTATCCACCCATTGGTGGATACAAATGTGATCGGGGATCGAACCCGGGACCCCTTGACTAGGAGTCCTACGCGTCACCACTACACTTTGGCAGCGGCCTACATCTGAAACAGAAATATTCAAAAGAACACCATAAACCTAAGTGGGATGAGCAGCTGGAGGCTCCGAAGGGATGTTATGGTGGTACTGGCGTTAATTCAATCAATCAATAAATCAACCAATCAATAAATTCATCAATCAAATGAATATCAGGGTCTGAAAGCGTCATTTGTAACGTCTCTTTGACATATCAAAACAAATACAAACAAACAAAAAACAAAACAAACAAGCACAAAAAATAGTATGAATCAAAGAGTTTTACTTTTTAATTGAACATGAAATAACTGTTTGATCTATAACCTGCATCCTCATTTGATAAGGGATAATGACATTTTTTTTTCTCGAATATAAAGTAGAATGTTCGCAGCTATTGCTACTATAAAATGTTCCCGAGTGCCAAACATATATTAAGTGTTTCGGACGAAGATGTTGATAAAATCAATTTAAACCCGAAAGAGACATGCAACTCAAATACACCATCATTTGGAGATTATGGCTATTTATTTGTATAAAATCTTCTGAAAGTTGCTTTGACTTAAAGTATGCTGATAAATCTAGCTAAGAAAGCCTAATTAATCTTGCTCAACCAATCACCTCTATTAAGAGACCATAATCATTTAGCGATCAGCATCAAGATTCTCTTTTTATTCATTTTTTTTTCAGGGTCCCAGCTCCATTAACCCTTTCCTGTTTCTCGAAATTTTAGACTGGCTCAATTTGAAACATGTTGCAGACGACAATCAAAAGTGAGTGCAATTTGAAACAAAACCATTCTATGTAGCAGAAAATATTGTGATAAAATTGCATGGACGTAAAAAACAGTGATTATATAGGAAAGAGTATAATTTAGTATAATTTATTGTCATTTGAATTTAAAAAGTTACATGGTTGGTTGGTGACCTAAACGGCGTAACTACAACCTGAATAAGCTGCAGTTACGACATTTAAGTCACCAATTAAACAAAATGCTTCACACGAATGTCGGCCAATCTTGGAGTTCAAATTTTCACCTCCGGTCTAATTGAATGATTTGATTGGTTTATTTGATTATTTGTTTGACATTAACGAAGTGTTAATTCCTGAAAAGGACGGTAAACCTCATGCATTCGTTCCGTTCATTATTCCGAATGTAATTTGTTACCTTAAGTGGAGTCATAAAACTTTCACACAAAAATTATCAAATTTCTGATTAGTAAATTGAACACAAAAAACTATTTCATTAAACTTCTAATCAACCGATCACGCAATAATTGCCACTGGCAAGGGTGACACGAAGCAAATTAATTCTAATCTGCCACCAGAATAGAAACCCACATTTATTATTCTGTTCAACAAGATCAATTGTACAGATTTTTTAACGTTTCCTTTATAATCCATTTTCCACAAGCATCCGAGATAACAAGATCTCCGGATGTGAAGGCCAACGCTCGGATTTCCAATTGTTCAATAGTGACTAAAACTTCGTAGACGAAAAAGGGGAATAATTCGTTCCAAATGCATTTAGAGTTATCCCCTTATTGGTACAGACTGCTGTTTTGACAGTGAATATATACTCCAACATTTAACTGAAAGTCTTAACCCTTTCCTGTTTTGCAGAATCTAAGACCGGTCCAAATTCAAAAGTTTTGCAGACGAAAATTCAATGTGGGTTTAATTATAAAATAGTAGAAAATATTGTAGAAAAAGCAGAAAATAGTGGTAAATATTGTAGAAAAAAGAGGAAATTACTTGTTACAAGCAATTTCTTCTTTTTCTACAATGTTTTCAATAATAGAATTACGGAGACGTAAAAACTAGGGATCGAACAGGAAAGTGTTAAATAATACCAAAGATACTACAAAATATCAACTTTTGCGGACGGCGACGTTGACCTTTTACCTCAAATTGCTATGGAATACAAAATTAGACAAGAGGAAATTGCTTTCAACAAGCAATTTCATCTTTTTCAACAATGTTCTCTACTCCAAAAAGCAGAGAAATTATCATCAACGATAAATTGTCTTTCGAAACATCTTTCAATTCGGATCAGTCTAACAGTTTATCGTCTTGTAATGAGTTAAAACACACTTTCTGTGTGAGCACTGCAGTCTAGTCTAGGGGACAGAATCGAGACGTTTTAATCTAAGTTGAACTTCTTCCAAATCGATACGTTATGATTAACCCATTCCCACATAAGCCCTCCTTTTTACGCCCATCAAGATAAAGCCTCGGAAAACATTTTAGACATAGAAGAAATTGCTTTATTCAAGCACTTTCTTCAATGTCTGCAGTGATTTCTACCACAAAAGACAAAGAATTTTAGAATTTCATCAACCTAAAACTATCGTCTGCATCTTCTTTCAATTTGGACCAGTCTAAATTTTTCTCATGTAGGAATGGGTTAAGTCTTCACCAGTGCTTGTTTTCATCAACAAGTCTAACTTAAAAGCGAATTGAATGATTTCATAAAGATGCGTCTGATTGGACAAGAAAAAATGTCACAGCCAATCAGAAACTGCATTATAAAATTCAAAGAGAAAGTTATTTTTGATTGGTTGGTGGATACCGGATCTAGTGGGTCAACCTCCTCTATGTAATTCCGGGTGGTGGTTGTACCTTAATGAATGAATGGGGTTTTCCGCCGCTTTCAACAATCCTTCAGTTATATCGCGGCAGCTGGAGCACCTAACAATAGAATCCTGGTATTTCTCACACCAGTACTACCATTACATCCTTTCCTAGCCTCCAGCTGCTAACATAGGTCTACGATTACCGACCCATTGGTGAGAAACAAATACAGTAGAACCTCGTTAATTCGAACGTCACTGGTTCGTAGGTATGTATTCGTTCGTATACTTTGCGCGGTCCCGATCTTTTTCCTTCTTCAGCTTTGTAAGAAAACTCTGTCTAATTCGAACGTCAGTGGTTCGTAGTTCGTAGGCTATTTCAAGTCCCGAAAGTATGATTATAGCGCAAACTCCTATGTTTAATTCGTAGGTGTGGTCAACTAATTGTCACAAATCACCACTTACCTTGATTTTCACACCTGCTGATCTTTATGACAAATAATGTGTTATCATGTAGGGGCTGTTTGGTTTGTAAGGTCGGTAATTAATCGAATAAAGATTCCCGTAATTATCGCCGAAAATATACTTTAAATTGACGCACCCAATAATTTCAGTGATATTAGTCACTTAGAAATTCTAACCACTTCAATTTAATCTGCAATTGCTTTCTTCACAATCGTCGGTTCTTAATTTTATGATGTGATGATGGAATATTCACAGTGATTTGATCCAATGTATTGTAAAGGGAAATCAGTCTTATGGAGGTAGAAATTTGATACAAACACTGTGTTTAAAAAATATCAAAAATCAACACAGAGATAATAGTATAAAATAGAAGATGAGTAATTCTTAATTTATGTTTTCCTTAATAAATATCTTCGGGTCCTGTTTAGAAAAAACAACCAATATAGAATCAATTCCTAAATGGGGGACAGAACAAGACCGTGTCAGATTCCGTGTATCTCAAAAAGCCGACCACTTGCCCTCCGTTTTGTTCGTACTACGCTTAATTCGTATGAAATTCCTCGGTTCCTTGCGCTACGAACTACCGAGGTTTTACTGTAGTCGGAAAGGATGAGTGCCGACGTCGGGGATCGAACCCGGGTTGTACCCTAAAGTAGTCCATTAAAAAAATTTGGTATCCCCCTTTTGTCATGCTCTTTTAACGTTTAAACAACAGCAAGATGCTTGATGTTAGGTTCAGCAGAGTGAGAGATTACTGGTCCATGTCATGCATGTGATTCAAAGAATTTATTTCTTTGTAGAAACTGACACTTAAAGATGGTACACTACAAGACTTTCTCTTCTGAGCATAAATAATTTCATGGGTGGATGTGTTCAATGAAGATTGAACACAAATTATTCCTAATGATGCCATTTTCCTGGCCTATAATTCAAGGCCAAAGACTGCTCTTTAAGACGGACTATGATTTAAGGCCCAACGGAACTTTCGGGAGAAGCTACAGATTGCGAAAATGGACCCTTTTTGCTCTTTATTAAATGAAGTAAAAATGTACAGGAGCGTATCCTAGTGATCGATAACCTCTCCGTAATTATATGAATCGTCGATTACAATACAAACATTCGATTAGCCAATCAAATCATTCATTTAGATCGGAATTGAACTTGGAACTCCAACATTTCTCTTAAGCGTTTTTATTGGTTTGGCATATCTAAGCTGTATAGTTACGACGTTTACCAGCAATTACTTTTTGATTTATGTCCCTGAACATACAAATACGCAAACGAAAGTTGTTTAACACTTAACTATACAAACCCTGGATTTTGCGTCACCTTGATTTTATACTTGAGAAAGCATTGTGGAAAAAAAGAAGAAATTGCTTGTTACAACCAATTTCTCCTTTTCCCAGAATATTTTCTACCACATAGGATGGTTTCATTTCTAATTGCACCCAATTTTCATTGTCGTATGCAACCTCTTTAAATTTGGACAAGTCTAAAATTGCAATAAACGGGAAAGGGTAAATATCTTAATCGACCTGCCTTGTTGGAGGTCAGTGCGCGTGGCTAGTGATTCCTAAATTGACCTCGTGACCTTTTGAGAGTAGAACCTTCACTCCTTCCTCCCAACGGACAGACGAAATGGAAATTAAAGCTAAAATATCTCATAGAAAAGGTTATTCTTGATGTTACAGATTTTTTTTATCGGTTCGTGACTTCAAAAACGCCACAAGAGAGATGTTTTCTCGAATAATTTCTTTCATCTTGATGGATAATGGGAAATTTACAGATGCATTTCTGTTAGAACATAAAGTATTTTCTCTTGAACAACTATATATAAGTTAAATTCATGTATAACTATCGGTTAACCCCTTACAAAACGACAAGGTCTTAGACAGGTCCAAAATGAAATGATTTACATGTTGACAATATACCAAAGTTCAATTAAATTACAAATAAGAGTCATATTGGGTAGAAAACAATGCGAGAAAAAAAGTAATTGCTTGGAACAAGCATTTTCTCAAGTGTTTTGCAATATTTCCAAAGCTTTATTTCTTCAGCTGCGAAAAGAAGAATGCTAGATTAAGTTGTGATGGGTTAAACAAAAGTTGTAGCTGTATGAAACAGCATTGAACTTGTTGCTGTTGTATTTAACTCATATCATGCTGAACCTGGAATATTCCCGTTTTGGCAGGAGATATAGACCAAGATCAGCCTGCACGTAAGTGCAGTCTGATCTTAGTCTAAACCCCCCTGCTTATCGTTTTTGAGCCAGAGTTGTTTAATAGATTCACTTTCTAAATAAATATTAACCAATTAATAGTGATTCTAGTGTTTTCATCCCTTTGATCTTTAGATGCAATTCTGGAAAGGTTTTCATTCAGCATGACAAGGGTTAAGTAATTTCTTGCGAAAACAAGTAATCAAGAATGAACAAGAGCCATGTCGGACATGATCATCCCCCATCCTAAATGCTGACAGTAAACTGAAACCAGTTAGATTTAGGCTTCTTGTGCACTGCATTTCTTTTCAATGAGTTTGATAATAGCTATTATACTTTCAGAGATATGCCCTGAACAAAATTTAAGTCTTTAAAACAACAAAAGGCAATAACTCCAAAATTATGCAAGCAAGAGTTGTGGTTCTGCACTGCACTTCTCCTCAACGAGATTTTTTCCACCTATGAAGTTTCAAGTTAATAGCTATTATACTTTCATAGATATGCTCCGGACAAAACCTTTGTCTTTAAAACAACAAAGGGAAGTAACTCCAAAATCATGCAAGCAAGGGTTGTGGTTCTTGTGCACTTCTCCTCAATTAGATCTATCCACCTATGAAGTTTCAAGTTGTTAGCATTTATACTTTAGGAGATATGCTCCGGACAAGCTTAGTGACGGAATGACGGACGGAGACCATTACTATATCTCCATCGCCGAAACGGCGGGGGATAATAAAGACTGATAATAAAGACTGGTTGATGATTAGATAAACTTGACCCATTAACAGACTATATAATATTTGACTTGTCCGAAATCGAAGAAGTTACAAACGACAATTTTTGGATGGTGAAATTTTAAGAATATTTGTCATTAGCCTATGTGTTTAAAACACCGCATAAAATGAAGAAATTGCTTGTCAAAAGCAAATAATCCAGTTTTCACAACGTTTCCTAAAGATTTTTCTGGGTGGACGTAAATAGCACAATTGTGTGGGGTTTGTTTGTTTGTTTAAACGTCATTTTATATAGTATTTCAGTCATATTGCTGCGGCTGGAGCACCTAATCATGGATTCTTGGTACTTCTCATACTAGTTCTACCACTTCAACCTTTCCGAGCCTCCAGCTGCTCGTCCCACATAGGTTTGCGATTATCCACCCATTGGAGGAAGACCAATGTCCGAAAGGATATTTGCAGCGAACCAGAGACGCTACAATTGGGAGTTCTACGCGCTACCAATGTACAAAGCCGCCGCCCCAGAGATACCAGTAAATTATGTTTTCGATTATATATTGTCAATAAGGTAACAGCCTCAATCCATTCCGACACAAGCCCTCCTTTTACGCCCCTGAAGAAAAAAAGCTTTGGATAAAATTGTGAAAAATGAAGTTATTGCTTGTAATAAGCAATTTCTTCATTATCGACAATGTTTTCTATCAAAGAAGACGAAAAAAAATTAAATTAAAAAAAACTTGAAACTGCAGTCTGCAGTTTAGACTGGTTCATTTAGGACCAGTCTAAATTTTGTTGTGTGGGAATGGGTTACACAGTGCGTTATATTAAGTTGGACTCTCGTTTGTGTTGAACAATCGACGTTATTCGAGTCTATTTTCTTTTAAGTAAAGTTCACAGCGTAAAATAAGCCCAAATTGATTTGAATCAAAAAGAAAATAAAGGACTGTATTTCAAAGTTTCATTAAATCCAGCAAGGATGAACAATAATGGTTTAATAATTGAATGCTAATTGGCTGATGAAAATTGTAGAAGGCGCTCTTCCGGCAAGATGGTTAAGATTACCCATGGGTTTGCCGTCACAAATCCCTATTAATATTTTATTGATGCTTTATATAAATTATTGTTAACAGGGTATGTTAACCCACGTATTAATCGTGATGAAGTTAACTAGGGCATAGCAAACTGACATTTTTATTGTATTTCAGAAAGTCGTATTACGATAGAATGAAAAATATTTAATCCGTGGAGCTTGACTTATAACTGATTTATTGTTTTCTTTGTAAGGTACAATCATTGCAGGTGGGCAAAATCGCAACCGATAAAAAAACAAGAAAAACGTATCAGCCATGTACTTAACCCATATGTACATGATTAGCTGACGTAATTTTCAAAGTAAAATGACGTCACGCCAAAACTAACGTTGACTAGTAAAATTTCGTTTCACATGATAAATGGAATACTGTTCAATCCCTATTTTACGTCCTTGTGATTTTGTAATTGAGAAACTATTGTAGAAAAAGAAGAAATTACCCTCCTGAACGGTTATTTTTCAAATCAAATCCACTTAAAAATTTCGTCTGCAAATCCTTTGAATTTGGACGGGTCTAGAATTTTAATCACCACACTAAGTGTAAATACATGTACACTATTCAATCCGAATCACCAACTGCTCACCTATTTAAGGGTAAGTGCTCTATTATATCCGAGAAACTAGCAGGTGACAACACAAAAAGTAAGCACCCTATCCTATTTGAGCTACCAACTGTTCACTAAACTTAGGGTAAGTAGACTATTAAACCATAGCCACAAGCTGCTCACCTCAAGTATGGTAGGCAGACTATTAAACCATTTTCCAAAAGCTTCCCGACACACTTATGGTAAGAAGACTATGAAACCATTTCCCAAAAGCTGCCAATCACACTTAGGGGAAGCAGGCTATTAAAACATGGCAACTAGCTGTTCACCGCACATTAGGTAGGCAAACTATTTAACCATAGACAAAGCTGCTCACCACACTTAGGGTAAGTAGTCTATATAACCATAGCCACAAACTGCTCACTATATTTAGGGTAAGCAGACTATAAAACTATTTACTGAAAGCTTGCCACCACACTTAGGGTAAGCCCACTATTCTATTTGAGACACCAACTGCTCATCACATTTAGGATAAGCAGACTATTAAACCATAGACTCAAACTGCTCATCACACTTTTAGTAAGCAAACATTTAAACCATAGCCAAAAGTTTCTCATCGCACTTAGGGTAAGCAGTCTATAAAACTATATCCATAACTGCTCACCACACTTAGGGTAAGTAGACTAGTGAAATCATAGCCGGCAGCTGCTCATCACACCTAGGGTAAGCCCACTATGCTATTTGAGCCACAAACTGCTCGATTCACTTAGGGTAAGCAGACTATCTAACCATAGTCACAAGTTGCTCATCACACTTAGGGTAAGCAGACTATTAAAGTATAGATAAAAACTGCTCACCATACTTAGAGTAACCAGGCTTTTAAACCATGGTGAGTGATAAATAGAACATGTCACTCGACTTTTGTCAGAATTTGAATAATAAAGGAATGAGTAAATATGACGATTGAAATTATAAGATCAAAATAATTCTGCGCAGTATGCTTACAATTCATGGAAAAATTCGATATTTTAAAATGTGACCCACCACGATTTAAGGTTTGTTCACATACATTTATGATGTCAGTGATGACGTTTTAACTTAGGCTAGTCATTCAATAATCTACTGGGTCACGGAGATTAACATACATACAAAATCCTTCTTTCACTCTTGGTACATTATTGTACAACATGAGAATAAAATGCCCACATAAGTTTTAACAATAGTCAAGCTCTAATAATACATATTTTAGGACACATGATTAGTCAGCTCTATAAAGAAGGAAAAATATAAACATTTCATTGAAAGTAGGGTCACTAACGAAAATCGTCCGTAAAGTTTAGTCGTAGGCACCCGTTCATATCAGTCAATGTTAGCGAACATTTCCGTTGAAGAATCGGGTGCATTCTGCTGGATCTCAATAGGTAAACAAACTAGCACCGAAATTGATACGAAAAACATAAAGAACTCATTACAGAGAACTTAACTCATACACCCCTTTAGCACATTGGTATTGACCCTTGTCGTGCTGTATAAATTACTTTACTAAACTGGTGTAAAATCAAAGGGCTGAAAGCACTGATAGAACTTGTAGTTCAAAAATTAATGCTTCTTTTAGAAATCAATTTCATAAACAACTCTTGCAGGAAAATTACAGGCGGGAGGTGAAGACCAATATCAGACTGCTCTTATGTGCAGGCTGATCTTGGTCTACATCTCCTGCTAAAATCGGAATATTCCGGGTTCAGCATAACAAGGGTTAATAATGCCCTTGTTTGCTTTAGTGACCAAATAAACGATATATTGTTAAAACTGTTTTCCTTCCTCCGAGGGAACATATGGCATTCAGCTAAAAAGAATTTTAGCTTTTATTACAGATTGATGGAAGAATTGAACAGGGTTTAACGCTACATTTAACATTATTTCAGTCATATCGCGGCGGCTTGAGCACCTTATAATGTAGTCCTGGTATTTCTCACAGCAGTACTACCACTACATCCTTTCCGAGCTTCCAGCTGCTCTTTCACTAAGGTTTGCGATTATCCACCCATTGATGGGAGAGAAATATTTGCCGCGACCGGGAATCGAACCCGGGACCTCGTGGTTGAGAGCCCGACGAGCTACAAACGGAGCTATGGCCTCGGCTTTTTATTACAAAAAAAAAAAACAAAACAAAAAAAACCCCCAAAAACACCAACAACAAAAAAACCCCCACTATAAATAAAACACGCTTTCTAATATAGGCACACAAACAGAAAATAATCTAAAAACGATGCTTCTCGAAGATTATTTCATATCAAACATGCAAATCGGTGCTTCAAAAGGTTTTCTTGTACATATACATGTACAAAAAGGCATTTGCAGTTCTTCGCTAAAGACTATTTCATTAATACACATGTTCATGTTAATGATGCTCTGTTCTAGATCTTGGACAGAAGCTTTTTTTTATTCTCCTATCTATTTTTTTTCAACCTTTTTGGCTGTTGATCACACTCATTTCAGAAATGGAGTATTTTTAGTTTCTTTGAGGCTTGGACCTAAAACCTTATTCACACTCATTTATGGATCCGCTTTGCGTATTCATACAGTGTGATAATTATTTCTGGGTACATACCTCTATAAAAACAACAAAAACAACAACAATAACAACACCAGCAGTTATCTGCCGTAAAATCAAAGGGCTGAAAGTACTGATAGAACGTGTTGTTCAAAAATCAATGTTTTTTTAAAAATCAATTTCATAAACAACTCTGGGAGGAAAAGATGTAAACCAAGATCAGACTGCACTTATGTGCAGGCTGATCTTGGTCTACACCTACTGCCATTACCGGAATATTCCGGGTTCAGCATGATAAGGGTTAATACCATCAAGCAAAAGAAAAAAAATATTTTACTACTTTCGAGTAAAATTCATGAATCTACTTTATGCACAGGCATACATAATAGTAGCCTGCTCAAAATGTGGTTACAAGCAGTCTCTTGTGTTTCTACAATGTTTTCTCTAGTATAGAAACACAGGGAAGTAAAAACCAGGGATTAAACAGGAAAGAGTTAACCAACATAGTCACTTATCTAGATTGTTTCCATACAGACTAGCTGGTGAAATTACTAATTTGATACAGGTCTCAAAGCGCGTGCAAAAGGACTTTGTTTGTTTGAACATGATTCAACGTCACTTTTAACAGTATTTCAGTCTTATCGAGGCGACTGGAGCACCTAACCATGGATTCCTGGTAATTCTCACACAAATGCTACCACAACATTTTTTTCTGAGCCTCCATATCAATCCATTGACGGGAGACATCGCCGCGACCGGGCATCTAACCCTGAACCTCCTGATTGAGAGTCCGACGCGCTATGGTCGCACCCCTCAAGTTAAAAGGAGCTGCTGAAAACTGTGACCAGTAATGACCCGTGTGAGACTGCACAGTCTCGCAAGGATCGAAGTTGTTCACTTTATATAGATTTAGAATGTTAATCTACGCCGTCATTTCAGTATATTTGTATTTTAACACCAATAAAATATTAAGAAATAAAAAGCTTTACGCCGGAATAAGATATCTAATTATGATTAATTCTCACTGAAAAAAAAAAAAAAAAGAAAAAAATCTAAAAACTTCAAAGCAGCTTTCGTTCCTTGTTTAGCTTTCAGGTCCATAAATAGACTTCATTACAAGATAGTTTCCGCCTGTTTTTTGTCAACAATCCCCCTGTTTATGTTAGACGGATTTTTAGTGTAATGATAAACAAAACCAGATGACTGGTTCCAGATAACAAATTGCAGTCGATCTTCCTCGAGCGAACACCTCCATTAAACGACTTCTTCCATTGAGCGACAACAATTGAAATCCAAATTACAACATCAAAAGCTCTCTAAAAGAAGTGGTCGTATTAGCTAAATCTTATCACATCCAAATCCGATGTTATTCGAACTCATTGACTCAGCTTGAATAAGCTGTAGCTACGACATTTAAGTCGCCAAATCAACAAAATGATTTACTACAATGGCGGCCGATTTCGGAATCCAACTGAACTGCAATTCTAAATGGGAGATTTCATAGGTCGACTGATTATTTGATTGACACCTGCGATTTGTCAATTATCTCGATGTGCCATTACAGAAGGTATATTGTCTCCCCGCGCTTCTAGATATGCGAATCACTGAATGTCCTAGTAGATGGTCCACTGTAACTCTTTAGTAACAGCGTGCTACATGTAGAAGCATGTTGGACTTACAAGTATGGAAGTCAGATTATCAGTTACTGAGAATATTAGATCTGCTAGCCCCGCCCATTGAATTCCGATAAGTCAATTCCGACCGCAGTAAAATGAGGAAAATGTAATCTATCTCGGTTTGAATGCAAAGAGATCCCGATCCGCCATTGATTATTATCTTGTTCAGATACTGGTTTGTGTGTATTTCTGTTTATTTATCGTCGCTACCGTGGCACATGCTCATATGAGCGACGCCCCCAGAAGACGGTTAGTTGTTACGGGGGTAGTGCAAGGATACAGGACGAAACTGCTGAGAGCTCCGCCCGGTTCTTCAACGTGCTCGATAGATAGCACCGTAACACGGGGACTCGGTTTAACGTCTAATCCGAAAGACAGTTAGTTTGTTAGTTGATGTGGTCAGCCCAGGGCTCTACCCCGTAATCTTGAGGTTTGAAGTCAAGTGCTCTACCAACTGAGCTAATCGGGCTGACAGCAGATCCTGGTTTGATCGGCATGTTCGCTTTATAGTCGCAGTTGAGGGCGAAATGTGTGAACTAAATTGGAGCCCATTAACGATTCCCGGCCTCCTTTATATATGACTTCGACACAATGAAGAAAGTGTAATGTGACAAAGAGTTCAATACTTTCATGGCAGTTTCTATTGCTTTAAATATTTGCCGATTTGAATGAGGGGTATGTTGCAGATTACAATTTTAAGTTAATTTGATTTTAAAAACTATCTTTTGTGGTAGAAGTCATTTTGGATAATGAACAAATTACAGTGTACTTTATCAAACGATTTCTTCATTTTCCCACTAATTCTTCCAAAGCCTTTATCATGAGGAGAATCCAATAGCGGGGTTGTATGGGAACGGGTTGATATTATTTCAGAACCATACAACTCCGCAGTTTTACGAACTAAGAAATTATAGACGTAGAAAACAATGTGAGGAAAAGATACATTGCTTGAATCACTGCGATTTTTTTAACTTTGACTAGTGTATTGATTGAATGGAGGTTAACGCCACTTTTAACAGTATTTAAGTCATGGAGTACTGGCGGCTGGAGTACCTAACAATGGATTCCTGGTATTACCAGTACTACCACTACATCCTTTCCTAGCCTCCAGCTGCTATCCCACTTAGGTTTACGATTATACACCCATTGGTGAGAGACAAATGTCGGAAAGGATATGTGCCGCCACCGGGGATCGAACCCATAACATCTCATTATTGATTTGACTAGTCTAAAAGAGTTTATTAATTGGTTTGTCTAACTTAATCGCCAATCTCTACAATAAAGTATACGGTTTAGCGTGTCGCGCACAATTTTACCATAGATATTTTTCTACCATACTTATTTTCCGATCTAACCTTCAATAAAACTCGTCGTCTGCATTTTCTCCAAATTCACAAAAATCAAAGTAGATTCAGTCAACAAAACATCAACTAATAAACACAGATTTCGATGCAGATAAACACGAAATTGCCATGTTAATCATCCACGTAGTCATGCATTTTCAATAACAAGGCTTATGATGTAGTTTCGTTTATGATAACGTCTGATATAGTTGAACCCTTTCCTTTTTTTCAAAATTTTGATCTTGTCCAATTTAAAGAAGTTGCAGACGACAATTAAGAGTGAGTGCAATTTGAAAAGTTACGAACCTACAGGGTAGGCAATATTGTGGAAAAAGAAGAAATTCTTCTTTTCCCACAATGTTTTCTCAAATATTTTGGTCTTGTCCAGTTTGAAAGAAGTTGCAGACGACAATTAAGAGTGAGTGCAATTTGAAAAGTAACCAACCTACAGGGTAGGAAATATTGTGAGAAAAGAAGAAATTGCTTGTGACAAGCAATTTCTTCTTTTCCCACAATGTTTCCTTAAATATTTTGGTTTCGTACAGTTTGAAAGAAGTTGCAGACGACAATTAAGAGTGAGTGCAAATTGAAAAGTAACCAACCTACAGGGTAGGAAATATTGTGAGAAAATAAGAAATTGCTTATGACAAGCAATTTCTTCTTATCCCACAATGTTTTCTCAAATATTTTGGTTTTGTACAGTTTGAAAGAAGTTGCAGACGACAATTAAGAGTGAGTGCAAATTGAAAAGTAACCAACCTACAGGGTAGGAAATATTGTGGGAAAATAAGAAATTGCTTGTGACAAGCAATTTCCTTCTTATCCCACAATTTTTTCTAAAAAATTTTGGTTTTGTACAGTTTGAAAGAAGTTCACAGGGACGAAAAATCAAGGATTGTACAGAAACGGGTTAGCTTAAACGGTGTTAAAGAAATAAAAAATGTACTTTGTGTTGTTGTGATTGTTTTCTAAAACCTTTAACAGATCTGATCAAAGACTATAATTAAGTATATAACTAGCGGCATGTTTTTTTTTTTCTCTTTCTGTGACATTTGGCGCCGGCCATGGGATGGTGATAACGATTGTTGTATGACAAGATTTGCATAAGCGGACGGTTTTGAAGAGATTTTACGTCCGCTTATGCAAATATGGTCACACAACAATCGCAATCATGGGTCGCAAAAGCATACAGCCATTCCGACGCTTCAACTTGGGATTTATTACTTTCAGGGCGATTAAAAAAGCATGCAGCCATTCAGTGGCTCGAACTTAGGACTTATTAGTTTCAGGGCGATTAAAAAAAGCATGCAGCCATTCCGTGGCTCGGACTTGGGACTTATTACTTTCCGGGCGATTAAAAAAAGCATGCAGCCATTCCGTGGCTCGACCTTGGGACTTATTACTTTCAGGGCGATTAAAAAAAAAGCATGCAGCCATTCCGTGGCTCGAACTTGGGACTCATTATTTAAAAGACGTTAATTCTACCGACTGGGCTAACCGGACCGCTTAAATGAGACCTCCCATAATTACAATCAACTAATCTTTCAAAATTGACTGGCAAGCATGTCCTATCTTTCGATACAAGAAATATCGGAAGGCGTAGATGGGATAGGCTCACCAGTCTGTCTCTCAAGTTCAGCTTGCGACATTCACTCTTACCAAATAGAAATTCGTCCTCGTAGGCCTACTTCAGAGCCCAAGCATTTGAAGAGCTTTTATTCTAGCTCATACACCTATGAATTTCAAAGAGCAGCCAGTGGTTACATGCCAAATTGTTAGGAAACGTTTGCGAGCAGCTGGACTTCGAGCTCGAAGGCCACATAATGGACCGATTCTTACGCCTTATCATAGGCGCAACAGATTTGAATGGGCAACACGACATCAACAGATATCTTAGCGATTCCCATCGCGGATTGCAGATGGCAGGGTACGTGTGTACCGCTGGCTTGAGGAACAGCATGTTCAGGAATGTGTCGGAGAGGTAGACATATTTGGCGGTTGGATTATTATGGTATGGGGATGATTTTGTGCTCAAGAACATTCTCTGTTTGTTCTTTTTCAAGGCTACTTAACTAATAACAACGGATAAGTTTTTGCAATCTTTTGCCTCCTTCACGCAGTCGCGCGGCGGTCATAGTCATACGTATTAGTACGATACGCCCTAATGCTAGGCCACAAACAGCATTTCTAACGCAAGACTTTCCGAGAAATACTGATATTGAAGTCTTAGACTGTCCTTCACGCAGCCCTGACCTCAAATCCGATTGACCATATATAGGGCGAATTAGGCCGCCGTGTCCGTCAGCAAGTCAATCCATCTCAGAGGTTTGGGGATCTTGGCCGTGCCTTGTTGATCAATGGAGACGTCTTCCTCGGGCACTGTTCAAACGTTTTAGAATGTAAGTCAGCATGAGATCTCGGACAAATTCGAATTTGGGTCACTTGGGGTCAAAAACTATGTCATTTAGTCAAATTTTAGAAAAACATTTTGTATCTTCTAGAGGTGACATTTTCGGCCAAAATGTTTTGATATTTGGTCAGAAGGATCCGCAAGGAGACGTTATGTTGTTGTTAGAGATGCTAGAGGTGAACACAGTCGATATTGAAAATATAAGTGTAATCTTTTGATCATCATGTGATTCAAATTTAAGGATACCCCAAGTTTTTTGCCGTTTAGCAATATAAACACACTACAGCTGAAAAATGTATATACCTTTGTGGTCGTAATGCCACAAACACACACACACACACACAAAAATCCTTGAAGTTTTTGTAATATCAAAAATTCGGAGTGACAAGTTTTCATTTTTTGCTCAGTGTATTTCACAACTGTGTTTTAGTTCAACCCAAACAGTTACATTTGGTGAAAACTCATAAATTGTTTTGCAGCAATATCTAATACTTTAATCTTAGTTTCGTATATCAAGGTTCAAACATTTTGATTTGCTAATTTATCTGCCATACTTCCATGAGCAAAATTGGCATGCAACTATTTGTTATGCTTGCGCACACTGTATATCAATAAGATTTTATTCGAAACTAGTTAAGAAATGAAGAGAATATTTTTTTGTTTCCATGGAGGTATGAACCGAAAAAAATTATCACACTGTATGACTACGACCCGAAAAAACCAAATCACACATTTCATTATCATTGTTACTAAGCTGTATATAATTACATATCATCCGACGGGTACAGGATTCGAAACTTTTTAAGCTGCAGTTACAATGTTTTGGTGCATTCCCAACAGTCAACAAAGTAAACATTTTCGGTTGACAGATTTTTTTTAACAAGATGCTGCTCGATTTGCAAAGTATTTTATTCCATTGTTAGTCCAAACTCGTTCATTAAACACGAAAATCACATTATTTCAGACTAGATTTTCCTATATGACCTACTCTTTCGTATGTAATTTGGTACAATCATATCTTTCATATTTGCTTATAATATTAACGACCCAATCGTGATGTACCACAAGCTATAAACGAAAATTTACTTAGTTGTTACATTCCAGAGCATGTAATTATGTAAGATAATATCTAGAATCATAATTCTGTCATAATTCCCATCATTTGACTTACTTTGTAGTTAGATAAGGCAGTTTAATCCATTACCACACGATACAAATTTTAGAACAGTCAAAATTCAAAGAGGTTGAAGTCGACAATAAGAAGTTGAAAGAACTTTCTTTTTTTTTCTTCTTTTTGGATAAAAACATTGTGGATAATGAAGAAATTGCTAGATTCAAGCAATTTCTTCATTTTCCACGATGTTTTCTTAAATGAGTAAAAAGGAGGGATTGCGTGGGAATGGATTAATCCCTAACTATATGACAAAAATTTAGACCGGTCTAAATTCACCGATGTGGAAAATTAATAATAAATTGCTTGATTCAAGAAGTTTCTTTTTTTTCCTTATTTTCCCATTGAACCCTTTTCTAAAGAGTCGTTAAAATGTGAAAACATGTGGTAATGGGTTTAGGCTATTCGTTTTTGGAACGAAATCAAAACTGTAGTTCTGATAAAGACGACAGTTCGTCTGTGGGATACCAATTCCTCTCGTAACCTAGGATTAGTGAAGCTGTGGCTACGATATCTTTAGCCATCGAATGACGAGCTTTATTGTTGTTATCCTATTCAGATTTCTAGTATGTTGAGTTTATGAGTTTTATATCTAAAAGAATGACACCAAAACAATATATTCTAATACCAGAGAGTGTATAAAGATTTCTTTCAATAGCTCTATTCAAAATCTTACACAGAGTAAATGATTGTCCATTGCTAATGGTTTAGTGAAATGTATATACATGTATATTTTGATACATTTCGGCATAAAACTAAATAGATTGTGTATTTCGAGTTATTTATCGTCGCTACCGTAGCACAAGACAATATGAGCGACGCCCCCAGAAGACGATTAGTTGTTACAGGGGATAGTGCAAGGATACAGGACGAAACTATTGAGAGCTCCGTCTAGTTCTTAAAGTGCTCGATGGATAGCACCGTCACATGGGGCTCCGGTTTAACTTCTCATCCGAAAGACATTTAGTTTGTTAGATGATATGGTCAGCCCAGGGCTCGAACCCGTATCTTGAGATTTGAAGTAACTTGCTCTACCAACTGAGCTAATCGGGCTGACACTAAATAGATTATACTTTCAAACAAGAATCTAAAGAAACTAAATCCACAATAATTTTTTGGCTGCAAAACCTTCGAATTTGGAAAGGTCTAAAATTTTGCAAGACAGGAAAGGGATAAAGAATAATTCGCATTATATTCCCAATATCTCATTCCTTGTTCTTTCGTTTCGAACAAGGACGGGAAAACAGGGGATAAAGCCTTTTTGGCACGAGTTATTGTAAATTCATTAATACACTTGTATGTTTAAAAAATAAACAGTATTACATCTAATTGAGATCAAACTTCAATTTGTAACATCGAAAGGAGACTAAAACGTAATAACTACAGCCCACCTTGTCTCTAGTTATGATATTCTAGTCAACACAAGCATACCCATCTTTCCCTCGATACTGGATTTAGTAACCACAACTTCATTGTAGCGCATCTATCCCTCGGATGAGTCTAAAATTTCCTCGCTGTCGGCATACACTTATTTCAGTGTTTTTACCGGAAGCACTTGAATTATTATCCTATATATTATTGCTGTATATTGTCCAAATTGTACCTCTATGTACTTGGATGAAAATAAAAGATATGTTCTGTTCTGTTCTGTTCTTCTGTTCTAATTGACGTATCGCTGGCCCCGCCTACATACCCAGTTGGCCCCGCCTATGGACTCAAACAGGAAGTCCCGCTTCGATACTTCACAGCGATATTTTGAAATATGTATAATCATCAGCATGTAAATAAAAAGTAAAATGGTTGGTTGGCGACCTAATCGTCGTTACTATAGCTTAAATAATCTGTAGTTACGACATATAGGTCGGAAAACCAACACAAATGTTTAACAAAAATGGCCGCTAATGTCAGAGTTCAATAGTCAATTCCGGACTGATTTGATTTGTCGGTTGATTCCTTGATTGACAGCCGCGATTAGTCAATTAACAATGAACAATACTGCTACAAACAGTTTGGATTCTCCTAGTGCATTGATAAGAAAATTTAATAAGAACCTGATCAAAGGTAAGGAATATGTCTTGTTTACGATCTTGAAAAAGTCAAATTTTCCAAGATTCATTAATCATCAAAAGGAAATAAACACAAAATAAATTGCATGATAAAAGATGAGGCACTAATTCACCTCAATTTTGCAAGGAGGAGGTTCGAGTAATATCCAATTAAAATCTTTCATGTTTAAATTCGATGGGTTAATCCGTTAAAAAACAACCTGGGTAATTTAGAACGGAAAAAATCGCCAACGGCGAGAAATAAAAACAAGGACTGTAACCGTCGGGAATTCATGAAAACATTGTAACTGCAGCTTAAATAAGCTGAAGTTAGGATGTTCGGTATCCCAATGGCAAAGTACTTAATTAGCACTTATTTCAATAAAACTTCAAAGATGTCGGTAGTTAAGAAACAATAAACACGTAATGGGCGATGCCATAAACCACACGTTATTCTTTTGCGTTTTTTTCTACAAATACAAAGAGACAATGTTACGAAATCGGCGAAAAGACTTGATTTTTAAAGAAAACCAAGAAAACGCGAATCTTTTTTATACGAGAATAAAAATAGTTTGACCACGAAAGAAGGGTTTTATTAATACTATCAAAACCAACAAAGGACAACATAGGTTCTGTTTATGAAGATTGTAAACAGTGCATTAATTTGAGTATATCTTCGTCGGGCGTGCAAAATGTCGTAACAACAGCTTTATTCAAGCTGTTGTTACGCCATTTTGCACGCCCGACGCCGATAAATCATTTTGAAAACAATATAAGCCGCCATATTAAGATCCTTTTCTGTGACGCAGCCTGGTATGGTAAAAATCTGATAATATGCACAAGATCGGGGGACTAGAAGCATTCTCAAAAATAATTCCTGCAAATCAGTCTAAAAATGGGGGAGTACTTGCGTTAACATGAGTAGAAGTTAAACATTTCGCGTTACGTAACGCCAAGTATAACCCGAATGGAACCGGAATTCATCGGGTAAATACCTTATCTTTCGATTACACCGAGCATTGCTTATTTGTAGTTTCCATGACGTATCAATCACGAGATTGGCTTCCGCTAGCAATTGAGTGATTATCGACATCTACCGAAAACTAACGACCTCACCCGATAAATTCCGATGTTTCAAAGCAGAGAATATAAACTACATTTATTTAAATTTAAAGGGAATTTAGTAGATTTAACAAGAAGAAAGAACATTTATAACCATTAGAAGAAAACTTTTCGTTTAACAAACTTTCATGAAAATATGTTCAAGAGCCGGCTTAAGTTTACATTTTCTATGCCGCACTTTGTAATAGCAACCCCTGACAATATGAGCAAGTTCATGTGATTAGGAACATTCCTGTGAAAATTTCATTCGGATTTCGTCCATAAATATAGGCGGAGATGTGTTTACAAGGCGTGAAAGTACATGCGTACGGACTGATAGACGAAGAAGATACCAATATACGTCCACCTGTGAAGCAGTCTAACCAGAGGTGAAACGAGAGCCAGTGATATATCAAATGTCTTAATAAAAAACCAGACGACAAAATTAAGAATGGTCAATATTAAAATATTCTGCTGTCTACATTTCATATGCACCGAAATTAGAATAAATGCTTATTGATTGAATGGGTTTAACGCCACTTTTAACAGTATTTCAGTAGGGACAGAAAGATGAGAAAAGGAGAAACTGCTTATTATAAGCATTATTTTCTGTACACATGGTGTTTTGGGAGAAAGATTTTGGTGCCACCATGTCTATTTGTTCTATACTTCTGAGACGGTGGCTAAAATGGTTGAACCTTTCAAACCGTCGATAGGCGACCAAAATGTCGTAAATACAGCTGGAATAGATTATTTTTACGACATCTGAATAAAACTGTATTAACGACATTCTGGTCGCCTATCGACGAAACATTAGACCTAACGAATCATTATAGCAATATTTCATAAAGTTTCTTTAGCAAAATTTATTCGATCAGGAGAGAATCGTCGCTGCGTGAGCAAAATGTTGTAACTGCAGCTTTATATTAAAGCTGTAGTTACGACATTTTGCTCGCGCACGTACGAAATGTGCATTTAAACTAACCAGGGCCATCACATTAGGATCGTCTTCCTATGACGGTCTAATTTACGGCTTGCACCACAACATCATTTATTCTGCATATTCAGCTTTTTATTCGTTTTCTTTATGCACACAAGAAGGTCCATTAATGTTCAAAAGTGCTGACAGTAACTAATAATAAGCCAGAATTTGCATTGCTTTCTGCATATTTATCCTTCCTACAGAAATATCTGACATTTTGGTATTAAAATAAACCAGATATGTTTGTTAAACACGAAGGACCCCGCAACCGAAATTGTCATTAAAAATGACCTTGAAATCTAACCGAAACATTGACCCTGAACTCTTTACCACAAGAAATATCTTGAGATAGAGCACGAAATGTCTGAATCTTTGTAATTAAGAGGTCAAAGGTCAGGGTTAGGGTATTGTACACAAATTTGATCCTGAAACGTAAATTTGACCTCATTGGGTGATCTTGTGCTCAGAACTTATGAAAAAGTCTCACAACAAGGAGTATTCGTATGAAGTATAACCATCCCATCAATAAACTTCGACCGATATGTTTATCCTTGAAAAGTGACCTTGACATTGGTACCAGTAAAAAAATCTTATCTCAAAGAGACACTTATGAAATTTGATGTCTTACCTCTTACTTTTAAAGTTATTTATAAATGTAAATATCATGAAAAATGACATTGACTGGTGACATCGAAATTGGTACTAACAGTTAGATCCTACCTAAAGAAATACACGTGCGAATAACGAAGGTCCTAGCATCGTCTAATTACACGCTACAGTTGTTCTTTTAAGGTTTTTTTTTGGCGGAGAAACGGACAAACCGGGTGACGGACAAACAGAGTAACGGACTAAAAGCGTATAAAAAATGGGTAACGGAAAACAGCTACACGGACAGGGCAGAATCTAATTGTCACTATAGCATAAAGTTTTCGCCATGTCTGTTTATCCGTCTGTATGCATTTTAGTTTATCTGTAGCCAGACAACACCAACATTGGTTATAACATAGCGATGTTTTAGCGCTAAAAAGTCGTAACTGCCTATATGTTTATATGGAGTTACAACTGTTTCGCGCTGACCAATCGATAAACTTGGTAAATGCAAGGGTCTTCATTACTCACATGCGTTTATTTCCTGTGATAAGGTCTTTTCGTTAGTTTCAAGGAAAAGGGGAAAAACTTTAAAAAAAAGTAGGTCCAAGGTCAATTTGTCTTGTCACTTGATTGAAATGAAAGTCTGTCAGTCTGTCACATGATTAGTGTGTATGTAGAATTTGATTATCCATGGTGTTAATAATCATAAAAGATGTGAAAGGTTAAATTTTGAAAGTAGGTCAAACGGTCAAGGTCATCGATGTAAAAAACAACCGATCATTAAAAGAGTGAATATATCGAATATGATTACCGAATATGAATGCCATATGAAAATATTAGTTTGGTTAAATTTTTCACTTTTTATAAAATGCATGGGTCAAGGTCAAAGGGCAACAGTCTTGTTCTGAAAATGGAAAACTTTGACCGCGTTGGACGCCGAAATCCGACGCTGGCGTTTAAGACCGAAACTCATTTATAATGACAAAGTTCTTCCGAGACACGCGCTACATATATTGAGCCTTATAAGTTTTCGTTAGAGGAACAAGGCCAAATTGTTTAAATACATATGTCCACTTTGTTGCCATATTTTGGATATCGTCGATGCGCGAGCAAGACGTCGTAACTACAGCTTTAATAAAGCTGTAGTTACGACATTTTGCTCGCGCACCGATGATATATGACCTTCACTAATGACAATGGCCTGGATAGATAACAATCGCATGTTCATGGGCAGGTTGGTTTGGGCAACTTCTGGTCAACTTACGAAGAACGAGCTCTCTATATGTCTTCATGGGCCTTAACTGTTCGACCGCGACTAGCAATTAAAGAATCTATCGACCAATCAAGTCTCTCATATAGACCGGAAGGAAACTTTGAACTCCGATATTGGCCGACATTTATGTAAAGCGTTTTGTAATGGTTTAGCGACTTAAACGTCGTAGCTACAGTCTATTCAAGTTGTAGTTACGGCGTTTAGGACGCCAATCATTTTGCTTGTTTGTTAAAGCAAGTGGCCTTAATTTCCAAAAAATAAACCCGTTTGATATAGATGTGAAACTTCCTGTCGGCGTCAATAGGCGTTGCCAGCGATCCGTCAGTTTATATCATACTGAGTTTGCGAGGAATAAAAGTGCAAACGTTTAGACAGACAGAAAGATAGACAAACAAACAGATAGATAGACTTACAGCTAAAAAAATGCAACAAATTAAATGAGGTTGAAAGCAACAAGGAGTACCAAAGAAAATCAACACTTGATATATAGCACTTTGCTTTTCATATCACATCATTTAGATTTTATTTTTGGCGAATTACACAGACAGGAATTTTGTTTACAGTATAAAAGTGCATAAAAGCTTTCCTTGCATAAACATTCTAACACCCTTTACATATTCGATCATGCAAATAACATTTGATACATTTTGTTTTTCAATACGGTTAACAAAAGTACTGCTTCTCAATCAAAATAAAAAAAAGGTCAGTTATTCACGATCTTAAAGTTGAATTGAACTTACTCAAAAACAACAACAACTATCAACTTCCGGATATTTATTGTGTAGGGAGAAAAATAAATTAATTCTTTCCTATACAATCACCTGTTTTTACGATTACAATATTTCATACAAGGGAAAACATTGTGTGAAAAGAAGAAATTGATTGTCACAAGCAATTTCTTCTTTTTCCACAATTTTTTCTTCTCTACAAACTGGTGATTTCTCCGTTTACAATCAAATTGAACTGTCGTTTGAAACATCTTTCAATTTGGACAAGTCTAAAAAATTGAGGGCTAGGCAAGGGCTAACACTACTCAGAGAGATTTTCATGAAAATTTGATACAGGAAAATTATCAGATTTTCTAATAGTTTTTAATGTCATTTCTCGATACATATTCTTTCTCCGCGTTAAATCTACTGAATTCCCTAAAAATTCAATTTTATGCGATATATTCCCATGTCCTGATTTGAAATATCGGATGAGGTCGTTATAAAGTAATTAAGTTGATCTGTATTTTATATTATTATCATTACTTAAATAGAATAATTATATTGAATCATTAGAATGAGGGAAACGAGAAATTACCTTCGACTTATTCTGTAATAATCATTTTCCGCGGGAATGATTTTCATGTTTGAAAGACTTTAAAAAAACAGAAAAATGATCTTTTAATCGTTTAACCCATTACCACACAAGAAAATTTTAGACCGGCAAATTTGAAAGAAGTTGAGGACGACACTTTCAAGTAGAAGAAATGAAAAAAAAAAAAAATAAAAAAAAAAAATAAATCATTGTCTTGTGGGGCAGAAAACATTGTGGATGATGAAGAATTTGCTTGTGTCAGGCAATTTCTTCATAATCCACATTGTTTTCCAAAGCTTTTTTCAGGGAATTGGTTAAATATAGAGGTGCTTACTAATTGTATAACAAATCGTTACTTAACCTATTCTTACACAATGACAGCCCCCCCCCCCCCCAAAAAAAAAACCTCTGGAAAACACCTGCAATTTCTTCCTTGTCTACAATGTTTTCTACCCCAAAAGACAAAGAACCTTAAAATGTCGCTCCCTTAAAATTGTCGTCTGCAAAATCGTTGAATTTGGACAAGTCTAAAATTGTTCTTGTGGAAATGGGTGAACGTTCTATGTTAAAATGTCTTCTCCTACCAACTAGGCCTACTTAACATATTACCAAACGACAAAATTTTAGACTGGTCCAAATTGAAAGGAGTTGCAGACGACAATTTCAAGTTATGAAATTATGAGGTTTTAGATTTGTTTGACTTTCTGGGTGGAAAACATTGTCTGAAATGAAGAAATTGCTTATTACAAGCAATTTCTTCATTTTACACAATGTTTTCCTTTTTTTCTTGAGGGGTGTCCAAAAGCTTCACTGTATGGGAATGGATTAAGTTGATGAAATTTTGTTTTTTTATCATTTGAGGTAGAAACATTACGGGGAAAAAAAACACACACAAAAAAAAAAAAAAAAAAAACCCACAAAAAACCCACCCCTTTTACAAGCAATTTTTTTCATTTTCCACAATGTTTTCCAAAGTCCTTTTCTTGACGGTCTTAAAAATGCGGATTAATGCGGGAATGGGTTAACCCAATAAGACATAACGACGGTTTCTGACATAAGAAAATTCTTCATACCCCACAATGTTTTCTAACAAAAAAAGACTAATGAAATTAAAATTTAATCAACTTGAAATTTTCGTCTGCAACTTCTTTAAATTTGGAACAGTCTAAAATGTTTTCTTCTGATAGTGAATTAAATCGTATATATGGAACAGTCTAAAATGTTTTCTTCTGATAGTGAATTAAATCGTATATCTGATTTTGGATTCTTTTGTTACAGTGGTGTTTCATCTTTACATAAATAATCATTGCTTAACGTTGTACGTGAAAAATACTTCTCATATCAACTAGACCTACTTAAAAGAAGATTATAGGTTTCGTAAATCTATTATTAATATATTGGCTTTAGGGCAAACCTTTTTTTTTTCACTTCAACACGAGTATAATTTGTCGTCGGGCGTTTAAAACATCGTAACTACAGCTTGAAAAAAGCTGTAGTTACGAGGTTTTAGTTGCCCAATGATGACAATTTCCCACGTAATATGTCGGGCGAAAAAAAGACCTCTATGAAAATCCATCTGAAAAAGAGATCGGATGCAGCGGAGGTCAATCAAAAGGAGTGTTTCGAAAACAAACTTCAAGCGGGGTAGAATGACCACTGTAGATTAAGAATATCTAAAAGAGCGAACGATTTAGGATAGTCTGAACAGAGTTGTTACTTCACCATGCAGCATGAGACAGGTCGAAGGAGTGCAGATTGAAAATGAGATTGGAATTTTTCAGACTGATGATACAATGTTATTTAACGGTGAATATAAAGTAAGGTAGAATTCTACTTTTAAAAACATAATTAAAATTGCATTAAATGATAACATATGGGACGACCAAAGTGTGGTCGTTTAAAAGAATGGTCACTTAATATACATTTTGAAACAAATACAAAGGATTGGTTCGATTGCATACACAAATCATTGCAAGGCTCTCATTTAATCCTATGTTGGTGGATCTCATTAGAATCGTCTCAGTGAGACGATTCTAATGAGATCCTCCTTCATACGATTTAGCTTTGATAATCTTATTTGCGAAAACGTCCAATTATGATGACCATTCGTTTTTGGAAATAGAATTTTAATGCTGGTCGCTTTATAAAAGATGTCGCTTTATAGAGTTGGCCGCTTAAGCAAGATTAACTGTACTCTAAAAAGCAATCAAGACCTCTGACCATGGTTGTCTGAAACTCGGCTGTTTCGTGTTTGATACTGGATAAGACATCTAAGTCGAAAAAGAGGCATGACTCTTACAACAAGATGCCCACCGAAGATGACATTGACCTTTACCTATGACCTTGATTTCTATAATTGTATAAAGGTTTTATCACAAGTAATAGAGAGGTGAAATGTAAGGTCTGTAGGTACAGTGCTAATAAAGAGATATTGAAAAATGCCAAAGTTTTTTTTACCGGACTGCGACGCTGACGCAGACGAGACCGGGGCTAAAGCAATACTTCGGCTTTTCTCCGAAAACAGCCAAGCTAACAAGAGCACCGCCTACGGGTTCCTTTGGGTGCTGGATAGTGGACAAAATGCATCTAGAGTTATCACCCTTGATAGTATAGGTTGCTTTTTTGACAGTTAACAAGTGTGCCAACTTTCAAGTGAATGCCTTTAGTAGAACCAGAGATATCACAAAATGTCAAAGTTTTAGCACGACGACGACGACTACAACGACGACGACGACGATACCAAGGCTAAAGCAGTACCTCGGGTTTCTCCGAAAACAGCCGAGCTAAGAATTGGACCCTGATCAGCCCGAGTAAGACGTGCAATCTGACCAAGGTCTTTACTTTTTGACCTTTAACTCGCGGCGGGTCAAATACGTCAAAATGAATACTTCTCAACCATGTGTCTGCTTTTAATCCATTCCAACACAATGACGCTTTTGGACGCCCATCAAGTTAAATGATTGAGAACTCATTATGTAAAGTGAAGAAATTGTTGGTAACAAGCAATTTCTCCATTCTACACAATGTTATCTAACCACACACACAAAAACCCATAAACTTAAAATTGTCGTTTTCAAATTCTTTCAATTCACGGACCAGTGTAAATTTGTGTGTTCTGGAAATGGGTTGATCGGAGTTTATCACATATATTTATATATATATATATATATATCATATATATTTAACATATATTTACAGGTAAAACTGGTATCAGAGACCAGCTTACATGTTGTCAAATAAATCAATGGATTTTGACAATTGTTGATTACATATGTTCTAACAGTATTTCACTTATATCGAAGCGACCGGTGCACCTAATCATGGCTTCCTGTCGTTTCTACGACGAGTTGTTAATCCACATCAGTCCATCAGACGCAACCCCCAGTCCTTACTGAATGATGTTCAAATTCATTAGAATCCTGGTCTTTTATGTTCCTGTGAATTCATAATTCAGAAAATAATTCAGAAAATAAGCAATTTCTTCTTTTTCCTAACTACTGAATGGTTAGTTTTTTAAATTAAGTAAGGATTACATTTTCGTCTGCAACATCTCTGAATTTTGACAGGTTAAAATTTTGTAAAATTGGAAAGGGTTCAACGATTCTAATGATTTCCATCAACAAAGGATTTAAAGCTACTTCCGAAAAAGAATATGTATGCACTCAATTCGATCCTTTATATATGTCCCACATGAAGAAAAGTATTCAGCGACCATTCTCTACAGCGACCACCTTTTGGGCGCCCCCTTGTGTGGTATCTTAGCACAAGTTTTACGGTATTTGTTGTGAGCTGAAATTGAAAACACTATCCCAATAGATATCGTCGATGCGCGAGCAAAAATGGCGTAACTACAGCTTAATAAAGCTGTAGTTACGACATTTTGCTCGCCCATCGACGATATGACACCCAGGTTGAAAGACGGTAAGGTCGTATAAATAAGAAAAAAAGAGGAAAACTTACCATGTAAACAGAAATATCTAATATCCACAGTTCATCACAATATAGTTACTTTTTCACCGTGACAGGTTTTTTACGTCTGATTGAGGTTACAGCGACCACTGGAAGTAGTAAACACAGCTGTTTCAATAATTTATCGGGAAGAAGGTATTTGTAAAACTCACGGAGTGTGACGGTTCTCACGCAACACCGCCGAAATACAGCAATTTGTTTTATGTTATTACGTGGATATGATTGATAGATAGATATTTCAATTAATTGATTGAGTTTATAAATATCTTAAGTTTGTATCGATTTAAAACTAGTTTTCGAGTCAGGATACATGTTCGCGGGTATGGTATTCGTTTTATAAGGGGGAGAGACCTGTAGTCTGCTACTTCTTTAAATTTGCTCCAGTCTAAAATTTTGTTGTCTGCTACTTGGTTTAATTATTAGAAATTAAAGTAAGGATGCTATAATCTTTATGGTAAAAAGAAAACAAAAAACAACAATCCCCAACACACACACAAAATAAACAACAACACCATCAAAAATATTCATATGAATCCATATTTTGTCGCTCTCGCGGAGGATGTGCCGTGAACGAGGGTAACTGATGACAAAAATGACAAGAAAGTTTCGAACTTTCAAATCAATGACCTTGAATTAAGGTCAACGTCACTCATTTCGTTTATATGAAAATATTTCGTTTGAAATTCAGCCGTTTTTCTCTAGTATCACAATCACCGAATAACATATCTCTGCTAGTATAAATATGTCACATCACCCATTCACACACAATTCCGCTTTATGAAGCTCCTGGAGAAGAAAAGGCCTTCGAAAACATCTTGAAAAATGAAGAAATTGCTTTTGAAACAAAATTAAGCCATCTTGTAATTGGTCAACTCATTCCCACGAAATGATGCTTTTTGACGCCCCTCAAGAAAAATCATGGGGAAAACAATTAGGAATATTAGGAAGTTGCTTAAAACAAGCAAATTTTCATTTTTCATTTTTCACACTATTTTATACCAAAAAAGTTGAAAAAATCTAAAAATGTACAAATTTTAAATTGTCGTCTGCAACTCCTTTCAATTTGGCCAGGTCTATCATTTTGCTGTTTGGTAATGGGTTAAGACTCACTTTATCTTATAGAATCTATTAAAAACCTTGTTTTCCATATACCAAGGTGTTAAAAAGGTTGGCACAATCACGTGGTTTGTTAAATGCTTAAAATAATAATAATCTTGGATTATTCACGAATGTATTGTAATTAATGAAGCCATGAATTGTTTCCGATTGATTTAAAGGTTAACATTATCTTACCAAGAATTCGTCGTTGTCATTCTAAAATGTCGTAACTACAGCTTGAGTCAAGCTGTAGTTACGACGTTTTAGAATGACAACGACGATTTATTAGGTGTGCGTTTCCTATTTGACATCGCGATAAAGGAACCCTAGAAATAATGTGCGTGTTAAACAAAAATAATTCGTCTGTAAAAAGATTTGTGGAGCAAGGGCGGAGGAGTCGATAGTATCATGGATTCTAGGAATTAACTCTTGACAACGCGATAAACTTCAAGATTTGCTGATGACACAAAAAAATCCCTGGAGTATTCAAATAAAAAATGGAGAAAGGAAAATATTGCAAAAAAAAAAAAAAAAAAAAAACTAAATAAAAAACAATTTTTCCGATAAAACCCAGATGATGAATCGCGTATCTTTACAGCAATATATCATTAATCAAAGCGCTGAAAGCACTGAAAGCCTGAGATATGTATACAGGGGATATATAATCTGAGCAGAAAAAGTTTGATGGTCGAATTATCGGAGGTGCAACTTTTTACCCAAATCTACTGTCGATTATGCGCAGATCTGCCAATTTGTGCGCTAGGGAACACAACCTGCCCGCAATAATTTTCATCCCGTTGAGGTATTGTAACGATATATTTACATGTATATATTGTTATATATTTTTCACCCGATCAAATTGCTTTGAAGGGATCTGATAAAGGCCACCCAATGATCCTTCCTGTGAATTTTGGTTGAGTTTGGTTGAATTATGTTCAGTACCTTCTGAGAAGATTTTTAAAGTAAAAGTTGACGGACGGACGGACGGAGGGACGACGGAAACTTCATCATGACAAAAGCTCGTTGCTTTCAGCCAGTGGAGCTAGCGAAAGAGAGCTAGAGAGTGAGAGATGGGGGAATGGAGCGAGTAGCCAGGTTCGAACTAGGAGGCTTTTGCGTGCGATGTGAGTATTCTACCACACAGACCAATTTCGTTATGTAAATATGCGCTTTATAATCTCCAGATAAAGAGAGCGATAGAGGGTGGGCGGTCGTTTACCAGGTTAACATGATTATGTGCACCTCTCAAAAGCGCTATGTAGACGTTGCATCCTTTGGGTAGAATTCGGAGGTCAAAATATATAGACACGAGCACGACCAAACTGTTTTCAGACAGTGCGAATATGATCCTATGAATGACCAATTAATTTGTTAAACAAAACATTCCAACCGTGCGTAAAACCGATAGCTTCGCTTATCAGCTTTATACAGTGACTTCGTCTTACCGGACCGTATTAACATTGTTACTCTAGAATAAGTAGGCCTAATATTATTTTGGTATGAAACAAACACCTTATTTCTTCTTAACAATATGTTATGATTATATATGTTTAATAATTTCCAATTTATTATATCTCCTTTCTTTCTTTCCATTCACTCGTCAAGTTTTGATAATTTTGCCAAATTCAGAACACTCACACGAAAGAACTGTATATCGAGCCGACAGCTTTCAATGAGTCATATCTCGCCTACGTCCTTCTCGCCTCAATCGGGCGTATTAATTTATGGTCAGATCCGATCTACTTTTCATGCGACAGAAGATCACATTGATTGTGGTAGATGTTTTTACATTATGTTTTCACATTAAACTATGCATGGGTTTGAATTTTTAGCATTGTAACTTTAGCCTCAGATTGGTTACGCAATCTCAGGCTAAAAAGGCCTTCATATGTAGGACTTGAGAATCAAATAACTAATGATTTTCTTATCTAACACAATGTATAAATGGGAGTTCATCGACGGTCTGCTGGTCGTCACGCCCATTGTAAATGCCAACACCAAGTACTAAAATCCATGCCAATTGTCAGATCGCAGACAATAAATAAAAAATCGATATAGTAATCGAATCATCCATTATAGCCGAGAGAAATTTTGAATTCCGTCAATACAATACAATACAATACAATACAATACAATACAATACAAAACACTTTATTAGCTCCGTTCCGTTTTATGGAAACAGGAGGTAAATGTACATGAAACACAAATATACGAGGCAAAAGCAAAAACAGGTACAATATACATATATAGTATGAGAAAGATGGGGATTTGGGACGAAGATAGAAATTTAGAATTTGTCCATGATTATCTTTAATGGCCGATATTTCTGAGAAGCCTTAGCCCGGCGACTGAAACGTCGAAACTATAACTGAGATTCAAGTTGTAGTTACGACAACCAACCATTTTACTTTTTGTTACATATTACTGACCATATTTTAGAAAATAGCGACGTTCAATACCTGATTGGAACTTCCTGTCGGAGCCCGGGGGTGAGGACCAGCGATTCTTGAATTCTCCAAGACAGTTCTAGAGATAACGTGCGTGTTAAACACAAATAAATCTTCTATAAAAAGATTTGTGGAGCAAAGGCTGAGGAGTCGATAGCGACATGCATTCTACGAAACAATCTTTACAATGCAATAAAGAGTAAAGAGTTTCTGAGGACAGATTAAAAACCTGAGAGAATTAAAAAGAACGATGAAGATTTCTGGAAATAGATTAAAAAATTTAAAAGAATTGAAATAAACCATGGAGATAGGAAAATATTTCCAACAATACAAATGAAGATTTTTTTTTCTTTCAAAATGAATCCAGATGATAAATCACGCGTTTCTTGTCATCAAGATTACTATAAACGGGCCTACATTAAAGTACCTTTTTGGGGAGTATCCTTGATAACGTGATCGTCAAATGATTGCAGATTTTCTTTCCTAGCAAAGAAAAAAATATCTTAGGTCATCGAGGCGACGGTTCGCTAGCTGCCACGCCGATTGAAAAGCACTACCCACTTGAAATTCAAGCCCACTGCAAAAACAAACGCCAATTGCAAATGCACAAACCAACTTTAAAAATTCACGCCAACTGCAAAAACCAACGCCAATTGTAAATGCAAACGCCTACTTTAGATTTTCACACCCACTGCAAAAACCAATGCCAATTGTAAATGCACACATCAACTTTAGATTTTCACGCCGACTGCAAAAACCAACGACAATTGCAAATGCACACACCAACTTTAGATTTTCGCGCCCACTGCAAAAACCAACGCCAATTGTAAATGCACACACCAACTTTAGATCTTCACGCCAACTGCAAAAGCAAACGCCAATTGTAAATGCAAACGCCTACTTTAGATTGCCACGCCCACTGCTAAAACCAACGCCAATTGCAAATGCACACACCAACTTTAGATTTTCAAGCAAACTGCAAAAACCATATCAAAATTGTAATTGCACACGCCAACTTAAGATTTTCACGCCCACTGCAAAAACTTACGCCAATTGTGAATGCACACGCCAACTTTAGATTTTCACGCCCACTGCAAAACGGACGCCAATGGTAAATGCTTACGCAAACTTTAGATTTTCACGCCCAAAGAAGTTATATATTAGCAATTACTTGGGTTAAAATAAAGAATTGTTCTGTTCTGTTCTGCAAAAAACAACGCCAGTTTACCGATCGCAAACCGCCAATGAAAAGTCGATAGACCATAAAATTATTCACTTAGACCGGAAAAGAACTTTGAACTGGATCCTTTGCCGATATTCATGTAAAGCATTTTGTAGGTTAGGACACTTAAACCTCATAACTACAGCTAATTCAAGCTGTAGTTACGACGATTTAGTCTCCAAATCAACCATTTTACTTTTATATTACACGTTACTGACCATGAACCGTCGTATACATAAGTCGTAGTTACATGTAGGTGATCTAAAACACAGCGTAATTCTTACTAAATACATTAAGAGTTACCTCTCTTGATACTTGATTGGTTGTTTAGTTTACAACACCTTTTAAACAGTTTTTCGGTTATATTGCGGCGACCGGTGCACCTAGCTTTAGGTTCATATCATTTCCCACACTAGTATAACCACAACATTTCATCAGAGCCACCAGCTGTTTGTCCCGCTCGAAGAATTATTTATAATTTATCCATTGGTGAGAGCAATGACGTATGTCACAATGTCTTTTGCCAAATGTTTTAAAATTTGCTAGCCGAGCTGTGGTTTCGAACTTACAACCTCCGGAATGAGACCGGCTAGCATTACCGACTGAGCTAGTCGGAGTCGACATCTCTTAATATAATGGACTTCTGTATCAATATGTTAAAACACTTATGCTAAGTTTCAGTAAACATCTTCAATAATTTATGAGATATGACCAAGATTATATTTTATCATACCAACTACGAAAAATGTCTACGACGCCAAGATGACGACGACTTTTTGTTTAAAAAAAAAAAAACTCGTTAACATTAAAATTTGTCTTTTTACTGTGCATTGACATTTACAATTTGCTTTGTTTAGTATTTAAAGGATGCATAATTTTAGTTATTTTTTCGAAGATGCATATCTAAGTCGAATGGAAGTAAACACGCCCTTTAATATAAGCACGCATATTTTCTAAATTATTGACAATCGTTTACTAACCTTTGGTATTCAATAAGAAAGAAAAGTGAGTTATCTTCCCTTGGTTTTGTAACCAATAAAACAAAGGCGCACAAAATTACACCGAATCCTTTAGTATTGTTTTATTTGTTTTTAACCTCGCTTCCGATGTTGATGTTGCGAAAGCAAACACACTATTCAATTAAATCATAATTCAATAACATTAAATTCATAAATGAACAATATTTAAAAAAAATCTTACAAACAAACAACAAAAATAACCATCATAGTCATCATCATCGACCAGAAGAAGGCAAAGAAATTGCTTCTTCATTATCCACAATGTCTTCCCTTTTTTCTCGAGGGGCACCAAAGGCGTCATTGTGTCGGAATGGTTTAAGGGTTGAAAAAATGCAAATTTAGTCTCAGTGCAATAAATAAACCAAGCCCTAATGTAAGTATATGGGACGTTATTTAGAAAAGTTTCCATGTACTTGTTGTAAAGGTCTTGTACCTAATTAATGTCACTCTGTATTAATGCCAATCTTAGGTCTTTTTGTCTCGACCAATTTATTGTCGCAACTTGTTCTCAAAGAGGATTCCTTTGCTGCAAAATCAATCTGTAACTTTTACGCAAGATGTTCCCGCTTAATGAAAAAAATCACTGTCAAATCACTGTCAAACCTAAATAAGACCATCACATCAGGGAATTATCAAAGAGTATCTATTACACATATAATTGTTTAACCCATTCCAAAACAGCAAAATTTTGGACTGGTCCAAATTGAAAGAAGCTGCAGGCGACAATTTCAAGTTGATGGAATTTTTAAGTTTTTCGTCTTTTTGGATAGAAAACATTGTGGATAATGAAGAAATTGCTTGATACAAGCAATTTCTTCATTTTCCACAATGTTTTCCAAAGTTATTTTCTTGAGGTGCGTAAAAAGGAGGGATTGAGTTGGAATGGGTTAACCCATCCCCACACAAGCAAACTTTAGACTGGTCCAAATTGAAAGAACATGCAGACGACAATTTAAGGTTGATAAAATTCTAAAATCCTTTGCCTTGGGGAAGAAAACATTGTGGACATTAAAGAAATTGCTTGAATCCAGCAATTTCTTCGATATCCACAATGTTTTCCAAAGTTATTTTCTTAAGGGGCCTAAAAAGGAGGGATTGTGTGGGAATGGCTTAATCAATACTCATGTATTTCACTTAATCGATTGTCAAATTTTGCACTGTTTGCCATATTAAACTATAGTTCTATTTCTTTGCTCAAATATTTCATTTTAACTATCCTTTATTATGAAAACTTGGGTCTCGTTGTTCATAAGAAAATGCCATATATGGGAAACGCCGTATTTCACAGCCATTCTACGAATGACAAAGTGTAGAAGACCTCGAGAGCCAATAAATTAGAGATGGCATTATTATTTCAAAACAAATACGCGTTATGTCGAAATGAATTAGGAGACAACAAAAGTCTTTATTTATGAAGACAGCGATTGATTTGACAATTTTGTCTAACAACTTGACGTAGAAAGTGTCCTCAATAATCTTGTTTACCTATAACCCTTTACTGTTGTTTACTGTTGATAAGAACAATTTAAAAAGTAACTATCCTAATTAATAGAAAATATTGTTGAAAAAGTAGTAGTTGCTTGTCACACAAGCAATTTATTCTTTTTCCACAATGTTTTCTTTTCGCAATTATATAATCACAGGGACGTTTAAATCAGAGATACTAAGGGTACCATAGGTATTACTGCCTTGTACCAAAACGTAATCACAATCGGATATCTTAAAAGTTTGCATGCTTCCAAAACCTTTTGTTGACAGGCACTTCATATTTGATTCTACACAAACAGCCATTAAAACGCACTTCATAGGTGTTGTGATCTCTTACTTTTACTTAATGATCAAAATAGAAAAATAGTAAACCTTGCCAAACACTATAAAGGAGCTTTAGAATAGAAGTACAGCTTGCTTAACAACAAAGGATAAATTGATATTCTTATCTTTTTAATTTCATCAGTCCAATCTTAATACTTTTGAAACTTGCTTCCTTTAACATTTTTTTGTCCTTGAATATCAAATTTGTAACTAATATTTTCAATCTAAGTCTAAAGAATATTTGACCAAACTGTGTAACTTTTCTTTGTTATGACATCGTGACTTTTTCATGTTATTACTTTGTATATATAAAGTTTACGTCAATAAAACATTGTCTATAATGTCTTTTGTGATCAAGATCAGTATTAGAAACAAAAATATGTTCTTATCCTCGTACCATAGTGTTATTACTTAGCCATTTCAAATTAAGGCTAGTTAAATTTCGTAGACGTTCGGGTAAAATCGATATTGAAAAGCAATTCAGCAACCAGGATTCTATAAATAGAATTTGACCCCATATTTAAACATAAGTCTCGGGCAATTAAAGTAGAGAATACTAGATAAAATCAAAGAAATAAATATTCACTACACAAAATAATTATCGGTACAAGTAACTATCGACTCAAAATTCTGATAACAAACAAACAGAACCAACAAGACAACACACACACAAACAAACACTAGGCAAACAAATCAAAATATCATCAATTCTACAATTTTTCTCTTATGAACTTTCGTTCTTATAGGAATAGATCGATAAAAATTGATTGACCAATCTAATTTTCTGTGCTGCGATGTTTATTTTCGACAGTTGGTGTAGAAACTATTTCGTTGGGTAGGTCAGGCTTAAACTCATTTGTTTTACATTTCAGGAAACAGACTTTCCCAACTTAGATTAATCCTTATCGATTCTGCTGCCACCAGTACTCACGCCGAATGTTGGCGATAAAACGTTGAAACTACATCTTTTTCAAACTAGTGTTACGCTGTTTATGTCAGAAACAAACGGTTCGCGTCATGTTTTTAGCGTAAATTCTCAGATCAAGCATCGGCACTAAAAACATATATAACTTAGTTTCATATTATGGGCAAATTGTGACACCGTATAAAAGTAGGCGTGTAAGCCGTTAATTGGTGGATCGCTGGCTACGCTGGTTGGTTGGCGACCTATTAATAGCACTCCAGATAAACAACGACAATTATCGGAGTTCGAGGTTCACTTCCGGTCCAAATGAATGATTTTATTGGTCGATTGTTTCTTTGCTTGACTACGACACTCGGTCAATTCGTTCGAGCATGGTTTAGATATTTCTGAAATCATTTATCCATACCAATTGTAATCTGTTTGTTAGTGTCAACTTCACAAGAGGCAGTCTAAAAGTTATTTGAGAAAACAATTCCAAGTCAATGTGACCTGGTCTTGTCGTAATTTAACGCAGCTAATTTATTTCTCCTAGAAAAGTTTGACCTATGTCAGCCTTATATTGTGTGACTTGATTAATTCTTGCGGTATATCTGAAAGACAATGGTGGTAATCAAAACCCAGAGGCAGCTGTTTTTGTAAAAACAGGCCTTGAATAAAGTTTCGAATTACTTAAATATAAATGAAGAAAAAACAGTACGATCGATCTTGCTCGTGCGACAAATTCTATTAAGCGACCACTTCAATTAAGCGACCACAATGGAAACCCCTCTTTAAAAGCAAAAGCCTTAACCCATTACCGCTCAGTGACGCTTTTAGACGCCCTCATGGAAAAAAGCTTTTGAAAACATTATGGAAAATGAAGACATTGCTTGTTACAAGCAATTTCTTTATTTTCCACAATGTTTTCTACCCAGAAAGTTGAAAAAATCCAAAATTTCATAAACTTTAAATTGTCGTCTGCAACTTCTTTCAATTTGCGCCAGTCTAAAATTTAGCCGTTTGGTAATGGGTTAAGGTAGTGAAGGCATTTTGCTTAAAAAAATAATCCTATGTCAATGAGACGATTCTGATGAGTCCCAACAACATAGGATTAAGCAGGAAATCTGTTAAAAAAATACGCACGCAGTCGAATCAAACCTTCATAGTTTTACCAAAAAGGTGTTCAAAGCGGCCATTGTCTTAAGCGACCATTTTTTGGTCTTCCCTTGAATGATTTCTTAATACAAGATTTACTTCATAGCCCTAAAGAATTTGAAGGCCCGCCTCGCTCTACAGACCCGAATTTATTCATACATCTACAAAGAATAATGATATAGATAATAATAGCGCCATTATGGTCGGTAGAAAATTTCACGGGAATGATTCATCAGGTTCATTAAAGAATGGGGCTGGACCAAATTTCCATTTAATTAATAAAGTAAAAACATTAAAAACATCTTTTCTGTGTAAAGTGGTGTCTTGGACCCCCCTATCTCGTATTATCTCAACGAAATTGTTCAAGAAGGATCGTTTATGATTCTTCCACTGTATTTATATCGGTTTTAAAACATTGACTTTATATGAGGAGCTTATTTTTATAAGGCACACAGTAACCTCCACCCACCCCAAAGAAAAAGAAAATATAAAAGGGGGGGATAAACATATCAACAACATTATTTCCCATCAATTGTTTAATTGATTTCAAGCAATTTGCACAGAAATTATCCTATGGACACCCTTTTCAGATTTTTCAAATCCATTACCGAACGATGAAATTTTGGACTTGTCCAAATTAGAAAAAAAAGTTGCAGACGTCAAATTTTAGTTGATGAAATTTTGGATTTACTTATTTTACATTAAGATAGATAACATTGTGGATAATGAAAAAATTGCCATA
Source organism: Fragum fragum (assembly GCA_946902895.1). NCBI lineage: Eukaryota > Metazoa > Mollusca > Bivalvia > Cardiida > Cardiidae > Fragum > Fragum fragum. Next base: position 1,671,246 of record OX336367.1, read on the forward strand.
CTTTCTATAATGTTATCCAATAGCTTTCTTCTTCGGGCGCCAAAAATGGTCATTGTGTGGGAATGGGTTTAGGAAATTTCGGGTAAAAGACGTGGGTGGGTTATTTCCTGTACACATTATATAGGGAACACTTTGATATTTTTTTCTCCAAAATTTCAAATAAACTGTATAGGAAAGATCATTGGGTAGCATTTTGTTTTAATTTCCTTCAAGATCATATGATAAAAATCACGCTCTTTATGGGCGGGCACATTTCAGCATAACCCGTAAGAAAAGAAGAGAATACTTTTTTTCCTTAAAGTAAGAACCTAAAAACTAAATCACGTTGTATGAATACGTTAAGCGGATTAATACATTATTGTCATTTAGTTTTATGGCTCATACCTCAATGAAAAAAAAAGGAAAATATTTTCTTTATATATTATATTTTAATTCAATAAACAAGCAAAACAAGCAAATATTTTACTAGTTTTAGTTGAAATTTATACACTTATAATGTTCACAAGCATATATAGTTAGTTGCTTGCTCCAAATTTTGATCATGGAAGTAAGAAAAAAAAAAGATAAGCCAATCAAAACGCTTTAATCTTGATAGACGAAACTAAAAGTAAATCATCAAAAAATGGCAAAGTTTTTAGACGGCTGTATCATTGGGATGACGCGGAATGAACCTTAAGTTTTCTCGAAATGAAGTAGAGATAGAAAATAAACAGAAAATTTAATTCAGTCCCAAGGGTTATTTAGACCGAAAAATACACCGAGGACAAAAATTAATGTGACACTCTCCCAGGAATGTTGTCGCCCTTACGGTATCAGCTATATTAACTTGGAAACATGCCTCTAAGGTGAAATCTACGACTTATTGGGTGACACCTTCTAAGAAAAATAAAAATATCAAGGCTAATTCTTTGAACCGATTAGAGTCAAGAAAATATCATGAACTCATTATATAACTTCGTGACCACATACCTCAAGAGGAATCATCTTGAAAATAGACAAACGAACAAACAAACAAACAAACAAACAAACAAACAAATGAATTAAATAAGGATAAAAAAATGGTTTGTGAAACACCAACATCCTTTTTTTAGGTAATGTTACCTTTATGAGTGACATTGATGGATGATTTTAACTTTACGACCAACTGATACCTATCAATGTCGAAGGTGATTGCTTATTAAAATATTCGCTTGTTTAATATGATATAAACAAGTGAATAATAAAACCGAAACAAGGGGACCATGATTGCCTTGTTTCGCTAACCTGGAACTGGTAATTCATAGCGTTCATCCAGTTTTTAGCGGGTTCGTGAGATTCTAAATATTTTTATACATAAACTCTATGTAAGTCCGGGATCCGAAAAATACGGCTCATTTTGGTCTAAATGTGGTAATTCGAACTGTTAGTAGAAAACCATTTGGTAATATTAAAAGCAAATTTCGTTTGCTTCAGGAATCGTTGAATGAAGATTTCCGTCTTTTATCTCTTTGTAAAATTAGGAACATTTAACAAATTGCCAGATTACATTCGAAGATTATCATAAACGCAATGCTTCATGCAAAATCTGACAATTTCGTGATCAGATTGTAAATAGGGTGAAGATTTTAAAATATTTCCTTCTTAATCTATCTAAAGTTCAAAATCCCAGAGCTAACATTTACAATAGATAGGGGGATACGGCAATGTCATTTTAAAAAAAATGGACGTTCAACTTCTACGAACTTTGAGATTTTTTACTCTTGATTATCATGCGACTGGGGTTTAAAGATTTCAATCCTATGGATAATTTTTGGGAGACCGAACGAAAAGATTAATTTCACTTGATTGTATTTGTTTATCATTTGGGTTCGATAACAGTGTGGATGAGAAAGAAATTGCTTGTCACAAGCAATTTTTTCACATTCCACAATGTTTTCCAGAATCTTCTTCTTGTGGCACAAAAAGCGTCATTGTGTGGGAATTGGTTAAATAAACTGAAATCTGACCAAAGACTTTTTATAAGGGTGAATGTACTGACGAAACGACGGACAGACAGACAAGCGGACGCACACAAATACATAATTTTCGCATTTGTGCAAACAAAGTCTCGCTCACCTTAAGTACACTCGACAAAAACACAGCTATTTAATGATTTCCTTCTGTCACATATCAGTTTGTTACTCCAAAACAACAAGAGCTTTAGTTCCGGGTTGGAGATTCATTTGACAAACAGGCAAGTAATAATGGGTCTCTCTATACCAACAATAACTTCAGAGTTCATAGCCTGGGGAGGAAAAACAAACCAGGCTTGCCTAAAGGAGTATGCACAGTGCAATCTCCTGTTTAGATTCAAGTTTGGACTTTCTGTTAAAGGCTATTGCCCATACCGTACTGTAAGTAAGTTTCCAACTAAAGTCCTTTAATTCAGGATGTTATATTTACGGATCCATAAAACTTTCCCGGATTCATTCAATATGATTCAATTTTAGGTTCATACCTCAATGTTAACAAAAATATTCTTTTCTTTTCTTATACTTCAATGTCCTCAAATCAGTTGATTGACAGCCGCGATTGGTCAATTACGGTCATCTCTACACCAAACATATCTTCTGCCCCTCCCCCCTCCCACTAACACATTTTCAGTGGGTGACCAAAATATGGTAAATACAGCTTGAATAAAGCTGTATTTACGATCTTCTGATCGCCTAGTGACACCATGCTTTATTAAGGTTGCCCTTATAAGGACTTTATTTCATTTGCATATGTCATGCTTTATCAGGAATACCGATATGAGGACTTTATTTTATTTGCATATCAGTTTCAATTTATTCGCTTTGACTATTTGATTATACATGTAGTTATTGATATACATTGTTTGATAAATAAACAATCGTAAACAATCAGGTAAGAAAATGCGAGTCAGTTCGCTTTCCCATGATGATTTGGTCTTTATAAATATACCAGAAGCCGTATTTTAGAAAAGCCTGAAATACTATGGATTGGGTGGGGTGGGGATGGGGGGGGGGGGAGAAAGTAAATGTACATGATACAACAAAGTATCTTATCTTCCATTGAAGAACCCGAGTACATAATAATTGAAACTTTAACCCTTTTCCGGGCGTTATTTTTCTAAATCATAGACTTGTCAAGTGGGAAAAAGTTGAACACGACTATTAAAAGCAAGTGCAATTTGAAAAGTAACCAGCCTATTGGTTAGAAAATATTGTGAGAAAAGAAGAAATTGCTTGTAACAAGCAATTTCTTCTTTTCTAAAAATGTTTTCTCAGGTATGAAATTCCAGGGACGTGAAAATCAGGGTTTTTACAAGAAATTGTTAAAAAAAAACCCCAAAATCTCCGTTTTCCTATATACTAGTAAACAGTTGAACGCATTAAATGCAGTGAGACTAGACTTTTTTCTTCTGCTTGTCAAATGTGGAATTGTATGGAAATGCTTTAATATTTTTTTTTCTCAAAAGGCTCGTTGAAACGTCGTAATGTTTTGCATCTTGTAAATGTAAGGACCGAGACGCTATATTTCATTCTGTCTTTGTTGGGAATTTTTTGTTACTTTATGAGACCCGAAGGTCTAAGGAACTGTATTTAATACGATTTTTCCGCCGCGTCGAATTTCACCCGAGTGTCGTCTATGTTTTTATCCATTCATTTTCTTCCTTGATAAAATAATATAGCAAATCTTGCTTAAGTGACAACTTTTATGAAGCATATCCCCTTTCCAAAAAACAATGAATAATCATAATTGGACGATTTTGTTAATAAGACTATCAATTGATTGATTGAATTGGGTTTTAACGCCACTTTTTTCAGTCAAAGCGCGGCGGCTGGAGCACCTAACAATGGGTTCCTGGCATTTCTCACACCAGCACTACCACTACATCCTTTCCTAGCCCCCAGCTGCTATCCCACTTAGGTTTACGATTTTCCAACCATTAGTGAAAATCAAACGTCGGAAAGGATATGTGCAGCCGCCGCCGGAGATCGAACCCATGACATCCAATAATAGAAGATTATGAGTCTGATGCGCTACCGACTGCGCTATGGCGGCGGCTAATAAGATTATCAAAACTAAATCCTATGTTTGTTGATCTCATTAGAATCGTCTCATTGAGACGATTCTAATGAGTTCAATCAACATAGGATTTAGTGAGAATCCTGCATTAATTCATGTATGCAGTCGAAACGAACCGATATATGTCACAAAAGGTGTATTAAGCGACCATTCTCCAAACAACCACGTTTGAGTGGTCGCTATATACAAGTTTAACTGGTTATAACGCCTACGTGAAGAGAGGATTGGAGAGAGTCTTGAGTAATCGTTTATTGTATCGTACTTACTTTACTCGTCTCTCCGTATGTGATTATAGGCGAAAATTACCTCCATTTGGCATGAAATGACAACTCTACGACAATCCTCTAAAACTCACCCACTCCCCTTGCGAGAATGGTTTTATTTCCGAGTGAAAAAAAAACACCAACTTTATTTACCAATGTAGCATTATAACCCAGGTTGAAAATGTCGTATATCCTTTTTAGCTAGGAAAGCGTCAGCTTTGATAGCTTAAGTTAAAAGACAAAATTTTGAGGTCGTCTTCAAGTTCAACGAGTGCAAACTGCCACTGGAGGCTTAACCACTAAATCCGTTGAACGCTTACGCCATAAAAAGTAGTTCTTATGTATTTCAGAAATATTGCAAACTCTGAATGCAAGTTCATCTCCTGGGTATTTTTAGCTCACTTGAGCACACTGTTTTCAAAACGACTCAGCTAAGAGTCTTCAAAGAAGTTGCAGACGATAATTTCAAATTGAGGAAAATTCTAAAATATTTATCTCTTTAGTAGAAAACAATGCGACAATGAAGAAGTTACTTGTAACAAGCAATTTCTTCATTTTCCACATTGTTTTCCACAACTATTTTCTTGAGGGTCGTAAAAAGGAGGGTTTGTGAGGATATTTGTTAACTCCTTGGTTACTTTAATCTCGTTTCTTTATCATGATAACGTTTGATAAAGATTACTTAACAAAACAATGCTTTGCTAGCTTACAGTACTTTTCAGTACTTTGATTTGAATTAGCCCTTAGAATTCTAGAGACAGGCGACAAAAATAAACTAACGGTTTATTTTGTGGTAAATTGCTGCAAACTATTCGTTAATTTTCTCCACGCATTCTTTTGGATGCCACTGCGGTTCAATGAATCACCTGTTTGAAGTTTTTGTTCCTTAACATGGATTTCGTAAGCTATATTCACGTCTCATGAATTTTACACATATGCACGCCGTGAACTGACAAATCGCTGGCCCCGCCCACTTACTCCGTTTGCCACGCCCTTTGACCCCTACAGGAAGCCCAACTTCTATTTTGAATAAGCTGTAGTTACGACGTTTCAGTTGCCAAACCACCAAAAAAGGTTAATAAAAATGGCGGCCAATGTTTGTGGTTCAAAACTCATTTCTGGTCTAAATGCGGAATGATTTCATTGGTCGACGGGTTATTTGATTGACAGCCACGAATGGTAAATTGTGGAGGGACCTATTTGACGGTGCGAAAAGCGGACTGTGCAGACAGATTATGGTCAAAACTATAAGTTTTTTTCTGATTCTAGAATTGGCTTTCTACCTCATTCTACCTCATTGTAAACGAATTCAAACAAAAATATTGAATCTTATTGACCTCTGTCAATTTGTATCTATTTTCCAAATATTTTTAACAAGATTCCCGGAAAGTTCCTTTTCACTTGGCAGTCAAACATGAAATATTAAGCTAAGATTTAAAAGTTAATGGAAATTGTGTCTCTGAATGCGTGCATTCTACAACTTCCTTTTATATTTGATAAGACGATACAGAAATATAGCAGAAAAAGCCAAGATCACAGGACAAAACATCAGACTTTAAAGAAAAACAACTAAACTAGGATCACCATTTCCTCCCCTTTTCCTGTTAAAATTTCATTAACAACTATCCTTCCACTGAGGATGGACTCAGTCAATGTTCTTCATGTTTAACCTTTTGCTGTTCAATGCTTGTTTTTTTCCATGTCCTTACGTTTTTATACTTGAGAAAACATTGCCGAAAAAAGCAAAAACAAAAAAGCTTCATACACGAAATATTTTCTATCCAATTGAATGATTATTTTTCAAATGAAATTAAATTTCAATTATCGTCTGCAAATTATTTGATTTGAACAGGACTGAATTTTCACAAAACAGTCCAGGAAGACCATTGGGTATTTGTATGCATAATTGATAATGATTTCAAATCAACAAAATTATATCTAATATCATTTAGATTTACATAAACTGTTTGTAAATGTCAACTTAATTAAGACATTCTGAGATTATATCATTGCCAACATAAAGTAATGATTTTAAACGCATTAGGTACACTTTCCTTCATGATTAGATTTGATATTTATACCTTTTCCTTGCCAACTTATTAAAAAACGAAGAGAATATGTTTTTTGTTTCCATCGAACCGAAAAACTTAATCACGCGGTATGAATACGCGAAGAGGATTCAAACATAATGTAAAGAAGTTTATTCAATTCGTTACTCAATGAAATAGAAAATATTCTTTTCGTTTCTTATTATTTAATACTATGAAGAAAACAAAGCAAATATTTTCTTACTTTTAAGAAAAATTATATGGATCTACTTTTTGCAAATGCATTCAAACAGTTGCATGCTTAAAATTACATTCACGGAAGTATGAAAAAATAAGCTAATTAGAACGCTTAAATATCAACCCTTTCCTTTTGAATCCCCGGTTTTTATGTCTCTGTGAATTTATACTTGAGAAAACATTGTGGGAAAAGAAGAAATTGCTTATCAAAAGCAATTTCTTCTTTTCCCACAATATTTTCTTACCAGTTGGTTCATTACTTTTCAAATTGTATCCACTTTCGATTGTTGTCTGCAAAGTCTTTCAAATTGGACCGGTCTTAAATTTTTGAAAACGGGAAACGGTTAATAGACGAAACTAAAATTAAATTTCAAAGTAATAATACGAACCACAACGGTTGCTAGAAATAGATTAAGAGAGAAACAAGACAAAAAGTGTTCACGTATTGAAAGAAAAAACAACAATAATAAAAAATACTATCTTAAAACCAAGAGAGGTGAACTTCTTCTTGTATATTAATTTTTGCGTGAAATAAGCCAAGATAAATGGGAAGTTTTCAGACCATGGTAGAAAATCTTAAAATTGTGAAAACAAGAACAACACCACCAACAACAATTCAATAACATTACAGGCCTATGCGTTTTGATACCCATATTTTTTCTTCCGAAATAAAATGTGCAACTTTTCTAATTAACCCATTCACATAAAATGTCGCTTTTAGGCGCTTCCTTCAGAAAAAAACACGCTTTTTAAAGCATTGTTGAAAATGATTATTGGTTGTTAACAGATATTTCTTCATTTCCCACATTTTTTCTTCAACAATAGAAAATATCTTATTATTTGTCGTCAGCAACTTCTTTGAAATTGGACCAGTCTAAAATGTCGGGAATTGAAATTAAGGGAAATATTTACACAGAGTACCAATCTCATTCCCATACTTAAACAGTTTAGTGAAATGTCGACAAGTATTCAGAAACAGCCATTTTTATCATTTTTGATTTTAACCAAGCGATAATTTCAACGAGCTAATTTTCTGACAAATGACAGACTTGAGAATTTGAAGCATGGTGAAATGTGCGGAGCTTAAGTGCTACTCTTAATCGATTTAAAACAAAATTATAGTCCATAGTTGTTCTCTGTCATTTTTATCGTTCACTTGCATACCAAAGGCCATTTTAAAGATTCCATTCCCGTAATAACCTTTTCCCGCTCAATCCCTCAATGAAACGGCTATAGAAAACAATGTTTCAAGCAATCTCTCCTTTTCCCGCAATATTTTCTAGTACATAGGATGGTTTCATTTCAAATTGCATTCAATTTTCATAGTTATCTGAATCCTCTTTTAATTTGGAAAAGTGTAAGATTTAAAAAAGTTTCGTCAACGGTTCTTTACATTTATATATTTCTAGTGACCCATTTGTTAAAAACCACTGTATTTCAATTGAGATTTTTACCTTGTTTTGCTAAAAGAAATAAACAACAACCCGGCAAAAGATGAAAGAGAAACCAGTCAAACCTGGAGTAGAGAAATTCCAATACGTCGCCTCGACTCTGGCAAGAAATAGTTCCGATATCACAGTGACTGGCGCTAACGTAACATAACTAGAAGAGTCTATTCCGTATAGAATTTATATAATTATTGGAAATCGTCGCCACACCAAACAAGCCCTTATTGATCCGAAACCGGAGTCACTTTGAACCGTTTCATTAGCTATCAGGTCAAACCTTAATTTAAGGAATCCGAATGACTCGATGGCAATCTCTTCAGTTCTAGGCTTAACCCATTCCCACACAATGACGCTTTTAAACGCCCCTTTATATGAAAAGCCTAAAAACATTGTGGATAATGAAGAAATTGCTTCATTATCCACAATGTTTCCTACCCAAAAAGTCTAAGGTTTAAAGATTTCATCAACTTAAAACTGTCGTCTGCAACTTCTTTAATTTTGGTTTGGTCTAAAATTTTATCATATCGGAATGGGTTAAATGCCTGAGACCGAAACAGATGCAAAATCTCATTCTAATTAAATGTACTTCCTGTTGTCTAGCTTAATGGCATCAAATCCAGTTCGATTCTTGCACAAATTGACGGAAATAAGCGAAGGACCAATAAAATCATGCATATAGACCGGAAGTGAACTTTGAACTCCAATATTGTTCAACATTCATAGGAGCATATTTCTAGGTTTGGCCACCTAAACGTCGTAACTAAAGCTTATAAGCTGTTTCGTGTTTCGGTCGCCAACCAAAAACTCTATTGTTTGTTACATTTAAATTACCATTAATTCTGCAAATAAATCTCGTTTGATATCTAAGTCGAACTATCTGTCGGAGTCAGTGGGCGTGGTCAGCGATCTGGAAATTGCTTACCACGTTTTCAAAAACAAGCAAACAAACAAAGAAACAAATCACAAACAAAACGTTTAACTTTCGCCCTAAACGCATGACGCCTTCATCCATACTGCCAAATTACTCGAAATAAACTATTTCTATGTGTATGTCCATATTTGATGAACGGCGTAATCATGGTAGGGGCATAATTATTTACATCTAAAAAAGGACTCATCTTGAATTATTATCTAAGCAAAGGCGAGGTGGAAAAAAATAGATAGAATAAACGACACTATAGTAATTGCATGGAAAATAAACGAAGTTATGTAAGCTTAGCTAATGAACAAGCGAAATAAAATATGACCGTCTCATCATTGGTTGTGACTCTAGACTATTGAAGACATTTATTACATGATATGGAAAAATAATCCGGAAATTCAATTAGTTTACTGAAATAATTAAGTCCCTCAAATAGACAGGTCGGCTATAAAATGGCCGTTATGGAATGAACTAAGGAAATAGCGTTCCATTATCTTTCTATAATCTCGTCTCGACGTTCGATTACTTTACTAATAACTTACGAACATTCCCATGAAGACAATTTATATTGTCTAAATTCTAAAGCTAAGTTTCTAATGACCTAATTAATCGAGGCAAGGGTTCTTGGCAAATCATTATTAAGAAATCCAGTAACATAACAACAATTCATTACATAAAACTTGATCCACTGCATGACAAATTCATAAATGAATTACAACTTGGGAGTCCTTTATACTTCCACTCTCTCTAAACTCACGGGGAATTCAAAAAAAATATTTTGGACATAGACCACTTTGAAAAAAAAAGACCATCACATTGCCTGATGGCCTTAAACAAAGACTTACACATTGACTGATGACCTTAGAAATGTTACAAACACAACGCCTTGTCACAAAGAAACCTAATCCCAACTATGAGGACTCTATTACGCGCCATGCAAAGATACGACAAATGATAAACAAGAAACATTGTATGCCGATGACAACGCTCGGCTTTTCGAGTACTTGATAGAGGGTCAAACATTTAAGTATAAACATAGCCATAATATCTGTTGGTATAATTTTCTTTTTTGATGGTGAACATAAGAATTATATTCCGACTTTGAAGAGAATGCGTTCAGTAATACCAGAGATATTCCAGAATTTCACAGTTCTCAGGCGACGACGACGCAAACGCAGACAGACGACGCTAAAAATGCACGAAGTTGACTTTGACTGGTGACCTTGAAAATGCTATCAACAAAAATGACTTGTCACACACAACATACCGACGAAATACCAAGGCTCTATCACTAGTAATTCAAAATATATGATCAATGGTGAAATGATAATTTTGCACAAATTTGACCTTGAAAATGATCTTGACCTTAATTGATGACCTTGGAATTGTTAGCAACAGACAGGCCTTAGAACCAGCAATATGCAGTGTAAAATATAAAACTTTATCACTTACCATTAAAAAGTTATGACCGATTTAAAAGTTTCGAGGACAAATAGACAACAAAGAGTAAACAGAAATTACAAAGTTTTTGTGTCCCGATCAATCGATGCTCGGGCTTACAGTCAATCTACAGTCAATTTTGCTCGTTCGACCATCTCTATTTATCGGCAACGTCCATTGAGCGACGCTAATCGAAAGCCCTTTTATGAAACAAACCTCTTAAGAAGAGAAGGCGTTTTGCTGAAAAATAATATCATGACTAAATCCTATGTTGTCTCAATGAGACGATTCTAATGAGTCCAAACAAAAAAGGATAAAGCGGATTTTGGATAATTTATGTATTCAATCGAATCAGTCTCTTATATTTTTCGCAAAAAAGTGTATTAAACGACCATTCTTTTAAGCGACCACCTTTTGATCGCCCCTTGAGCGGTCCGTTAATACCAGATTTACTGCAAATAAACTACATGCAAATTATTCAAATTTCTTTAGAAATTCCTTCTTTTTTTATTATTATGAATTCATGGTCGTGAAAACGTTAAATTGTGTAAACTAACAGCTTGATTTGACAACTAGACTGAAATACAAGGCCTATGTCTAAACCAGACGTAATTCACGGAAAACAAGTCCTATATCTGCCAAAGACACGAACTGGGTTCTTCATTAACAGACTAATGTCGACATTCATGACTGTCAAGTCAGCATGTCGAGAGCATGTTTTTTTTCTCTTAATAATTGTCGACAATTTTTTTTTTTTTGGATAACCGGGACAAAAATTAAGATTGACCTCATTAAAGCAATATTATAACATTTTAATGTACAATATATCGCAAGGTTAGAGCAAAAACATAGTATGGCTCTATACAATGTATAGAGCCATACTATGTTTTTGCTCTAACCCTGCGATATATTGTACTTATCGAAGCCCAAGGGGCAATCAAAAGGTGGTCGCTGAAAAGAACGGACACTTTTTGAAGGACTGATTCGATTTAATACATACATTATTACAAAACTACCGCTTTATTCTATGTTTTTGGAACTCATTGGTATCATTGAGACGATTCTAATGAATTCAAACAACATAGGGTTTAGCTATGATATTAAATATAGAAAGATCGATACCTTTTTATTGCTGTTTGAAGTAGCTCAAGCAATTCGAACACGCTAAGTTCAAATAAATACCAGTTTCTAGGATTCTTGAAATAGTGTAAAAGTCATCGACCATAACTAATATATGTATATGGATGATTTTTTTTGAAAATAAGTCCCATATCTGACAAAAACATGGACGGGATTTTCGACCACAGCTAAACTTAAAAGATTACCAAATATTTGCATTTTATTCTTTCACAAGAATTTCGAGGGAAATTAAAAGCAAGTACTCGCCAAGAAAAGTGATTTGTAAGTTTCATGATGAGGACTCCGATTTAACGAGATTTATAACGAGAACTCTGATTGGACAAGACCAATAACGATGAATCTCGTTGGACGTGACTTAAAACGAGAGTCTGCGTTATTAAATTCAAAGACTAAAAGTCGTTTCACATTGGATTGTTAATACGAGACCAGCACTTTGCACAGGACAACAGTAATACATTCTGGGTAATGGGAATTTCAGCCACTGTAATAGAATCAGCATTTCTCTCTCTAAAATCATCTGCACCAAATTATACTCGTAAACAGGAAAGCAAACGAATTGATTAATTCACCACTTCTGTTTCATTAACTGTTACTGCAGAGCTACAGACAGAGGGCGTAATTTGGTTTTAGATTACAATATTTGGCCAATACTGTCATAAACCCTATGTTGTAGGTACTCATTTGAATCGTCTCGATGAGACGATTCAAATGAGTGCCCACAACATAGGGTTTCGTTGAGAAATAAGTATTCTAGAATGCTATTACCCACTTTTATCTAGACCTCTCTATGATTGTAACGGTTTGTCTTAATACTAACTAGGTTTCTTCTATCGCTCGTATGAAGTCATGTCTCAAATAAATAATTATTAAATTTGTTAAGTGTACAGAGATTGGGGTCCGTATTGAACAATTTATTCTTTCATAGTCCATATTTTGGTATGAAATGGCCCGTTGACGTTCATCGAATGATACGCAGTTAATTTAAGTTTCGTCTAACGAATTTTCTGCTTTCTGATTCGCCGAAAAATTCGTTTCAGTCCACCATAACAAGAAATATTACATGAATACGGAACTATCGCTGTACGCTACGTGCAAAGTAGTTCAATAAAACACCCTAAACTGGTATTTCTTATCTTTTTCTGTGTTTAATATCAGTTTATCAGAAATGAATATTTTTTGTATGATTTATTCGTAGGTAGGAAGCGAAAACACACACAATGCTTCATACGAGAGTGTGGTTGAGTTATTCGTTATGTATTTTAACGACGACGGCGACAACAACAACAACAACAACAAAGACCTATCCATTCAATCGTAAAACCGTTTTGAGCCATGTCAGTCTCAGAAGGTTAGCCTTTCATTGGAAACAATTCATTACAAGTCGACTTTCGAGAATATTTACTCAACACATTATAGTCATATTATTTCCATGGATTAAATATGGAGAAACAAATTGTTACCACTGTCACCATTTCCCATTCATAATGCAATCGGATCCCCTCGATCAATTCTACGAATCAAATTATAGTTTACAAGGGTTAAATTTTAAATGACGTCATTTTGTTAGCTGCTATACTTGTTCAACTTGAACTTTAGTTAAAATTGTAGGAACGTTGATCCCAGTCGAAAAAGGTAAAAAACTTCATCCGTTCATTTTGACTAGCCGGAAGTATTTTATTGTTTATTATATACATTTGGTATATATTTTTCCATATTACACAATCAGTGTTAATTTGTTTGAATGTGATTTAACGTCACTTTTACCAATTTTCCAGTCATATCGCAGCGGCTGGAGTATCTAACAATGGATTCCTGGCATGTATCACACCAGAACTACCACTAAATCCTTTCCTAGCGTTCAGCTGATATCTCACTTAGTTTTACGATTATCCACCCATTGGTGGAAGACAACTATTAGAAAGGATATGTACGTGGATGTAAATAAAAGATGTGTTCTGTTCCGTTCTAGTTATTCTAAAATGGGACATTTTTGTATGTCACGAAAATACTAACAATGTTGGTGAAGTTAATCCAACACACAGACAGAAATTCATTGCGGTTAGACTGGGCCTGTCACGTTCTTTTGTTATTTACTCTGATAAAATGGGAAAGCTTCTCTTCTAGAATAACCCGACGTCTATTCTATCCACATTTTCTCTAGAAATTATTATACCGCCGGTGGCGACCAAACGAAAGCTTGGTCTTCCGAGGACAAATGAGACATGCATAACTTTCCCACATGACACGTTTAACCCATTCCCACACGGCGAAATTTTAGTCCAGTTCAAATTGTAAACAGTTGCAGATGGCAATTTCATTTTTCATTTAAATAAAATCTTTGCCTTTCTGGGTAGAAAACAATGTGGAAAATGTAGAAATTGCTTGTAACAAGCAATTTCTTCACTTTCCACATTGTTTTCAACTATTAAAAGGACGTAAAAGGAGGAAATTTGTGGAAATGGGTTGATATCTGTGTGAAATTTCCAGTCATTCAAAAAATAAATCAACCAATCAAAATATTTATTCATATCCAACGTGAATTTGAAATCCAACACCGGACGTCATTTATATGAAACATTCTTGTTGGTTTGGCGACTTAACCGTTGTAACTACTGTTTATTCAAGCTGTCGTTCCGACGTTTAGGTCGCCAACCAACCATTTCACATTTTTTGTTACAAGTTACTCGCCATAAATTTTGGTAAATAACACCGTTTAATATCTAAGCCTAACTTCCTATCGGAGGAACCGGCGATCTGCCGATTTCACAAGAGCATAAAAACTAGACAATGAGAATGTGCAGAATGGTCAGCCAGTCATTGCATTTAAAATATCTGCTGCTCATCTAGAAAAAGTGTTAGTCAGAGCATAACTACAGACAGAACAGTGTAGCCTTTGATCATACTACACAGATGTGAATCTTCCCTACGAGGAAGGCAAAACAAGTTAAACCCTTTCCTGTTTTGCAAAATTTTAGACCTGTCCAAATTCAAAGGTTTTGAATTCGGGTAGGAAATATTGTGGAAAAAGAAGAAATTGCTGTACAAATTCAAAGATTTTGCAGACGAAAATTTAATTCGAATTTAATTTGCAAAAATAAGCATTTAGAAGGGTGGAAAATAGTAAGGAAAAGAAGAAATTGATTTTTACAAACAATTTCTTCTTTTTCTACAATATTTTCTCAATTATAAATACAGGGAAGTATTAACCGGGGATTGAACAGGAAATCTTTTACCATTCTATCGTTTATTTAGTCACTAAAGCAACCAAGCGACTTCACATTATCAACATGCAAAAGGAGTGAAATTCTCCAAAAAGCGTATTTTGTGGTTTAACTCGTGTTTGTTTACATCTTATGGTCGAGTCGAAAGCACCCCGTTTTTTACCGGAAAAAATGTTCGCTAAAGTTTACGGACGATTTCGATAATCACCGTGACCGACCTTGTCAGGCTTTTAACCCTTTCCTCATTAATCCCTGGATTTAACGTCCTTGAGTTTTTATACTTGAGAAGATATTGTGGGTTAAGAAAAAATTGCTTGTAACAAGCAATTTCTTCTTATCCCACAATAATTTCTACCCTATAGGTTGGTTACTTTTCAAATTGCACTCACTTTTAATTGTCGTCTGCAACTTCTTTCAAATTGGACAAGTCTAAAATTTTAAAAAACAGAAAAGGGTTAAGGTAAAACGTCATCACTGACATAATTTCATGTAAACAAACCTTAATTGTATGGTAGGTCACAATTCAAAATATCGAAGCTGCTTGCATGAATGGTCAGCTAAGATTATTTTGGTCTTATAATTTCATTTATGCCTTTAGGCCTAAAGATTAAATTTGGGGGTTTTTTTTTTGTGTGTGTGTGGGGGGGAGATAGGACATAAACTAAGACTGTTTTTTCGTGCGTGTGTAAGTGTTTAACATACAATGCAATGGTTCATATCTTACAAAAAAAAAAAAAAAAAAAAAAAACAGAAAAAAGAAAAAAGAAAACACACACACACACAAACCCCTCCCATAAACAAAATGAGACTCAAATAGTTATGAAGTATATATATCGACCGACACAAGTAAACAACGGTTAGACTTCCCGTGCCTTTAACCCTTGTCATACTGTATAAATTACCTCACTGAATTGCCGTAAAATCAAAGGACTGAAAGCACTGATAGAACGTGTTGTCCAAAACTCAAAATTTCTTTTAGAAATCAATTTCATAAACGATTCTGGCAGGAAAATTTACAAGCAGGAGGTGTAGACCAAGATCAGACTGCACTTATGTACAGGCTGATCTTGGTCTACATCTCCTGCCCAAACTGGAATATTCCGGGTTCAGCATGACAAGGGCATTTAATAAAATCTGCAAAGAACAAACATGTTTCGGCTATGGCATGATGAGACGACAGCCGAATATAAATATATAATTTCTAAGAACGGAACAACATCTGTTCTGTTTAGTTTCGACCCAGTCTCATTTCACGTCTACCAGAACTTGTCGAAATCAGAAGAAAACGTTTCTCAGTAGCGAACTAATACCGTCTATGTTCCACTCTAGACATTTCGAAGCTCCCGGAAATCCCTTTATTGGTACAAGCCTACAAACTATTGGTACAAGCCTAATCACGCAATTACGGCCGGATAACCAGTTTTTCCAAGACTTTTGATACTTACGCAATTCTTTAATTCCGTTTTGTCATTGCAATTATCCTGCTAATCTTTTTCTCGTTGATCTCTTCTTGTTGTTATTTTTTGTAATATTTTTTCTCCTTTACCGAGGTATACAGTTTAATGCGATTAACCCTTACCATGCTGAACCTGGAATATCCTTGCTTTGGCAGGAGGTATAGACTAAGATCAGCCTGCACATACGTGCAGGCTGATCTTAGTCTATACTTCCTGTTGGTCACTTTAAGCAGAATTGATTAACAAATTAATAACCTACGATATAAGGCGTTCCAGCGCTTTTAGTTCTTTGATTTTAATGAAGTTTTTGAATAAGAATTTTATTCAGTATGACAAGGGTTAAGTAATAGGTTTTTTTTATTCATTTATGCGCTGCAGAAAAAAAACTATCTTGGACAAATTTATTTCAGTTCGATTGCGAGGAAAGCTGTAAGCTTAAAGAAACCCAATAGAACACTCTCAGTCAAGATGTTTTACGTCCCAGAAAGAGAAACAGTGAATTTAAACCGACTGCTTCCTACTTTTACAGCAGGGTAGACTGAGGCTTGTTTTTAAGCGTCATGCCCATGAACACACCCCGGAGACGGTGGGGCTCGAACCCATGAGCTTTAGATCACGAGTCAAGCACCTATACCACTCCGTCATCGAGGACAATTGATGAAAGCCGATGTCTCTCATAAATCGATTAACCAATCAAATCATTGATGTAGACCGGATTTGAAATGTTAGACTTCATACATTCATTTACATTATTTCAGTTGGTTGCCGTCTGAACCAATTACCAGACGATACAATTCCAGACTAATCCAAATTTAAAGATGTTGCAGACGACAATTTCTAGTTGATGAAATTTTATTCAAGTTTGTCTTTTGAGGTTTAAAACATTGTGGATAATAAATTGATTGTAACAAGCAATACCTTCATTTTCCACAATTGTTTTTTTTTCAAAACTTTTTCTTTCTTTTGGGGGCATCAAAAAGTGTCATTAAATGTGAATAGGTTTATGAAAACGTCTGACCATAGCTTATCTAAGCTGAAATGGCATACTTTAGGTGGCAAAACCAAGCTCTTCCTTTTGAGCTAGCAAAGCGTCAGCTTTGATGGCTAAGTTAATAGACAAAATTTTGAGGTCGTCTCAAAGTTCAACGAGCACAAACTGCCACTGGAGGCTTAACCGCTAGATCCATTGAATGCCTACGTCATGAAAAGTAGTTCTGGTGTAAATTAAGAATATTACAAACTTTATTCAAATTTTGGTATACTGTTTCAAACTCCCACTCAATCCCACCTTTAAGCATCTCTAGAAAGAAGCGTTTGAAAACATTGTGGATATTGAAGAAATTGCTTGTTACAGTTTTTTCAATGTGCACCATGTTTTCTACCAAACTCGATCAACTTGAAATTGTCATCTACAACTTTTTTCAATTTGACCAGTCTAAGATTTTGACATGTTGGAATGGGTTAACTCGTGGGTTACTTTAACCTCGTTTATTTATCATGATAACCTTTGACAAAGAGGATTACTTAACCCTTTCCCGTTCAAATACGGGATTTACGATCCTTTGATTTTATACTAGAGAAAACACTGTGGAAAAAGAAAAAATTGCTTGGGACAGGCAAATTCTCCTTTTTCCACAATATTTCCTACCACATAGGGTGGTTTCATTTCAAATGACATCCAGTTTTCATTGTTGTCTGCAAACTCTTTCAATTTGGACTAGTCTAAAATTTGCAAAAACAGGAAAGGGTTAGCAAAACCATGCTTTGCTAGCTTACAATTCTTTCAGTACTTTAATTATCTTTACGTCCCGGAATATATATTCTGCAAACTTAAGACGTTTGATACCACATATAAACTGCTTTGATCGTATTTCGTCACCTCATTGTTTTCACCATGACAATGACATTAAGAGACACCAATACTTGCTATTCTAAGAACTGTAATTTAAACCCACTTCATTAGTGAAGGGCGTCGCTCACAACCTTTAAGACATCTTAAATAAGGAAAAGTTAAAGAAGAGTGGGCGTCCTCCTAAGCAAACTTAAAAACAAAAATCTTTGCATTATAAATAAAATATTGTTATTCTGATTTTAAACTCATGGACTCAACAAGTATGTCAGTCAAATAAAGAATCTCACAAATAGACGTTATGGTTAATTATATCTTCGTATTATTTTCTGTATGAATGGCTTTAGTGGAAACGATTCCCATATTTCCTCCAAAATATCGACATTCTTTTAGTACAGACGAACAAAATACTTTGTAGGCGAATTCAGCGAAATGCAGAAGAGAAGCAACGGGGAGGGGAGGGGAGGGGGAGGGGGGCATGGGCCACTGGTTCGACTTACGCCCACACTTTTTGTCATGCAGGAAAAATAGGTCCAACAATTTAAACCTGTTTCTTTCTAGCATTACACACATCTTCGCTTACTATAAGTTATACCCTCGTGAATAGACAACATTTGGCCGAGCCCGGTTATCGCTGTTAGTAAGCCACAATACTCTCTGGAGTCGTGAGTTCGAACTCCGGCACGCCGACCGTTTTCCGTTATTTGATAAATATCATTGCGCCAATTGTCTCTCACCAATGCGCGAATAAGTAGTGCGCCTATAGGTGGGATAAGTAGCTGGTGACACGGATTGGATGTTGTGGTTTACTGGTGTGAAAAGGACAAAAACCCGTTGTTGGGTGCACCAGCCGCCGCGGTCTAACTTAAATACAATTTAAATTTACATTCAATTGCATACAAACAAGCAGAAAACAATCTTTGATTCGCGAAGACGCGTAAATCCAAAAATAAGTATCCCTCTAAGTAATTTACTTAAAAAATGTGAAGCGGTTTTGGAATAAAAAATTCGGCCTTTGGGTACTAAGACCTTGTATTTACAGTTGTTACGCTGTAGTTACGAGATTTGTGTTTCCAAACGATGGAATACAAGTGTAAGTATTAAAGAGTGCGTCTAGGAAATAACGGCTCGTGGATAAGAGATAAATAAATATTGTATTATTGCATTTCCTGATGGGTTGATTTAATCAGGGCCATTTATCTAGCAGTACATCGCTTAAAGACAGTGATCTGACATTAAGACCATTTAGAATAATAAATCGATTCAAATGTCTTAGAATCCGTACTTCGGCTTCGGAGATGTAGTCTAAAATTGTTAATACATGTAACAGCGTGTAGAAGAAGTACTAAAGATATTTTTTATAGCGAGTATACGATCAACCAAAGATATACTAATACTTTACTTTTAGTATTCTTGCTTTTCAAGAAAACGGCTTCAAGGTCAACAGTTTAATAAAACTCAGTGCAAGCTAGTGGTAAGTAATTCGAGATGATTGGGAGGTGGGGGTTCTTTGGAATTATTTAAAGATTTGCTTATGGTGTGGGCGGAGAGGCAATGCGATTATCTTGAACAATGTTTGCAATTCAGTTCAATTTAATGTATCATATTCATTTCTAGTACAAATTGTGAATGTGTGTTTGTATGTGTGTTTGTGTTGGTTGGGTGGAGGCGCTAAGCCTCTTTGAACAATTTTTAGTTACAAAATGACAAAAAGCGATTATTTATGTGCTTCCTTAGGAGAACCAGTACAAACCGCGTTTTTTCTGACTTATTTGGCTTCTCATACTTAACTACAAATAGCGTACTGTGCCTTGGAAGAGACCTCGAGACCTTCGACTGCAACCAAGTCACGTGCCTGAGGTCCCAACAACTCCATGCACAGATCTAGAAGGGGGACCGGGGACAGACCTACCTATGTCCCCTAGAAACTCTGTAAAATAGGGGAAACAGATTAGAGAAAACCGGAAATGAATGTATCATATGGTTATTGAGCGACCACAATGTCGTAACTACAGCTTATTAAGCTTCAGTTACGACATTTTGCACGCCCAACGACCGTAACAATTACAAGACTAGCAAACTTTCAGTTGGACCCCCAATCCCCATCCCCGAGAAATTATCTGATCCGCACATGCACTAGGCTACACACGTTGTATTTGTTCCATGATAAGATTTTCTAGAAAGTAAATGCCGCAGATTTCTTCGACAAAGTATTTGTTAAAATGGCCGAAAGGTTAATCTGCTCTCTGTCTAATCCTCTTACGATTTTTCCATAAAAGACCACATCGTTAGAATGACATTTTTCAATTTATTTTTCTCCGAACATGAGGTAATGCAAATCTAAAAGGTCTTATGTGATTTTCCCTGAACATTTGGGGCAATTAGAATACTCGCTGATTGTTTAAAGAAGCTTTAAGTCAGTATCTTTCTACAGACCGCAGAGTGAAGACTCCGATCAGAGTCTTTACTCGGCGCACATGTGTAATGGTTGTAAATGTCACGCACGCGCTCATATCCGAGTTTGAGCAGTTTATTGACCTTTTCGCATTTTATTTTTATTGTTGTTATCAAGACAAGCTGTATGTGACCACAATTTTCTGGAAAATACTAGATTTAATTCCATCTAGGTCTGTGACCTAAACAGCCCATAAAAAAGTTTATTGTGACCTGGATTGGAAATCTCAGACAGTTTTAGGACATAAAACCAGATTTTGACTTCTGTTTTTAAGACAATTAGATAGGCTTATTAGCGTTAGGACGTAATACCAGCTGAGGCTAGTAGAATTATTTTGTGGTTTTCTGCCACCAGCTTTATGTAGTTTTACGCCCTATCAACACAAAAACGCTAAATAAGGGGCGTAAGTGGGCAGCAACGCTCGACTATTCTAAAAGCTAGATAGTGACAGCAAGTGACGGATCAAGACTGTCAATCAAGGAATCAACTGACCAATCAAATCATTCATTTAAACCGAAGTGAACGTTGAACTCCAACATTTTGCCGATATTCATGTGATTTTTTTTTCTTGGTTTGATTTAGATACAATAATCGATCAAGTGAGCTATAAAGGCTCTAGCCAATATTGCATTATGTATTTTAAAGGTATGGTTAATAGTAAAGTGGCATTTTGGATCTACCTGACATTGAAAAGATTTTGACCTTGATTGATGACACTAACAATTAAATCCAGTTGTGGAATATGAAGGCCGTATTGCTCATTTTTCAGGAGATATGACCAACTTAAATGTCTTTAAAAGAAATGACAAACGTTAAAAATTTGATCTGAAATAAATTCGACCTTGAAAAAATGACTTTATTTTGGTTAAAAAAAACATGAAAAATGTCAGAAGCATTATACAAATGTAAAGGGTCATTATATCACGTACCCCCCCAAAAAAAGACATGACTAATGAACAAGATTCTATTTTGATATTAAAAAAATCTCGACATTCACTAATGGATTTGCAGCTGATGGAAAGGTCTAGTCACATGCTAGACGCATATGAAATAAGAAGGATCTAACACAAGGAATTCAATTTTACGGCCAATGTTTAAGTTTATGATTTACATAAAGTTGACGTTGATAAATGACCTTCATCTTTGGTGATGACCTTGAAGATGGTACTAATATAGAAAATATTTCTATTTACTTGGAGTACAAATGACATTGAAAAAAAGACCTCGACTAAAGGCATTGAAGTTGGTACCAATAGAAAGATCATTTTAAAGACAATACACTCGATCAGAAAGGCTATATCACTTACCATTCGAAATCTATCACAAATCGACAAAAAGAGAAGACAAAAACATCTGTACCCGATTTATAAACGAAGAAGTCCCTAGTCCGAGTATTACATTATGACCTTTCTCTTTTCTCATCTTTTGTAGAATTCAGCGGTATAACTTTAACTCTTAATAACCATTCATTTGGTTTGTTAATATGAAAATTCCATCAAATGGGTGTTTTAATATAAAAATCTCATGAAATACCCAAGAGATAGTTTTGACATGATAGTATATACGTCGTTCTCTATATTTCCTAATTACAAAACATTTTTTTGCTTATAGCAATGTACCGTTACGTTACGTAGAATTGAAATTAATCAAAAAGTATTTCATTTAGAAAAACAATGTCAGTTTAAGAGTATCTAGATAAGTACACGCTTGCACAAATTTTATAACGTTTCTCTTCCAAGTCATGTACAGTACAAAGACTAAACATCTACGCTCTGGACAATTTATTCAATCAGACTCCAGTATCCCGTTGTTCCAAACTAATCAAAATCTGACGTTTTCCCATTCCCTCAAAATGACACACAAAAATCACACACAAAAAAAAAACAAAAAAAACCAACAACAACATAAAACAAGAGGTCCATAATGGTCCTAAATCGCTAAAAGACACAACTTGAGCAAAATAAATAAAACAAATATAAGATTTTGGGCTTTGTACAAAACAATCCAGTAATGCTTTACAATAAAAATGAATGCATTTGGCTTTATAGCTTAATCGATTACCAAACTATCCCATAATTTGTCACCCTCAGGGAAAAAGGTTTAAAAAAGCATTATGAGAATGGGAGTGACAAGCAATTTCTCCATTTCTATTTAAGAAGAATCCTTTCAATGCGATATACGCAATTTTCAATCCCAGGAGCAGAGACATTTTTTATCCTAAGAGCATATTTTCCTGTAACATAGTACAAAATTATATAGTCATGCTACATACAAAATATGAATGCCCTTCATCTTATATTTCAGAAGGCGAAGACTTTTGAAGTTGCTCTAATTGGGTGTTTTCCAAAATTTTGGACCTCTTGGGCAGTGCCATGTTTTATCCTAGGGCTAAGATTTTAACTAACATAATAGAGAACCATCTGGTTATGCTATATATCAAATATGAATGCCTTAGATTTTGTAGATTGGGAGAAGACTGTTGAACATGGTCTAATTGAGCCTTTTTTTACAAACTTTGGACACCCAGGGAAGGTTTTTTTTAACCTACAAGAATAATTTAATCAAAACTGATAGATAACAGCCAGGCTATGCTACACTCAAAATATAAACGCCCTCCGCCTTATAATGAAGATTTTTTTTCAGCATACTCAAATTTTGCGTTTTTCCCAATTTTTGACCCCTAGTGCAGGGCAGTATTTGACCCATGGAGGACAACTTTTAGTGATAAAGTACAAAACCATCTAGTTATGCTACATACCAAAAATGAATATCTTAGACCTTATAGTTTAAGAGGAGAAGTCTTTTGAAATTGCTCTTATTAAGCATTTTTCCCAAACTTCGGACCTCAGGGGCGGGGCCATTTTTGAGCCCAGAGATAAAAAAATTAAGCAATTGATAGAGAACCATATGATTAAGCTCTGTACAAAATATAAAGGCTTTTGGCCTTGTAGTCTATGAAAAAAACAAAAACAAAGATTTACTAAATTTCCCATTTTCATATGTCGCGGTTACAAGAGTTTTTCACAGAATGAAATTCTTTTATACACTTTTGAAGAGCTTCATTCAAGGAACACCCCTGCAAAGTTTCAGCTTGATTGGCCTACCGGTTTAGGAGGAGGAGATTTTTAAAGATTTTTAAAGAATTACTAAAGATACCCATTTTCTACTGCCGCGGCAACCAGAGCTTTTGACGGAATTAAATTCTTTTAACAACTTTTGAAGGGCTTCATCCAATTATCATCCCTGTAAAGTTTCAGCTTGATTGGCCAAATAGTTAAGGAGGAGATGATATTTAAAGATATTTAAAGAATTGCTAAAGATTCCCATTTTCAAATGACGCGGCAACCAGCGTTTTTGACATAATGAAATTCTTTTAACAACTTTTGAAGAGCTTCATCCAATGAACATCCCTGCAAAGTTTCAACTTGATTGGCCTACTGGTTTAGAAGGAGAAGAATTTTAAAAGATATTTAAAGAAATACCAAAGATTCCCATTTTCTACTGCCGCGGCAACCAGAGTTTTTGACCGAATTGAATTTTTTTAACAACTTTTGAAGAACTTCACCCAAGGAACATCCTTGCTAAGTGTCAGCTTGATTGGCACACTGGTTTAGGAGGAGATGATTTTCAAAGATATTTAAAGAATTACTAAAGATTCCCATTTTCAAATGACGCGGCAACCAGAGTTTTTGACGGAATTTAATTCTTTTAACAACTTTTGAAGAACTTCACCCAAGGAACATCCCTGCAAAGTTTCAGCTTGATTGGCCCACTGGTTTAGGAGGAGAAGATTTTTAAAGAAATTGTTGACGGACGGACAGACGGACGGACGACGGACAACGACCGATCACAATAGCTCACCTCGCACCTTGTTCTCAGGTGAGCTAAAAACCCAAACATTGTATAAAATAAAGAAATTACTCGTTGAAAAGAGTTGCAGACGACAATTAATAGTTTATGAAATTTTAGATTTTTTTTAACTTTTTTGATACGGGCCTCTTTCTTATTTAAGACACATACCTTGATGCAATTTTTAGCTCGGCTGTTTTCGGAGAAAATCCGGGGTATTGCGATAGCCTTCGTGTCGTTGTCGTCGTTGTTGTCGTCGTCGAGCGAAAACTTTGACATTTTGTGATATCTCTAGTTCTACTAAAGGCATTCTCTTGAATTTGGCACTCTTGTTCACTATCAAAAGAGCAACCTATACTATCAAGGGGGATAACTCTAGATGCATTTTGTCGACTATCCAGCACCCAGCAGCCGAACGTAGGCACCCGTAGGCGGTGCTCTTGTTTTCTTAAATATTCAGTTCTTTATCCCTTTGTGAAAAAGGTACCTCAAACCACAGGAGAAATTATCTGGAGTATTTTGGTGGGGGTTCATAAGGCAATGCCACCTGCAAAATCTCGAAGCTTAAGGCACATTGGTTTAGGACGAGATAATCTCTCTAAATCCCTATGCAAAATCAAGGATCCCATAAATTTGGGCTAAAGTAGATTAAAGTGATTTTTGAAATATTTGTAGATGGTCATTGGACCATATGCTTGATTAACATCAAAACTCTAAGGTTTGTAGTTAGGGAGGAAAGTATATTGCCCTGGTAACCAGAGTTTTCCATGAATTTCAACTCTTTGAAGTGTTTAAAAGAAATACATGTATTTCTGTGAAGTTTGGTTTAAACCTGATGATAAGGTTAGAAGCAATTCTTAATTGCCGGTGAACGGACAGACGGAATTCGGGTATTGCTATTTACAATAGCTCACCCTGAGCACTTCTTGTTTCGATGAGGCAAATACTCGACATAAAGTGTCCTTCGGCTCCCCTGGATGAAACAAATATGAAAAAATAAGAGAAAAATCTTCCTTTTAGTTACATGATAATGATATTAAACCTCGCAAAATACCGTCGTTTAATATTTAAGTCGGAACTTTTGTGGGCGTGCCTAGCGGTCCGTTAATTCAATATCTAATCAGAGGTTTTGAAAAACCTAGTTCACAGATGTCTTACAGCTGAAATGAAATGTTTCCTGTCTAAGGCTGGAATTTATACGAATAAATTTTAGAACGAATGTGGTATTTTATGACACAAAAACATCAAAAGAACTGCGGGAGCGGTAATGCAAGCCATTAGCGACCAGAATTCCAATCTCACAAGGCTCCATAATAACAGCTTTCCTCTATTGTGGAAGTTACGTATGTAAATCTGATGTTATTCGATATTGTCGAGGAATGTCCATGCGTGTACCATATTGTTCCGTTAGGTCAACTTTAAATTCGATACCGGCAAAATAAAAACATTTTGGTCGCCAAATTAAGTTTTCTTCCATATTTTGCAGAGGATATTCGAGATTTATCGATGGAATATCGCTTGACAAATCCATTGTCTTTCGTTGAATAAAAGAAATGTCGCTGTTTTGAGTCAATGATTTCTACCCAGAAAGTTGAAAAAATCTTAGATTTCTCCAACTTTAAATTGTCGTCTGCAACTCCTTTGAATTTGGACCAGCGTATGGTTTTGTCATGTGGTAATGTGTTTTATACATTTTTAATTACCGACCTCGCTTACACCTTGTGTCTTCAGGAGAAAAGCTTGCCGATATAAAAGACTAAAGGCTTTGTTTGTTATTTTGTTATATTGTCACCTATACTGAAAGGGGCAAACAGTTTGGGCTTATGAGACTTTTTGTCTTTAAGTGAACAGTTACTTCGTAATACTTTCTATTTGTGACCGGGTGCCTGGAAAAGATTCGCCTAGGTTAACCATCGCTTGATTTGCTGGCGGCCAACCATCTAGTACCGCCATCTTTATCCGAATGAGCCGGTTTCTATCGAGATTAGCACCTTCAACCGTCTGATTTGAAAGCGGCTAGGCTAACCACTCTCCCAATGAAGAGATATAAAATACATTAATGTATTGTTATAAATAAGGAAACTTAGAATCCTGTTGAAAGTCACTTTATTTAGAAATTGAATAACCACTTTTTATTTCTTACTGTGATGAAAGTAAAGGTCTAAAAATATCGAGGAGAAAACTAGGCCATTCCATTAGTTCTTAGACGAGATATTTCTTAATTAGATATCTTGTAGGCAAAACTGGTAATATAGGGGGAACAATTAACAATCCTGTTATATGTCGTCGTCTTATGGTGGCCATTTATCATGTCAGAAATTACCGAAATGACTATTCGTCGTTTGAAGACTAAAGCATTGTAACTACAGCTCAAACTGACGTATACGTAAAGAATATCGGAAGACGGCGTTATTTTTATGACAAGTTTACCGATTTTTTTTAAAAACTGTTGTCCATCAAACCAAAACCGTAGAAATACAAGATTTTATACGCTTGTAAATAGTCCCTTGAAAACGAATTTTCCGCTATAAAATGAAGTACATGTATATAAGTCGTTCTTAAAAAAATATAAGTCGTTATTAAAAAAAAAAAAAA
Source organism: Fragum fragum (assembly GCA_946902895.1). Classification (NCBI taxonomy): domain Eukaryota; kingdom Metazoa; phylum Mollusca; class Bivalvia; order Cardiida; family Cardiidae; genus Fragum; species Fragum fragum. The sequence goes on from OX336367.1 coordinate 1,698,238, forward strand.
AAAAAAAAAAACCAACCAAAATAAAGTAAAAACAATCCATTTAAAATGGTATTTACGTATATAAATATTTAGACTATAAATTGTAAAAGCTCAGGGAGGATTCTGTCATTTTCAAACATATAAATTATCCAGAAACAAACAGATGGGCAAAGTCCAAAAGAGTTGGAGAAGTGATGACGGAAGGAGCACAAACTGGTAGAAATATTTAAATAACAGGAAAAGTTACATGTATAAGATAAAAGTCATAAAATTACCATACAAAAGAAAAAAAAATCTAGACTGGTCAAGACTGAAAGAGGATGCAGACGACAGTTTGATGTTTATGAAGTTTTAGATTTGTTCAACTTTCTGGGTAGAAAGCATTGTTTAAGATGAAGAAATGAGGAAATTGCTTGTCGCAAGCAATTTCCTCATTTTATACATTTTTCTTCCAAATTATTTTTCTTGTGAGCGTCAAAAAGCGCTATTGCGTCGGAATGAGTAAAATAAAAGATTGATTAAAAAACAAACAACAAAAAAACAAAAAAAACAAAAAAAAAACAGAAACCCCTCCTCCAAAAAAAAAAAAAACAAAAAACAAAAAACAAAACAAAAGCAACAAGAGGCCCATGAGGGCCTGAGACGCTCTACTGGTTATCAAGTTTTCCGTTAAAGAAATCTGATATTTAAGGAAGTTAATTGCTCAAAGAAGAATGCATAAAGAAAAAAAAAAAGGGGGCTTTATCCCCTTTATCATTTTAAGCAACAATCCTCAAGGCCCCTTTTCCCATGTTTCATGACGGATCCACTCCATTTCCAAAAGAAAGTTACCTTATGACCCTACAATCATTCTGTGAATATTTCATCAGAATCTGACAATAATTGTGGACTTAATCACATAAACAGGATTGTTTTGAATGAAAATCAATAAGGCTCCTTTTCCTGTGTTTTCTGATGGATCAATTTCATTCCAAAAGGAACTTTCCTTACAACCCGACAATTGTCCAGTGAAATTTAAAAGACAACTTGACAGTGATTGTGATCTTCATCACATACACAAGAATGTTTTGAATGATAATCTGTAAGGCCCCTTTTCCTGTGCTTCGAATGCCACAATTATTCCATGCATCTTTGAAGAGAATCCAATAAAACTGTTGACTTTATTGTGTTAACAAAGATATTAAATTCAAGTTCTCATAAGGCCCCTTTTCCCGTGATATTTTACTGTTGGTTTTATCATTCTATGAAAGTTAAAAGTGAATCCGATGAAATATTGGGAATTCATTATGTTTACTAGAATATTTAAAAAAAAAATCATATGTCCCCTTTTTACATGATACTTGATGGATTGTACCCAGTTCTGAAAAGAACCATCTTAGTAATGGACAATCATTCTGTGAAATTTTGAAGTGAATCCGGTAAAATCAAGGGACATCATTGTGTAAACCAGAATATTTTAGAGAGTTTTTCATAAGGCCCTTTTTATGTGACCCTTGCTATAGTCAGATCCACTGTCAATATCAACAATTGGAATGATGGTACAATTAATCTGTTTAATCTGTGGAATTTATTGTGTTAATGAGTTTATAGTGAAATCTTCATGGGGCCCCTTTTCTCATGATACTTTACAGAACAAACCAAATTTCAAAAGGAATAATTCTAATGAAGGTAGAATCATTCTTTAAAAGTTAAAGAGAATCAATGAAAACAGTGGACTGAATTGTGTCAAGAATTTTTGTAACTAAATTTTCATAAGGCCCCTTTTTCCGTGAAACTTAACAAATCAGACCCAATGTACAAAGGAACAATCCTAATGATAGTTTGAAGAAAATGATAAAGACTGAGGACTTTATTGTAATAATGATGTTTTGTAATAAAATTTTTATAAGGTCCCTTTTCTTGTGTCACTTAACCAATCAGACCTAATTTACAAAGGAACAATCTAAATGATGGTACAATCATTCTATTGAAGTTTGAAGAGATTCTGATAAAGACTGAGGGCATTGTTGTGTTTATGAGGATTTGGTAATAATTTTTCATACAGCCCCTTTTCCTATGATACTAGACAGATCAGGCCCAATTTGGAAAAAAAAAATCCTTATGATGGTACAAACATTCTGTGAAAGTTTGAACAGAATCTGGTGAAAACTGCAGACTTTATCTTGGTGTAAAATTTTTAAAATAAAATTTTCATAAGGCTCTTTTTCCTGTGATACTTGAAGGATCAGGTCTCATGTCAGCATCAACAATCGTGATTATTGTACAATGATTCTGTGAAGGCTTGAAAAAATCCAATGAAAGCTCTGGACTTGGTTACAAGGATTATAGATAAAATTCTCTAAAGTCCCCTTTTCCCATGATACTAGACAGATCAGGCCTAATTTGAAAAGAAAGAATCCTCATGATGGAATAATCATTCTGTGAAAGTTTTAACAGAATCTGATGAAAACTGTTGACTTAATTGTGGTACAATGATTTTAAAATTAAATTTCATAATGCTCCCTTTCCTGTGATACTTGACGGATCAGGTCTAATGCAAACATCAACAATCATTATCATTGTACAATTATTCTGTGAATGTTTGAAGAAAATCCTATGAAAGCTCTGGACTTGGTAACAAGGATTTATAAATGAAATTTTCATAAGGCCCCTTTTCCTGTGCTTCTTGACAGTTCAAACTCTGTTATGAAAAGAATGATAGTTATGACCTTCCAATCATTCTGTGAAAGTTTCAACAAAATCTGATCAAAGCTGTGGGCTTTATTGTGTTAACAGGGTTTTATCAATTGAATTTTCATATATCCCCTTTTCCCACGTTACTTGATGGATCTGAACCAATTCCAAAGGGAACTCTTCTTAGAAAAGTATAATTATTCTGTTTGAGTATAAAGACAATCTGTGGACTTACAAGCATTAATTAAGATTTTTTTAATTGAATTTTCCTAAGGCCCCTTTTCCTATGTTTCTCAATGGATCAGACCCAATTCGAAAGGAACAATCCTTATAATGGTACAATCATTATGTGGAAGTTTGAAGTCAATCAGGTGAAATCTAGAGCCATTACGTGTTAAATAAGATTTTATTTTTAAATTTTCATAGGGCCCCTTTTCCCACGAAACTTGATGGATCAAACCTACTTCCGAAAGGAACAATCCTTATGATTGTACAATCATTCTGAGAAAGTTTGAAGAGAATCCGATGAAAACTGTGGACTCTATCGCGTAAACGAGGAATTTTAATGGAATTTTAATTGAATTTTTCATAAGGCCCCTTTTCCAATGTTTCTTGAAGGATCATACCCAATTGCGAAAGGAACAATCCTTATGATTGTACAATCATTCTGTGAAAGTTTGAAGAGAATCCAAGGAAAACTGTGGACTCTATCGCGTAAACGAGGAATTTTAATGGAATTTTAATTCAATTTTCATAGGGCCCCTTTTCCCATGTTTCTTGACGGATCATACCAAATTTCAAAGGAACAATCCTCATGATGGTACAATCATTCTGTGAAAGTTTGAAGAGAATCCGATGAAAACTGTAGACTCTATCTCGTAAACGAGGATTTTTTAATTAAATTTTCATAAGGTCCCTTTTTCCGTGTTTCTTGACAGACCATACCCATTTTCGAAAGGAACGATCCTTATGTTGGTACAATCATTCTGAGAAAGTTTGAAGAGAATCCAATGAAAACTGTGGACTCTATCGCGTAAACGAAGATTTTTAATTGAATTTTTAATTAATTTTCATAAGACCCTTTTCCCGTGTTTCTTGACGGATCATACCCATTTTCGAAAGAAATGATCCTTATGTTGCTACAATCATTCTGTGAAAGTTCGAAGAGAATCTGATGAGAACTGTGGACTCTATCGCGTAAACGAGGATTTTTTAACTAAGTTTTAAAAAGGCCCCTTTTCCCGTGTTTCTTGACGGATCATACCGATTTTCGAAAGGAACGATCCTTATGTTGGTACAATCATTCTGAGGAGCTTTGAAGAGAATCCAATGAAAACTGTGGACTTTATCGCGTAAACGAGGATTTTTAATTGAATTTTTAATCAAATTTTCATAAGGCCCCTTTTCCTATGTTTCTTGACGAATCATACCAATTTTCGAAAGGAACAATCCTTATGATGGCACAATCATTCTGTGAAAGTTTGAAGAGAATCCGATGAAAACTGTGGACTTTATCGCGTAAACGAAGATTTTTTTACTAAGTTTTAATTAGGCCCCTTTTCCCGTGTTTCTTGACGGATCTGACCCAATTTCGAAAGGAACGATCCTTATGATGGTACAATCATTCTGTGAAAGTTTGAAGAGAATCCGATGAAAACTGTGGACTTTATCGCGTAAACAAGGAAAAGTTTAACGGACGGACGACGGACGGACGGACGCACGGACGGACGCACGGACGCCGGACGGGAAAAAGCCATCGCTATAGCTCTAGTGGCCTTCGGCCAGTAGAGCTAAAAAACCACCACATGAGGATGTCAATACTCGGCTGTTCAATTTCTTGATAGTGGATATAATTTCTAGTCGAAAAGGGACATTATTCGTATGTAAATGCATTTATAGTTATCTCCCGTGTTGGTACTAATTGCTATTGTGATAGGGAACATATATTCCAAGTTTCAAGTGTTCAGTAATACCAGAGATATTACAATTGCGAAAGTTTTCGGGCGACGACGACGCAGACGCAGACACTGGCGATGCTGACACAGAGGACGATCTAGCCATAGCAGTATTTTTGGTGTTTTTAGAATCCAAGATTAAAATGAAAGAACAATTCTTTTTGGTTTCAGCATTTAATTAACTTAATTCAAACTGCAGTTACGATCTTTGTGTTGCCAATCGACGATATATGTATCTTATTCTTCCCTTACTATACCTCAAAGGCTCCAGGCATATCATGGACTAAAAAAAAAAGAGTAGAATCTACACTGCCAAGTGCATTCTATTTACATGTTGTTGATTATAAAGCGTTAAGACACCCATATTTCTCCAACATTGAATCACGATTTACGATATCTTTGAAATATCTGAAACGAAGCGATTACTATTCAGAATTTAGAACTTTTTAACATGCATTTTCAAAGTGGTACAAGATTTTTCCATCAAAAGTGTATTAGAAAAAGCTGTAAATATAAATTTATCCTTGTGCTGACTTCAAATAATTGTTTAACGTGATTTATATACTAACCGTTCTATTCTTTGAACAGGTTCATATTGGTGGTTGCGAAAACCTCTTTCTAGAAATCTGTTCTAGTACATTTAGGCAGCACTTTGCTAAGTCGATGAATTTCCTAGCTATAAATAAATGATCTTTAAAAAAAAAAAAAAAAAAAAAAAAAAAAAAACAGAGAGAGAGAGAGAGAGAGAGAGAGAGAGAGAGAGAGAGAGAGAGAGAGAGAGAGAGAGAGAGAGAGAGAGAGAGAGAGAGAGAGAGAGAAAAGATTTTAAGATTCTTTCAATTTTAGAAAATGTCATTTTTCTAATTTAAAAAAGAGAAAGAAAAAAAAAGCTATTATCTTAGAAATTGACAGAGTTATGACTTTTTTAGTACAATAAGTGTGAGGGTATACAAAATAAAATCCGATGGTTTTTTTTATTAACATTTCAGATAAAATTTGTTCTAAAGAGAGAAAAAGTAGGGCTGATTTAACCTAAACAATTCATGGAATCAACTTAATCTAAAATTCAACATCATTAATCGGGTAATTATAACGTCATCAAAAATAGGGGTTTTCCAGTCGTACACCATGCATTTCCGTCCGTCTGCGTCTTGACTTTCCTGCTTTCGTTTTTGTGTCCCCCTAAAATATAATCACTTAAGTGAAGAGGGATTACTCTTTGAACTTTGAACACTTTTCCCCTTCTTGATTTCTTGCAACCCATTTCTTCCTTTCGGTTTAGTTCGATTGCACGATGATGTTATCCATTGGACATGGATGTACGTTGAAGTTTTGAATGACCCAAATGTTCAATTTGGAAGAAATACCCACCTTCATTATAACACCCTATCCTATTTAGCCAATTTACTGCCACATATTCTGCCCTAGCTAAGCCTTCATGATGGTCCCACGACTCAAACAACAACAACAACAACAAACAACAAAAACAAAGAAAAAACAAACAAAAAAAAACAAACAAACAAAAAAAAAACAACAAAAACACTGGCTATTTTACAATTTTGTTTTTAAAAATATGTGAAATGTTTATGTAATTAATCTGCACGAATTTGACCTTGAAAATGACATTAACCTTGCTTGATGGCGTCGAGCCTGGTACCAACAAAAAAGGATCGTTAAAAGCGGGGATATTCCATACAATGCCTGACCGTCCGTCTTTCAAACCTCTCCCCAAAATCAGTTGTACTAAAACATTGAGATAACTTTAATTGAGTGTTAAAGTTTTGAGTGTTTAAGTTTTGAAAGGCACAATCTTTGAATTAGCACCCCTTTTCATTATAGAATTATCCCCCCCTTGGATATTTTTTCTGAAAACGTATTTCTTCTAGGAAGCCAGTGCCTTATTACTATGATTCAATGCCGGGTATACATAAACGTATCTATAGTAAGACTTTAATTTTTATTTGTTCTTGTCAAAAATTAAGATTTATATAATATTTTTCTTTATATCTAGAGAAGGTAACATGTTAAGACAAATGTTTAACAAAGGTTTAAATATAATTATGGAGATATATTGACACGAAGCGGTTATTCTGCAAAAGTGACAAGAACATGAAAAAGCCAGCATGAACAGGAATATAATCCATTAGCAATCCAATAGACGGATGATAATAGATTACAGTAACAGTGAAAGTATGTCATTTCTTATTGAAGAGAAATGAATATGGCCTTACCACAATGCTACGTTAGATTATTTTTCTTTTGAATTGGTGGCTAGCGCGATGGCTAGCGCGCTGTATAATGAATCTATGGATACCGTGAGGTACTAACCGTCCCGCATAAAGATCAGATTCCATTACAAACGGTTAAGTTCGCACGTAGGGTGCGAAGGCATTGCTCTAAAGAGCCCGTGGCTTTGCTCCACTCATTTGTCGCATTCGTCTCACTTTAAGATTTTAGACAAAACATATTTCTCTTTTCCATAACGTTATTACATAACAATACTATGAACTATTCTATTAATCGCAAATAGACAAATGAAATGTATAAAACGCGTCTAGACGGAGTAGTGTCACGTTGATTTTAGGCATTTTTGTGGAAAATATCTTAATTCACGATTTACTAGTTCATGATCTTTTACCGCTCCGTAGATTGGACTCACGATTTTGGGGGAGAATTATGGACCATTGGTTCACCGAGAGTAACGGCGTCTGATTTGATCGTTAAAAACAACAACAACCACAACAAAAACAAAACCCGACAAACTATGGCGGCGCATTGCGGCCTCGATGCGGCGTTGAGTACACGTTTTTGGTTCTTCCTGCATCATTACTATTTTAACTCGTGACTCATGACCTCGTGATCCCAATGACCGCGTCAACCACTTGAAAAAAAAACCCTTTAAAACCACTTAAATGACCTCCGATTTTACCTTTAAAGTGGCGCCCTTGCAGTAATGGTACATTTTCGTGACAAATAAAGCAACAACAAAACATTTCTCAAGTAATTTTTCGAACATTTATCGACAAAGTTTTATGAAATTTTGAGAAATAAAACCTTTTCGAATTTTTGTTAAGCTTTGTGGAAAGACGTTCAGACAGGCGGACAACGAAAAAACAACATGCCCCCGATCTTTCGATGCGGGGGGGGGGTTATTAAAATCAAGTTGAGACATTCCATTTACAGTTTCTTTTTTTACTGGGATAATTAGACAAAGGACTTAAATTTCAAGACTAAAACTAGGTCATGCCATTAGTCTGAAGACGGGAGACATTCTTTAATTCTATTCTTAATTACACATCTTGTATAATGATGGCGTTATAGGGGAGCAATCAGCTCACCTGAAATATGTCTTCTTTTTTCAGCCAATTAATCTTGTCAAGAAACTCGTAATGACATTTTGTTACAAGAGCTTCTAAGAACGGCACTTATACGCCCAAAAGGTGAAAAACAATGTATATTGAAACTATTTCGCTAATTCAAGGGTAGGTAATTCCAAAATAAATGAAGAGATCAAAAGAATTTTTGTTTCATGGACTAGAATTCATAGTGATTCTAAATACATTTAAATTGAAAATGTAGGGGGTGGGGTGGTACAAAACTGCTTTAACAAAGTCAAGAGTAGATAATTCCGAAAAAGACTTCAGGGTCAAAATTGTGATGACTCATGCCAAACTAGACATCTTAGAGATTCATCGTGCGAATTGTGTCAAAGATTGTCGGAGGAGTTGAGCACATACAAAATTGCTAACAGAAAGACAGACGAACAGACAGATGTACGTATGGACAGACAGATGAGCATATAGACGGACACACGACCGGGAACATAGTATAAATCGACACTACGCGCGTATCAAAATATCATAACAGGCTCGATTTGTATCTCACTTTCGTTTGGTGTCCACAGATCGAGGCAACTGAATCACGAAATATCGTCATTAACTTTTATGAGACTTCTAAAACTCTGCAGCTCCAATTAATTTAAAATCAAACACTTCTAACATGCAGTTCAAATTGGTACATGGCTTTTCCATCAAAGATATAATTACGTATCTTAAAAGTAATTTCATAGAGTTTTTTTCCAACTGATTTAATGAACTACTTGCGTTAGTTTTTGCAGTTGAACGACAAATGTGGGCGGCGACAAGTGTAATAACAAGGCAGAACTAGTGCGTAGGAAAAGGACATTTTACATATAGACGTTGATAATGATATAAAACTATTGACTGGTCAATTTACAGAGCTACAGAGGGCGTAATTCGTATCTAACATTTAAACATTTCACCAATACTGTCATAAACCCTATGTTGTTGGTATTCATTTCAATCGTCTCGACGAGACGATTCAAATGAGTACCCACAACATAGGGTTTCGTTGAGATGTAAGGATTTTGGGATGCTGTTACCCACTCTTTTCTGAACCTCTGATTTATCTTAATGAAATATTCGTGATCGCTCCTGAGATTTAGATTAATTTTTTTTCTCGATAAGTTTACTTAAGCGAATTAGATATAAGATTAATCTAAGCCATAAAAATCAAATAAACAAACAAACAAACAAACAAAAATACACAACAGTTACTGTAGTTTACCTATTGTCGGTTGACGAGCAAAATGTCGTGAATACAGCTTCAATAAAGCTGTATTTACGAATGTTTGCTCGCCCAACGAAGATAGGTTACATAATCATTCTAACCAAGACCATGTGTGTATTTCCGTTCATTTATCGTCGCTACCGTAGCACATGCCCTTATGAGAGACGCCCCCAGAAGACGGTTGGTAGTTACGGGAGATATTGCAAGGATACAGGACGAAACTGCTGAGAGCCCCGCCTGGTTCTTTAACGTGCTCGCTTGACAGCACCAACACACGAGGCCTCGGTTTAACGTCTCATCCGAAAGACAATAAGTTTTGTTAGTTGATATGGTCAGTCCAGAGCTCGAACCCGTGATCTTGAGGTTTGAAGTCAAGTAGTCTACCAACTGAGCTAATCGGGCTGACTAACCAAGACCAGAGGAATTTTAAGGATTTTTATAGTCGGGACATCGGTCAGATACAAGCATAATCGTACTAAAATCAGGGGTGTGGAAAAAAGATTTTCTTCACTTGTCCTCCAACAATTGACCAATCACGGCTGTTAATCGAGGAATCAATCAACCAATCAAATAACTCATTCAGCCCGGAATTAAGCTTTGAACTCCGAGATTGGCCGCCATTTTTTGTTAAGCTTTTAGTTACTTTGGCGAATTATACGTCGTAACTACAGCTTATTCAAGCTGTAGTTACGACGTTTAGGTCGACAACCGACCACATCATTAGTTTGTTACATGCTACTAGCTATGAATTTTGCAAAAAAAAGTCGTTTAAAATCTAAGCGGGACTTCCAGTCGGAGTTAGTGGGCGTGGCTAAAGGAGTAAGTGGGCGGGGCCAGAGATTTGTCAATTAAGACATTATTTGATTTTCTACTTGTCCAGAAATAAAATGAATTTGTCCGCCCAAAAAAGTGAAGAGATTAAACTTGAAGAAAATATTGGTGTTGATAAAGAAAATGCCGTAACCCGTATAAACATTATGATAAATATAAAATATTGCAATGGGTTATCTTTGACATCTATGTGGTACCAGTCCAAGATTTGCCCTGGTATTTACTTGTCCCCGGACAAGTGGCCTTGAAAAAAAAACAAAAAACGTACTTGTCCGCAAAAGCAACAGCCATGTCGGACAAGTCGGGCACGAGAATTCCACACTTCTGTTCAAATCGATATCGTTTACCAACATGAACAAACAATTCGTTATATCCGACTTGAATCACGTACGTAAACATTCAGGTGGACACTGACCGCAGGTCAAACCCAGTTGTGAAAACAACTAAATTAGTTATTGATAAAACCGGACACGATAACACTTCGTAAAACAAGACCCGCGCCATTCGAATGTGAACTTAGTGGCAGAACTATGGATTTTCCAAGAGATTCTCTGTGCTAAACTGCGCGGTTTTATCGCAAATATAATTTTGATCACCAACAATTATGTTAAATTTTCCCGTTAGGGTAAGGCGTAACGTCATTCCTATAGCTTGTTCAAACGACCTCGTATTTGTGTGTTTGTTTGAATGGGGTTTAACATCACTTTTAACAATATATTCATATTTCGGCGACCGGAGCACCAAGCCATGGATTCCTAGTACTTCTCACACCAGTACTTCCACTACACCCTTTCCGAGCAACCTACTACGGTTTTCGATTATCAACCCATAGGTCGGAGAATAGGTTGTAAAGAATATTTGCAGCGACTGGGGATTCAATTAAAATGGTTTACATTCAAAACTCGATGCATATATTTCACCGTCTTGATGGTGTATAAGATTATATATTTATAAGATTATAATGGATTTACTCCTTCTTTAAATCAATCGAAATCATTTTTATGTTGTAAGATCCGAAACACACTTTGAAATTTCTCTCGATTGTGTACAAAAACTGAATACATGAAAAAGTTTAAGAAGTAGTAGAATCCACCCACTACATTTAAGACCAATATTAAATCTTGAAAATTAAATAAATAAATAAATAAATAACAGAGTATATGATATCTGTAATGACTTTTCAAAACAATTTGCTTCAATCTATATTATTCATGGATATGTATGTCCAGATATGCTGGTTTGCAGGTGTATAATGTGTGTGAGTGTGTGATGTATTCGTGTGTGCGAGTGTGTGATGTGTATGTATGATTAATTGATTGCATGGTTTTTATTCGAAGGTCTTATTGTGAATAAGTTAATCGTTATGTTGCTGTTTTAATATGTATCATGATGTCTTAATAAGTTACCTTCACTAGATAAAGCTATTATTATTATTATGACCCCTGTCCCTCCGACGCACTACCAACTGCGCTCTTATGTCTTCGAACTTAAATTATAAAACTAATGTCGTTATATATCTCAGTAAATCTGCCCAGTCGGAGAGAATATCGAGCGTTGATTGCAATTCTGTTCTAAGTGTAAGCATATTGAATAGACACTTAGAACAGTATCACATTGAAATGGATCCTTATAGAAACGGTCGCTGAACAGAATGAACTATATTTGATCATTCAATACTAGGTCACATCTATGTTTCATCTTAATTTTGTATCCATGAAGCACCCACTTCCGAAATTTTATTTACTAGCCTCCTAAGTAACTCCCTTAAATGATACCATGGAACTCGCATTATTTGTGGATTTTTTCGGGTAATGTTTGATAGAAAACATGTAATGCTGGAAAAATAGATCGTTTGCTGTAAAGTGTATAAAATTTACTAATTTCTTGAGGGCGTCAAAAGCGTCATTGTGTGGAAATCGGTTAACACACAATTCTTAAGCAACGTCCTTTTACCACATAATATTTCGCGGTATAGATCTTCTATGAACCAGCTGCTCATCGCATTAAGCTTTACAATTATTCATCCATAGATGGTTGACATATATCGGAACGGATAATGGACGCAAAAGGGGATCGAACCCAGGACTTTATGATAAGCAGTCCTATGCGCTACCAATTGTGCTATAGCCGTGCTGGACCAAATAAAGAGAGAGAGTGATGGGGAGAGAGAGAGAGAGAGAGAGAGAGAGAGAGAGAGAGAGAAAGAAAGAGAGAGAGAGAGAGGGAGAGGGAGAGAGAGAGAAAGAGAGAAAGAGAAAGAGAGAGAGATAGAGAGAAAGAGAGAGAGAGAGAGAGAGAGAGAGAGGGAGAGAAAGAGAGAGAACCTGTCACTCGATTTTCTTTGAGACATGGCGATCTAGACCTCATCAACTCGACAAAGGTTATAAAGCCATCCAAGGGTAATTTTAATAACTTTTCTAACTTTTCTATTATACTCAATTAAGACAGGTTGTCTTGAAAATCTTGACAGATCTAATATATAATATGAAGAAAAAGTCTTCTAGCTAGAGTATCCCCAAGCCAACAGACCGCAAATATTGGAAACAAGTATTTTTTTTGATTTGCAGTTTAAACCTAAAACCACGAACATTGCACCCGTTTATAAAATCAGTCATGCCTTGTCTTTGAGGATGGGGATAAAAAAGAAAGATTTAAAACACTTATCAAAATTAAGGCAAAGAGAATTGTCACAGATATTACTATACCATGGACGACCAAAATCTCGTAACCAAAGCTTATTCTAGCTGCAGCTACGAGGATTTGATCACCCACCAAAAACATATAGTTGATGCATCTAAAACACTGCAAGTACAGTTCAATTAGTCTGAACTAACGGGGGTTTGGGTAGCCATTAGACACCATTTTTTTTAAACGTTTATCGTGGAAAGGCACTTGGTATACCTGATAAAGCTAAAAGTGCACCAAAGACCCAAGGTTCGCTGAAAGAACTCAAGAACGCGATTTTTAGGCTGGGTGTCTTTAATGGTATCAACTAGACAGAAAGCTTCACAAAATTGCGAACCAATTACGGAAATTGCCAACTATCCGTAGGTGGTCAAAACAAATCTAAGGCGGAAAATTAGCCTCACCAAATCTGGCCCTGTTACAGCAGGGATATTTGTCTTAAATGAAACGAGCTTCTTTTCCCACAGAGATGGACTTCTGTATGTTTGAATAGAACTTAAAGCCACTTTCAACAGTGCTTAAGTCATATCGCAGTGGCTGCAGCACCTAACCATGGATTCCTGGTATTTCTCTCATCAGTACTCTCTAAGCCTCTAGCTGCTTACCCACTACGGTTAAAGGTGAACTAAAAAGGGGTTTGGGCGTCTTAGACCGGCTCTTGCACAGATCACGAAAGAAAATATTTTGCTCACAAATTTCAAAGTGTAATGCATTCAAACATTATTTTTATGATAAGGTATATAAGCTGATTTTGGAATGAATATGACTGTTCATAACTTAAAAAATAAAAAGGAAGCAAAAACATTTCATGTTACGCGATGCCAAATAAGTCAGCCGAATGGAAACGAAATTAATTGGAAAAGTACGATATCTGTCGATTACACCGAACATTGCTTTATTTGTGGCGTATTAATTGCGTAATTGACTGTCGCTAGTAATACAGTCGTTATCGACCTGACCCGAAAACTAACGAACTCACCCGAACAAATCCGGTGTTTTAAAGTATATATCACGTTGAATTAAATTTATAGTGAAATTGACATTATTAACAATTTGAAATGCATATAATTTGCCTCTATCAAATTTTCATGAAAATCTGTTCAATGGCCGCTTTAAATTTGAATTAATCGATACAACTCGACCCTTCTAGAAAACAATATCAAGGAAATCATCACAGGCAAAAGAGAAACAAATGCTCTCAAAACCAATATTTCCTTTTTTAAATATGCTTTCTATCTTGAAGCAAACTCTTTTTTCATTTACACCAACTCTCTTTCAAGTAAGACCTGTTTTAAACACCTTTCTTCCTTTAACCAGACAACAAAATATTAGACTTGTCAAAATTGAAAGAAGTGTAGTCAGTAATTCAAAGTTTATTGAAATTGGGAGAAGTTTGCAAAAAAGTTGGAAAACATTGTGAGAAAAGGAAAATTGCTTGTTACAAGCATTTTCTCCTTTTCCCACAAAGTTTTCCCCAACCTTTAATATTTAGGGCATCAAAAAAGGATTGTGCGGTAATGTGTAAATGGGTTATCCGAGATAATAGGAAGGCATGTATTATCAAGGTTAATCCTTCCTTTAAGGTGACCGTATCTCCAACATGAATGCATCTATTGAAAGTGTTATGTCAGTTCTTGATAACAAGAGGTCAACTCGGGGTCTCCCACCTCGTCTGACCTCAACTATGTAAACAGACTAATTAGTTCAATAAGTCCGGGGTTCCATTGCTCATAAATATACATATATGGACATTTTAAAAGAAGCGAATCATTACTGAAATACACACTTCTCCTCACGTCAATATAACCATTTGCTGTTTTTTGAAAGTTTAGACTGTTCCAATTTAAAACAGGCTGCAGATGACAATGACAATTGGGTTTGATTTGAAATGAAACCAACCTGTGTGGTAGAAAAATTTTGGAAAAGGAGAAATTGCTTGTTTCAAGCAATTTCTCCTTTTTCCACAATGTTTTCTCAAGCATAAAAATGACTGGCACGTAAAATTACGTGTTTGTACAGAAAAGGAAAAAAGGGGTTACTAGTGCACGACAAACGTATCGATTCTGAACAGATTGCAGATAATGTGCAGGCTGAACAGAATCTAAACAATAGATTGAACTCATTTCCGAACGCGCTCAATTACATATTGAATTTCATAGGATTGGAAAACATTCGATAATTTGAATTTGGAGATTATTATTATTATGGCGTCATTCTTTACAAGCTTTTGAAAATGACGTCGCTATGTCCAGCCTCTTTTTCGGGCGCCCCAACGTTCTTTTTTTTATGTTTCGGAAAAAACAATTCCATTTATAAGGTTATTGTACAAATAAAATATCACATTTGAGTTCATTTTATTACTCTTATATAGCTTGTCATTCTAAAAGTGAGAGAAAACTAGGAAAAGCCGCATTTTTATCAATTTTGAAGAAAAAAACCCAACAACAACAACCCCCTCCAAAAAAAAACACATAACATTGCAATAGTCAGTACGCATGCACCTAACATTCTATAAATATCCTGCAATGACGGCTCGGTGAATCTTGTGTGTGCTATGGACGAGAGCGAACGAGGGTGCTGGTACAGCAAAGAAAAAAGTTCATTCTGTTTACAAAATACTTAATCTTAGTGCTAAATATGTTTACATAGCAAGCAATATGCAAAGTAGATTTCTGTTAACAGTGGCTTGAATGGCCAGCGTTAAATGGCAACACTGAAAGCGCGATGGCAAATCATTCTCCTGTTATAGTTTTTGGTATATAGTAAATCTTGTTTTAAGCGACCACTTATGGATCGACGAAAAAGTGGTCGCTTAAGAGAATTATCACTAAATACATCTTTTTTTCAAAAGATATGAAGAATTGATTCGATAGCACGCATAAATTGTTACAGAAAGCTCGATTAATCCTTTGTTGTTGGGACTTAATAGAATCGTCTCATTGAGACGATACTAATAAGTCCCAACAACGTAGGATTTAGTTATAATTTTTCTTTTTAGCAAAATCCCGTCATTTCTTAAGAGCTTTAGCTTCGATTATGGTCGTTTAATGGACGTGGTCACTTGATAGAAGTGGTGGCACCAGTGAGACTGACTATAGTCTCAAGTAATTCCAAGATGTTTCAGTATCGTTTTTTAACAAACAACAAATTTCAATGCAAGAAATCGGTTTTGTCTTAACTCTAAAGAACTCAAATACAGAATGTATGAATTAGAAAAAATACTAATGTGAATTTAGCTATTTTGGATAGTATTGTGCATAGAAAGTATTGAAATCATTGTTCAAGTTGCCGAATTGACGGATCGTTGACCCCGTCCACTTACTCCGCTGACCCCGCCCATTGATCATGTAACATGTAACCAAAAAGTAAAAGTGTTGGTTGGCGACCTAAACGTCGTAACTACAGCTAAAATAAGCTGTAGTTACGCCGTTTAAGTCGCCAAAACCAACAAAAAAGCTTCATATAAATTCCGACCAATGTTGGAGTTCAAAGTTCACCTTCGATCTAAATGAATGATTTGATTGGTCGAAAGAATCTTGGCCACGCGATCTGTCAATATATAGACGTCAGTCAAAAGGGATGCTACCTAGATGAATCGCTTTTGACGCCTGCTATTCGCTTTTTTGACGTAGAATTGCTCATGATAAATTGAATAAATATACTTATTTGTAAATTGATTCTGACTGACGGTCAAGATTTGTCAATTTTAGTTTTACAACAACTGCTCCTTCTGGTTATAATTATAATTCAATTTGTAATACGTTTTTTAAAAAATAAAGTATTATTGATAATCCAATCCCCCCCCCCCTATTGGTCTTGCAATAAATGTCTCTTGGCTTGAGGGCGTATATTCGGTCGGTCAATATTTAAAGTCAAGTTATTGATTGCATTATACTAGTAATATTTATTGAACTTTCGAATACTTTTTAAGTTGGAATGCGGAGCAATTCCAACTTAGATTTAACAAAACCGTAAAATTTCATTTCGGGTTTCTTGATAACACATATCACGTGATCTCTTAGATATGAATACACCTCGGTTTACTTCTCATCTCAACTTGCCACGGACAATCAGTTAGTTGTAGCCGAAGACAATAATATGGCACATGTAAAGGATGATATAAAAATTCGTTTAGAGACTTCTAAACATGCTTTAGTTTGCTTTAAATTATTGAAAAGTAAGGTAATCAGCGCAGTATTTTCTTTTAGTGGTTTGCCGTCCCGTGTTTGGTAATCACATGATCTCAAGTGACATGTGGTAGTCATGTGACCATAGATAGGCAATGTTTACAAATATGGCTCAGGTCGCAAATGCATATTTACATAACCACGCCGCCCAGTGCTTTAAAACATTCTAGAGCGATTAAGGGGGATCGTAGGCATCAAGCAAACGCGATTATTGTGGGATTTACAACTTTTACTCAATAAAAATCAAATAGATGTAAAACAAAAATGTAGAAGATTTTGAAAATTAGAATGTACACATATCAGCTTCCGGTTTCTACTTATTTACCAAATAATTACGCGTTATTATGTCGATATTTACAAGTTTAAATCAATAATAACACATCAAACCTTTAGCTAGTGTCATCTATAGCTTTCAGCTTAGTCTTTTTTACTTAAGATTTTTTACGGTTCTAAAGCCGAATAACGAATAAGGAAATCGCGCGACTACAGGGCGCCGAAGATAATTTGATACTATCTTCATCATATTATAGGAAATTTTAGGAAAATGGTAAAACTACCATGTGCAAACAATAACGTTACAATAACGTTAACGTCTTTTTTCTTTTGAATTTTACTCACAACGCTTTAAATATTCTTTTTTCCTAAGTCTAAACCGGTATTTCAAATCGATCACCCTGATACAAGTTTCCGCGCATTTCCGCAAATTTCCACGTATATTCATAAACTTGAAGTGAAAATCTACGTGAGTTTAGTATGATTGTTACAGAACTGGCCGAGTTGAGGGTCAAATAATCATCGAGGTCATTGATTTCTTACTGTAGAAGCTGTTATTCTCTGTTTTCAATATTCTAAAATGAGTTCGCGTATTACAGTTGATCAAAATGAGAATGTAATGCTTGAAAATTCTAATTTCGATGTGCGTGAGACGAGCTTATAACCCATTCCAACACGATAAAATTTTAGACCAGTCCAAATTCAAAGAAGTAGCAAACGACAATTGTAAGTTGATGAAGTCTTTAAAATCCTGGTCTTTTTGGACAGAAAACATTGTGGATAATTAAGAAATTGCTTGTAACAGGTAATTTCTTCATTTTCCACATTTTTTTCCAAAGCTTTCATAATGAGGGTCATTTAAAAGCGCCTCTGTCTTGGAATGGGTTAAGCCAATGCTAGCTTTTTATTTCTGTATGTGGATTTATGTTTTTGTGCGTTATTCACGCACATATGTACGCGAATGCTGGAATGCTGGTTTAAGTTTAAAGGAGGGAGGCTTACTCGGAAAGTAATAAATGAATTTGAACCGAATTCCACGGTTATGACCCTTTCATCGTATTCCAACTTCTCAATACTTTCAGTCCTTTGACTTCAAATATTGACAGTGGGCATAAGCCCAAAAACTTTTATTTTCAACCACAATACCGCTAAGAATAAAGAAAATAATTGTGGGGAAATGAAAAACTGCAAGTGAAGAGGATTTATACTGGCCACTCAATCTTTTCTGCCCTATTGATAACTAAACTATTTTTTGTTCTTTATTCACATTTGACAGAAAATAGTCGTCTGCAATATCATTCAATTTGTACCTAAATGATATGGTTTGGTAGTTGCTTAACTCATTCCCTTTACAGTGACGCTTTTTTGACGCCCGTCAAGACAAACGGTTTGAAAACAATGTGGAAAATGAAGAAATTGCTTGTAAAAGGCAATTTCTTAATTTTCCACAATGTTTTTACCCACAACGATGAAAACAATCTAAATTTTCATCAACTCTAAATTGTCATTTGCAACTCCTTTCAATTTGAACCGGTCTAAAATTTTGTCGTCTGTTAGTGGTTTAAACAGTGGTTTGGATTTCCATTGTTCATTAATAAAGGTACTCTGGCTTATGGCCATTTAGTCGGTCGGTAAACTCTTCAACTATCGGTTCTAATATATTATTGATGTTAATTAGGTAATGATCTGTTTACTTTGGCTTGTTAACTGTATCTGTATTGAATGTAATTAATCCCAAATGGCACAAGGACGTTAACAGTGGTCTGATGTAGGTCCGTAACGATAGGCTTCTCGCTGTAACCCGTAGTTACCGTAAACTAGGACGTTAATAGCGGCTATGACACTTGGCGTCTCGCTTAAATCTGTAGTAACCATATACAGGGTCTCTTATCCCGGTCTGATGTACGTCCGTAACACTCGGCTTCATTTTAAACCTCGATGTGACCATATGAGAAGAAATTCAGCCCTAATCATCACGACATAAAAAATAATTTAGAAGAGAAGTGTGTTGGATAAAAAAATAAATCGACGGTGTTGGAATAAGCTTTTCTTACTTCGTTTCGGTAGAACACCGACGAAGCAATAACATACATAACAAGATGGCCAGCGGCCGTGGCGCTCACCTGAGATAAGACTCTTTTTTTTCTTCAAATTTAATACAAACTGGGTCGGGAGAAAACCTCCTTTAACATTTAACTGAAATCAAGAAGCCCAATTTGGTTTAAATTAGCCAAATAGTTTTGAAAGGGTGGCCTCCTTTATTTCTATTTAGGCCTAGTCACCCTGTGGCTCTAAAATTTTTATCAATTTTGAAAGAGGTCAATGTACTGATGTTTCATGCAAAATTCAAGATTATTCAACTTCTGGGTCAGAAGGAGATGTGTTTTTTTTTTCATTTTTTAAAATTTTACTCTTGTTGTCATAGCAACCAGAGTTTTCAAATGATTAAATACTTTGGTTGAAATCAGCCCAGTGGTTTGGGAGGAGATGTTTTAAAAATCATTCTTTATTTCTATATAAGCCCCCCCCCCCTGGGGCTCTGCCCCTGGGGGCCTGAGGCTGGCGATTTGAGCAATTCTGAAAGAGGTCAATGTACTTATGCTTCATGCAAAATATCAAGCCTCTAGGCCTACTGGGTTAGGAGGAGATAATTTCTAAAGTTTTTATTAAAATTCCAGTTTTATTGCCATGGCAAACAGAGTTTTAAACGGATTTCAATTCTTTTAGCAATTCTCATATAATCACCAAAGGAACATTCCTGCCAAATTTGGTTGAAATCCGCCCAGCGGTTTTATAAGAATTGTCGTTTTAAAAATCCTTCTCAATTTGGGTATAAGCCAAACCCACTTAGGACTCCGCCCCTGGGTACTCGAGGATGATAATTTTAGCAATTCTGAAAGAGGTCATTGTACTGATGCTTCATGCCAAATATCAAGGCTCTACACCTTCTGGGTCGGAAGGAGATAATTTTTACAGTTTTCATTAAAATTTCAGTTCTGATGCCATGGAAACCAAAGTTTTTAACGGATTTCATTTCTTTTAGCATTTTCATATGGCATCAACAAAGGAACATTCCTGCCAAATTTTGTTGAAATCCGCCCAGCGGTTTTTTAAGAATTGTCGTCTTAAAAATACTTCTTTATTTCTATATAAGCCCGACCCCCCCCCCCTAGGGCTCCGTCCCTGGGTCCCTGAGGATTATGATTTTAGCAATTCTGAAAGAGGCCATTGCACTGATGCTTCATGTCAAATATCGAACCTCTACGCCTTCTGGGTCAGAAGGAGATAATTTTTAAAGTTTTCATTAAAATTTCAGTTTTGTTGCCATGGCAACCAGAGTTTTTAACGGATTTCAATTCTTAAACGGCACCACCCAAGGAACATTCCTGACAAATTTGGTTGAAATCCGCCGTGCGGTTTGGGAGGAGATATCGTTTTAAAAATCCTTCTTTATTTCTATATAAGCCCCACTCCCTGGGGCTCCGCCCCTGGGTACCTGATGGCGATGGTTTTAGCAATTCTGAAAGAGGTCATTGTACTGGGGCTTCATGCCAAATATCAAGCCTCTTCGACTTCTGGGTCAGGAGGAGATATTTTTTTTAAAGTTTTCATTAAAATTTCAGTTTTGTTGCCATGGCAACCAGAGTTTTTAACGGATTTCATTTAGCAATTTTTAAAGGGCACCACCCAAGGAACATTCCTGCCAAATTTGGTTGAAATCCGCCCAGCGGTTTGGGAGGAGATGTCTTTTTAAGATTGTTGACACACGACGGACGACGCACGACGCACGCCGGACGCCGGACACAGGACGATCAAAGCTAAAAACAGGATCAGTAACTTCTCTTTATCCAACTATGTTATGATTTATGGAGAGTTCTTTTTTCGATATTGTCGTCTGCTTCCTCTTCTAAATTCGCGAATCTACATCAATGTCGCCTCGTTATGATGAGTTAAGTATAATTTGAAGATGTTTGACCCATTACATTGCAACGACATTTAAAACTAATCAAGATACAAAGAGATCGGAAAAGGCAGAAAACATTGCTGCAAAAAGAGAAATTACTTGAAACAAGCAACATCTCCTCTTGCACCAATTTTTATTGATTTTTTATTTGTCTGCAGCGTAAAAAAAAAAAAAAAAAAAAAAATAAAAAATAAAAAAAAATTGTAACGCATAAAGGCATGTTTAAAGTATTTATTTACAGCTAATTAACTTGTTTCTGGTTTCCTGTTTTGCTTAACCCTTTCCTGTTCAGTCCCTTGTTTTTACGTCCCTTTACTTTAATACTTGAGAAAATATTGTGGAAAATGAAAAAAATTGCTTGTAACATGCAATTTCTTCTTTTTCCACAACACTTTCTACCCTATTGAATGATTACTTTTCAGATAAAAGTGACTCTCAATTGTTATCTGCAAAACCTTTGAAGTTGGACAGGTCTAAATTTGTGCGATACGGTAAAGGTTAATGTTGGTTAAACCGATTGGCTCTGTTGGTAGAGCACTTGAAAACAAAACTCAAGATCGCGAGTTCGATCCCTAGGTTGACCATATCATCTAACAAACTAGTTGTCCTTTGGGTGAGACGTAAAACCGAGGCCCCGTGTGACGGTGCTATCCACCGTGCATGTTAAAGAACCAGGCGGGGCTCTCAGCAGTTTCGTCCTGCATCCTTGCATTATCCTCCGAAAAAAAAAAACAAAAAAAAAAAATCAACACTACAGCAACAATAACAACAACGTCTTCTGGGGGCGTCACTCATATTGGAATCTTCTACGGTAGCGACGATACATAAACGGAAATACGTATAAGGTTAATGTTTTAAACGCCTGGTGAAGGGTTAAGAATATGAAGACTTTAGCAGTACACTCCCGTAATAAGCTCCATTATAGTTGCTAATAAAACGAACTTATATACATAATTAACTCCATTTGTTAAATAACCAAGAAGAATCCATGCATATATTAACGTTTACTAGGAACTCCTTTGGAAAATTGTGAGACTGATTACAATTAAAGATGCTATTAGGCAGGCGATAAAATAAGTTTTTGTTATTCATCTATAGAACAATGTAATGTATATGCAAACAGGAAAATCGCAACATTAGTCATATCGAGAATACGCTTGTCGCAGAAGATCTAAATCAAATTTGTTGCCATACGATACTGCGTTTGCGAACTGTTTAGAGAAGTTTATTTATTTGTTTGAATGACGTTTAACATTATTTCAGTCATATCTCGGCGGCTGGAGCGCCTAACCATGGATTTCTGGTATTTCTCTCACCAGTACTACCACTACATCCTTTCCGAGCCTCCAGCTGCTCATCCCACTTAGAATGTCGATTATCCACCCATTAGTGGGAGACACAACCTCAAAAACAAACATTCCTATACAATCCATCGACGGACTATTATCACCAATAAAAATACAAAACCTTATCGAAAGCCAATGGGGGAAGCCTACTCGGAGCAGGAAGCCGATCTCCATAGAACTTTCTTTACATATGAAAATGCCTTGTGACAATGCATTTGAAAAATGTCAGATCACAACAAGGCATTAGCAACGTTACTCGATTTTGTCAATTAAAAACAAAAACAAAACAAAACAAAAAAAACAAACAACAACAACAACAACAACAACAAAAAAAGAATGTACAAAACATATTTTCTTTCACTAAACGAAAAGCTATCCTTTTCTTCAAATTTTGATATAAATTGCCATCTATTTCGTCATTCTTGTATATGCATTCAATTTGCAAAGACAGCAGTTTGAAGCATTACTATATGCACTCCTTGATCCATTCCCACACAACAATATTTTAGACTGGTCCAAATTGAAAGATGATGCAGACGACAATATCTAGTTTTTGATATTAAGAAATCTGCCTTATAAGTTAGAAATCTTTGTGGACAATGAAGAAATTGCCTGTAACAAGCAATTTCTTCATTGTCTTCGATGTTTGTAAAAGCTACTTTCTCCAGGGATTGAAACAGGGGTCGTGTGGGAATAGGTTAATATACGCGTTTTTGACTAAATTTGTATTAACTTAATTAAACATTACCGGAATGCCCGATGATAAAATACGTAAAAGTATTAAAAGAATTTTTAATGCTCTATAACAAACTTCCCAGAAAGGTCAAGCCATATATCTCGGCTAATCAGAAAACTCGTAAACGAACTTTAATGAACAAATCTTGCTGATGAAAATAAGCTTTATGACTGAACACATGTTTTGAGAAGATTGATAGAATGCGGTTGAAAGCCACTTTTAACAGTAGTTGTGAGAAGAGGGTTGCTTTACCAATTTGAAAAAAATAATTTCTGATTTTCTTCAAATCGTGCTTATTTATCATATCTACAGTATACAATTAGCTTCATTTGCAGCATCATTTCTATTATTTTGCGACAAGAAGACGTAGATCGATTTAAATGGGGTAAAATGGTCACATGGGGTAGGCTTTCTCTTAACCCATTCCAACACAGCAAAATTTTAGACTGGTCCAAATTGAAAAAAGCTGCAGACGACAATTTCAAGTTGATGGAGTTTTGAATTCTTTCGTCATTTTGGATAGAAAACATTGTGGATAATGAAGAAATTGCTTGACACAAGCAATTTCTTCATTTTCAACAATGTTTTCAAATCTTTTTTCTTGAGGGGCGTAAAAAGGAGGGACTGAGTTGAAATGGATTAAATATTTCTATTTCTAAAGGTAGCCTTTGTATCGCGTTAATAGCGCTGTTGTGTGATTCCATTTAGATCAATCTTAAGAAAATGATTTGTTTGAATGGGGTTTTACGCCGCTTTCAACAATCTTTCAGTTATATCGCGGCGGCTGGAGCACCTAACAATGGGTTCCTGGTATTTCTCACAACAGTACCGCCATCACATCCTCTCCTAGCCTCCAGCTGCTATCCCACATAGGTCTACGATCATCGATCCATTGGTGGGAGGCAAATAGTCGGAAAGGAAGAGTGCATGCCGCCGTCGGGGATCGAACCCGGGACCTCTAGATTGACAGTCCGACGCGCTACCAACTGCGCTATGACGGCGGCCTTAAGAAAATGAAGAGTTGATAGTTTTACAGAAAAAGAAATACTACACAATGAGAGAATACATTTATCATAACGGACAAATTATTGAAATATTCCTCACCTCTATAATAAATATTAACAAGGTAGTGCAGCTGCCATTTTTTAAGGAAAAGGATGTTTTGATAAACATCAGTGGTTCCGTATTCCTACGAGTCAAATATTTACCTTGACGTACCACTGATGCTTGTCAAAACATCCGTTCCCTTAAAAATGGCAGCTGCACTACCTCGTTATTATTTATTATAGAGTGAGACATTTTTTTAAGGTATTATAAATTCGAGACTCCAAGTGCCTGTGGAAAGAACGATGGCTTACCCGACCAGTCTATCTGAATGAAGCTAATAAACATTCCCTTAGCCCCATTCCAGAACATGCGATACCTAGGGAATGGGGGTTGAACCTATTACAACACAACTCAATTATTGAGAAAATATTGTGTAAAACCACACAACTCAATTATTGAGAAAATATTGTGTAAAACCACACAACTCAATTATTGAGAAAATATTGTGTAAAACGAAGAAATTGCTTGTTACAAGCAATTTCTTCGATTTACACAATGTTTTCTACATAGCAGGTCGAAAAAAATCTAAAATTTCATAAACTTTAAATTGTTTTCCTTTGAATTTGGAACAGTCTAAAATATTGTTGTGTGTAATGGGTTAAGCCTCACACGGTTTAACCTCATACAAGAAAACTATGTAAAGTTTTGGAAAATAACCAAAAACAACTCACCCTTCGGGACACGATCTCCAGGAAGGATTAACAGGTTAATCCAATAGGATTACATTCACAAGCACCAAATTCAAAATAATCTAAAAGATCTAAGTCTTTCTTTTAGTGATAACTCGAAAATCATTTGGAACAATGTTAAATAAGTTCGTCATTGACGCGAATTAACACGGGCTTGTCAAACACCTGAACACTGTTTTCAATCTAACTCAAAGTAATTAAAATTGTCCGAGAGGTTTACAGATATATTCTGTTGACATTCACCAGAAATATACTCATTTAAACAAATAAACACTGGGTTACCCTTTCTGTTCTACTTTCAAATTCAGAAACAATCACTGACAAATTTTTCACGGCAAACTTTACAACTAGATTGAAATATAGAACTATCGCTGAAAAGACTGAAGAAAAAGGTATATGAATTTGAACTAATAGTAAAAAATGATTAAGTTATAATTATGCTCAGTAATAAAAGACCAAAAGAATGGACGCTTGTCCGATATGTCAAAATGTCTTTAAGTGAACTCAATTTTAGCTAAAAGGTAGTTCTTATTTCAGGAATATAGCAATCTCTTCCAATGCTTTTTAAGGCCATATGAACTAACTTTATTCAAAACGTAGACAACTCTTTCAAAAGCATGTTATTGCCCTAGCAATTTCTTCATTGTCCACACTGTTTTCTGTCCTACAAGGCAAAGGTTTTCAAAATTCCACTAATCATGATAATCTTTGACAAGGAAGATTACTCAATAAAATCATGCTTTTCTAGCTTAAAGTACTTTCAGTACTTTGATTCATGTCTACCAAAGAAATAAAGATGCACGTGCTGCTCAGGGCGGCGGACATGAGCGAGCACGTGTTATTTGCGCCAAAGATAAATTGAAGACAGATTTCGCACAATAAAGAAACCACGAAAGATCTTTTGAATTTTATACAATTGCAATAAATCGAGGTTCAAAGACAAAAACTATTTGAAAATAAAGCATTCAAAAATTAATAACACAGCTGCTCATTATTAAAACTATTTTTGTTGGCTGTAATAGAAATCAAATCCCGTAAAACAAAGTTTGTCACGCGATATTGTTAAAAATTTGTGCTCCAAAACCGGAAAACTTCACGATTATAGCATGGAATGATTTTTTCCTTAACCAAAATAGACGTGTTAGGGTGAAAAGTCGTGACCATACTCAGTCTGCACAAGCTAACCAAGTTCGAAACAATTCTCTTAATGTACGGAGGTCATTATTCGCTTTGAAAAGAGAATGTTGCTTGACCATCGATGAGGCATTTTTTTTTTCAAAATATTTATACGGACATCGAAAAAGTTTATTATTTGGACATCTAAAATATTTATTAAACGGACATCCCAAATGCACATTTTCTGTGTAATATTGTCGCCAGTAACTCAGAAATTCTAATTTCGGTTTCAGTGTTAAAGATGACATTGATTCTCATAATAAAAATATCGTCATTGTGACCATTTGACCAATTGACCAATCACTGGCCCCAGCCAACTAACTCCGTTGGTCATTCCCAATGACTCCAACAGGAAGTTCAACTTCAAGTTCAAAAAGGCGTTATTTTGGAAATTTAATGGCCACTTACATGTAAAAAAGTAAAATGGTAATTTCTAATCTATTCTTATCACATTCGCTGTGGCCAAATCATGGTCTTTCCGGCCCATATCAGTTGTTTGAGATGTTGTTACAATATTACATTAAACCTTTCCTGTTTTGCAAAAGTCTAAAAATATCCGAATTCAAAGGTTTTGCAGAAAAATATTTAAAGTGGATTAAATTTGAAAGATAACCATTCAGTAGGGTAGAGAATATTGCGAAAGAAAAAGAAATCGCAATTTATTCTTTTTCGACAATGTTTTCTCAATTATAAAATCACAGGGACGTAAAAACAAAGGTTTGAACAGGAAAGGATTAAACCCATATCCTTATGATGATAATAATTGTTTATTAAATAAATACTTTACCACATGTCATGTAACCTTTTGAAATTCTTTAGGAAAAGAAAACACAAGCCTCGCTTACGTTCTAATCCGTTTGATTTGTTATTTTAAACTTTGACATATTGTATAACAAAAAAATACCAATAAAATATGCTTAAACCAATTTGTTCCATGAATTAGAAAACACGAAAATATCCAAATTCTTTTCAAATCGGGATGATTCAAAATGTTTCACAACGAAGGTAAGAATCCCAATACACAAATTATTACGTGAGGAGTGACCAATAACTCCTTTGTCCAGTTTGAGGGCTAAATAATTGAGAGAGCTTGTGTACTGACCAATCGCTTGATTAAATAATTCCGCTATGGCCACTGACCGGAGATCAAAAGTTCAGTGAATGGAATCCTTCGCCAGTGGTCAGAAAACTTGTTCAGGTGGAATATGCTTATGAAATGGAACATTGATTCCACCTAAACCTTACCTATACAGTTATCAACCATGGCCAGATTGCACGAAAGTATTGATTTATATCGATTGAATGGGGTTTAACGCCACTTTTAACAGTATTCCAGTCATGTCACGGCGGTATGGGCATCTACTCATGGATCCCTGGTATTTCTCACACTAGTACTACCACTACATCCTTTACGAGTCCCCAGCTGCCCACCCCGCTTAGGTTTACGATTATCCACCCATTGGTAGGAATCAAATGTCGGAAAGAATATTCGCCGCGACCGGGGATCGAACCCAGGACCCCATGACTGGGAGTCTTACGCACTACACGTATCACTGCGCTATGGCCGCGGCACTAGAGTAAATATACAACGTTTCGTGTGTTATTTAGCATACAAAAGAAATCAGCAATTAACTAAATTCCCAGCTTTCCCCAAATCCCCTTTTAACGCCCCTGAATAGAAAAAGATTTGAAAAACATTTAAAAAAATGAAGAAATTGCTTGTAACAAGCAATTTCTTCATTTTCCACAATGTTTTCTACAAAAGGTAAAGAAAGTCTAGACTTCATCAACTCAGAATTATCGTCTCGAACTTCTTGTCATTTGGACAAGTCTAAAAATGTTATTATCGAGTAAAGGTTTAAATCGACTCTACGACCAATGGCAGTCGAGAATCTTTCACCAACGAGTATCCACTCAGATTGTCCCAGAGAATTTTAATAGCCGAACATATTACTTATATTTGGAGCCCTTCCTGGCACAACTCTGATATCAGTAAATGGCCAACCGGGTAAACATGGCAAAGTTCATCTAAGCACATATAAGACCATTTGCAATTTTAGTCGAAGATCCAATGGCTCAAATAAACGGACGGATCGCCGATGTCAGTTAAAGAACCACTGACCGACCAATCAAATCATTCAGTTAGATCGGAAGAGACCTTTGAACCCCAACATAAATGTTAATCATTTTATTAGGTTTTTCAATGCTAAAGTTGTAATTTCAGCTTAATCAAACTTAAGTTATAACGTCTTTGTCGCCAACAAACCTTTTTAAAGACATGTTACTGACAATCATCTTTTACAAAATAGTTAAGAGATGAAGAGAATATTTTTTGTTTTCATGGAGGTATGAACCGAAAAACCTAATCATCCGCTTCGCGTATTCATACATTGTGTGATTAGGTTTTTCGGTTCATACTTCCATGAAAACAAAAAATATTCTCTTCATTTCTTATAATTTAATAGCATCGAGTGAAAAAACCAAAAGGATTACTAGTTTCGATACCTTTTTGTATGGAACTATTTTTGTGCGTAAGCATACAAAATCGCTGCGTGCTCAAAATTTTATTCATGGAGTTATGAATAAATTTTTTCGACCAATCAGAACGCTCGTTTTTGATAGACGAAACTAAAAATTAAATTATATAACAATTAATTCGATTATTAACGAAATGGACTTTTCCTGTTGGAGTTGGTGGGCAGACCTGGCGATCCGTCAAGCCCAAACCAGTCGTTTCGGTTCAGAATTTCATTACGAGGGTCCACATTGGATAACAAACATACGTCTTGACCAATCAAAGCCATCTTGAAAAACCATTACAAGTACGTGAATATGAGACTCGAACTTGTGAATTGTTACAACTGCATCAGTTACATTGTCGGGTTAAGAAACCAAAAGTAGCCTTAATATTAGTAGATTCTTGCTGTTACTTGCTATGCCGAATCGGCCAATCGCTGGCCCCGCCCACTTACGTCGTTTGCCACGATCACCGAATCCGACAGGAAGGCCCGCTTCGACTTTTAACGACGTTCTTTTGCAAAATTCATAGCAAGTATGATGTAACAAAAAAGTAAAATGGTTGGTTGGTGGCCTAAACGTCGTTACTACAGCTTGAATAAGCTGTAGTTACGCCGTTTAATTCGCCAAACCAACAATAAATCTTAAAGTAATGGTGGCCAACGTTGGAGTTGAAATGCTCAGGTCCGGGCTGAATAAATTATTTGATTGGTCGGTTTATTCTCTGGTTGGCAGCCGCGATTGGTCAATTAGCCAATCGCTGGCCCCACCCACTTACTCTATTTACCACCCCCATCAACTCCAACAGGAAGTCCCGCTTCGATTTTAAACGGCGTTATTTAAAAAAAAATGTATTGCAATAAGAATATAACAAAAAGGTAGAATAGTTGGTTGGCGACCTAAAAGTCGAAACTACAGCTCGAAAAAGCTGTAGTTATGACGTTTAAGTCGCCAAACCAACAAAAAAGGTTGACAAAAATGGCGTTCAATGTTGGAATTCCAAACTCATTTCTGGTCTAGATAAATCATTTCATTGGTCTATTGGTTATTTTATTGACTGTCGCGATTGCTCAATCTATTGTTCCTGGACAATATCCTTTCCGACATTTGTCTGTCACCAACTGGTAGATAATCGTAAACTCAAGTGGGATGAGCAGCTGGAGACTCGGAAAGGATTTAGTGGTAGTACTGGTGTGAGAAATACCGGGAATCCATTGATAGGTACTCCAGCCGCCTTGATATGACTAAAATACTGTTTAAAGTAACTAACAAGTAGGATGGTCAAGCCGGTTACTAATCCGTCGTTGTGGTGGGTATATCAATCATGTACAAAATGTTTGAATAGAAGGATTAACCTGATATAAAAATAGCAATATCCACCACGCTAGTTTGCTAATGGTAACAAATACCAATCCGTTAGTGCGTGTTATACTATCTGCACTTACAAATACGATTAATTCTTTTGTGATACATGTTGTAACATATCCTCAGTGGGCGAACAGAATGTCATAAATACAGCTTATTCAAGCTGTATCTACGACTTTTTCGGTCGCCCACCTACGATATGAATGTATTAACATTGTCTGGTGAATTAATAGATATATCAGCAGCCGACTCCAAAAGGCATATAACGTCGTTTTGCGAGCATAATATAGTAACTACAGCTTTATTCAATAAAACTGTAGTTACGTCATTTCGCAAGCCCAACAACGATTTGTCACTTCCAGTCAAACATAAGTTATAGTTGAAAATACACTGGATTTGCTAGAATACCGCGATTAAGATAGTGTGATACAAAATGACCAATCTCTACTGTCAATCAAATAATCAGTGGACACAATAAAACATTCATTTAGAATGGAAGTTAACTTTGAACTCCGACATTGGTCACCATTTATTTGAAGTATGTTCGGTGGTTTGGCGACTAAAACGTTATAACTACAGCTTATTCAAGCTGTAGCTACGACGTTGCGGTCACCAACCAACCATTCTGCATTTTTGTTACAAGCTAATGGACATAAATATGGCAAAATAACGCCAGTTTAAAATCGAATCGGTACTTTCTGTTGGAGTCATTGGGCGTGGCCAACGGAGTAAGTGTGCGGGGCAAAACATTAGTCAATTGACCACTTGTTGCAATCTTTATGAAATTAATACAATGTTCATCATATACAAGTGAGAAAGCATGCTGAAAAAATAAGGATTCTTTCTAGCAAAATTGACATAAAACGAACCGAAATTTGTCGTATTATGAGTAAAATTGAACGAATCTTGTATAAATATTTCAAAACAAACTGAAAACAGGAAAAATATTTCATACAATATATTAAACGATGAAATCTCAGTAAATCCGTTCTTAAAAAAAAAAAAAAAAAAAAAAAAAAAAACTCAAAGAAATCTTATTTCGATTTTCAAAGAGTAAAAATATATGCATTTATGTTAAATAGGGTCAAATGATATATGAGAAAATTAGTTCGACAAAAGAAGAAGAAGAAACTACTAAATAAACTATATGTTTCCCGGCAAATTTGGCCATCTTGGTGTAAATTAAACAACCTACCCTCCTAACGTAGGCTTACAACACTTGTTGAAGGCCTCAACTCTTAAGTTCTTATTCTATATCTATCAAAATTACTGAATAGGGGCGGGGAGCATATTTCCACCCTTGTTCCTACAAAATTCACCAATTGCGGCTGTCAATCAAATTACCAGTCGACCAGTGAAATTATGTATTGAGATCAGAAATGAGATTTGATCTCAAACATTGACCGCCATATTTCTTAACATTATTTTTGTTGCTTTGGCGACTTAAATTTTGATAAGCTGTAGTTACGACGTTTCAATCGCCATGCTAATGGCCAAACAGTTGGCGGGGCCAGCAATTGGTCAGTTGTATCTGCAAGAGAAAATCCATGGTTTCAGTCGTTCCGGTCGCCATATTTCCATTATCTATGATAGACCTACATATTTTAGACCTTCCTCTACGAATTGATAGATATGATATATGTCAGTTGTAAATGTGATATGATTGAAAAGAAAGTAGCGTGTAATATCATTCTTAGAAAGGGAAAGGTCGCATGCAACATGCGGTCTGTTTTCTTTTCCAATAATAGTATGAATAATTGAAAAGGGGGGATGGGGGAGGAGGTTGTGTTTAAGGTGTAAATACTAATTTTGAAGGACACCAGCAAATTCTAATTGGCACTTCTTTTTTGACTACCACTTCTGCCAAAAATGATACAACAAGTTCCTTTTATTAAAAGGAAGTCATTTATAAGTCGCCCTTTTCTCATATAAGAGTTAATTTTTCCGGTCTTTACTGGTCTGTATTAACCAAGAAAAGATTTCTTGTCAGGATTATTAGTTTGACAATCTGATCGAAAACGTTTCCTTTCACAGGTAAAAAGTTTTCACGTTAAGAAACAGAAAAAACTTATTCTCGCGCCAAAGATTATTCATTACGACGCTAAGACGTATGAGAAATAGAAAATATTCTGAGATCAGAAAAAAAAAATAAAGTGTCAATAATAATATCTTATTTTTCAAATGTTTCTTTTCCAGCCTTTTAGGTAATTTTCGCTACTTTTGAAAGTCGTATTATAGTACTCTGATATTTCTTAAGGGAAATAACTATTGATTGGCAATTTATCTGAAAACTAATGGGGTACTCGTTCTTTGTACGTAATATTGGTCTGCCAAAGCCCCCCCCCCCTCTCTCTCTCACTCTATGCGTATGTGCATGAATGTGTCTTAAAAACATTTTTTTTTTATAAATGATAGTTTTCAATGTGTGTTTAATCTTTACCATATAACTTGTATTTCTTTATGCAATTTATGATTAGCAAACTTTTCTGTATAATCAGGTCAAGTGATTATCAATATATTTATGTCTAAATTATGTCAAAATCAGTACTTATCGGTAAAAAAAATCGTGGTTAGGGAGACATTTCTTGTAACAAGTAGTTTTTTCTCTTGTCCACAATGTTTGATACGGTATAACATCATTTACGGTATCCTAATTGTATTTTAATACTTTTTATTTTCATGAAGGTATGAACCGAAAAAACTAATCACACTGTGTAGATACGCGAAGCGGATTCATACATAAGTGTGATAAGGTTTTTCGGTTCATACCTCCATGAAAACAAAAAATACTCTCTCCATTCCTTATAATTTGAAAGCATCGAGCGGAAAAAAAATCATACCTTTTTGTATGGGATTGTTTTGTGCGGAACCACACAAAACTGATGCGTGCTCAAAATTTTGTTCATGGAGTTATGAATATTTTTTTCGACCAATCTGAACGCCCGTTTTATATAGACGTAACTAAAACTTAAATTATAGAAATGTACACACAAAATCCAAACGCAAACTCCTGATAACTCAATATCAGGCAATGATTACCCTAGCGGCAAGAAAGCTTGTATGATATGAAATAATTTTTATTTTATACATTATTACACGACCTTATTCTAAAATAGACTTAACCCATTTCCACACGATGAAGCTTTTTGAAACCCCGAAAGAAAAAAAGATTTCGAAACATAGTGGAAAATCAAGAAATTGCTTGTGACACAAAATTCTGCCATCTTCTAATCGGTTAACCCATTTCCACACAATGGCGCTTTTTGACGCTCCCCGAGAAAAAAAAATATCGGGAAAACATTGTGAAAAATGAAGAAATTGCTTTTCAAATTATTTTTTCATTTTCCACAATGTTTTCTACACAAAGAGCTTAAGAATAATAATATAAGAAAAGGAATACATTTTAAATTTTCGTCTGCATTTTCCCCGAAATTTGAACCAGTCTAACTTTGTAACGTCTGGTAATGGGTTAAACGTAGGAAAATGAAGACGACCTTTCGAAATGCATTCGACTTGAAAACTTTTTTCTTGTTGAAGGACCTCGAGAAAATTTAAAAGTGTATTCTTATCATTATACAGATCTTCTAGACTTACCTATGAAAGCATCGTCGATTTGGGGCATCTCGCATTTCAGTAGATTCTCGGGTTGTTCCCTCTTTCTAAAGGAGTTAATACATTTTTGTTATCATTTACATGCATATAGATTGAATGTATTGACAAATGTTCGATGATATGACGATATCACGATTGTACGATGACAATTACTCGAAAGCACGATTACGTTAACGCAGTGGTCCGAAGGCGATAATGTGATAGAAGGATGACGATAGCACGACAATATGATGACGATAGCGCGATAGCACAATGACGTTAACGCAATAGCACAATGACGTTAACGCGACAGCACAATGACGTCAACGCGATAGCACAATGACGTTAACGCTATAGATCAATGACGATAACGCTATAGCTCATTGACGATAACACTATAGATCAATGACGATAACACTATAGATCAATGACGATAACGCTATAGATCAATGACGATAACACTATAGATCAATGACGAAAACGCTAAAGAACAATGACGATAACACTATAGATCAATGACGATAACACTATAGATCAAGGACGATAACGCTATAGAACAATGACGATAACGCTATAGATCAATGACGATAACACTATAGTTCAATGACGATAACGCTATAGAACAATGACGATAACACTATAGATCAATGACGATTACACTATAGATCAATGACGATAACGCTATAGCTCAATGACGATAACACTTTAGCACAATGACGCTAACGCGATATCACAATGACGCTAACGCGATATCACAATGACGAAAACGCGATAGCACAACGACGCTAACGCGATAGCAAAATTGCGATAACAAGATAGTACAATGACGATAACGCGACAGTACATTGATAACACTATAGTATAATGACGATAACGTGATAGTAGAATGACGATTACTCTAAACCACAATTAATATAGTGCGATGAAACGAAGACGAAAACGCGACGATACGAAGATGATAACGCTATAGAATGATGACGATAATGGGACAGATTGATGAAACAATTCAATAGTATGATAACCATACGAGATAGTACGTTGACGATAATGTCAGAGTAAGATGCGATATCACGATAGTACGATGGCGACAGCACAATAATGGGATGATTACAATAACGCAATTGAACGTTGACGATAGCACGATGGTACGATTACGATAATGCGACGAAATGGTAAGATAACTCTAGGGTACGATGAAAATATCGTCATAGTATGATGACGAGATTGCTATAATGATGACCATTAGGCAATAGAACAGTGGCGATAGCACAATAGTATGATGACGAACGCGAGAGTGCGATGACGATAATCCGATATAACAATTACAATAGTGCGAAAGTATGATAATCATTAAACTTTAGGACGATATTTTGATAATATGATAACTATATCGCGACAGTAAAATAACGATAATTCGATGGTACGATGACGACAATGCGATGGTATGATGACAATGCAATGGTTTGAAAACCATATCACGACATCGCAATGACAATAACGTGATAGTATGATGACCTTAACAACATAATACAATGCCGATAACGCAATAGTACGATGACCATAACGCGATAGTACGATGACGACAATGCGATGGTACGATGACGACAACGCGATGGAACGATGACGACAACGCGATGGCATGATGGCGAAAACGTGATGGTACGCTGACGATAACGCGATAGTACGACGACCCTAATGCGATTGTACGATTACGATAACGCGATAGTACAATGACGACAACACGATGTTACGATGATGATAATGTGGTAGTACGATTAAATTAATGCGATACTTTAATGATCATAATAGGATAGTATGATGACCATAATCTGTTAGAACTAAGACGAGTACGCTTTAGATCGGCTTTTATTCGAGACAATGACCTTGGCCATGTGACCTAAACCCGTTACCTTTTATAAAAAACTTTAACTTTATACATATCTTGGTCATTTTTCATCCTAGGATGCTGATATCTCACGATGCATTCATAATGGGATGGTCTTGACTCTATGAACACATGCCCTAAATATTTAGCCTTATTTCATTGAGGATCCGAAAGCGAGAGATATGTTGTACGCAGACAGCTCTTGTTAAATTGACGGATCGTCGCTGTCAATCAAAAATCGAATGACCAATCAAATCATTCATTTAGACCTGGCATGAACTTAAAACTCTAAACATTATGTAAAACCCATATGCAAGCTTACTGTAAGCTGTACTTATGACGTTTAGGTCCCTAACCGATTTTCTGCCATTTTTATATCTTTGACAAAATAATGAGATTTATTACCTCCGTCAAACTGCCTTGTCGGAGGTCAGTGGGCGTGACCATCGATCGATCAATTATGACGTCACGCAATATTTGACCAACTAGAAATTCCATAGAGCGCACGTAGTTAAGAGATAAATATTTTATGTTTTTATTGAAGAATGAACCTTAACCCTTTCCTGTTTTGCAAAATTTTAGACCTGTCCAAATTCAAAGGTTTTGAAGACGAAATTTTCAAATTGGATTTATTTTGAAAAATAACCATTCAGTAGGGTAGACAATATTGTTGAAAAAGAAGAAATTGCTTGTTACAAACAATTTCTTCTTTTCTACAATGTTTTCTCAATTATAAAATCACAGAAACGTAAAAACTAGGGATTAAACAGGAAAGGATTAAACCTAATCACAAAGTGTGATTTAGAAAATTAGCAAACTGCCAAAATTCTTTTATCCTTCTTAGCCTGCACAATTCATGCAATCATAAAAGGATCGAAAATATTTGTACTTCCAAGTCCACCCAGAAGAGGTCACGTAATTGACATATTCGGCTATTTATAAAAAATCAGTCAACCAAACAAATCATTAATTCAGACTATAAGTGAGCTTTAAACTCCGACATTGGCCGCCATTTTTGTTTAGTTTTTTGGTTGGTTTGGCGATATAGACGTCGTAACTACAGATCATTCTAGATTTCTGTTATATGAGACTGGCCATAAATTTTGACAAAATAACGTTTTTAAATATCGAAACAGAACTTCCTGTCGGAGTAAACGGGCGGTGCCAACGGAGCCCCTCTACAAATAAAAAATCTTTGCAAAGCATCGTGGAAAATATAGAAATTACTTGTTACAAGCAATTTTCGGTTACCACAATTTTTCCTATCCCAAGACACAAAGATTTTTATAAATTCAATAAACCAAAATTGTCGTCTGCAACTTCTTTAACCCATTCCCACACAAGCCCTCCTTTTTACGCTTCTCAAGAAAAAGGCTTTAGAAAACATTGTGGAAAATGAAGAAATTGCTTGTATCAAGCAAATTCTTCATTTTCACATTGTTTTCTATCCCAAAAGAAAAAAAAAATTAAAATTCCATCAACTTGAAATTGTTGTCTGCAGCTTCTTTCAATTTGGACCAGTCTAAAATTTTGCTATGTTGGAATGGGTTAATTTGGACCGATCTAATTTTTTCTGGATTGGTGGTGGACTTAACAGTTTGCTCCTTTAACACGACGGTTCGCAAAGGTTAAGACCTTTTAAAAGATTTGTCCAAATCCCCTTTCCAATGACCGAATTATACTAGTCGCATTATAAATCCCCATTTAAGCAGAATGTCTATATATAGGTTTGGTAAACAATTTCTACTCCCCCTTAGCAACGCGAATGTACAGCCCCCGTTGGAAACACGATTGATTACAGTAGCGGGGGTTAAAGTTTCATTTAAAGTGTTACTGTTTCGAAAACTTGATACGAACTGTAACAAAACTGTGAAACACAACACTGGTTTTAGAAAACGTATTGTAAAGTGATATCTATATAAATATAGACAATGGAATAATTGGCGATCAATGCATGGTTTTGGCTAAGCGAATATAGTTGCATTTATCTGATTTATCGGAATGTTATTTCATACGGACTATTGACATGTTTTGTGATTTGGCTGGAGGGGGTTTAAAGTCATGGAGCCTAAAAAGTGGTCCCCAACAGTGAACCGGGTGCTGGCAGGCAACATCAGCACCGACGAGCTGCCCGAGATCCCGCAGAGGCTGGTTCGAGTCTATTTGAGCTCTACTGGAAGTGGTAAGTTCGATCTTTATAACACGACGGGATTCCATATTTTTTCATTTCTTTTAACCAAAGCCGTTGATAAATAAGGAACTTTGAAATACATGCGTTTTCGGTTATATTTGTTGCAGGTACATCTAATCATACCTCCCTGTAATTGACAGAGCGCGTGTGTCAATAGATCGACCAATCAAATCATGCAATTAGACCGGAAACGAACTTTGAACTCTGACATATGTGTTGACCATTTTTATTAGTTTCGGGCCTAAAAGATAGTAACTAAAGCTTCAATTTGCTGTGTTTACGACAATTAAGTCGCCAACCAACTATTTTACTGTTTTAACAAAATAATTCCGTTTAGCCCTTTTCTGATCAATCCCTGGTTTTTACGTCCCTGTGATTTTATAATTGAGAAAATATTGTAGAAAAAGAAGAAATTGAGTGTGACAATCAATTTCTTCTTTTTCCACAATATTTTCTACCCTGCTGAAGGGTTATTTTTCAAATAAAATCCACTTTAAATTATCGTCTGCAAAACCCTTCAATTTGGGCAGGTCTAAAAATTTGCAAAACAGGAAAGGGTTAATATCTAAATCGAACTTCCTACCGGAGGACGGTAGGCGGAGCCAGCGATCGGTCAATTCATGACACAAATACTGTCACATCATATTCAAGCCACCATGCGGTCATTTCAAGTAATTTTACCAATCGCGGCTGTCAATCAATGAATATATCGACCAATCAAATCATTCGTTCAGCCCGGAATTAAAATTTTAACTCTGACATTGGAACATTTGTGTGAAACATTTTTGTTGGTTTTGCGACTTAAACGTCGTAACTACAGCTTATTCAAGCTGTAGTTACGACGGTTAGGTCGCCAACCAACTATTATACCTTTCTTGTTACATGCTGCTTGCCACGAATTTTGCAAAAATAACGCCGTTTGAAATCGAAACGGGACTTCCTGTTGGAGTCTTTGGGCTGGGCCAAAGGAGTAAGTGGGTTGGGCCACGAATTGTCAATCGGTCGTTTGGTCGTTTGCTCAAATATATATTCTTAATGTCTGAAAAAATGATAGTAAAATCGAGAATTCGGACTCCGGACCCTTTTCTTGATGGTCCAGTGCGGTCAGCTGTCGACCAGTGCGAAAATAGTATTATTATCTCGGGCCCAGAAGTTCCTCTTTATAATCATCATACTTGTTATAATGTATATTGCCCTAATTGTATTTGTAAACACTTGGGTGAAAAAAAGAATTGTTCTGTTCTGTTCTATTGAGTTGCACGGCTGATTAAGATGACATGCTTTAGCGAATGTTTATTGACCAGAAAACATGCAGAAAATAACTCCGATTAAAAGACAAGCTTGCTTCGTGTCCGAATAAGATTCAAATATTTTAAAGATCAAAAGGGTCTTAAGAACGTAATCGCGTGATATGTTGTTTTGTAATTACATGTCAAGTTGATCTGTAAAATCTTGAAAGGGAACGCATAGAGCGATGCTGCTTCGTTTTTTGTCTGTGTACATCTGTAGCCTATAAAACAAACATCAAAGACTGTCAGGGAACTACGAAAAGTGTCGATCCAGATTAGATAGTGAAAATCGTAAAGATATGACACTTTTCCAAGTTTCCATATTTTTGGATTGAACATGTTGATGCTGTCATAAAAACTAGCCCTTCTAACCTACATTGTACGACAGTCCTTCGAGCTTTCCTGTTCACGATATAATTTTCATCCTATTTTCATTTCAAATTGCTTTTGCAAATCTTGCAAATCTTGCCGCCTTCATTTGATGAATCCCTGGCCACGCCCACTGACATCCCGTCAACTCAGAATTTAAACGACGTCAGTTTCCATACTTTATAGCCAGGGACATGAAACAAACAAACAACCACCCACCCATCCAACAAATCAATCAACACAAACAAACAAACAAACTAATGTTTGATTTGGTGACCTAAACGTTGTAACTACAGCTTGCATAAGCGTTTAGCTCGCCAAACCAACAAAATTGCTCGACATAAATATTGGAGATCATTTTTACTTCCGGTCTAAACGAATAAATTTATTATGGACCTTTATTAGATTTATGTGTGTTCCTCAGAGACCCAAATCACTATTAACAAAAAATGAAAAGTTTAACATTCGGTAGCAAAGCAAATAACAGTTTAAGTTTAAATGCCCTTATATATATTAGCATTTCATACTCAAACATGTTTTGTAAATTTACTTTTCACTCCTGGGGCTTCGTGTGGCGATTAGCGAAACTAGGTTGGAAGAAAGGCAGATGTAATTAAATTCCATACTCGAATAATTTAATTTTAGTTTCGTCTATCAAGATTCAAGCGTATTGATTGGCTATTTTTTCATGTTTCCATGAACACATTTTTGAGATCGCAACTATTTTGTATGCTTGCACACAAAGTAGATCCACGGAATTTTACTAAAAACTAGTAAAATATTTACTTTGTTTCGATGCTTTAAATCATTCAAAAAATAATTCCTGAATTCATCGAGGTATGAACCTAAAACCTTTATCACATTAACCCTGTCCTGGTTAATCCCTGGTTTTTACGTCCCTGTGATTTTATATTTGAGAAAACATTGTGGAAAAAGAAGAAATTGCTTGTGGCAAGCAATTTCTTCTTTTTCCACAATATTTTCTACCCTACTGAATGGTTATTTTTGAAATAAAATAAACTTCAAATTTTCGTCTGCAAAACCTTTGAATTTGGCCGGGTCTAAAATTTTGCAAAACCGGAAAGGGTTAAAATGGGATTCGCGAATTCGTGCAGAGTGATTAAGATTTTATAAGAAATGGTGAGAATTCGTTTTATTGCTTCATCGAGGTATATACCTAAAGCTTAATCACACCAATGATTATTTCGCGAACGGATTCATACAGTTTTAGTTTCAGTCCTGATAAATTTTCTTAAATTGCCATTCTACCTTGCGTTTTTTCGTGAAATATCCATTTGACGGATCGCCGACCACGCCCACTGACTCTGACTCGGAGTTTCACTACAATATTAAACGGCATTACTTTACAACGAAGTCAGGAAAAGCGTTGGTTGGTGACCCAAACACCGTACCTACTGTAGTTACGAAATTTAAGTCGCCAAACCAACAGAAATGTTTCACATAAATGCCGGCCAATATTCGGAGTTTAAATTCACTTCCGGCCTACGTGAAAGATTTGATTGGTCGATTAATTATTTGATTGGCAGTCGCGATCGCGAAATTGATCCCTGTCCAAATATTTTACACTGAATTCCATTGTGGCCTTTTTCGCATGGTTGGCCACAAATGCACGAAGTCCGAATTTTCGATGTACATTTGAGGGTGTTTCTCCCGGGGTGCGTCACGTTTTGTAATATTTAGGTCAGAAGGGCTCACAAAGACCTGTCTAATAATAAGGTTTGATCTTATCTTGAGAATGGGGTATTTATTGATTAAAATTGAGTATAAGAAGTCTAATTGAATTTTCAAAATTGTGTTTGTACAGCCCACATTCGTGTAATTTGAACATAAAATATGAATTATCGTCCAGGGGCGAGCAGAATGGTGTATCTAAAGATAATTCAAGCTGTGGTTACGACGTTTCGGTTGCCTAGTGTCGTTATGCCTTTGATTGTCGTGTCGTAAGTGAATGCTCTTTTTCTTCTTTATAAGTGATATACCACAGAAAAAGGGGACAATTACGGAAACCCATGCAACAAATATTTGAAAAGGATATCACATCCAGCAGAGGTCAGCCAGAACTGACGGTTTTTGTCTTTCTGAAATTAATGTTTAGTAAGGTAGAATGTCTGTTATACAGTTAGAAATCTGACAAAAAGCAAAAGAGCCCCCTCCCCTTTCCAGTGAACCTACATGCACACTTTGCTGAACCTGACCATGATCGATTCTTTTCACGTTTTCTTGATGTTTCCTTTCACTTAACCTCGCACAGAAATAAGTAATTTGAAATTAACCACGGTGAAAGTCACGTTTTTCGGTAGCTTTCGGTACCCCCCCCCCAAACAAGCGCTGTTTGAGCGCAATCATATTAAGAAAAACAGAGATTGCTTGGAATGAGCAGTTCGTATTTTTGTCGCCAGGGACTTTATTCCTTTTTAGGTAAGCGTGTGTATATGGGAATAGAAGAAATTTAATTCAGGGCAATCCGATTTTTTTTTAAACAAAGATTATCGACAAGTTCTCCAGTTCCGTTTGTCCAGATGTTATCATAAATAAGATTTCTTTTCATATTGAACTACATTTATTTACGTAAATAAATTGCCTAGTGGAGAAAAATGGATTTTTGTCTATTGTTTGGTACCAAT
Source organism: Fragum fragum (assembly GCA_946902895.1). Lineage (NCBI taxonomy): Eukaryota > Metazoa > Mollusca > Bivalvia > Cardiida > Cardiidae > Fragum > Fragum fragum. The sequence continues at coordinate 1,740,281 of OX336367.1, forward strand.
AAAATGAGATGTAAAAAGGACATAAAATGAAGCCATTATGATTTGCTTTGATCAAATAATTCGGTGTATAGAAATTGTATATTTATTCAATCGAAACCGTTTATTATGCGTAAATATTTTTAAGCTCCTTAAAGAATTTCCAAAAGACCCGAACACCGTAAAGTACCGGATTAATGCAAATCTCTTAACCGAGTCTTTTGAAAGAATGGAATCTTTACCTTTTTATGCAGTTTTTTTTTAACTAATTGTAACCAACCCGCTTTGGACTTCTCATTCGTTGTAGACTTTTCAACCATAGAAGGACCATTCTACCTTATCATTTATCTATTTCAAAAGATGTGTATCTAATTGACCTCTGCTGTATATATTTTAACAAATACCTGTTTTACAGAACCCCAAGAGGGTTCCTTCTCGCTTGACGAGTCATAACATGCATGTTTCGGATAATAGTTTGACCATGGGGTGCATTCCTGTGTTACTTTCCCTATGTCTCGTGACCAAAAATTCAAAGGTGTACTAAATTTGTTCATCGTTATTTTCACTCCAAATCCTTCGTTCATATTCTAGTTGAGTTTGAGGAAATTGCGATTTTTCATTTTCTATTTTCAACTTAATTATTAGCAAAAATCTTACAATTGTTTAAGTTATAGGTGGAGAAATAACACAGGGGGATATTTTCAAAATAGAACCAACATCTTGAACTATAGGTCCGTATCTTACAAACGATCTTAACTCTTGTCATGCTGTATAAAAAATGGTTTCAAAGACTGCTTTTACATCAAAGCACTGAAAGAGTTGGAACCCCTTATAAACAGCTTGTACTTCTTTTGAAAATTAATTTCGCAAACAAATGCTAATTAAAAGGTACAAGCAGGTGGTGTAGACAAAGATCAGACTGCACGTATGTGCAGGCTGATCTTTGTCTATACCTCCTGCCTAAAACAGGAATATTCCTGGATCAGCGTGACACGGGTGTAAACCAAGCAGTGCATAAAAAGTTAGGATAAAATCAGAGTAAGTTATTGTGATTCTGGAAAATATTCAAGAGAGGTAGCCTAAGCAAGCACCTTACGTTTTCACTGCTACATCCAAATGACGCTTTTAGAGAACAGAACAGAAATTTTATTCAAGATAAAGACGTGAAGACTATACAAAGCAGGGGTCTTAACATACTAAGCAATATAAATTACAATGTATATGAGGAAAAAATGAATACTGTTTTGGGTTTTTTAACTATGGTTTAATTTGTATAGCGTTTGTTTTCTTAATTAATTCCCAATTTGTGATACGTAAATGATAAATTACACATTGCCGATTTTCGCTTTTCGTTTGGTTTTATCGAATAAAAACCAATTCCGTTTAGAATTTTATTGTTTTCTGAATTTAAAAGTTCAATTAATTTTATAGTCTTATAAATTTATAGTCGTTCTCAATTTTGAACAACCTAAGGGTAAGAGTTACACGCCTCATTATCGGCTCATAAAAATTGATTGAAAACAATATGCAATCTAACGAGAACAAACAAGAAGGTATTATCAATCGATATTTCTCATTAACTTCTAGCTTCTTGTAAAATATGGGCCAATGACATTCGCTTCTTAACCCATTACTAGACCACAAAAAATTAGACTGGTCCAAATTCAAAGACGTTGCAGACGACGGTTTTTGGTTTATAAAATTCAAATCAGTTTTTGTCTTTTGAGGTTGAAAACATTGTGGATAATGAAGAAATTGCTTGTTACAAGCAATTTCTTCATTTCCACAATGTTTTCCAAAGCCTTTTAGCTTCGGGACGCGAACCGTTTTATTGTGTTGGTATTAGTTAAACTGATTGAATGAGGATGTACGCCGTTTTGAACAATCTTTTGGTTATATCACTAGCACAAGGATTGGGAACTGATTGCCTTGCGCCAGGACATACCGACTTGACCCGCTTCTTGAAAGTGCCTTAAATCAGATTTTGGTTAGAAATAAATTAATAGATGAATAAATATATAAATGCTAAGTGAAATTCTCTCTTAAAGTGAAAAATATGATCTTTGTATAATTTGAACGGGAAGTCTTTCATTTGTGACAAGGACATAACTTCTCGCCACGATAAGACATTTTGGTCACCATACCCTATAATTTTTCAGCCGTTTTTAAACATTTTTTTCAGAAACAATTATTCTTGTTGGTATGTGTTTTTTTTCACTTACATTCCATTTTTTCTTATTTCAGTGGCTTTCACTTAAGAATAAGTTGATAATTCGGAAAAAAATCAAGAAAATAAAATCAAACAACAACAACAACAACAACAACAAAACCCGAAAAAGCAACAAAATAATTGTCCAAAATCTGTTCTAAAGCATCTTAATGCTTTGTGGCAAGCTTGCTTATTTCAGGTATTCTTACTAGAGCTACCAAAACCTTTTCAAGCTGTAGTTACGAGTTTAAGGTCGCCTGTCGACGTGTCACTAAACGCATGTCAAGACCGATCGGAGAGTTTGTATCGACAGTTTGCTCAAAACCCTATCCGAGTAACGACACGCATGATTCAATCTCTGACATAATCTTCTTTAGCTTTGCAAAAAGTCCGGCTATTGGCAACACCAAGGGTTCGATGGTGTTGGGGTGATGGAATTGACCAATCGCTGGCCCCGCCCACTGACTACCTAGGCCCCGCCCATTAACTCCAACAGGAAGTCTGCCTACGATTTTAACAGCGTTATTTTGAAAAATTGATGGCCAGTAGCATGTAACCAAAAAGTATATTGATTGGTTGGTGACCTAAACGTCGTAACTTCAGCTTGAATAAGCTGTAGTTACGATGTTTAAGTCACCAAACAAAAATAAAGGTGAACTTAATGGCGGCCAATGTTTGGAGTTGATAAGCTCAGGTCCGGGCTGAATATATTATTTGATTGGTCGGTTTATTCCTTGATTGGCAGACGCGATTTGCCAATTACACCATATCTCTGCTCGTTTTAAGTTATTCAAACCGAAACGTTGCGTGTATAATCGCTAAGCAATCTATGCTACGAAGATAACTATACATGCATTTTGTATAACCGATTCCCACACAGCGATGCCTGTAGACGCCCTTCTAGAGAGAAAAAAAAGTTAACATTGTGGACAATGAAGAATTATCATTATCCACAATGTTTTCTACCACAAAGATAAAAAAAAAAAAAAAAAGAAAAAATCATGAACTTTAAAATTGTCGTCTGAAACACCTTTCAATTTGGACCAGTCCAGAATTATGTCATCTGGTAATGGGTTAGATAAGGCTAGAAATTCCAATTTAATGCTTTTATATTAGACTTAGTTCAACTTTGTTCACGCTGGTAATTAGCATTATCATTGCAATTTTCATTATCGTCGCCATAATTATCGTTATTTGTTGTTTTTTTCTAAAAATCAACGACAATCCACAGAAAGTTTCTGACACCTGGTCTATATGTACCCTCAACTGAGGTCTTAACCCATGACCAAACGACAAAATTTCTGGACCGGTCCAAATCTAGAGAGATTGCAGATGGCAATTCAAGTTGCGTTAAAAAAGAAAAATAAGTGTCAAATAGGGTAGCAAACATTGTGACAAGCAATTTCTACTTTTCACACAATGTGACCATTTCGCTAGAGCGTGTCAAAAAAGCTTCATTGTGTGGTAATGAGTTAAGAATAAAGGGTAGTTCCTCTTTTCATTTGTAGTTTATGTTTTCTTTATGAGAGGTTCTCGATCTTGTCATATTGTAATGAATAAATCATCAATACACTCGCCTTTCAACCAAAAGAAAGAATCAATTAAGATCAGAAGCTGAAATCGATATAAGTTGACTGAGTTTGGGTTAACGACCCTATAACTGCAGGGCCGCGCTTCGATATCTGGGCCGGAGGACTGATTGAGCGGAGAATCGAATCTGCAACCTCATAGCTTTTGAACCTTTTTTTTGGGGGGGAGGGGTATAGTTTTTTCCGTTTGTTTGTTTGCAAACTGTGGTTATGAGGTTTTCTACCAGCCTGGTAGCTGTCTGGTTATATGATAAGCTTGATCAAATATCAAGCCATCGCGGCATAGTTATGTCAACGAATGTGATTGATTTCCCCGTTCTTCTTTAATCCATCTCGCTTTTTTACACCCCTAACGAAAAACAGTTTTGGAAAACATTATAGCTAATGAAGAAATTGCTTGTAACAAGCAATTTCTTCATTACCCACAATGTTTTCTTCCCAAGAAGACAAAGACTTTTAACATTTAATCCACACCAAATTGTCGTCTGTAACTATTATGAAGATTTACTAGTCCAGAAGTTTGTCGTCTAGTTTAAGCTTCATTATAGAATCCAAAAATACAAAAATAAACGAGGTTAAAGTAACCCAGGAGTTAATCCATTATAACATGACGACATCTTAGACAAACTGAAAGAAGTTGCAGACACTAATTTCAAGTTGGTTGAATTTAGAAAATATTTCCCTTGTTTACATAGAAAACATTGTGGACAATGAAGAAATTGCTTGTTACAAGTAATTTCTTCATTGTCCACAATGTTTCCAAAAGTTTTTCTTGAGATGCTTAAAAAGCGGAATTGAGTGGGAATGAGTTAAATAGCATGCTTTTGAAAGAGTTTTCTACAAATTGAATAAAGTTTGCAATATTTCTTAATTACATAGGAACTATTTTTTATGGCGTAGGCATTCATTACATTTAGTGGTTAAGCCTCCAGTGGCAGTTTGCACTCGTTGAACTTTGAGAAGACCTCAAAATTCTGTCTGTTAGCTTCAGCTATTAAAGCTGGCGCTTTGCTAGCTAAAAATCTATTGCAACTAGGGATTTTTGAAGCTGTAGCTAATATGTTCTGATACCCAATTAGTGATAGTTTTTAAAATAGTTTGAAAGTCAATTGTGAACGAACTGATTATTACGACAAATAACTTAACCCATTACCACACAACAAAATTATAGACTTATCCAAATTGAAAGGAGTTACATACGACAATTTTAAGTTGATGAAATTTTTGATTTTTCAATTTTCTATGTAGAAAACATTGTGTGAAATGAAGAAATTGCTTGTCACAAGCAATTTCTTCATTTTACATAATGTTTTCTCATTTCTTTTTTTGAGGGGCGTCCAAATGCGTCATTATGTGGGAATGGGTTAAAGAATCGTTCAAAGTGAGTGGATATTGAAGCTTGTTTCAATCAATACACTTGAATGTAATATTGTTTTAAAGGAGGCACTCCACACCCCGTCTCTACAATTCAGTAAAGGTGTAAAAATCAATACACTATCAGTCTAATAAATATCTAGATAGATTGATCTGTCAAGTATTCAAGCTTGTTTTATTCTTTTTGATTTATGACCAGATAATAATCTTACACTGTCCGTTCTTATACTGGTATTAATGTCACACAATTTTGACTCTTTTTGTGTACTAAATAATGATCATATTTGTAATTAAAAAGGCTTGATAAAGCCATTACCATAGAATCCTTAATTTATATCGCTCCTTAAAAGTTATATTTATGGAAGCATTGAGATGTAAGGAGAAACTGCTTTTTAAATAGGAAAACATTCTGGTATAAGGAGAAGTTGCTTTTTTGGGGGGGGGGGTGGGGGAGAATTGTGGTAAAGGGAGAAATTGCTTTAAAAGCGTTTTTTCCCTATATTACTATGCTTTCCTAAATATGGTTGGCATACTACAAGCAATTTCTCCTTTTCTCACATATTTTTTTATTTTACCATATATAATACTTATTATTCAGTTAACTCAGACCATGAAATGTTGTCTGTAACTCCATTTTCTAAAAGTCTAATCACACCGAATCAGCTTAGCGGCTACATACATACGTGTGGTCAGCTTTCTTATTTCATGACTCATTGAAAAAATCTCTTAATTTTTATAATTTCATAGTAAATATATCAAATAAGATAAAATGACAAACTAGAGACATACATGTATTTCTATGGAACTACTTTGAGTGTAAGCTTTAAAAATAGTTCCTTACACATTTTTTCACTGATGTATGAAATTAGTTTTTAGCCAATCACAATGCGGCAATTTTGAAAGACAAATCTAAACTTTCTACCACCTAGCATTTCAATGTAAACATGATCTTTGAACACTTATTCCATCTTGCGCATATATACGTTTGGGTGTATTGAATTCTCAAATCAGTTTTGTTTCGGTTGTAACACATCCCATAACAAGAAAAGTAATGTTTACGTATCACGGAGACGCTAATATGTCATATTTGTCAACCAGTTTGAACTGAATTTCTCTCACCTGTTCCAAATTCAAAGTAGCAGTTTTTAGATTTTTAGCTCGGCTTTTTTCGGAGAAAACCCGAGGTATTGCTATAGCCTTTGAGTCGTCGTTGTCGTTGTTGTTGTCGTCGTCGGCGTGCGAAAACTTTGACATTTTGTGATATCTCTGGTTCTACTAAAGACATTCACTTGAAACTTGGCACACTTGTTCACTATCAAAAGAGCAACCCATACTATCAAGGGGGATAACTCTAGATGAATTCTGTCCACTATCCAGCACCCAACTGCCGAGCGTAGGCACCCGTAAGCGGTGCTCTTGTTTTTTTCAACCAATTTTAACCGAATTTCTCTCCCCTTTTCCAAAATTAAAAGTAGCAGTTTTTACATTTTTTAAACATTTGAATTTGTCGTTTATTATGCAAGCAATTTCTTCATTTTTCACAATATTTTCAAAAGCCTTTTACTTGAGGGGCGTAAAAAGGAGGGATCGTGTGAAAATGGGTTAGATTAAAGAAAATTAAGTAACTAACCAAGACGGAAAGATAGGCAACTTATCGGCTTTAAAAATCGTAAGGATTTCGATACTAGGTGGGACATTTATAAACGTGAGGATTGTTCCTAATCTATTGATTATTGATTATAAATCGAACTTAAAGACCACCAATACAACTTCACACGATCTTTTCAGATAATTTAGACTATCCCTACTTTATATCGTAGCATATCAGCGTATGGGCGAAATAATGATTAAAAATGGGGCATATAAGGAAAAGATTTTATTCCTTATTTTATTCCCACTAACCTTTTCCTTGTAAAAACGCGGATTTTACGTCGCTGTGATTTTATACTTAAGAAAACATTGTGGAAAAAGAAGAAATTGCTTATATAAAGCAATTTCTTCTTTTCCCATAATATTTTTCACCACATACGATGGTTTTATTTCAAACTGCATCTAATTTTCATTGACGTCTATAACCTCTTTCAATTTGGACCAGTCTAAAATTTCAAAAACCGGGAAAGGGTTAAATATTAAATCAAATAGTTGCTCATAAAATAAAGTAAACTGATATAATTTAATAATAATGATGAAAAATGACACAGTCTATCCTGTTAATTGCAACTCAAATACTTCAATTTTTGTCGCAAGTAACCATAATTTAATATTGGAAATAACTATCTGTTCTTTAATTCTAACTTTTGTGGATATAGTCACCTGCAATTAGGCAGTAAATTGCTATTATTAGGATCGCAATTAAGACAATTCCAATGACATAATTATTAATAAATAGTAAAAATCATTTTCATAATAACAATAACGATGAAAATTATAATAATACATGCGTATTTATCATTTTTCATATACACAATTTATTTATCATTCATATTTCTGTTCTTTCATTTATTCAGTTGTTATAAAAACAACAACCTTATTTATGACGGATACAATACATTAAACCTATCTTTGATATATTTTCAGATTCCCAGACAGAACGTAATGCCTTTGTAGAGAGAGTGTATCCCAAACTGAGGGAATACTGCAGCCAAAAATATGGTGTCGACTTTCAGGTAAGGGGACATAATAAACCGAGGAAAATTGATAGAGTGGTCAAGGAAAAACCGAGTTTGTTGAACGAGTCATATATAAATAGATAAAAACGAGGCTTTGCCGAGTTTTACCTGTTTAGGATGACGAGTTTGATTTACCTATTACCATTCAGTAAAACTTTAGACTGGTCTAATTTGAAAGGAGTTGCACACAACAATGAAAAGGAAATGCAATTTTAGATTGTTTTTATTTTCTGGGTAGAAAACAATGTGTAAAATGAAGAAATTGCTTGTTACAAGCAATTTCTTTATTTTACACAATGTTTTCCAAATTGCTTTTATTGAGAGGCTTCATTGAAAAAAAGCGTCTTTGTATAGGAATGGGTTTAGTTTTAGATGTTCATGACTCAATGAAAACAAAAAAAATTCTCTTCGTTTCTTGTAATTTAATGCCATCATGCAAAACGAAACAAACATTTAAATAGTTTAGTTTTGAGTAATATTTCATGGATCTACTTTACGCGGCAATCAAAATAGTTGCACGCTCGTTTTTTTTCTCGTTTTTTCATGTACGTATGAAAAGAAATTTCAGCCAATCAAGACGGCCGAATCTTGATAGACGAAACTAAAATTGTATTATTGGTGCATGGCGGCTAAAAATGTTAAGGATTATCATCTTGTGACATAGATAACAGAAAAAACAGTATTCATTACTGGTTGAACCTTTCTTACTGTTTGTTTTATTCGAAATTTTCCAATCAAATAAAATTTATAACTAATTATTATCTTTCAAAGATCTTAAAGATTTAAAAAATGAGGGATTTCCCTACGTATCTGTCTTTCTGTGAGGACCAAATGCCTTAAAGAAATAAATCATGATTTAGATGGTGTCAAAGCACTGAGAACGCTTGAATTTTGGATATCAGTTGATGACTTGGCTTCGAATTTGGACGCCATTCTATTCTAGTTTTAGAGAAATCTTCCTGAAAATCGTTTTCTTGTTACATGTTTTATAGAGATATGGTAGATATCCTTGTCTTTAACCAAAGAGTTATCTAAAATTGTCTCCAATGTTCGTACATTCGTTTATCATAGTTTGCACTTAGTTTGTCAATATTATTTAGAGTAAATATTGTATTAAAGATAGATGTTTCTGAAATTTCGAAAAGAAAAAAAAAAAAAAAAAAAAAAAAAAAAAGAAAAATTAGTGAATTGAAAGTGGCTTTTTGGTGTCTATCAATGGTTCAGCGGAATCACTTGTTATTTTTAAAACTAACTGTATTCGGCTGTCGACAACACATTGCCCCATTTGTATATGACCGAAATACAACAGAAAAAGTGACAACTTAAACAACCAACGTCCTGAATTATGTTACATTATGTGGTCAGCGCAAAACTATAGTATACGTCCATATCGAAAAATCGGAAATCGGCTACCGAATATAACTCCTGTTGACGTCTCGATGACGTTGGTTTGAGCGAGTTCTAACTAAACGCGTGATTTCAACACTTAAATGCACATCGTGAATGTCCCATGAGACTTTCCCAAAGTAATCTAAATATAGATTTACAGTCTACGCAGGCTATAACGGAAATACCCTAGTTTATTTTCATAAACGATGTCTTATTTTCACGAAATTGCTTTACAGCATATTGTATTCAAACAAATATGTAAGGGAATAAAGAGTATCAAAATCAAAACCAAAAAAATTATCGATACCTATTTTAAGCGACCTCTCATGGGACGACCAAAAGTGGTCGCTTATGAGAGGGGTCGCTGAAAACACATTTTCATGAAATATAAGGTTTGATCCGATTGCATACATAAATCATTACAGAATTCTCGCTAAATCCTATGTTGTTTGAACGAGTTTAAGCAAACTTGGATTCAGGTGTGATATGATTTTTAGCAAAAACGACCGCCTCTTTATGAAAGCTTTTAATTTTGAGGAGGGGGTGTCGTTTGTGGTCGCTTAATTAAAGTGGTCGCTTAATAGAGCTACCTAAAATGTACCTAAATCAAACAAAACGTCAACAACAACAAAAAACGCTGCATTATGTATACTGTTATGTATTACACGAAAGTTGCATTCTCGGGAGTGCAGATATAATATAATATACATGAACAATTTGATATATTCTAATCAAGTTTCTGCAAACCTTGTGTCATATTTCCATAAGTACAGACTTCTCATGGATACGTGTATCTTATTATCTTTTGAAAGAAGGTGCCCTATTAAGAATCTCACAAAAAGGAAACTTTTTTTTCCGTACTATTAGATCCATTTATATTGTTTCATTTGATGGTACCAGCATTAATTTGTAACAAAGAAAGAGAACACTTTTTTTTCATTTTAATTAAGGTATGAAATACAAACCTGATCACAATTCTGTATTAATTCGCTGCACAGGTTCATACGATATGCTAGGGCTTGTGGTATTTCATTTTTCTTTCTTAACATAACAGTCACATCATCTCATAAATTGAATAGTGTGGTTTTTGACACACATTTTATATAGCGTCTGCGGAAGAATGATTGTCCTTGGGTGACAAAATGTCGCGAATGTAACTTTTACGCCATTTAGTCTTCCACTGTCGATACACATCTTGTACTTGCATTGAGCTGCGTCGTAAAAAAAGTCCATGTCATGCTGAATTAAAATTCTATCCATAATTACATTGAATTTAAAAGACTGACATAACCGGAAGGCCTTATTGAGGGTCAATATTTCTTTTGGGAATTGATTCCTTGAACAACTTTGGTTTAAAAGGGTCAACCGGGAGATGTAGACAAATATCAGACTGCACATATTTGTCAATACCTCCTGCAAAACCAGGAATATTCCAGGTTCAGCATCACAAGGGTTAATATTTCACGAGACCGAAGGTCAAATTTTCCTGCACAGCGAGAAGCAAATACAAGATGTTGTATCGCAACTCCATTTATTTCATACCTATTTTTTTTTATTGTATACATACGATGAAATAATAATTCTACAAGTATTTTCCTTCTTCTATACCATTCTGATTAAGTTTATTCGTATTATGAGGCCATCTACAGAATAAAATTGACCTCAACATAGTCTACCTTATATGGAACCGTATTTGGAACCGTAATTGACACGGATACGGATTTTCTTTCTGGGGTGTCAGGTTTTGTCTGTGTGGAATGTATCTTTTTTACTCGAACTATTTATATGAGACTTATTGCAGTTGAATATATAGGGAATATTAAAACAGTGTCTTTTTCTATGCGTTGTTATCGTGTTCGAGAGTCGTGTGTAGGTATTTTTATTGGATGAGACCGAAGGTCGAATCCAATAAAAATACCTACACACGATTCGAGAACACGATAACAACAAATAGAAAAAGACACTGTTGTAATATTCCTTTTATTATATACCTTTTAGGAAATGACATTAAGAAAATTCTCTTAAATGGCTAAGAAATAACCAACTTTCCGAAAAACCCGAACGTCAATACACAAAATAGTAGTCCGTGTTTAACGGTACTCGACGAATACGGTTTTTTGCTACACGCCGAATATCGATTTTTTTTTCTGTCGAGTTGTATTTGACAGCCAGGTTTTACTCATTATCGCTTATAGGTATATAATAAAGTTTTTTATTTCATCTATGTGTATTCTTGATAATCACCAATTTACTATTGTTTGTTGTAGGTAGTCGATCTGGACTGGGGCTTGTCACCGCAAGAAATCCAATCTGACATATCCATACAAGAATTCAAGACTAAAGAGTTACGGCGATGTCACGAATTATCTGTAGGACCAAGTTTTGTGGTAAGAATCTTTCGATATACTTGCATTAACCTTGGGGTTAGCTCACTTGGTATAGAACTCAATTTCAAATCTTGATATCGTGGGTTCGAACGACAGGTTGAACAAACTAACAAGCCAATTGTTTGTTGGATGAGACGTTTAACTCAGGCCCCGTGTGACGGTGCTATCCATCGAGCACGTTAAAGAACCAGGTGGAGCTCTCAGCAGTTTCGTCCTGTATCCTTGCACTATCCCCCGTACTAACTAACCGTTTTCTGAGGACGTCGCTCATATGGGCATGTGGAACGGTAGAGACGATAGATAAACGGAATTACGCACAGACCTAGAGAAGTAACAGAGACACGAGATACGTTTATTGTACTACATCTTGAATATCATGTTACGATAGATATACAACACAATGCATTTGCTTTTAGCTGCGGAGGGAAATTTTGATATACCACGAGTCGGAAGGTCGAGTGGAGTATCAAATTTTCCTCCGCAGCCCAAAGCAAATTCAATATATTGTATCACAATTGTAATATGATATTCCATTTATTTTATGCCTTTTTTTTCTTAAATAAATTCGATAAACTAATAAAAAATATAATAAAAAAATCTCCATTTCTACAAGTACTCCATTTCTCCGTTACGTATATTTAACATGACGTCATTTTAGACTACGTTATATGGAATCGTATTTGACATTGTCAGATACGGGTTTGTTTCTGACGCGTCCGATATTGTCTGTGAGGAATGTATATATAGGATATGTAATTACATTTCATCCATTCATTAACCCATTCCATCACAGCAAAATTTTAGACTGATCCAAATTGAAAGAAGCTGCAGACGACAATTTCATGTTGATGGAATTTGAATTTTTTCGCCTTTTTAGATAGAAAACATTGTGGAAAATGAAGAAATTGCTTGTATCAAGCAATTTCTTCATTTTCCACAATGTTTTCCAATGCTTTTTCCTAGAGGGGCGTAAAAAGGATGGATTGAGTTGGAATGGGTTAAATATTTTAGATAATTGAAACAATACAAAGCTGATACAAGGAACGAAAATTGCGATCTAAAAACCTAACAACGGATCTGGGAAAATTGAATGAATGAATGAATGATGTTTTATGGCCCGTCGACATCTAGGGTCTTGTTGGGCGCTAAACTAAATATTAAAAACAAGTTAAAAATTATGATAAGCAATAACAGAAATTTATGAATTCAAACAGTTAAAATTTAGTCAATCAGTAACAATACTAAAACTAGAAAATTACAACAACAGGTATTTTTGTGAACGGTAAAAATCTAGATTATCGTTTAACAGTTACTTTAAAAGACGTACTCATATAAAACCTAAAATTATATTTTGCTGTACAAACCAATGGCCTTAAGGTAATCAAAAAGCTTTTATTCTTCAAATTTCAAATATTTCGACATGGTTAACAGGCTATGTCTTTAATAAGAAGTGCTATTTGAGTTTGAAGCGGGGAAAATAAACAACAGAAACAACAAGAACAACAACCCCTCAATCAAACAAACAACAACAATAAAAACCTCTTTGAATTATGAATTACATGCTTTTATTCATCCACATATGACAATCAACTTTTGAATTGATCCATATGGTAAATTTTGGACTAGTCCAAATTGAAAGATGATGCAGTTCACAGTTTTAAGTTTGTGGAATTAAAGCAATCTTTATCTTTAGGGTAGAAAAAATTGTGGACATTGAATTGCTTGTCACAACCATTTTCTCTACAGTTCCAAATTTTGTCCAAGCCTTCTTTCATTAGGAAAGTTTTAAATAAAATAGGGTTAACCCTTGTCCTGCTGAACCCGGAATATTCCTGTTAAGCAGGAGGTATAGACAGAGATCGGCCTGCACATATGTGCAGTCTGATCTTAGTCTACACCACCTGTTGGTCTTGGTCAAGCCAGAATTGTCTATGAAATCAATTTTCAAAGGAAATATCTACCCCCAATTAGTAATTCCATTACTTTCAGTCCTTTGATGTTTATGCGATTTCTAAAGACGCTTTTATTCAGCATGACAAGGGTTAATACCCTGGATTGTGTGGAAATGAGTTAAGATTTAGAATTAAGTACTCAGTATGATAGATAACATTTGCTTACTAGAAGAAATTTCTCATTTCCCTATTTTTTCCGTAGGTTTTTTTCCTTCGTCGCATCTAATTCGAAATTTTGTGTTAATGAGCTAAAACGGCTAAAAAACAAGGGGATTCGATACAAATTAACCATAATTTTGATATAATGTTATTTGTTTGCTCATAATTACAAGACCATTTTTATTCTCAAAATTGAAGAATCCGCGATTTCTAATTGAAAGTAATGTTAAAAAAAGAGATCGAATTTAGTATATCAAACCTACGCTCTGGATGGCAAAACGCCCCCTAACGTTTTAAGACTGGTACCCCGCTTTGCAAGTGCACTTTCGTAATCAAAGCGGATTCCAAGACGGAAGCCCTCGATAGTGTTTTGTAATCATGAACGCAGCCCTCTATTGGTACCTTTTAGCGAATCTATTCTTTTTTCGACATGGTCTTAATGACTTCCAAAAACCTAAGATTTAATGAGCATCGAAATAATACATTTTGCAATCAAAATCATCTCGTGTACCTTTAGGGTCTTCAAGATTCAAAGTATCTTTGTTTACTATATTTTAGGCTTTCATAGGCCAGAAATACGGCGAATCGCCCCTTCCTTCCACAATACCCTCGTAGGAATTCGAAAACATAAGGATAGCTTTACAAGGTCACAAGAGTCGAGACACCCGAGCAGCGCCATTACTGGACAAATGGTACAAAAAGGACGACAACTCTGTGCCTCCCGTTTACCATTTACAAACTGTAGAGACAGTGTTATCGGACTTTGAAAGCGTAAGTACCATAACTTTGAGCCATTCGTTTTCTAGCCAGTTCTCAGCCCTACTAGCTCAGTTGGTAGGGCACACGACTTTAAAGCTCGCGATCACGAGTTCAAGCCCCAGGCTGACCCGACTTATAAACTTATTGTCTTTCGGATGAGACATTAAGCCGAGGTCTCGTGTAACGATGCTTCGCAACGTACACGTTAAAGAACCAGGCTAGACTTTCCATAGTTACGTCCTGTACCCTTCAGTTTTCAGTTGATTTTACTTGAAAAATAATCATTCAGTAGGGTAGAAAATATTGTGGAAAAAGTAGAAAATGCTTGTTACAATCTATTTTTACTTATTCCACAATGTTTTCAAATGTTTAAACACACCGGGTAGTAAAAACCAGTGATTGAAAAGGAAAGAGTTTATACCTCAATGGAAACGAAAATATTCTCTGCATATCTTAAATGATAATGAAAGAAAATAAATACAAAGAACAAATTATTCTATCAAAACACCTATAAACCTTTTATCACTATTCCACAGTCTGACGAAGAAATAAAAACAACCTCGAAAGAGAAATGGATCGAAGATGAGAATGAGATGAGACGTATATTCCAGAAAGGGGCAGAGATCAGCTACCTCGAGGGGTTAATAGACGGAGATACTAAACAGAAATATCACATGTCCTGTAAGTATGATGTTTGGGACCAGCTACTCCTTCTAATTTTTTTTTTTTTTGCTGTTTCTCCTTTCTTTAAAATGTATCAATTGTTTAAAGATGACTTTTCTTAATTGGCAAACTTTTATGTCAAGTGTTTCTCGTTAGTTTGGCGACTTAGACTTTGTAACTACAGCTTATTCAAGCTGTAGTTACAAAGTTTAAGTCGCCAACCAAACATTTAACTTTTTTTATTACACAAAACCGCAAATTTTGCAAAATAACGCCGGAGATCAGTGGACGTAACCAGCGGTCAATTAATTGCCGTTAATTGACCAATCGCGTCTGTCGATCAAGGCATTAACCGACCAATCAAATCATTTATTCAGCCCGGACCCGAGCTTTCAACTCAACATTGGCCGCCATTTTCGTTGGACTTTTTTGTTAGTTTGGCGACTTAAACGTCGTAACTACAGCTTATTCAAGCTGTAGTTACGACATTTAGGTCGCAATCCAACTATTCTACTTTTTTGTTACATGCTGCTGGCCAAAAATCGAAGCGGTACTTCCTGTCGGAGTCAGTGGGTGTGGCCAAAAAGTAAGTGGGCGGGGCCAGCAATTGGTCAAGAAAGAAGATCGATTGTTGTTCATTTACAAAATATTCCATGCGAAAAGTACGTCACTTCTTAAACCCCAAACAAAACGAAACAAAATAATAAACCCAATATACAACCCTTTGCAATATCCTAAAAGATATGAAACAAGAAAGGACAGGAAAAAGAAAACCTTACAATATCTTGAAATATATAACTAATTGCTTTCCTAATATAATGCCCATTTTGGAGTTATGGGTTGCTTGATAAAACAACCCATTTCTTATTTCAATATTATAGTACCCCAAAACTTTGTTTTATTGTATTGAATAATATTTCTTTTTAAATAACCTCATTCTTGTCAATCTATATGCAGGTCAGGACAGATATATCCAGCAAGGACTCGAGGAATCTGGTGCTCCCCACAACCGATGTGTTTTGTTAATGAGATCAATTGTGGATCTTAAGAATTACGTCGATGACGCCAAGGCGACGGAGTTCACGGAAATATCTCTTAATGAACGAACTGAACGTTTAGAAATTGATGAAGCGTGTGCTACGAAGCTATCTCAGATGAAAACACGTGCCAAAGGTTTAACATCTTCTAATAATTGTTTTGATTATGAAGTGCTGTGGAGATATGATGACGTCATACATCCTAAACTCCACGCGCCTTATTTAGCAAAACTTTGTGAAGAATTCCATGACGTCATGAAGCGTTTAATTGGCGCTACTGTTTCTAGGACAGCGTTTGACGTTGAGCCGGATATTTACGAGGAGGTTTTACAACACTGGGTCAACGCTAAGAGGAAATCGAGATTCTTTTACGGACAAGATGATTACGTTGCCAAATTGAAAGCATACCTCGCCGAACTGACGGACAAACCCATGGTGCTTTATGGCGAATCCGGTGCTGGGAAATCAACGTTGTTGTCCAATATAGCAACACAGGTAAGTTTTCTTTTAATCCATTCCCACACAATGGCGCTTTTAAACGCCCCTCAATATCAAAGCTTTGGAAAACATTGTGGAGAATGAAGAAAGTGCTTGTGACAAGCAATTTCTTCAAAATCCACAATGTTTTCTACCCTAAAATTCAAAGATTTTGAAGATTTCATCCACTTTAAATTGTCCTCTGCAACTTTTTTTTTTAATTTAGACTGAAATTCTGTTGTGTGGGAATGGGTTAAACAAATGAAGAGATTATATTTTTTTTTACATTATAGTATGAATCTAACCTTTAAGTCATTACTGTGATTAAATCTTTAGGCTCATACCTCGATGAAAAACAAATAATGGTCTCCTCATTTCTTTTAATTCAATACAATAAAGAAAAACAAAGCAAATATTTCACTAGTTTTTAGTAAAAATTTCATGGATCTTGTTTGTGCAAAACTATACAAAATAGTTTTATGCTCAAAATTTTGTTCATATAAATATGTAAAAAATCAGCCAATGAAAACGCTTGAATCTTGATAGACGAAACTAAAACTAAATTAGTACCAGATAGAAAAATAAATAAACAAATAAAAGAAATACATTTACAGCAGCAATATTAAAAATTAGACTGGTCGGTATGAAAAGAAATTGCAGAGGTCATTTCAAACTGTATGTAAATTGAAACATAACAATAATTTGAATTGAAATAGTGCAGAAAGCAATTATTGTTTTCTCATAAAAGATGCATTTTCCCATATAAATCATAGAATATCAAACGGCTTATTTAAAACGTCCTTGGTAAAGAATTGTCGATAAAAATATTCGGTCCATAGTGCATCTGGAATTCTGAATATTTCTTGGAATGTTAACTGACCAATCGCAGCTTACAATTAAAAAAAGATATACCAATCAAATAATGCCAGTTAAATAATACATTGAGACCGTAAGTGAACTATGCACTCGAAAATTGTTCGTCATTTGTGCTGTTGGTTTGGCGACTTAAACATCGTAACTACAGCTTGTTCAAGCTGTAGTTACGACGTTTAGGTCGCTAACCAACCCTTTTACATTTAATAGTAAAAACTATTGTTAATAAATTTTGTAAAATAACACCCTTCAAAATCGAATCGAAACTTCCTGTCGGAGATAATTAGTGGTGCCAATGGGAGTCAGTTGGCGGGGCCGGCGACTGGCCAAATATTAATGGTGCATGTAAGGTAGAAATACCATTCTACACCTTGACATTTTGCAATAAACTTTGCGAAATAATGCCGTTTAAAATCGGAGTGGAATATCCTGTCGGGATAAACAAAATCTCACAAAAGCGTAAGGTCTCAACGCGAGTCGATACTGTTCGAACTTCCTAGATGACATTTGTTTGATGAACGAGTCATTTTAATTTTCGAACGCAGTAGATTCTTTGTTTGCCTCACGATTTTCTTCTCCGTCTTCAGATCTGTGACAACAACAATGGACGAACAATCTGCGCTTTGAGGTATGTGGGCTACACACCAAAGAGTAGTGACATTAAACAGATTATCATGACAATCTGCAATCAAATTACATATACACTCGGACGTCAAAGAAACGATTTGCCTCACGAGTTCAAGGAACTTCAGAGATATTTCATCGAGCTCTTAGATTCCATTTCTTCGGATATTAAAGTGGTTATATTCATCGATTCATTGGAAAAACTTATTCCCGAATACAACGCTCATTTTCTGTCGTGGTTACCTGCAAAGCTTAAAGCAAACATAAAAATCGTGGTATCTGTACACGACCAAAAACACGGAATTCTCGAAAGATTAAAAACAGAGGTGTTGAAAGACACGTCAACTATGGTTGAACTGAAACCAATGTCAGTTGAAGATGCAGAGGGTTTAATGCAATATATTTTAGAAATGAATGGGCGTCAAATAACGCCAGCTCAAATGCAGGTGTTCAGACACGCTCTTAACGTGTGCTCGTTACCTATGTATGTTCAACTTCTCACCGAAATAGCTAAACAACTAAAATCTTATGATCCTGTAGGTGCCAGTGATATCCCAAAAGACGTTCAAGAGGCAATAAATATGTTATTCGATAATCTTGAAGCTAAACATGGTAAAATATTAGTTGGAAGATCACTAGGATATCTAGTAGCTTCTGTTACTGGCCTGAGTGATTGTGAAATGGAAGATTTGCTTTCGCTTGATGACGATGTTCTAAATTCTGTGTTCACACAATATCATCCCCCAGTCAGACGGATCCCCTTCATCAAGTGGCTCTCAGTCAAGAACGATATCGAACATTTCCTGGATTATCGGGAAGCAGATGGTATAACCGTTCACTTTTGGTGCCATCAATTGTTCGACAATGTTGTCAAGGAACGGTATCTGAAAGACGAAAAGATTGTCAAAGAATTACATACTTTGCTGTCGGACTATTTCCTTGGAACATGGGCAGGTAAACCAAAACCAGTAAAGGTACTGAATTCAGGAAACAACGAATGTCCACTGTTACTTCCATGTGGAAATGAAGCAGATAGACTCGTAGCTTTACAACCACTATCTTTTGAAACACCAGGAGAACCAGTGAGATACAACAAGAGAAAGTATGATCAAGTCCCTCGTCATCTGTACCTAGCTGGTCGGTTTAAAGAGTTGAATAGCCTAGTTTTATTTTGTTATGAATGGCTTTACAATAAAATCAAGGCATTGTCTCTGACACACATCATGGCTGACTTCGTTTTGAATCCAGGCGAGGAGGCAACATTAGTGGAAGAGGCTCTTCGTGTAGCCGAACCAACAATAGAAAACAACATTAACAATCTTGGTCCAGAGATATCCGGTCATCTTCTTCCATACTACAGGACCCATGCTAATATTAGGGCCCTTGTTCAGCAATGTGACACAGCAGGGTTGAAGCATTCTGCACTGATCCCTAATTTTCCATACCTACAAGTGCCAGGCAGTTCTCTTCAATATACCCTGGATTGTCCTGTAGCTGGGGAATTCTTCAGATTTACCAATGATGACAGATACCTTTTGACAAAGGTAAAGGACAGTTCCGTTGTTTATGTCTTCGATGTAGCCACTGGAGAAGCAAAAGGTTCGGTGTTTGCTTCTAATGGCGACCTGTACGTCACACCCAATGGGAAATACTTTGTAATTGTAGACCACGTGACCGAGAAAGCTATCAAAATTCATCGTTCGGATACTGGCCAGTATGTTGGACAACTGATTGTAATGAACCACATCCAACTGAAGTTGAAGGAGAAATATAAAATGGGGTCAGTGTGTCTCACAAATGAACGTCTCGCTGTCATTATAACCACTGAAACAAGTTTTCTGTGCATTGCTGATGTTGAGGGCTGTCAGTTTCTGCAGATAATTGGATTAGATGGTAAATGTGATATCTGCGACGTCACTCCAAATGGAAGGTTTGTATTTTGTAACTCGAATGAATTTATGCTGTGCTATGACCTCTACTCTTTGGAGCACATATGCACCGTTTCAGCTAGCCAGCGTCCAAGTGCTATTGCTTTCACAAAAGACGGGTTTCGAGCTTTTCTTGCCAATGCCAAAGAACCGAAATTATTGGTTATGCACGTACACCGGGGAGCTGTAGAAATGGCCTACAAGACTCCGCTTGACGAGGACATGCCAGATGATACAATTGTGGCTTTAAAGGTTTCTCCAAAAGACGATCAGGTACTTATCCGAGGACGCAACAACATTCTTGTGTATAACAGATTCACAGAGAAGGTGACGGCTAGGTTTCCACGTCCCTCTGATGTGCCAAATGAATTCAAATTGCCAAAGAGTTATTACACAGACCTATTCTATACCAATGCAGAATTTTCGAGAGACGGAAAATTCGTTATTGGTACCCTGTTCAGGAACATCTACATTTGGCAAGTGTCTTCAGGAAATTTGATCACCAATATACAGGCCCCAGTTGGCATTGTGTCTGAATTACTCATATCTAGGACCAGGAGCCAGGTTATTACACACGTACAAGGCTCTTCTGATGTACAAGTCTGGAATATCAACAAAGCTTTAAATCAAGTCAACATGCTTGACAAACTTACAGGAGTGATTGAGGACATTAAGCTAACAAATGCTAACACAATAGCCTATGTTAGATGTAAATCCAGTGATGAGCTTGGTATAATTGACATGAGAAACGGCGTAATGCTAGATCTGTTAACGCATACCTCACCAATCACAGATTTTGGTTGTACACCAGACGGCCAGTATGTGATGGTAACTACAAAACCAAAGAAAAAGAATACGGCAATGAAAATCTGGAATATGGACGAGAGGAAAGTTGTGAAAGAGTTTGGTAACACCATCGGATTTTGTATCGGGGCCCACAGCAATCAATCCATTATTCTTGTAGCGCAGCAGGATTCTAGCTTTAAAGCACCCTATTTTATCACAAGCTTTAACTTTATGTCAGATTGCTTCAGAGAAAACACTCATCCACTATCACTGAAATACATACTGAAAAGACCATTCCTCACTCAGGATGACCAAACCGTTGTAGTTTTGACAGCTCAAGATTACATTGAGTCAATGGCGTTTTACGACACACCAACGATATGTGCTTTCTCGTTAGACAACGATCTAAAGGTATCGTATTATACACCTGAAAGTTTTAGAGAAGCAGTTGACATTAATACCATCGAAGACCTCCAGCCATGTTCCAGCAGTGCCAATACTATCATAGTCCTGTATACAACTAATGCTGTAATTGTTGACATCAATGCCAACACGGAGTGTAAGGCCCTCGATCAGCTCGGCTTCCTCGTCCTTGACATTAACACCGGCGCCATCATGACCATCTGCGAACCATTTCTCAAACCAGGAATCTCAATGGACTCTGTCGTGTTTTCAGGTACACAGTTTTGCATTGATGTCGACTACAACATATTTGACATTATCAGAGGCCAATATGTCGCGCAGCTTCACAATCCCGGTGTCCCACCAAGACTCATAGCTATGTACGGAAATGCTTTAATTTACTACAAAGGTTCCAAGCTTTACGTTGTCAGTTTACGAAATGGTGAAATAATTGCCAACGTAGAAGTGCATGCAACCATTTCGAAAGTGACTCTTTGTTCTGATCAGTCCACCATCATGGTCGGTTGCATGGATGGGTCCATTGTTTCCTATGTGCTGATTGATCCTCAAATCGAGGATCCAGAATCAATTATATCTACGATGGGTAGCAGAAATACTGACGGGATCGTTGAAAATGGTCGCACCTCACGATCGTGGGACAAAGTTGAAGATAGTGCTTGTCCGACTTATTCTAGACCTCCTTCAGCACTAAGTTTAGGACCAAAGGAGAGATCATTGCTTAAACAAGTCAAACCTGTGCCAAAAGTAAGACCAAGCTCAGATACTCTATTGTATCTAAATGAAAGGTCAAAAACCTGCAGTATTCAGTAAAATCAAACGTTTG
This sequence comes from Fragum fragum, assembly GCA_946902895.1. Taxonomy (NCBI): domain Eukaryota; kingdom Metazoa; phylum Mollusca; class Bivalvia; order Cardiida; family Cardiidae; genus Fragum; species Fragum fragum. The sequence goes on from OX336367.1 coordinate 1,762,378, forward strand.
TTTACCTAAGAAAAGGGCTCTAAAATTTATTTCGATTTGTTAGCGCAAATATGTTGTGTGCCTGGTATGCTGGTTAATTGGTTTGACATTTTATTGCTAATACAGTGAGTAAAAGTGCACATAAGTGGAACTCAATGAACAGTTGAATCGTTTGGTTTAAGTAGATAAAAGTGTTATCTGGGAGACGAAGTCCTCGGCGTATGCAGTGCTTTGATTCATAATCAAACGCACAGTACTGTTTAAACTCTAGACTTTTGAAAGGGTTGTGAACATTGGACAGTATTAAACTCTTGCATTTTTTAGCTAGCAAAGCGTCAGCTTTGATAGCTTAAGTTAACAGACAAAATGTTGAGGTCTTCTCAAAGTTCAATCAGTGCAAAATGCCACTGGAGGCTTAACCACTAAATCCATTGAATGTCTACGCCATAAAAAGTAGATCTTATGTATTTCAGGAATATTGCAAACGATATTCAAATTGTAGAGAAATCTTTCAAAAGCATGCTATTTAACCCATTCCCACTCAATTCCGATTTTTAAGCATCTCAAGAAAAAAGCTTGGGAAAACATTGTGGACAATGAAGAAATTGCTTGTAACAAGCAATTTCTTCATTGTCAACAATGTTTTCTACCCAAGGGAAATACTTTCTAAAATTAAGTAACTTGAAATTGTCGTCTGCATCTTCCTTCTATTTGAACCAATCTAAGATTTTGTCATATTATAATAGGTTAACTCCTGTGTTAATTTAACCTAGTTTATTTATCATGATAACCGTTGGCAAAGAAGATTACAAAACTAAACTAGTCTTTGCTAGCTTACGCAGTACTTTCAGTACTTTGAATTGTAATCGGGATGTGCTGGAGTTTCATTGTTAAAGTTAAAGCCTCTCAAACAGGCAGTGTAAAAAAGGTATTACGTAATGTCTGTAGATCTCAATAGACCAATCGCTGGCCACGCCCACTGACTTCGTTAGCCCCGCCCACTGACTCCAACAGAAAGTCCTGTTTCGATTTTAAACGGCGTTAATTTGCAAAATTTATGGCCAGTAGCTCGTTACAAATAAGTAAAATGGTTGGTTTGAGAGCTATTCGTCGTTACTATAGCTTGAATAAGCTGTAGGTACGACGTTTCAGTCGCCCAAACCAACAAAAATGATTAGCCAAAATGGCGACCAATGATCGGAGTTCAAACTGAACTTCCAGTCTAAATGGATGAGTTCACAGGTCGACTGATTATTCGTTTGGCAGCGGCGATTGGATAGTGTGAGAAACTATGTTCTGGATAGGGACTGGATATAGACCTCCCTAAAATTTCGGAGGATTCAACTATTAGGTAACATGCATGTCTGTGATATGAAATTCTGTGATATTGTATAAAAATGTTTTTTATCATTTACAATTTATATTCTGTGGTGAGTGTGACCTTGTTAGTTATGTATACTGATTCATTACAAATACTATCATTACCAAACGACAAAATTTTAGACTGGTCAAAATTAAAAGAAGTTGCACACGACAATATTAATTTATGGAATTTAAAACACCTTTGTCTTTTTGGGAAGAAAACATTGTGGATAATGAAGAAACTGTTTGTATCAAGCAATTTCTTCATTTTCCACAGTGCTTTCTTTTTTTTTCTTGAAGGATGCTAAAAAGAGACATTGTGTAGAAATGGGTTTACGAGACATTGTGTAGAAGAAACGAGGCGGTATTGAGAGAGAATTCGAAAAGGGGGATTCTACGATTTCTTATCAAGATTAATTCCAGTCCAGCATTTAACAAATCCCTTTTCGTTGCATTAAAAGCCTTTTCACTGTAATTCTTATTGACATATTATGTATTTATGATTATAAATCTGCATTTAAACTATCTCTTAAATGCACGAAGGTAAGCATGATAGCCTATCGGTAGGTACTTGCATTTAGCGTACAGATATTTTCACTTGAAACCCTTTCCTGTTCAATCCCTGGTTTTTACGTCCCAGCGTTTTTTTATATTCGAGAAAGCATTGTGGAAAAAGAAGAAATTACAAGCAATTTCTTCTTTATTCCACAATATTTTCTACCCCATTTAATGGTTATTTTTCCAATAAAAATCGACTTTAAATCATCGTCTGCAAAACCTTTGAAATCGGACAGGTCTAAATTTTGAAAAACAATAAAGGGTTGAAAAAAACGGAAGCATTAAATGTACATTATTTCCGATTTTCCCAAAACTTAGACAATGTGTTATGATCGCATTTTGAAGCAGGGTTTGTTTATAAACTAAAATTGGAATCTGATCGTGGCCAAAGACTTAATTTCATACAAAATAATGCTATTGATTATCGATACAATATTAACTGACCGTTAGATGCTGTCAACCAAAGAATCAATCAACCAATCAAATTATTCATTTAGACCGAAAGAGAACGATCAACTGTGATTTCCAACTTTAGGCGGCATTTATGCTAAGTATTTTGTTAGTTAGTTTGGCGACTTATACATCATAACTACAGCATACTGAAGCCGTAGCTATTATGTTTAGATCACAAACCAACCCTTCTTATTTTGTTATGAGTTACCGAAACTAAGTTTTTCAAAAATGTTGTTTCAATTGACCCCGCCTACTTACTCCGGCCGTTGGTCCCACCCATTGACTCCAACAGGAAGTTCCGCATCGATTCTAAACGGCGTTCTCATATGCAAGTATGGGAGTACTGAATGAAACTGTACGTAGACAATTTTATCTCATCATTATATTGTTTATTTAATTTTCGTGGTTATTTTTATATCGTTCATGTTCGTTTATTAATGGAGAGAGAGAGAGAGAGAGAGAGAAAGAGAGAGAAAGAGAGAGGAGAGAGAGGGTGTGTGTGTGAGAGAGAGTGGGGAGAAAGGGATAGAGAGAGAGAGGGAGGGGGAGGGAGAGAAAGAAAGAGAAAGGATGTGAGAGTGATGAGAGAGAGAGAGATAGAGACATGTTTTATTCATTGTAAATTGAAAATGCTGTCTTAATATTTACCTTCTTAAAAGTTATTATTATTATTATTTTACAAAAATTATCGCCAGTAGCAAATAACTAAAAGTTAGAATGATTGGTTTGCAACCTCAACTTCGAAACTACTGCTTGAATAAGCTGTAGTTACGGCGTTTAATTTGCCAAACCAACAAATATGCAACACACAAATGGCGGCGAATATTGGAGTTCAAAGTGCGATTCCGGGGTTGATGAATTGTTTGATTGGTCGATTGATTCCTTGATTGAAAGACGCGATTGGTCAATTTATTTAAACAGTATGATTAAAAAAGCAGTGTCATTTATTTTTACATATACGTGTCTAAAAATAAAACAATTTTTATACAAGCGTATAGTCAGTCAATTTTATAGTCACTCATAAAATGCATTTTAGATTGATAAATAAAATAAAATACCTAATAAACAGGTAACTAAGAAACATAGGTTGTTGTTTTTCTTTATTTTTACTTCTAGTTTTCCTGACATTTTCTCATTACCATACAATCCCACACCGTCTCGCATTAAAAAAATAACTTTGGAATATATTGTAGATGAATTAAACACTCGCCTGCTACAAACAATTACTCCTTTTCTAACAACGTAGTCTAACCGATATAGCACGTGATTTTCACGTTAAGATTAACCATTTCCCACACCATCACGCATTTTACGTGCGCCACAGAAATATAGGTATGGAAAACGTTGTGAGAAAAGATTAAATTGCTTGGAACAGGTAATTTCTTCTTTTCTCACAATATTTTCTACATCAAATAGCCAACTTTGTTTTATAGTCTGCAACCTCTTTTAATTTGGACCAGTCTAAAATTTTGTCGTTAGGAATGGATTATATGGAAACTAGTTCTGCCTTTAAAAGCAATGTTTATCATCCGATCAAAATTCTTTGAAGGAAACTTATTAAGAGTCACCTATTCATCGTTCCTGTAAAATTTGTTGAAATCCATCCACTGGTTTCTGAGGAGAATAAAAATGGAAATTATCCCCGACCATTAAAGCCATGTTTTTCATCCGATCAAATTTCTTTGGAGGAATCAGATTAATGGTCATCCAAGGATCATTTCTGTGAAATTCCGTTGAATTCTGTTCAGTTCTTTCTGAGGAGAAGATTTTTAAAGTAAAAGTATACGGACGGACGCACAACGCAATGACAATAGCTCACTGCCTTCAGCCAGTGGAGCTAAAAATGAGTTATCTTTGATAAGATCTTCAGACCGGTCAAAATGTAATTGATCACAACAATAGAATTTGTAAAGGTATACATACACATATATGCGTGAGTGTGTAAATTATAATGTTGACCCTTGTCATGCTGAACCCGGAATATTCCTGTTTATGTGCAGTCTGATCTTCGTCTACACCTCCTGCCTTTCCATTTTAAGCCAGAGTTTTTCATATGATAAATTTTCAATTAAATCATTAACAATAATTGCATCCGGTACTGTCAGCACTTTGATTATAATGTTATTCTGAAGAAGATTTTATTCAGCATGATAAGGGTTAAAACTGAAGGGTACAAAATATTTGGGTTAATGAACAAAGTTCTGGGATCCAGCATTTTCCTCTTTAACAACAATGTTTTCCTTAAATTTATCTCTTCACTTTTTTGCAGACATATCAATTTTACTTCTGGACGCGTAGATAATTATGTCTTACTTGTTTGTGGACAAATGGAGATAATCTGTATTTTCACATGACTGGCTAAGGTGAGCTAAAAATAACAAGATGACAGTTTTGTAAGAAGTGAATTTTATTTTTTAACATTATCAATCAAGTAACAAAATCATTGGTATATTATAATAAATCGAAATAAAGTCATACAAAAATACATTTTATAGCCAGAGAGCCTAATTTGGTGAAATCTATGCATACATATCTTTTTTATCACAGAGAAATTCTACATACAAAAAAATGATATGAGAAAATGTGACATCAATAAGATGTAGGAGCCACGAACAAACATTATAAATCCCGACATTCTTAAAACAATTTCAGGTTGACAAGATTTTTAAACTGGTCAGTATTTAAAGTATACGTAGTTATTCACAACAATGGAAATTGTGTAAAAATAGAAATAAATAGAAAAGTAGAAAGTTGAGAGAGAGAATCCCTGAATCAACAAAATTCTCATTCACCAACATTATTTTCATTTATCTAGTCCCTAAGGGATGTCAATAAAGTACTGTGTAGCAATAACTTCAAGTCTCGTAATATTTGACAAAAAACTAGTTTCTACCAGCTCTTTATGGCATTTTAACACTCACGTTTACCTAATATCAAACAACAAAATTTTAGAAAAAATTTGAGAGAATTTGTAGGCTACAATTTAGGAAGAAAACATTGTGGATAATTAAGAAATTACTTGTAACAAGCAATCTCTTCTTTTTCCACAATGTTTTCTAAAGCTTTCTTCTAAAGAGGCATCAAAATACGCTATTGAATGGGAATGGGTAAACTAATTACACAGTCTAAATTTAGATTCAAGAAAAACTGCATTAAATGTTCTATTTTGAATAAAACCAACTGATTCATGAATAAGACATATAGCTTTGCCAATCAGAACTTTCATTGTAAAATTCAAAGACAAAATTTTAATTTTGACACTGGTTGTTGAATACAGACCTTGTACTGACTAAATTATTCCAGGCAATCTCTTTTTTATTATTTTTTTTCACTTTAAGAGTTAACCCATTCCAACACAAGAAAATTTTAGACTGGTCCAAATTGAAAGAAGCTGCAGACGACAATTTCAAGTTGATGGAATTTAATTTTTTTTCTTCTTTTGGGATAAAAAAAATTGTGGATAATGAAGAAATTGCTTGTTACAAGCAATTTCTTCATTGTCCACAATGTTTTCCAAAACTTTTTTTCTTGTGGGGCGTAAAAAGGAGGGCTTGAGTTGGAATGGGTTAATGAAGGTAAACAGAAAAATCTAGAATTATCACTAATTGTCACAAAGCATACTAATACCCCCCACCAGCCCTTTGTCACTGAAGTAGAACAGTAAACCTTTGATTTTGATTACCCTAAAACAATAAGGCATCTTTTTGGGTCATGAACAACATGAGTTTAAAGTTTCAACATCCTAGATAAAATCTCTTATGAGTTAGAGCAAAGAAGTATTTTTCAAAGTTCAAGTACCGGTATTACCTATACCTTTGACCAATTTGACCCAAAATCAATAGGACACTTCCTTGGATCTTGGCCAACATGTGTTTAAAGTTTTATGGTCATAGGTCAATCAAAGATCAATTGTGACCTTAACCTCTGACCTACGTGACCCCAAAACAATATGAACTTCCTTAGATCACTGGCAACAATTGTATGAAGTTTCAAGGTTGTAGGCTTATTGGTTCTTGTGTTAGAGTAAGTCAACAAAAATGTCTATGGGTGGATGGATTAACAGACAGACATGATGAAACCAAAGTATCCCCCTGCAATTCGTAGGTGGGATGTATAAATAGGTAGAGAAAGCTTCATAAATAATTGACAAATACAAGTATTTTCTTATATTCTTAGACAAACACACTCACAACAAGGACTCGTGTCAAAGTAAATCTATAACAAGTATTTCGCTTCCAATCTCCATATGTTGTGGGTACTCTTTTGAATTGTCTTGACAAGACAATTCAAGAGAGTCCCCACAACATATGGTGTAATTGGACCTTTACATCTTGAAATCAAAATCACTGCGTCTCTAAATCTCTGAAACAAATGACAAGGTACTTGAAATATCACAAATAGTTCATGAACATTTAGTATCACAAATAGTTAGTGAACATTTAGGGTCACAAATAGTTCATTAACATTTAGTACACTGCAGCTCCACTATAACGCTGTTGGTGGGGTCCAAGAAATGAAACAGCGGAAGAAGTGGAGTTATTATGATAAAACGCTGTCCCCCCCCTCCCCCCCGCCGTAACTGGAATTTTCAACCGTCGGAATTGGAACCAAACACCCGATAATTCGTGATGAAATTCCTATTAACAAGTTTAATTCTATACAAGTTACTAGTCGGGAAATGAAAAACAACAGCTGTAGTTCCGAGATTTTAGCAGAAACCGACGAAATTCAGCGTGCGGAGAATTAATTTCTAACCTTACCTTCCCGGTCTATCAGGATTGAATAATCCGTAAATTTCTACAGGTCTATAAATTGTGGTTCTCTTTCTCCCAATATTAAGAAGCTAGAACTTTTACCCGAGACATGTTTTATTATTATGATAGTCGTCGGCATTAATCTAATTGAATTTAGTTTTACACGGACGTAATTATTTCCATCCTTAGACAAAAGGGATAAACTCTAAGTATTCCGCATAGCGACGTCTCCTTGGAGACCGACGAGTCTGGGGTTACTGAAGCGTTGATAAAATGTCGCGTGGATCGACCTTCGAACCTCTCTCGCGCTAATGGACTTGGTCTAATTTCTTTACCATTGTTAAAAATACGGTAACAATAAACCGACAAAGAACTCTATCTGAACCTAGTCATTTACGAATCGGGAATTTAAACCGACCAGTTGCACGTTTACAAAACTGGATTAAACTTTGTAGCCGCTAACTTTTAATCGTAAAAATGAAGGTCATAATAATCGAAAAAAATCCGAGACGGCGGAATGTCTGGTTTCATAACGACAAGAGTAAAAAATTCGGTCAGCAGGAATTCTCACGGGTACGCGTCTGGCACGTGTCAACTCCGGAAACTCTCCCATAAATAGCTGAACATCTGGCGGCGGCACCTTTGATCACCTTTCCTCCCTCAGGATAAAATAAACTGTACCTGAAAAACCTTGACTTCAAATTTGTCGACGAGCTTTTTGCCGTGTGTTTGATCATACAAGATGGCATTAAATTTTCGGATTATTGAAAGAAATGCGAAAAAATAACGGTATTTTATTTTAATCTACTGATAATATCTATCCCGTTTCGGATGAGAATCTTCCGATATTGTGACATTTACAATTCAAATTCACGTATTTTCTGTATTTAGCGAAAACGTCGCAATTACGACTGATTGTTTTAAAGCACATTCGTGTGTTTTTTTCTTGAAGCCACTATCCTCTACGAGCTCCTGATACCATCAAACTATGAAGTGAAATAAATAGTAGGCTCAAGTCAATTTGTCTAATTTCACGCTCGCGCATTACTTTAAGAACACGTAAGACCAAACAATCAAACTGATTTTTTAAATTGAAACACTACGCGTGTCATCAATCAATAAAGCAATTACCTCTGAAGTAATGCATTTATGACCAGGACCGTCCACGTAAGGTGTTCAAAACTTACCTGGCTTCGGGTAATTATCGATTTTTATGTGCAACCCTTTTTCTTCGAGCGGGCCGAAGACGGGATGAAAAAATCGCGGCCAAATCAACATTAACGTCGTATCTCAGCATCTGCAACCCGAAATGCCCCCCCCCCTCCAAAATTTTGGGAGCCAAGCGGATCCCGCGTTATAATGGAGTCAGCGCTGTGCCCGGTTGCGTTATAGAGGAGTTGCAGTGTATCACTATTATTATATAGAGTTTAGTCAAAAAGTAAACGTTATCCACAAAATTATTGCACGGGACTCTGAGGTAATTCAAAATGCAATGACAAACATGATGTATAGCTTGCCTCAAAAAACTCCTACTCCACTCAAGAAAGACTATTCATTTTTCCTCTAAGCAACTGTGTATGTAACATGCAATACAAGCAATGTTCTATATTTTCTTTGCTAAATTGAGCAAATGCTTTAATTTTTCCCCAAAGATTTTTGCTTGAGGGTTATAAAAATTGTGAGTGTATGAGGGTATCTTTGTAGGCAATGGGTATAAAAACCTTGTACATGCACCCTGTAATTTTCACAAATTATGATATATAAAAACTACACTAACATTTATGTAGAAACAATGACAAAAGTAAAGCAAAAGTATAATTTTGGAACTGGATTAAAGCAAAATCATATGAAATCAGAATATAAATTAAAAGGATTATTGATGTAATAAAATGAAAGGAATTCAATCTTTTAATGGAATGTATCATTTTAATCCAAGGGTATGTTATGGGTAGAATTAGGGCAATTTCTTCTTTTTCTACAATATTTTCTACCCTACTGGTTGGTTATTTTTCAAATTAAATCCACTTTAAATTGTCGTCTGCAAAAATCTTTGAATTTGGACAGGTTTGAAAATTTGCAAACAGGAAAGGGTTAACCCTTCCTCTACAATCCCTTATATTTATGTCCCTGTGATTTTATACTTGAGAAAACATTATGAGAATAGAAAAAATTGCATTTTCTTCTTTTCCCACATTTTTTTCCAACCTGTAGATTTGTTATTTTTCAAATCACACTCACTTTCGATTATCGTCTGTAACTTCTTTCAAATTGAACCAGTCTAAAATTTTGAAAAACAGGAAAGGGTTAATATGGAATTAGAAATTCCTGTCAGAAATCATTTTACATAGCCAGAAATCTGTCAACTGAATCATCTAAAATGGATTATTTTAATGAGTGCCCATAAAAGAATCAATCAGAAAAATTAACAAAAAAATAAATAAATTTGAAATAGGTAAAGCCCTGTCTGTCTCAAACCCTGATATATAGACTAGAACAGTTCCCTTATCTAGGATCTAAGACATATTTGTAAAGACCGTCTCCCACGCCATCAACAAAGGTAACTGTCATATTGCTGTCTGTAGCTTCAACATAAGCAAATCCACCAAGGTCTGCAATCTTTGCCCAGAAAAATTTTGATGATCCTTCGGGAACACTGTCTGCATGCTCATTGCTGGTATCTACAAAATTGGCTGCTCCCGAAACAAAATAATTCATATCAGGTAAATCTCCGTTTTTAGTGTGAAGATGCTGAAAAAATATTTTTTGAAATAAATAGTTATTATCTGATGTACAAGTTGAAATATGTTATAGAATAGATATCCAAATTTAACAAAGAAGAATATAATTCCATGTTATGCTGAATTAAATTTTTCCAGAACTGCATTTAAATCAAATGGCTGATAGGTGCCTAATATAGGGCCAATTTTTTGTTTGAATGTTGATTTTGTAAGCAACTCTGGCTTAATAGGGACAAACAGGTGGTTTAGACTATGATCAGACTGCACAATTGCCTTCTGCCAAAAGATCTTAAGCATGAAAAGAGTCAAGATCTTTAAGAATACTGAAAAGCTGGCAAATCTCAAACTTTGTTTTTTTTCCAACAGAAGTTCTTAGTATTTTTATGATAGATGCATACAACAAGGTTTTTTATACACTAACTAATCTAAATCAATGGTTATACTTTGACAGAAATCTCATAAAATCACAGCCACTGTTATATTCATCAAGTTAAACGTTTTCCTTTTTTAAACACAATTTTCCTTTTCTCATATTTTCCAACCTTTCTTTTACATATCATATGTCATCCTCAATTCCTCTCTATTTGAACCAGCTTCAACCATGTGATGTAATAGATTAGATTTCGGGCGGCGAACATCCTCTCCGATATTTGTCTCTCACCAATGGGTGGATAATCGTAAACCTAAGTTGGATAGCAGCTGGAGGCTAGGAAAGGATGTAATGGTAGTATTGGTGTGAAAAATACAGGAATCCATTGTTAGGTGCTCCAGCCGCCGCGTTATGACTGAAATACTGTTGAAAATGGTATTAAACACCATTCAATTCATCAATCAATCTATTTGAACTATTTTAACTTCGGAAAGAGTTATCCTGTTCCTACTCGATCCCACTTTTTAATCCTTTCAGAAAAGAGTCCTGCAAAATGATCAGGAAAATGGAGAAATTTCTTGTTAAATGCAATTTCTTCATTATCTTCAATGATTTCCATTCCGATCTACTAAGTCTTTAAACATTTCAGCAAAATAAAAATTGTTTCCTGCATCTAAGAACCCATTCCCACACAACAAAATTTTAGACTGGTCCAAGTTGAAAGAAGTTGCAGACAACAATTTCAAGTTGATAAAATTTGATTTTTTTTCATCTTTTTGAAAAGAAAAAATAGTGGATAATGAAGAAATTGGTTGATACAAGCAATTTCTTCAATTTCTCCAATTTTTCTTGAGGAGCATAAAAGGAGGAATTGTGTGGGAATGGGTCAAGTCTTAAATTTTGTTGTCTAGTAATGACTAGATTATTTCAAAGATAGCTGGATATGCCTCCTTATGCATTAACTCGTTCCTATTTCGCAAACTTTTAGACCTGTCCAAATTCAAAGGTTTTTGCAGACGACAATTTTAAGTCTATTTTGTTTGAAAAATAGCCAATCAGTAGGGTAGAAAATATTGTGAAAAGAGAAGAAATTGCTTGTGAAAAGCAATTTCTTCTTTTCCCCCAATATTTTCTCCAGTTTGTACAGGAAAGGGTTCAATTGCATTATTTTGCAAAATTTATGGCCAGCCACAAGTAACAAGAATCAATTGCTCGCTGGCAACCTAATCATCATAACTACAGCAAATTCCAGCTGTTAGTTACAATGTTTAAGTAACCATAACAACAAAAATGCTATTTATAAATGCTGACAGATTTAGGGGTTCAAAGTTCACTTCCGATTTCAATAATTGATTTGACTGGTCAACTGATTCTTCAACTGACAGAGAACCAATCAACCAATTAAGCTGTAATTGAGATGTTTAGGTCACCAACTGGTGATTTTACTTTTTTGTTACCTTTCCCTTACATGTTTTATGGCCATAGACTTTACAAAATGACACTGTTTAACCCATTCCCAAACAATCCCTCCTTTTCAAGCCCCTCAAGAAAAAGGCATAAGAAAACATGATGGAAAATGAAGAAATTGCTTGTATCAAGCAATATTTTCATTATGAACAAAGTTTTCTATCCACAAAGACAAAATAATTTACAATTCCATTTACTTGAAATTGTAGTCTGCAGCTTCTTTGAAGTTGGTCCAGTCTAAAATTTTGTTGAGTAGGAATAGGTAAATATAGAAGTTGAACTTCCTATCAGAGCTCAGTGGGCGTGGCCAGCAGAATGAGTGGGTGTTGCCAGTAGAATGAGTGAGTGTGGCCAGCAGGATGAGTGGGTGTGGCCAGCAGAATGAGTGAGTGTGGTCAGCAGAATGAGTGGGTGTGGCATGCAGAATGAGTGGGTGTGGCCAGCAGAATGAGTGGTGTGGCCAGCAGAATGAGTGGGTGTGGCCAGCAGAATGAGTGGGTGTGGCCAGCAGAATGAGTGGGCGTGGCCAGCAGAATGAGTGGGTGTGGCGAGGAGAATGAGTGGGCGTGGCCAACAGAATGAATGGGTGTGGCCAGCAGAATGAGTGGGTGTGGCCAACAGAATGAATGGGCGTGGCCAACAGAATGAGTGGGTGTGGCCAACAGAATGAATGGGTGTGGCCAGCAGAAAGAATGGGTGTGGCAAGCAGAATGAGTGAGTGTGGCCAGTAGAATGAATGAGTGTGGCCAACAGAATGAGTGGGTGTGGCCAACAGAATGAATGGGTGTGGCCAGCAGAATGAGTGGGTATGGCCAGCAGAATGAGTGAGTGTAGCCAGCACAATGAGTGGGCATGGCCAGCAGAATGAGTGGGTGTGGCCAGCAGAATGAGTGAGTGTGGCCAGCAGAATGATTGGGTGTGGCCAGCAGAATGAGTGGGTGTGGCCAGCAGAATGAGTAGGTGTGGCTAGCAGAATGAGTGTGGCCAGCAGAATGAGTGGGTGTGGCCAACAGAATGAATGGGTGTGGCAAGCAGAATGAGTGAGTGTGGCCAGCAGAATGAGTGGGTGTGGCCAACAGAATGAGTGAGTGTGGCCAGCAGAATAAGTGGATGTGGCAAGCAGAATGAGTGAGTGTGGCCAACAGAATGAGTGGGTGTGGCCAACAGAATGAATTGGTGTGGCCAGCAGAATGAGTGGGTGTGGTCAGCAGAATGAGTGAGTGTGGCCAGCAGAATGAGTGGGTGTGGCCAGCAGAATGAATGGGTGGGGCCAGCGATCTGTTAATTATAAGATAGAATATTACCTGAAGGTTATGATTATGGCCAGAAAAGTAGGCTGTACAGTTTTACTTTAACAACAACGGGTTGAGTCGTTTAACGAGACAGTCAGTGTGATCTGTTAATTACAAGATCGAATATTACCTGAAGGTTATGATCATGGCCAGAAAAGTAGGCTGTACAGTTATACTTTAACAACAACGGGTTGAGTCGTTTAACGAGACAGTCAGTGGGTCCATGTTCAGCAATGGAGAAAACAGGAAAATGGCCGGCAACGAGGAGATAGTCTGCTCTGAAAGACAAAAAGAACATAACACAATTAATGACAGACAGTAAACCTTGACCTGACAAAATTAAGAATAGTTACATGTATCTAAACATGTTTACTCTAGTGTTAGCACACAGAAGTAAAGTGATTTGTCTAAAAATTCTAACTAGCTTGCTAATTCTTGCTGATCCATGGATCCTCACTCTGATTTGATTATTTTTCCTAATGTTTTACCCTTTTCTATTGTGCAAAATTTTAGGCCAGTCCAAATTCAATGGTTCTTCAGCCAAAAATTTAATATCGATTTATAGTGAAACACAACTATTTAGTAGGGAAACAAATATTGGGGAAAAAGAAGAAATCGCTTGTTACAAGCAATTTCTTCTTTTCCCACAATATTTTCTCAATCATAATTTTCGGGGACGTAAAAACCAGGGATTGAACAGGAAAGAGCTAAACATTTTTCTCCAGTGCTATCCAATGGATCCTCACTCTGTTTTAATACTTTTCCAAATAGTTGTTCCTTAAACATATTTCTCCAGTGCTATCACACTGACAAATAGTGATAAATACATTAATTAAATTACCTTGATGATTCTAGCTGATCCTTTATCCAGTCCCATTGATCCTCAGACTGCCTGAAGTTCTTTGGCCCAGATGGTTGATCCTTAAACATATCCCCTCTAGTATTTCCACAGAGTAGTACAGTGTCTATCATGAGAATATCTAATGTTTTACCACCTGGTATCTTAAAGGACAGCTTGTAATAATAGTTTGGGAAATTCCTGTAATGATAAAAAAAAAAAAATGAATACATATGATACGTTGGTCTGCAACAAAAAATAGAATAGTAGTTTATCACAGAAGTCTGGTGTCAGGCTTACAAACATTCAACCTACAAGTGTAACCGTGACCTTGTACCTTCTCAAAGGTTGGTCTCAGAAAGCACATATATCTACTCATGGGGGAAAACCCTATTCGTAGATGTGCCAACTATTTTTCAGGAAAAAAAAGTAATCTTGAACGGTGACCTTCACATTGGAACTACCTGAACATATCTATTTAGTTGACTTGTTTAACCCATTCCCACACAGTGACGCTTTTGGACGCCCCTTAATCCATTCCCACACAACAAAATTTTAGACTAGTCCAAATTAAAAGGAGTTGCAGATGACAATTTAAAGTTTTTGAAATTTTATAATCTTTCAACTTTCTGGGTAGAAAACATCTGGTAAAATGAAGAAATTGCTTGTGTCAAGCAATTTCTTCATTTTACACAATGTTTTTCCAATTGCCTTTCTTGGGGGGGGGGGGGGGTGTCAAAAGGCGTCACCGTGTGGGAAAGGGTTAAGAAAAAGATTTGGGAAAACATTGTGTAAAATAAAGAAATTGCTTGTAACAGGCAATTTCTTCATTTTACACAATGCTTTTTACCAAGATAATTAAACAAAACTCAAATTTATCAACTTTAAATTGTCATCTACAGCCCCTCTAAATATGGACCAGTCTAAAATTTTGCCGTCTGGTAATGGGTTAATAAATTTGATGCTCACTAATTGAATATCCTCTGTAAATCAGGCAACTTAACCCTTTCCTGGTTAATCCCTGAATTTTACGTCCCTGAATTTTTATACCTTGAGAAAATATTGTGGGATAAGAAGAAATTGCTTGTAACAAGCAATTTCTTCTTATCCCACAATAATTTCTACCCTATAGGTTGGTTACTTTTCAAATTGCACTCACTTTTAATTTTCGTCTGCAACTTCTTTGAAATTAGACAAGTCTAAAATTTTGAAAAACAGGAAAGGGTTACAGACAGATTCCTGGTCACGCCCACTGACTCAGACAGGAAGCTCTGCTTCAATATTAACCCTTGTCATGCTGAACTCGGAATATTCCAGTTTGGGCAGGAGGTGTGGACTAAGATCAGACTGCACTTATGTGCAGGCTGATCTTAGTCTATACCTCCTGCTTGTACTTTTTGCTGCCAGAATTATTTATGAATGTGATTTCTAAATGAAATATTTATTTTTGAACAACAAGTTCTATCAGTGCTTTCAGCCCTTTGATTTGACAGCATTTCAGTAAGGTAATTTATACAGCATGACAAGGGTTAAACAGTATTATTTTGCAATTTTATGGTCAACAACATGAATTAAAAAAGAAAAATGGTTGGTTGGCACACTTAACATCATAAAAGCTTGAATAATCTGTATTTACAACATTTAAGTTGCCAATCAAACAAAAATATCTTTTAAGAATATTTGCCAATGTCAGAGTTCAAAGTTCATTTCCTGTCTTAATGAAAGATTTGATTGGTTGATTGATTCTTTGACTTACAGTCATGATCTGTCAATTGCAATCTGATCTTTGCAAACACATCCTGCTTGTCAGACTTCTCAGTAAAACAACTCTTGGATTGGTCAAAATAAAAGGAAGTTGCAAACATGATTTGAGACTACCTTTAAACTGAATAGTAAGTGACAAATATGGCAGAAAACATTTAAACCAATCTAATACACAACTTTTTTTAATAATATTCCTCAAAAGAAAAACTTTGTTTTAAAACATTGTTGAAAAATAAGGAACTACTGGTTATAAGTGATTTCTTGATTGTGGACAATGTTTCCAAAAAAGAAACAAGGTGCCAAACTGTCAAAAGATACGCCCGTCACACTGCTTAATATTAGCTGGGGGTTTGAATAGAACTGAGGTTATTTTGAATGAATATTTTTTGTCAAACAAAGTATAAAAAACAACAAAGGACAATAACTCAAAATATAAGCTAGGTAGAGTTATGGTTCTTGTATACTGCACTCCCACTTGGTGAGCTCTATCCATCCATGAAATTTCATGATTCTAGCTATTATACTTTTAGAGATATACTCCAGACAAGATTCAAGTATAAAAAAACAACAAAGGGCAATAACTAAAAGAATAGGCTAGGTAGAGTTATGGTTCTTGTATACTGCACTCCCACTTGGTGAGCTCTATCCATCCATGAAATTTCATGATTCTAGCTATTATACTTTTAGAAATATACTCCTGACAAGATTCAAGTATAAAAAAACAACAAAGGGCAATAACTCAAAAATAGGCTAGGTAGAGTTATGGTTCTTGTCCACTGCACTCCCCCTTGGTGAAATCTATACACCCATGAAATTTCATGATTCTAGCTATTATACTTTTAGAGATATACTCCGGACAAGACTCAAGTATGAAAAACAACAAAGGGCAATAACTCAAAAAATAGGCTAGGTAAGGTTATGGTTCTTGTGCAATGCACTCCCCCTTGAAGAGATCTATACACCTATGAAATTTCATGATTCTAGCTATTATACTTTTAGAGATCTACTCCTGACAAGATTCAAGTATGAAAAAGAACAAAGGGAAATAACTCAAAAAATAGGCTAGGTAGAGTTATGGTTCTTGTGCATTGCACTAACCACTTGGTGAGCTCTATCCATCCATGAAAATTCATGATTCTAGCTATTATACTTTTAGAGATATACTCCGGACAAGATTCAAGTATGTAAAACAACAAAGGGAAATAACCCAAAAAATAGGCTAGGTAGAGTTATGGTTCTTGTGCACTGCACTTCCCCTTGGTGAGATCTATACATCAATGAGGTTTCATGATCCTAGCTATTATACTTTTAGAGATCTACTCCTGACAAGATTCAAGTATGAAAAACAACAAAGGGCAATAACTCAAAAATAGGCTAGGTAGAGTTATGGTTCTTGTCCACTGAACTCCCCCTTGGTGAAATCTATACACCCATGAAATTTCATGATTCTAGCTATTATACTTTTAGAGATCTACTCCTGACAAGATTCAAGTATGAAAAACAACAAAGGGCAATAACTCAAAAAATAGGCCAGGTAGAGTTATGGTTCTTGTGCAATGCACTCCCCCTTGAAGAGATCTATACACCTATGAAATTTCATGATTCTAGTTATTATACTTTTAGAGATCTACTCCTGACAAGATTCAAGTATGAAAAAGAACAAAGGGAAATAACTCAAAAAATAGGCTAGGTAGAGTTATGGTTCTTGTGCACTGCACTACCCACTTGGTGAGCTCTATCCATCCATGAAATTTCATGATTCTAGCTATTATACTTTTAGATATATACTCTGGACAAGATTCAAGTATGAAAAACAACAAAGGGAAATAACTCAAAAAATAGGCTATGTAGAGTTATGGTTCTTGTGCACTGCACTCCTCCTTGGTGAGATCTATACATCCATGAGGTTTCATGATCCTAGCTATTTTACTTTTAGAGATCTACTCCTGACAAGATTCAAGTTTGAAAAACAACAAAGGGCAATAACTCAAAAAATAGGCTAGGTAGAGTTATGTTTCTTGTATACTGCACTCCCAGTTGATGAGCTCTATCCATCCATGAAATTTCATGATTCTAGCTATTATACTTTTAGAGATATACTCTGGACAAGATTCAAGTATGAAAAACAACAAAGGGCAATAACTCAAAAAATAGGCCAGGTAGAGTTATGGTTCTTGTGCATTGCACTCCCCCTTTTGTGAGATCTATACACACATGAAGTTTCATGATCCTAGCTATTATACTTTTAGAGATATACTCCAGACAAAATTCAAGTATGAAAAACAACAAAGGGCAATAACTCAAAAAATAGGCTAGGTAGAGTTATGGTTCTTGTGCACTGCACCCCCCATGGTGAGATATATACACCCATGAAGTTTCATGATCCTGGCTATAATACCTTTAGAGATATACTCCGGACAAGATTCAAGTATGAAAAACAACAAAGGGCAATAACTCAAAAAGTAGGCCAGGTAGAGTTATGGTTCTTGTGCACTGCACCCCCCATGGTGAGATCTATACCTCCATGAAATTTCATGATTCTAGCTATTATACTTTTAGAGATATACTCGGGACAAGATTCAAGTATGAAAAACAATAAAGGACAATAACTCAAAAAATAGGCTAGGTAGAGTTATGGTTCTTGTGCACTGCACCCCCCCCCCCCATGGTGAGATCTATACACCCATGAAGTTTCATGATCCTAGCTATAATACCTTTAGAGATATACTCTGGACAAGATTCAAGTATGAAAAACAACAAAGGGCAATTACTCAAAAAATAGGCCAGGTAGAGTTATGGTTATTGCGCACTGCACTCCGTATTGATAAGAAGAATATAACTGCCAAGTTTAAAGTCAATCGGACTTAGGATGACAGAGTTATGCTCGGGACAAAGAAGTGGACATCACGGGTGATCCCATAATACGTCCCGTCTTCGACGGGCGTATAAAAAAACACAAAAAACACAAACAAACAAAAAAAATCAGGAAATTTTTAAAATTTCGTCCACAAGAAATTGCTGTCTGAAGCTTCTGTCATTTTGGATGAGTCTACAGTTTTGTTGTTTGATAAAAGGTTAAGAGATGTAAATCTACCATCTTTTTGATTTATCTGAATACGCAATCTGTGCAGAAACATTGCCGTTATGATCATGGTTACCAGCCACAAGGTACCAGGGATCATTCAGGGAGGCATAACTGAATACATTTTCAAAAGTCTCCTGGAAAATAAAGATAAAAAATATGTCCTACACACAGAAAGAGATCCTCCAAGAACTCGATGAAGCATATATAATTTGATTATTAGCCTATCAAAATCGGGCATTCTGATTGGTGGAAAAAAATTATTCATAACTCCATGAACAAAATTTTCAGCACACAGCGATTTTGCATGCTTCCGCACAAAATAGTCCCATACAAAAAGGTATCAAAAATTTTAAAGTGTTTGCTTTTTTAGCTCGATACTGTTAAATAATAAGAAATGAAGAGAATATTTTTTGTTTTCATGGAGGTATGAACCGAAAAAACAAATCACACAATGTATGAATACGCGAAGCAGATTCATACATTAGTGTGAATAGGTTTTTTGGTTCATACCTCCATGAAAACAAAAAATATTCTCTTCATTTCCTAATTGATGAAGAGATGGGACCCAACAGAGGTCAATTCACCAATCAAAGAATCAACTGACATAGAGTATAATCGTTTGTTTCAGTGTAAGATCTATTGATATTTCATTGAGTGAACAAAAGCTTTATTTTCACGAGTGGCAAAGTTATTCACTCAATAAAATATCAACCGATCTTACTCAAAAAACAAAGATTGTTCTATTTCTTTAATGCAAAAATTAGACAAAATGCGAAAATTATATGACAAATTTTCTTAAAGCGCGTCATTTTGCATGTGACTGCTATGCAAGGCTTATGATGACGTCACTTATTTGGCTCTGCTTAGATAACGTCAGATAGGGTGAAATGAACCAAAGCGGGTCATAAGTTTTTGATAATTTCACTGGATAGGAGGTGAGTTTATCAAATGATAATCTACGGTTATTTCTCGATAATCCACCTGAAAGCATTAAAGAAAAATCAAATAATTCATTTAGACCAGAAGTGAACTTTAATCTCTGAGATCGGCCAACATATATGTGAAGGGTACTTGTTGGTTTGCACCTAAACCCTTATCACACTAATTCAAACCTACTATAGAACTGCATTTAACCCATTCCAACTCAATCCCTCCTTTTTATGCCCCGCAATTAAAGAGCTTTGGAAAACATTGTGGAAAATGAAGCAAATGTATCAAGCAATTTCTTCTTTTTCCACAATGTTTTCTCCTCAAAAGACGAAAAAAATTAAAATTACATCAACTTGAAATTGTCGTCTGCAGCTCCTTTCAATTTGGACTGGTCTAAAATTTTGTTGTGTGGGTTAAAAGAGCTCAAAGCAATGGAAGCACTTATTGTGAGACAAATTTAAGGAAATAATGCTTAACCCATTCCACCTCAACAAAATTTTAGACCGGTCCAAATTGAAAGGAGCTGCAGACGATATTTTCAAGTTGGTGGAATTTAAATTTTCTTTGACTTTTTGGATAGAAAACATTGTGGATAATGATGGAATTGCTTGATCCAAGCAATTTCTTCATTTTCCACAATGTTTTCCAAAGCTTTTTTGTTGAGGGGCGTAAAAAGGAGGGATTGAGTAGGAATGGGTTAACCCATTCCCACAGAGGGCTCTTTTTTAATCACATCAAGAATAAAGATTTAAAAACCATTGTGGAAAATGAGGAAATTGCTTGACACAAGCATTCTTTTCATTTTCCACATTGTTTTCTACCAAAAAAGACCAACCTTTAAAAATTCCTTCAACTTAAAATACTTATCTGCAACTTCTTTCTTTTTGAACCAGTCTAAAATTTTGCTGTTTTGTAAATGGATTAAAAGAGTACAACAGGCTGCACTTATGTGCAATGTCGGCTTCCCATTCAAGAGGTCCTGAATTAGCTTCCTGGTTTTTGGCATTGGCCCTATTAATTTGTGCAAGTACTGGTGCGTTCTCAAGAAAGTAGAATCGAGAGGGATTAATCTAAGTTGGAAGAACTTGTTTCCTTAATTAATGTAAAATAAATAGGCTTAAACCAAACCACGTATGTGCAGGCCGATCATTGCCTATACCCTCTGCAAAAACAGTACTATTCCAAGGCACAACTGTAGAAGACAATATTTAGATAATGATTTTTTTTGTCTTCTGAGGTAGAAAACATTAAAGATCTACAACTTCTTTTTATTTTGACCAGTCTTAATTTTTGTTAATTGATAAAGGTCAATCAAATAAAGAATTTTACCAACCAAGAATCTTTTATCATGTATATCCTTCACACCATCAAAGTAGAAATTATCACCAAGTGCCAGGTTGAATGTGGTACCGAGTTTGCTGGTTACAGTAGCGATTTGTCTAGCTACGCCCACCTCAACGACAGTTGTGTACGGCCAGGATGGAAGGCCTCCCCAGTCTCCAAGAACCAGGAATCGTAAACTGTCTACAGCATGGTAGCCTGCAAATAATAAATCATGGAAACTAAGTCCATTATCTACACTTCATACAAGTCATTTCTGCCATATTTGGTTCAATCTTTTCTACCCAGAAAGTTAAACAAGAGGCCCATGAGGGCCTGAGACGCTCTACTGGTTATCAAGTTTTCCATTAAAGAAATCTGATATTTGAGGAAGTTAATTACTCAAAGAAGAATTCATAAAGAAAAAAAACTTATCCCAAAGACAATTTGATAATGATTGTGATCTTCATCACATACACAAGAATTTTTTGAATGATAATCTGTAAGGCCCCTTTTCCTGTGTTTTGATTCACACAATTATTCCATGCATCTTTGAAGAGAATCCAATAAAACTGTTGACTTTATTGTGTTAACAAAGGTATTAAAATCAAGTTCTCATAAGGCCCCTTTTCCCGTGATATTTTACTGTTGGTTTTATCATTCTATGAAAGTTAAAAGTGAATCCGATGAAATATTGGGACTTCATTATGTTTACTACAATATTTGAAAAAAAAAAAGAAAATCATATGGCCCCTTTAAAACATGATACTTGATGGATTGTACCCAGTTCTGAAAAGATTGTTTGTTTGAATGGGGTTTTACGCCGCTTTCAACAATCTTTCAGTTATAACGCGGTGGCTGGAGCACCTAACAATGGAATCCTGGTATTTCTCACACCAGTACTACCATTACATCCTTTCCTAGCCTCCAGCTGCTATCCCACATAGGTCTACGATTATCAACCCATTGGTGAGAGACAAATAGTCGGAAGGATGAGTGCCGCCGTCGGGGATCGAACCCGGAACCTCTAGATTGACAGTCCGACACGCTACCAACTGCGGTTCTGAAAAGAACCATTTAAGTGATTGTACAATCATTCAGTGAAATTTTTAAGTTAATCCGGTGAAATCAAGGGACATCATTGTGTCAATCAGAATATTTAAGAAAGTTTTTCATAAGGCCCCTTTTTATGTCACACTTGCCATAATCAGATCCACTGTCAAAACCAACTATTGGAATGATGGTACAATCAATCTGTGTAATCTGTGGAATTTATTGTGTTAATGAGTTTATAGTGAAATCTTCATGGGCCCCATTTCTCATGATACTTTACAGAACAAACCAAATTTTAAAAGGAACAATTCTAATGAAGGTACAACCATTCTTTAAAAGTTAATGAGAATCAATGAAAACAGTGGACTGAATTGTGTCAAGAATTTTTGTTATAAAATTTTCATAAGGCCCCTTTTTCCTTGAAACTTAACAAATCAGACCCAATGTACAAAGGAACAATCCTAATGATGGTTTGAAGAAAATGATAAAGACTGAGGACTTTATGGTAATAATGATGTTTTGTAATAAATTTTTTATAAGGTCCCTTTTCTTGTGTCACTTAACCAATCAGACCTAATTTACAAAAAGGAACAATCCAATTGATGGTACAATCATTCTGTTAAAGTTTGAAGAGATTATGATAAAGACTGAGGACATTCTTGTGTTTATGAGGATTTGGTAATAATTTTTCATACAGCCCCTTTTCCTATGATACTAGAAAGATCAGACCCAATTTGGAAAGAAACAATCCTAATGATGGTACAAACATTCTGTGAAAGTTTGAACAGAATCCGATGAAAACTGCAGACTTTATCCTTGTGTAAAGTTTTTAGAAAATAAAATTTTCATAAGGCTCCTTTTCCAGTGATACTTGAAGGATCAGGTCTCATGTGAGCATCAACAATCGTGATTATTGTACAATGATTCTGTGAAGGTTTGAAGAAAATCCAATGAAAGCTCTGGACTTGTCTCATGTGAGCATCAACAATCGTGATTATTGTACAATGATTCTGTGAAGGTTTGAAGAAAATCCAATGAAAGCTCTGGACTTGGTTACAAGGATTATAGATAAAATTCTCAAAAGGCCCCTTTTCCCATGATACTAGACAGATCACGCCTAATTTGAAAAGAAAGAATCCTCATGATGGAACAATTATTCTGTGAAAGTTTAAACAGAATCTGATGAAAACTGTTGACTTTATTGTGGTACAACGATTTTAAAATTAGATTTCATAATGCTCCTTTTCCTGTGATACTTGGCGGATCAGGTCTAATGCGAACATCAACAATCATTATTATTGTACAATTATTCTGTGAATGTTTGAAGAAAATCCAATGAAAGCTCTGGACTTGGTAACAAGGATTTATTTAATTGAATTTTCATATAGCCCCTTTTCCCATGTTACTTGTTGGATATGAACCAATTCCAAAGAGAACTCTACTTACAAAAGTATAATTATTCTGTTTGGGTATAAAGACAACCCCATGACATCTGTGGACTTACAAGCATTAGTTAAGATTTTTTAAATTGAATTGATTTTCATAAGGCCCCTTTTCCTATATTTCTCAATGGATAAGACCAAATTTGAAAGGAACAATCCTTATGATGGTACAATCATTTTGTAAAAGTTTGAAGTCGGTCAGGTGAAATCTAGGGCTATGATGTGTTAACTAAGATTTTTTTATTCAATTTTCATAGGGCCCTTTTCCCATGAAACTTGATGGATCAAATGTACTTCCGAAAGGAACAATCCATTTATGTAATAATCATTTTGTAAATGTTTGAAGAGAATTTGTTGAAAACTGTGGACTCTATTGTGTTTACGAGGATTTTTAAATCCAATTTTTATTAGGCCCCTTTTTCCCGTGGTCCTTGACTAATCATACCAAATTTAGAAAGGAACAATTCTTATGATAGTACAATCATTCTGTGAAAGTTTGAAGTCAATCAGATGAAAACTGTGGACTCTAGAGTGTTAACAAAGATCTTTGAATAAAATTTTAATAAGGCCCCTTTTCCCATGTTTCTTGACAAATCATATCTGATTCCAAACGGAACAATCCTTATGATGGTACAATCATTCTGTGAAAGTTTGAAGAGAATCCGTTGAAAATTGTTGACACTAGATTATTAATTAGGATTTTTTATCTAAATTTTCATAAGGCCCCTTTTCCCGTGTTTCTTGAGGGATCATACCCAATTTCGAAAGGAACAATCCTTATGATAGTACAATCATTCTGAGAAGTTTGAAGAGAATCCGATGAAAACTGTGGACTCTAGAGTGTTAATGAGGATTTGTAATGGAATTTATAATGGAATCTAATTGAAAGTTTGAAGAGTATCCAATGAAAACTATTGACTCCAGAATGTTAACTTATTTCTTAAAAGATTTTCATGAGGCCCCTTTTCTGGTGTTTCGTGATGGATCTGACCCAATTCCGAAAGGAAGAATCCTTATGATTGTAAAATCATTCTATGAAAGTTTGAATACAATCTGATGAAAATTGTGGACTCTAAAGTGTTAACAAGGAATTTTTTAATTAAATTTTAATAAGGTCCCTTTTCCTGTGTTTCTTGACGGATCATACCCGTTTTCAAAAGGAAAGATCCTTATGATAGTAAAATCATTCTGAGAAGTTTGAAGAGAATCCGATGAAAACTGTGGACTCTAGAGTGTTAACGAGGATTTCAAATGGAATTTATAATCAATTTTCATAAGGCCCCTTTTCCCATGTTTCTTGACGGATCTGACCAATTTTCAAAAGGAACGATCCCTATGATGGTATAATCATTCTGAGAAAGATTGAAGAGAATCCGATGAAAACTGTGGACTCTATCACGTAAACAAGGATTTTTAATGGAATTTTAAGTTAAATTTTCATAAGGCCTATTTTCCAGTGTTTCTTGACGGATCATACCCATTTTTAAAAAGGAATGATCCTTATGTTGGTACAATCATTCTGTGAAAGTTTGAATTGAATCTGATGAAAACAGTGGACTCTAGAGTGTTAACGAGGATTTTAAATTAAATTTTCATAAGGCCCCTTTTCCCATGTTTCTCGACGGATCATACCCATTTTCGAAAGGAACAATCCATATGATGCTACAATCATTCTGAGAAAGTTTGAAGAGAATCCGATGAAAACTGTGGACTCTATGGCATAAATGAGGATTTTAATGGAATTTTTAATTGAATTTTCATAAGGCCCCTTTTCCCATGTCTAGAGACAGATCAAGCCCAATTTCAAAAGGAACAAACCTTATGATGGTACAATCATTCTGTGAAAGTTTGAAGAGAATCCGATGAAAACTGTGGACTCTATGGCATAAACGAGGATTTTAATGGAATTTTTAATTGAATTTTCATAAGGCCCCTCTTCCCATGTCTAGAGACAGATCAAGCCCAATTTCAAAAGGAACAAACCTTATGATGGTACAATCATTCTGTGAAAGTTTGAAGAGAATCAGATGAAAACTGTGGACTCAATCGAGTAAAGGAGGATTTTTCAATTAAGTTTAAATTAGGCCCCTTTTCCCATGTTTCTTGACGGATCTGACCCAATTTCAAATTTTGATGGTACAATCATTCTGTGAAAGTTTGAAGGGAATCCGATGAAAACTGTGGACTCTATCGCGTAAACAAGGAAAGGTTAAACGGACGGACGCTGGACGGATGGACGCACGGACGGGAAAAAGCCATCGCTATAGCTCTAGTTGCCTTCGGCCAGTAGAGCTAAAAACACAACCTTTAATAACACTTTCAACTCCTTTGAAAGGACGGCAAAATTTTAGGCTAGTCCTAATTGAAAGCTTCAATTAGGACTAGTCTTAAATTTTGCCGTATGGTAATGGGTTAATTTGTGAGTGACTGTGTGAGCTTACAAATGTTTTCATTTTAGTATCCTTTATTCACAAAGTATTTTGAAATCATGAGTTTCTAACTAGATTGTACCATTTACATACATGTGTTAACCGATTCCAACACAATGACGCTTTTGGACACCCCTGAAGAAATACAATAGGGAAAACATTTTGTTAAATGAAGAAATTGCTTGTAACAAGCAATTTCTTCATTTTACACAATGTTTTCTACCAAGAGAATTTAAAAAAACGACAATTTCATCAACACCAAATTGTCATTCTGAAACCCCTTTCAATTTGACCCGATCTAAAAATTTGCCATCTGGTAATAGGTTGATGTGTCATGGTAATTCAAAGGCTTAGCACAATACTGTATAAAGATTAGTGGTGTATCAATAATCAAAAAGTATGGATATAAGTGGTTTGTTGAAGGCTTCCTATTCTGATTATTGATTGTCACTTTGAAAAATGGATTTTGAACTGAGTACCAGGTTTCATATACTTGATTATTGCACACATTGGAACCAGGTATCACTATTCCTGTGATAATACCTGTAACCAACCCCCATCCCCCCAAAAAAACAATGCACACCTAAAGTGTTAAACACATCTTTAAACACATCTTTAAAACAATGGCCCTGGTGTGCTCACCTGAGATAAAAGCTCTTTTTCATTAAACAGTCTAATTTTATGTTAAGTAGGGTTTTCGTTTGACCCGAGACCTCGGGTTTTGACGCACAGAAATTTAAAAAATGCAATTTTGACGCTCATAAATTTGTCACTGTGCGTCATTTTGACTCTTGAAAATTAGCAGCCATGCGTCAAGGGTCTGTATAAGTGTGCCAAAATTATTGGAAAATGGTTAATTGATTATAAAAAAATACACCCCTATCAAGAATAACACCAAGCTTGATTAGTAATTAACACTCTCGTGTGATGGACATGCATCGACGATCGTAATTTGGTACAGGTACTTGACACCTGTGAAATAAATGATAAAACCCATTTTCATAGTTCTAATCCTACTGAAATTTACTTAATACCTACTACTTTTATAAAAAGCTCACAAAATATAATCAAGAAGTAAAATGAAACCAAAGAAAATGTTGCCCAAGAAACATCATTGGTTTTCGTACATAAAATCGGCTATTCCTTTCATGAGAAATAAGAATAATTTGATCTTTTTAGTACTCTAAAGATTTTCTAAAACTGATTCAACTAATAATATATAGCATTTTGACTCTTGAGATTTCAATTTTGACTCTTGGAAATTTTGGCCCTAGGGTCAATGACTCTTGACTTTTGGGAACTAATGGAAACCCTGGTTAAGGTTAGGATTATGATAAAAGTCATCCTCACGAGTGAAGGGATATTGGGATCATTTTTTTCTCTAATATCCCTTCACCTAATGAATAGGTTTTTTCTGTACGATTTATTTTTAACCAACCAATTGAAAAGTCAAACGCGATTTCTATGACTGCCAATCAGAGGGGTTCTTACACATGGCTTAGGTAAAACTTAATCCGTCTGGTCACGTTGACAAATATTGTATACCGCCTAACCCCTTTGCCTCCATTTTAACTACTTCTTATATCTTAGATCAAAATCTTTTCATCTGCAACTTCTTGAAAATTTGTCTAGATTTATTATCTAGCAAACAGCTAAATCCGAGCTATAATTTCTAAAATCGATGTACTACTAGTTTTATCGAAAAGCAAAATATTAAAAACTCAATAAAGATATATTTTTAGTGAATCCTTTCCAAAGGTCGGTTGTCTCAAACGACTGAAAGGGTTAAACGTGCAATGGTAGACAATTACAGCCTCGGGGCCTGCGGAAAGGTGGACTGTATTCCGAAACTCAGCCCCTTTAACCCTAGACCGGAACCGCCGTCGACTTTAACAAAGCATTTTTATTACAGTCGACAGTGGTACCCGTCTACTTTAACCCTGGTTTGTAAAAACCCTACTGATTGGCCCGCCTCACTTTCCTCTCCATGACGTCACACGTACAGAAATGTGCTAAGGGTTAGATAAGGAGAACGTTTGCCGCCCTTAGTACGACAAGATGGTTACAAGAGGGCCATAATTTATACAAACATTGTATATAGGCTCTGTACCTGGAGATCTCAAAGTCTTAATATCAAATTCCAAGAACTAATTTTAAGAAGGAAACCACTTTTTCCTCCCTCTGGAGCCATGGGTTAAATTCCAGAAATAATAAAGAAGACAATGAAATGATGCTCCATGCAAAATGTCATGGCTCTACGCCTTCTGGGTCAGAAGGAGAAGATTTTTTAAAGATTGTTTTGAAATTTCACTTTTTTTGCTTTGGCAAACAAAATTATAGACAGATTTCAATTCTTTTAGCTATTTTGAAAGGAGACAACCAAAGGAACATTTCTTCCAAATTTGGTTCAAATTGGCCCAATGGTTTGGGAGGAGATGTTGTTTAAAAACTATTCTTTATTTTTATGTATCCCTCCCCCCCTTGGGCTCCGCACTTGGGGACTTGGGGGTCATGGTTTTAACTTTTTGACTAATACATGTATATGTACTTTAGAGTTAAAGTAAGTTTTCAGAGATATAATAAGTGCGAGAGTCAGTCACGTTATTGGGAACCTAAAATAATCAACGTCAACACTAACCAATTCCAACTAATAATTGCTTAAGACTTCGAAAACAGATGTCCCAACACTAGATCCTATAGAAATAAAGGTATTTATATTTGTCATGTGAGGATGAAGTTGTTGCAAGAACCTGAAAATCAAAGAACTTTTAGATTTAACCCTTTAATAGATGGAAAAACTTGTGACTGGTCCAATTTGAAAGAAGTTGTAGACAGTGATTTAATTTTTAAGTTGATGGAATTTGAAAATTTTAGACTTTTTACGGGTAAAAAACATTGTGCACAATGAAGGAATTGCTTGTAACAAGCAATTTCCTCATTTTCCCATAATGTTATCTAAAGCTATCTTCTAAAGAGGCATAAAAAGGGGAAATTGTGTCAGAATGGGTTAATGCACTGGCAGGCCTAGAATTTCCCAGAAAATTTGACTCGCAATTTTTTGCAAGTGAATTTTGAAACGACTCTCAAAAAATCAAATTCACTTGCAATTTTAGTATTAGTTATTATCAAGGTTTACCTATAGAAAAATAAAATCATATAATATTTAATGAGTTATTCTTTTATTGTCAAAAAATCTTCAAAGAAAAAATAAGTTGATCTAACAGAAATTTATTATCAGACAACACAACTTTAGACTGGTCCATATTTAAAGAGGTTGCTTACAGCTGCTCTTCCAGAGCTTTCAATCCTTTGTTTTTATGCAATTATGAAAGGGATTTCATCTAGCATGAAAAGGGTTAAAACCTACTTGAACATAATGAAGAGGGTGGTTAGTGAACACGACATCAATTAATGAAAATTTACTTTTATGATCAAGATTTGATATTTAGATCTCGGAGAAGCATTCATTTACATATGCATTCTTTTCACTAGCAACGAAGGTTGACTTATTAATATATTTGACTTGGTCATGGATTGCAAACTAATATTCATTTGAAGGCTCAGTGTCTGTTTTTAGGCCAAAAAACCCACAAACTGAGCCTTCAAATAATCATTTCGACATGCAGGCGATAAAAGTTACACAATACATAAAGCTCAGAAGCTAACCCAAAATACGGGACATTGTTGTCGGTATCTTGTCAGCATCTTGTTGGAGTTGATAAAATGATCACAGACCTTTAATTCTGGATTGGTCAGAGACGGATGACATTTTTTTAATTCTTTAAAAAAAATTTAGAAATGTTAATTAACATTTTCCATCCATTGGTTTCTGAGAAGATTTTTAATAATTGATGAGTTAACAAATGACTACAGTATAGTGGAATTTACCGGTAATCTGATCCAGGGAAATAGTGTCGTATCTAGACTTCCTGTTTAGGAAAAATGTATAAAAAACAAGATATGAAGGAAAAAGCTTAAACCATGATATTTGCCTTGAAGATCAAGTACAATCATAATGCAAAAAAAAGAGAATGGAAAAATAATATGACTTCTTTTTCTGCTGATTTATTTCACTCACAAAAAAGTGCCAATTATGAGATTTGTATCTTGAAAAGGTTGGTAGTAATTGGCAATGTTAAGTTTTTTGGTTAATTTTTGCAGATAGACAGTCAGAAAGACAGAATGACGGACAGACAGATGGACTACAGTAAAACAATATGCCTCTGATCATTCAATCTATCTATCTATCTATCTATCTATCTATCTATCTATCTATCTATCTATATATACTGCCCAACTCCCCTTTTGGGTATTACTGGCAGGTGAGCGTCTGTGCTGGAATAAAAACTGTTAGACATTTGTTAGGGTGCAAAATTTTAAAAGTATTGTGAGTGTTAGATTAAAAGAGCTGATAAAACATATTTTGGTCATTTAGGGACTGCTCTCTATCTGAAAAGAATCAAGACTCTTTTTGAATGCTGCAATATCAGGTTGCTGTACAATTGTTTCTGGAAGGCTGTTCCATAGTATCACTGTGTAGGGAAAAAAAGAATATTTTAAGTAGGCTGCATTTGTGTGGATCTGTCTGAAAGATGCTGTGTGCATATGTCGGGTGGTCCTCACTGGTCTTTCAAGATAAGCTGGTACTGGCACTGCAACAAAATTGTTAACAATTTTATAAAACATGGTGACTCTGGAGATGTCTCATCTGTATTGGAGAGTTTCCCAACCAAGCTCCTTCTGCATGCTGGTAACACTGTCATAATAAGAGAAATTATTTTGAACCCATCTTGCCGCTCTACGTTGTACTTTTTCCACTTTGTTGATATAGGTTTTTGTGTAGGGGCTCCAAACTGTTGATGCGTATTCTACCTGTGGTCTCACTAAAGTTTTATACGCTATTTCTCTGATCTTCTTATTTTTGGTCTGGATGTTTCTGCGGAGAAAACCTAAAGTTTTATTAGCATTTGATGTTATATTGTCAATGTGTTTGTTCCAGGAAAGATCTCCAGATATTGTAACTCCTAGGTATTTGGCATTGTCCACAGTCTCTAGTACTTGTCCATGTAACCTGTAATCAAAGGAAATCTTTTTCTTCTTTTTAGTAATATTTAGGACAATACATTTGCTGGGGTTAAACTCCATTTCCCACTTTTTCTCCCACTGCATTAACTTGTCTAGATCTTTTTGTAGGGTCAAACAGTCTTGTCTGTTGTTTATAGCTAAGTAAACGGCAGTGTCATCTGCAAACAAACGAACTTGGGATGTGATGTTATTTGGAAGGTCATTTATATACAAAAGAAACAAAAGAGGGCCAAGTACAGATCCCTGAGGTACTCCAGACTGGTACTTCTGATGAGCATCCACCTTCTAAGACTACTTTTTGTGTTCTGCCTATTAGAAAAGATTTAATCCACAAAAGGGTAGCATTGTTAACACCATGTTCCTGCAATTTATACAAAAGTTTTAAGTGGCTAACTTTGTCAAAAGCCTTGCTGAAGTCTAACAAAACTAGATCAGTTTGTTTTCCTTCAGTCAGGTTTCTGGCAAGATGGTCGGTCAGTTGAAGTAGCTGGGTTTCGCATGAACACCTTTCTCTAAAACCATGCTGCAAGTCATAAAGGATATTATTTTTGTCAAAATGTTCAGTTAGGTTTGAGGCTACAATATGTTCTAGAACTTTACACAGTATACATGTTAAAGATATAGGTCTGTAATTTGCAGGATCTTCTTTGTTTCCTTTCTTGAAGAGTGGAGTCACGTTTGCTTTTGTCCAAACCTGAGGAAGAGTGCCTGTGTCTAGGGATTTCTGAAAGAGAATTTGTAAGATCGGGGAAATTTGATAACATAAGTTTTTTAGTACAAGAGGTTTGATGTTGTCTGACCATAATATTGTCTCTATTTTTGCAGATACAAAGCCACAGATGACAAAACAACAACCTAGACAGGTTCATCTGTACAAAAAAGCTGACTGGGGTAGCTTTAAAATCTACATGGAGCAAGTTAAAAATGAAATTCTGAAAGAACATCACTCTAATTCTGTTGAAGAAATTTGGTTAAAATTTTCAGATGCAATCTCCACAGGTATCGAGAAGTATGTTCCAACAAAACGACTTGGCCACAAGAGATCCCTTCCATGGATTACACAGCCTACAAAACGCCTTATCAGAAAAAGGGATCAACTCTATTTCAGATTGAAGAAAGAAGGAAACAACAAGATGAAGACTGCTCTCAAGGCTCTAAAAAGAAACATTAAAAATCAAATAAAAGTTTCCTATATTAATTATATTGAATATATTTTAGGCCTAGATGGAACCACTGAAGACAAAGAGAAAGCCACAAGATTTAACAATAAGAAACTTTTCAGTCTGATAAAGAATGCCAAGCAAGACGCAACAGGAGTAGCCCCTCTTCTCGATAAAATTTCAGGTTCCATCAAATTGGACAACACAGAAAAGGGAAATATCCTAAATCAACAGTTCCAGTCAGTCTTCACTCAAATGACACCAATTTCTTTGACTCAGTCCTGCCTTTCATCTATAAGACAAAATGTATTCTCTTCCTCTTTCAGCAAATACCCAGTCATGCCGAACATCACTATTTGCACCAGTGGAGTACAAAAACTTATTTCCAACCTGAAACCAGACAAAGCAGCAGGACTGCTACTTAACCCATTCCCCAACAAGCCCTCCTTTTTACACCCCTCAAGAAAAAAGCACTGGAAAACATTGTGGAAAATGAAGAAATTGCTTGTATCAAGCAATTTCTTCATTGTCCACAATTTTTCCTATCCAAAAACACGAAAACATTTAAAATTCAATCAACTTGAAATGATCGTCTGCAACTTCTTTGAATTTGGACCAGTCTAATATTCTGTTGAGTGGGAATGGGTTAAAGATGAAAATAAGAAGCTGAATCGCGTCGAATTGGATAATATCCAGGT
Source organism: Fragum fragum (assembly GCA_946902895.1). NCBI lineage: Eukaryota > Metazoa > Mollusca > Bivalvia > Cardiida > Cardiidae > Fragum > Fragum fragum. The sequence continues at coordinate 1,795,155 of OX336367.1, forward strand.
GGACACGACAGGCCGATAAACTGACGAAGGGTAGGTGGTCTTTTCTCACCTAACAACTCAACAGTAAGAGATTTTGTAAATCATTTTGAGATGGACACAATTTTAAGAAATTCGATGCGCATATTTTGAAATTAATAGAACGTACTTGTACGTACCAGAAAATAAACTTGCTAAAATTACGCAGAATGTCACAGTAGCCATTTTCGTTGTTTACTATTTGAAACGAGTCACATGACTTATCACGTGAGAATGTAGTCACATGAAAATCAAAGTACTGAACTGCATCACCACGAGTGAAGGAATATCGAGATTATCATTAGATAAGAAGAACGTTCGCCGCCAAGACGACTCAAATATTGTTATTTTCATTTAAAATCAACTGACAGTACGTTTTCTGTCACAAAAGTATCGATAGAGCTAGGTGCAGTAACCCTGTCTAGTTCAAATGCACTCGGGTAGCTTTTATCAAAACCCATTCCATGGCAGAACAATCCAGCCTTTTCAACCTCTGAAGAAGAAATCAATTTCTTCATTATGGGAAATACTTTTTATTCCCCAAACGACACAAATTTCTAAAATTTCGTCAACTGAAATTTGTCGTCTGCATCGTCTTTGAACTTGAAGGGACCAGTCTAAATTTTTATCGTCTTTTAATGGGGTAACCCAGTCCCACACAATGCCACTTTTTAACGCACCTCAAGATAAAACTTTGGAAAACATTGTGACAAATGAAGAAATAGCTTGTTACATAATACACGAAGGCGAAAAAATGGGAAAAAAATAACAGTAACATCTTTGAATTTAGACCAGTCTAAAATTTTATCGTCTGGGTTAAGTTCAAAATCGTCACTATTCAAGAGCATGCACGAGGTGAAGAACTCTATCGTTTCGCCTTGCCTCAGTCTTTTTAGTTAGCTAGCATTTATTCATGCAGTAAACCATTTTCTTCTAAAAAGGCATAAAAAGGGAAAATTTACAATGACTGGTTTAATTTCAAAGAACTTGAGATGGAGACAACATTTTCTACTAAATAGATTGTTTTCTCTCCTTTAGTTTTTGTTTATTGTGACACGGGGTATTCAGAAAATATTGCAGATCAGTAATGAAGAAATTTCTTGTAGATCTAGCAAGCAATTTCTTCATTTTCCAAAATGTTTCACAAAGATTTTCTGGGGATAAAAAAAGCCGGAATTGTTTAAGAATGGGTGACCAAAAGTTCCTGTACAATTGTACAGGAACTTTTGGTCACCCATTCTTAAAGAATTCCGGCTTTTTTTAAAGCCTAGATTCTTGGTTCTAGCACAGTATTCTTACGGTCCCCGATGTCGGACGGTCTTCTTTCATAATCCAACGAATCACACCATAGATCAGCATTATATTCTTTAAAACTCACCTTGCATCATCTTGTTTCGTGTTGCCCATGTGTCTACTAATCATAGTTAATAGAGATCTTTTAACCCATCACTCAAAACCCAGGATAAATTTGTATTGGCAGACACGTATAGGAGCAATTGCAATATAATAAAATGCGAGATGACTAAAATCAATTACTCGTTTTCTCACTTTACCATGTGTAAAGTCAATCTAAGTTCACTTTGAAACGTTTAATACAATTTCTTACAATATTTGGACCGATTCCTGACAAGTTTTTTTCCGAGTTAAACGAGAATAATCCCTACAGGGCATCAGTAGAATGAAAATCTGATTTTAATATACACGATCTTGAATGTCCACAAAAATTGATGTTAAACCTTTCCCGTTTTTTGAAATTTTAGACTGGCAAAAATTGAAAGAGGTTGCAGACGACAATGAAAATTGGATGCAATTTGAAACGAAACCATTCTATGTGATAGAAAATATTGTGGGAAAAGGAGAAATTGCTTGTTTTCTCCATTATATAGTCACAGCGACGTTAAATCCTAAAGGAAAGGGTCAAATGATATGTCGACATCTATATGGGCCGAAATAACAACTCAGATAAAGTGTTGATAATACCTCCCAAGTACATGTCAAAACAATCGAAATGACCTGTTCTCAACCTATTGCGTGTCAAGTTCAAAGTCTCAGTAGGCTTATACATTGATAAGTAAACACAGAAAAATTTCTGCGGTATCCAAATGATGAAATATTTAAGGAATGACATTGCTCTTACAGTTTTAGATTTAGTTCTATCAACCTTTTCAATGTCCCTTTATTTCGGACTAGGCGGAGTTTTCAGATCAGAACTGAAGTGACAACTGGCACTGTCCCAGATTTCATTATTACCGTGAATTACCACGTGTCCATTCACATCCCGTGCTTTTCTAATGGCTTGACACAGGCTGGTAAATTATATAATTTAGAAATGGACAATTAATCACATTCTTGTAGCATAAAACAGCAAGGTAGAATCTTTTTTTTTTTCAAAAACTTAATCTAGTATTATAAGTACATCTATACATATTGACCACATCCATATTTCTACTAAATCAGTACAACAAGTACAGAAATGGGACATGTTGATCGGTTCCGTCTGAAGCCCAGGTCACCCGAGGTGAGCCGAGTTTAAATGGAACTCGTAGAAACTTAAAAATTTGCCGAATTAACCATGGCAGTTACGCTGAAGAGTACACATCGATGGTTCAGCGCGAAACAGTTGTAACTGCCTATAAACATATAGGCAGTTACAACTGTTTTTCGCTGAACCATCAACATGATGGATCTCAGCTGCGATAACGAAGGGGTCTCCTCAGCGGTTCTGATAAAGGCTGACCTGGATATCCGGAGAGCGGGTTACTCTGAGAGAGGGATGGGTGCTAATCAACTCATTAGACTAATTTGAATAGAAAAGTTCCAATTACTATTTTGTGATGTGTTATAATGACAAATGCTTCCACTTTTTACATTGCCTCATTTTTTTCAATTTTCAAAGTTTGAAATACATCTATGAAAAAATCTAGAAAATGAGGACTTGATTATTATTTATCAACAATTATAACAACAACAAAATTTATCTCAAGCAAAGAATTAGCTTCAAAGAAAATGCAAATATATTCCACACTTATCTATAATGATACAGAAAATGATTCATTCCAGCTGTTTCTTTATTAACAACAATATTTGTCAGATAGCCTAGTTAAATTCTCATCTTGTCGTACAAAAAGCATCTCGTCTTACCAAGGGCATCTTATCGCACCAAGGGCGGCGAACGTTCTACTTATCTAAAGAGAGAATATATGTATGTAACGCTTCCCGAGATTCGTAAGATTTTGGCCAAATCCACCAGATAGAGTTAACAGTTAAAATACCAAACAGCCCAGCATGTATTTGATTGATAACATCAAATTACTGATAGCACTGGCAGCAGATTCCCTATTTGTTTATTTATTTTGGGTTTATGGGCATTATGATGAACCAACACAAACTTGTTTTAGTTAGTTACACATTTGTGGTCAAGAGAACAGAGCTCATGCATTCAATAAACAACAATTTCTCAAAAGAGTTTTAAATCCAAGTTCTGTGATTTTACAGATGTGTGTAGAAAGAAACATTAATTAGAGATTTGATGAGCTAGTTTAACCCATTCCCACACAACATAATTTTAGACTGGTCAAAATTGAAAGAAGCTGCTTGAAATAAGTTGATGAAATTTTATTTTTTCGTCATTTTGGATAAAAAAAACACACACACAAAAAAAAAACACAAACATTGTCAATAATCCACATTGTTTTCCGAAGCTCTTGAGGAGCGTAAAAAGGAGGGGTTGTGTGGGAATGGGTTAATACAAAGAGAGAGATGCAGACAGTTTAATAAATGTTACATACATCTTTATTCATTAATATCAATACCTTTAAGTTGACCTATTACCACACTGTCTGGTATTTTTGTGCACTGAAGAAATATATCTTGAGAAAAAAACATTATGGAAAAAGAGAAATTGTAATCTCTCCCTTCTCCCAAGTTTTTCCCCGTATATTGAAATAATTTCTCAATTCAAATGCACTTGGGCATGTCGTCTGAACCTCTTTAAACGTTGACAAGTCTGAAATTTGTCATCTGGTAATGGGTTAATGAAATGCTTCCATACGAAAAGCATTAGCTGATAATGATATAATAAAGGATCCTTTGAATGCTGCGTTTCGGACTGCAATTTGGTTAGTTGATCAAAAAATAAAAAAAATATACTTGAAAAGGAAAGAAGCTTAATGTCATGGCCAAGTCTTCTTTTCCACCTTCAATTCATATCGCTTGGTTGAGAACACTGTAGATTTGAAATGTTTAAATGAATTCCATTTTTACTTTATTTTATTGTGATTCTTGTGTTTTCTTTTATTAAATTGCTTAAAAAAGCTATTTGAATATAGCACAGATGGACTTTATTATAACATAAGATTGATTAAAAAACTTTGCCAATAATAGTTATAACGGTAAGTCAGATTTGAAAACAGGTATCAATATCAATAAATTATGAAAACCCGTAGCTCTGTATTTATACCAAATTGGAATTTATCCCTTATCAAATATCTTCATATTTGTTGTTGAGCTTCAAAAACCTAAAAGCTACAGCTTATTTAACCGCGTATATCAAACATTTTCCATGCAAAATAAATACAGCTCTGGAATTTTTTTTTGAAATAGAAAAGGATATCAACCGGTATCATTTTCCATAATGTTTTTATTATCTGTGAAATTCTTTTACCAATATACAAAAATAGTTTTGTAAGTAACCGTGAAATTTTGTTTAACCCATTACCACACAATCTTGCTTTTTACAGCCCCCAAGAAACTCTGCTTTGAAAACACATAGAAAAATCATGAAACTGATAACTATGCAATAAGCAATTTCCTTTTTAGCTCAAGGTGAGCTTTTGAGATCACCCTGTGTCCGTTGCGCGCCGTCCATCGTCCTTCGGTAGTTGTCAACAATTCTTTAAAAATCTTCTCCGAGACTGTAACCATTTGGCAAATTTCAACCAAACGTGGCAGGATGTTTCTTGGGTGACCCTTTTAAAACTTGTTCGTGAAATTTTTATTTGCAAAAAATAGGGTCGTGGTAAACACGGGCTTATCAGACTGTAGAGATGTAATTGAATATTCCTTTAAAAGATCTTCTCCTTCTAAACCACAAGGCCGATTTCAACCTAACTTTGCAGGAATGCTTCTATAGACATCCTTTTCAAAATCGGACTAGGCTTATCAGACTTAGACAAATCATGAAATAATTCTTTAAAAATGTTCTTTTCCTAAAGCATTCGGCCAATTTGAACTTAACTTTGCAAGGATGTTCCTGAGGTGACCCTTTTCAAAACATGTTGATGAAATTTTGACCAATATGAACCAAAATTGGCAGATATTTTCCTTGGGTGGTACTTTCAAAACTTAACAAATTTCTGAAAGGATATGTGCAGCTGCTGGGGATCGAACCCATGACATCCCATGATTTTCGACCCCTGGAGAAGAGACTTTTTTGTACGTAAGGGCAAATTTTCCTGTAACAAAGTACAAAATTATTTAGTTATGCTACATACCAAATATGAATGTCCTTCACCTTCTATTTCAGAAGGAGAACACTTTTGAAGTTCCACAATTTTGGCGTTTTCCAAATTTTGGACCTCTGGGGAAGGGCCATGTATTATCCCAAGGCTATGATTTTAGCTAACATGGTAGAAAGCCCTTATGGTTATATACCAAAATGAATGCCTTAGACTTTGTAGATAGGGAGCAGAAGACTGTTGAATATGGTCTAATTGAGCATTTTTACAAACTTTGGACACCAAGGAAAGGGGAGAGGTTCTTTTTATCCTATGGGAATGATTTAATCAAAATTGATAGATAACAGTCAGGCTATGCTACATTTCAAATGTAAATGCCCTTGGTCTTGAAATGAAGATTTTTTTATTTAAACTTAATCAAATTTTTTCTCTTTTTCCTATTTTTGTCACTTATTGCAGGACAGTTTTTGGCCCTAGGAGCACAATTTTAAGTGTGAAATACGAACGTCCTAGACGTAATAGTTTACGAGGAAAAGTCTTTTAAACTTGCTCTGATTAAGCATTTTCCCAAACTTCGGACCTCAGGGGCAGGGCCTTTTTGACCCCGCGGATTAATTTTTTTTAAACTTGGCAGAGAATCATGCGATTACGCTACATATGAAATATTAATGCCTTTGGCTTTATAGCTTCTAAAAAGTCAAAAGATTCACTAAAATTTCCCGTTTTCAAATGCCCCGGTAACCAAAGTTTTTCACGGAATGAAATTCTTTTATCAACTTCTGTAGAGCTTCACTCAAGGAACATCCCTGCAGAGTTTCAGCTTGATTTACCTACTGGTTTTGGAGGAGAAGATTTTTGAATAAATTTTGGACGGACGGACGGACGACGGACAATGACCAATCATAATAGCTCACCTCGCCCACCCCGTATTTTGTGCTCAGGTGAGCTAAAAATCTGCTTCTCAGAAACCAGTAGATGGATTTCAATCAAGTTTCACTGGAGTAGTTATTTGGTGAGTCTTTTTCAAATTCAATCAGTTTTGATCGGTTTAAAACATTCCTTCTATGGTCGTGGCTTATATCCATATATGGTACTTTGAAAACACTATTATTTTGCTCAATCAGTACAATCAGGCCTGTGTAGCGATACAGGCACTGAAGTGCCTCTAGTTTCAAAGTGGCATAGAAGGCTCTTCAATCAAACTAGGGAAAAAAGAGAGGATAAGTGTGTTCTTTTCTATCTATATAGACAGCAAGTCTCATAATACAACCACCGGCTTCCATTTATTATTGAAGACATAAGTCACAAGGGGTGTTAATCTTTTTTGGATTTTTTTAAAAAAGTTTGCATTGATATGAATTTTGTGAAACAATTCATCTTTTTTTAGAAAAAAATTTTTAGTTACATTATAATGTCTGTAAATAAATCACATATTTTCTTACATAATACAGAAAATAATTTTCGAATAGCATTACCTTATGACGGATGGCGACTGTCAATCAAGAAATTGTGTTAATATAATGTTAAGATTAAATGTTAGGTGAAACTGAATTGTAATGGCAACTCCTGGAGATTATGGTTGATCTGACCGATTACAAAAACTTCGTTCAATTGAATGAAAGAAAAAAAGTATGAGAAGATTTTACAATAAACATTTATCCTGTAAATATTTCCCTAACGCCTCACAAAATGGACTTCAAACAAGAAGATATAAGTAAATGGCAAATATATCTTGCAGTCAATATCTCTCTACATATGTGGTGTATATTACTACTTTGAAAACATCGCAATAAAGGAGAAAGTTAAGTTGTATTTATCTCAAACATGTCTTTGTTTTTGATTTGTCAATGAGCAATCTACATGTATATGAAAACCTGTTTATTTGTCTAATCCACTACCATGCAACCTAATTTTAGACTAGTTTAAATTGAAGGAGGGTGCAGATGGCAAGTCAAAGTTTCTTGCTATTAAACATCAAGTTCAAAATAGGATAGAAAGTGTGGAATGATGGTCTTCCCTTTTGTTTAACAATAAATAGGTTGCTTATTAAAAGAAAGAAACGGAGAGATGAGAATTTCAGTCTAGCAGGCTTATCAGTCAATCTAATAATAATAAAGAGGGACCCGGGTCAAACAGTCAGCATGGACAGACCCTTGTAATTAATAGCCTCTTAATAGATTGGAATGAAGATAACCTGTCATGGATCTGTATTTACCGCTGCCTCAATTTGAGGCCAAAATCTCGGGAAGCGTTACATAGTGTACTGGGCTTGTAAGTATGACTGATTTGGGCTTATCAGTGTTACAATTCATATTTATTCTGTTGATTTTATGTTTCTCCAAGCAGACAGATTTTCCATTTCAACCACACTTTTACTGTATCAAGTGATTTTGGACTGTTGAATGTATATTTTTTAAAAAGGTTACACCCTGATTTAATGACATGTAAAATACAGAGGTGCATGTAAGGTACCTGCCTTGGTTTTAAGTCTAAATAGCCAGCCCATAATTCCTACTTATATGCTTACATTTACCCATCTTATGAAAGGTTTGAAACCATATTGAAAAGTATTTGTGAAGATAATACTTATATTTATTTTCCAGAGGGATTACCTTCATTACACATGGTCATTCTACTTTACTGTACAATGAGTTTGTGTGTTTGCATTGACTAGACTTGACAAGTAAAGACTCTCTTTGATCCAACTGCTTGTTGTAATCTTAAGATGGTTCTTTAAAGTGTAATGGGTCATTCATATTAAATTTGTTCTTATCTATGTCCTGTATTGTGGGGTAAATAGTAAGTACTTTATTTTAGTTTGTTACCAGACGGCAACATCTTAGACCGGTCCAAATTAAAAGGAGCTGCAATTAAACGACAATTTAAGATTTGTGAAATTGTAGTGTTTTTTTTTCAAATTTATTGGTATGAAATGGATAGAATGCTTGCAACAAGCGATTCCTGCATTTTACACAATGTTTTCCAAATTGCTCCTCTTCATGTGCGTCAAAAAGCGTCATTGTGTGGGAATGGGTTAAACAATTATTTCTTTAGTATATCTCAATGTCATTAAAAATTAAGTAAATCTCATTATGCAACATCTTTTGGTAAAACATGGGTTTAATAAACCCTACTCTTCAGAAATTTTAAAGCTCTCTTCCTAACAAGAGACCCATCAGGGCCTGAGGCGCTCTACTGACCATCAAGTTTCCCCTTAAAGTAACATAAAATTTAAGGAAGCTAATAGCTTAAAGAAGAATGCATAAAATGAAAATAACTAATTAGACTTGATCCCCTTTATTATATTGAGCAACAATCAATATGGCCCCCTTTCCTTTGTTTTCTTATAGACCTATTCTAATTCCTAAAGGAACTTTCTTTACGACCCTACAACTGGTCTGTGAAATTTTAAAGACAATCTGGTGATAATTGTGGACTTCATCGCATACATTTTAAAGATTGTTTTGAATGATAATCTATAAGGCCCCTCTCCAAGTGTTTCCAGTACCACAATTATTCCTTGCATCTTTGAAGAGAATCAGATTAAAACGGTGAACATTATTATGTTATAAGGGTATTTCATTCAAGTTCTCATAAGGCCCCTTTTCCCGTGATACTTTATTAACCTTATCCATTTAAAAATCAATTCTTAGGATTATAAAATCATTCTGTGAAAGTTTGAAGAAAATTCGATGAAAACTGTGGACTTTGTAGTGTAAAAAAAGATTTTGTGGTGGAATTTCCATGAAGTCTCTTGTCCCATGATTTTGATTCTTGATTGATCAGACCAAATTCCTAAAATATCTATCCTAATGTTTACAGTAAATCCGATGAAATATGGGGAATTCATTGGGTTAACTTGTTGACAAATCCTAAACAGGAAGTGGGTAAGGTGCGGACCTAAATTTGGTAAGCGCATTTGAGAACCCCTAGATGAACCACTTCATCAAGTCTCAAGTCGATGCTGTCAACAGTTGCTTGACAATATAATCATCAACCAAACCACTTCAAACTTTGTATATTTGATGAAAATAACCCATATTCTAGCCTCTTAGTTTCTCTAAAGTATCATGGCATCATTTTCCACAACTAATTTTTGATGGGCGTAAACAGGAGGAATTGTGTGGGAATGGGTTAACTCCTTTGTTACTTTAACCCCATTTCTTTATAATGATAAAGTTTGACAAAGAAGATTATTGAACAAAACAATACTTTGCTAGCTTACAGTACTTTCAGTACTTTGATTTACTATAAAGTAATGCTGGCTGTATAATTCGAAAGCTTTAGTCTTCGGTTAAGGAGATTTTCTTTTAAATTATGAATCTCCAGATAAAAGAAATCTGGGATCTTGCAACAAATGATTTATATGTTGATCTAAGCATAAATATTTTAAGTATTTTCTTACAGTACCAACAGGGCATAAACTGAAATCTCCTGGCATCATGGTATAGGAAGATTATTCAAAGGTTCCCTTTTTCTTCAATTCGAGACCCAACAACATAGGTTTTTATAAGTTTATAAAGAAAGTTATATACCTGAAATATATTTGCACCATAGGGAAATGCCACATGCAAAATTTGGAAGCTCTACAGGCTTCATGGTTTCTGAGGAAAATATTTTTATAATACGCCCTTCTTTTTCTCTATGTAAAATCTGTGATCCCACAACACACTGGGCTTACCGTTACGTTGGTCGAAGACTGATAGTTTATAGTATTTTATAACAAGAGGACCATGATGGTTCTAAACCGCTCACCTGAGGCATCTGCAAATTATAGTACTTTTTTGTATAAAAAAGACACAACTTGAGCAAAATAAATAAAACAAATATAAGATTTTGGGCTTTGTACAAAACAATCCAGTAATGCTTTAAAATGAAAATGAATGCCTTTGGCTTCATAGTTTAATCGATTACCAAACTATCCCAGAATTTGTCACCCTCAGGGAAAAAGGTTTAAAAAGCATTGTGAGAAAGCAAGCAATTTCTCCATTTCTATTTAAGAAGAATCCTTTCAATGCGATTTATGTAATTTTCAATCCCAGGAGCAGAGACATTTTTTATCCTAAGAGCATATTTTCCTGTAACATAGTACAACATTATTTAGTCATGCTACATACCAAGTATGAATGCCCTTCATCTATATTTCAGAAGGAGAAGACTTTTGAAGTTGCTCTAATTGGGTGTTTTCCAAAATTTGGGACCTCTGGGGCAGTGCCATGTTTTATCCCAGGGCTAAGATTTTAGCTAACATAGTAGAGAACCATCTGGTTATGCTATAAATCAAATATGAATACCTTAGACTTTGTAGATTAGGAGGAGAAAACTGTTGAACATGGTCTAATTGAGCATTTTTATGAACTTTGGACACCCAGGGAAGGTTTTTTTAACCTACAGGCATAATTTAATCAAAATTGATAGATAACAGCCAGGCTATGCTACACTCAAAATATAAAAGCCCTTCACCTTAAAATGAAGAATTTTTTTCAACATACTCAAATTTTGCGCTATTCCAAATTTTTGGACCCCTACTCAGGGTCGTTTTTGACCCTTGGATGAAAACTTTTTTGTGATATAGTACAAAACCATCTAGTTTTGCTACATACCAAATATGAATATCCTAGACCTTATAGTTTAAGAGGAGAAGCCTTTTGAAATTGCTCTTATTAAGAATTTTTCCAAACTTCGGACCTCAGGGGCGGGGCCATTTTTGACCCCAGAGATTAGATATTTAAATTCTTGATAGAGAACCATATGATTAAGCTCTTTACAAATTATAAAGGCCTTTGGCCTTGTAGTCTATGAAAAAAACAACATCAAAGATTTACTAAAATTTCCAATTTTCACATGCCGCGGCAACCACGGTTTTTCACGGAAAGAAATTCTTTTAACAACTTTTGAAGAGCTTCATCCAAGGAACATCCAGGCAATGTTTCAGCTTGAATGGCCAACTGGTTTAGGAGGAGAAATTTTTTAAAGATATCTAAAGAGTTACTGAAGATTCCCATTTTCAATTGCCGTGGCAAACAGAGTTTTTGACGGAATTTTGAAGAGCTTCATCCAAGGAACATCCAGGCAATGTTTCAGCTTGAATGGCCAACTGGTTTAGGAGGAGAATTTTTTTAAAGATATCTAAAGAGTTACTAAAGATTCCCATTTTCATATGCCGTGGCAAACAGAGTTTTTGACAAAATTAAATTCTTTTAACAACTTTTAAAGAGCTTCACCCAATGAACATCCCTGCAAAGTTTCAGCTTGATTGGCCAACTGGTTTAGGAGAAGAAGATTTTTAAAGATATTTAAAGAATTACTAAAGATTCCCATTTTCATATGACGCGGCAACCAGAGTTTTTGACAAAATTTCATTCTTTTAACAACTTTTGAAGAGCTTCACCCAATGAACATCCCTGCAAAGTTTCAGCTTGATTGGCCCCAACTGGTTTAGGAGGGGAAGATTTTTAAAGATATTTAAAGAACTACTAAAGATTCCCATTTTCATATGACGCGGCAACCAGAGTTTTTGACAAAATTTAATTCTTTTAACAACTCTTGAAGAGCTTCACCCAATGAACATCCCTGCAAAGTTTTAGCTTGATTGGCCTACTGGTTTAGAAGGAGAAGATTTTTAATGAAATTGTGGACGGACGGACAGACGGACGGACGGACGACGGACAACGACCGATCACAATAGCTCACCTCGCACTTTGTGCTCAGGTGAGCTAAAAATACCATAACTTGATAAGGCGATGCTACTTACAAAATTTTAAAGCCAAATTCCTTATGGACTTTAAGGAGAATTTTTACTAAGATTTGTCCGTTTGTCTCTCAACGGCGGCGGCACAAATTCTTTCCGACATTTGTCTCTCACCAATGGGTGGATAATCGTAAACCTAAAGGGAAAGCAGCTGGAGGCTAGGAAAGGATGTAGTAGTAGTACTGGTGTGACAAATACCAGGAATCTATTGTTAGGTGCTCCAGCTTCCGCAACATTACTGAAATACTGTTAAAAGCGACGATAAACCCCATTCAATAAATCAATCAATTATATCTGTAAAAAAAGGGTTCCCGTAGCATAAGGCTTGTGATGACCTCACCCAATCGATTTGAACTATTTTGGTAGCTGAAGTACCTCACGTAAATGCTGCATTCAAAATTTGACAGATCTATGCCTTATGTGTGGAAGAAAAATAATTCCAAAATTGTTTCTTTTAGTTGGCATAGCAACCAATGTTCGTCATGGTTTTGAATTATTTTTGGGTATTTTGAATGATCATGGCCTAAGCATTAATTCTGTGAACGCATAATACGCACACCCTAAACAACAGCCTGTTTGAAATCGAGAAAAGAGGCAGGTTACAATTTAAAGTGTGTCTAAATTGCCTGGAAATCAAATTGAAATACTATTAAATATCATTGTAAACGGAAAATTTCACCAATTATCATCGAGGGCTGCAAGACCCAGTGATTTAATACAGCTAGGGTTAACAATTTGTAGTAAAAGTATTTAAGGCTTGTATACAATTAAAAAAAAGGACCACGAGGGTCCTAAATCGCTCCCCTGAGTATGATGGCTCAAGGCTTTATGATATGTACAAAAGATCAAAGCCCTCTGCCTATTCATTTTGGGGAAGAAGATTTCCTCCTTTAATAATAAGTATATTGAATATCCCGCCAAATAGCACTAATTTCCAGAGTATGGTATTCTTTGAAGTAATTTGATGAAGGGTCAATAGGCATTAATACATACCAAATATCAAAGCCCTATGCATTATGGATTAGATGAAGAAGATTTTCTTTTTATGTAAAAGCAGGGATCACATAAAAATGGGTTCACTTTTAAGATACGATTATTCTATGAAGATTTTTGGTAGCGGTTCAAAGGGTTTTGATATACACTAGATAATACGCATCTAGGCCTTAAAGCTTTGTAGAAGAAGATTTTCAAAGATGCCCTTATTTATTCATATGTAAAAACAGGATCATTTAGAAAAGGGCTAATATTCAGAGTTAGTTATTTCTTCCAAGTAATTGGGTAGAAGGTCAAGATGATGATTTATACCAAGTATCAATGCTTTGGCCTTATGGTTTGAGAGAAAAAGACTTTCAAAGATTTCCTTCTTCATTTCTATGTGTTTTAGGGAATGCACAGAAATGGGCTCAAAAGTCTAAATTTAAAGATACGGTAATTCTATAAAGTATTTTGATAGAGGGCCAAAAGATGAAGATTTAAACTAAATATCAAAGCTTTTGGCCTCATGGCTTGGGAGAAAAAGGTTTTCAAAGATTTCCTGTAAAATCAGGGATCGCAAAGAAAAGGGCTTATTTTCAAGATACGGTTATTCTTTGAAGCGGGATCAAAAGATAATGATTTATACCAAATATCTAAGCTTTAGGTCTTATGTTTTTCGAGAAAAGGGTTTTCAAAGAGTTCTTTCTTTATTTTTATGTAAAATCAGGGATTGCAAAGAAAAGGGCTAAATTTCAAGATACGTTAATTCTTTGAAGTATTTAGGGAGAGGGTCAATAGATAATAATTTCTAGCAAATACAAAAGCTATTGGCCTTATGGCTTGGGAGGAGAAGACTTTTTAAGTTTTTTCACTTGGTTGCCATAGCAACCGACAGTTTTACATGGATACCAATTTTTTGAGGTATTTTGAAAGAGTATGACCTAAGGATCATTTCTGTGAGATTTAGTTAAAATTCCATGATAGTTTAGGAGTAGAAGAATTTTTTTTAATTATGAACGGACATACAGACAGACTGATGCCGGACGATGACCGATCACAAAAGCTCACAAAGAACACATTTTGTGCTCAGGTGAGCTAAAACTACCAAATACAGCATTTTAAAAAGCTTTCAAATTGAAAAATGTCATTTATGTAGGAAACATTGTTTACAAATGAGAAATTGCTTCTTTTTCAAATCTACTTTTTTAAGCTCATATTCTTAAGTTTGTCAAAAGGGCAAATTTTGTGATAATGATTTAATATGGAATTGCTGATATGTACAGAGTGAATGTTTCATTTAGAATGTAGTTAGGCTGATAAAAGCCTCTCATGATCGAGAATTGGATTTATCACCATTACAAAGTTTATACTCAAGTTACTCAAATTACATCCTGGGCTTATCAGTAAACATACCAATCTGGTGTCCTGGGGGTGATTTGAGGGTCAGTTTGCATGTTTAATTGACCACAGAAAATTCCCTTTTTCCTCAAGTTATATATAGTACATACTCACATACTAAAATTCTGTCATTTCTGAAATAAGTCCTAATCCTTGGATACGAATGTATGATCATTTAATATTCAATAGCGCTTAATATTTAATACACATACGTCCTTTCCTGACCGCTAATTGCCTCGCTATGATATACCGACCGCTGGCTGCTGCGTCCTTAATCTGTGAGGCCCGGAAGGGAATTTATGTGTGAGGATGAAATTCATTTACAGTTACTTTCTCCAGGAAATTTCTGGCTGGAAGTCACTTAAGTGTAGGATCTCTTTACTCGTGGAGATGTTAAATTCTCTGGAGGTGGCCAATACACTGGTACCACTGTTGACTTTAAACATCTTGTCGTACCAAGGTCGGCGAACGTTATCTATATCAGAAAAAATATCATCCCGATATCACTCGTTATAACTGAAGGGGGCGTTTACAGACTCAATGTCTACATTTCTTCTTCGTGAAATCAGAATTATATATATATAATTGTCATTAATGCCCCCTTTCCTGTGTTTTCCTAAAGAACCTTCCCATAATCAATAGGCTTCATCCTCATGCCTTAATAATTATTCTGGCCTAGTTTCATGAATATAGAGCCTAAATTGTGGCCTCTAGACTTTAAACAAAGAAATTGTCATTAAGGCCACTTTTCCTGTGTTTTCCGATAGAACCATTCCACAATCAATAGGGTTAATCCTTATGACCTAACAATTATTCTGACCAAGTTTCATGAAGATTGGGCCAAAATTGTGGCTTCTAGAGTGTAAACAAAGAAATTGTCATTAAGGCCCCTTTTCCTGTGTTTTCCAATAGAATCCTCCAATAATCGATTGGGTTCACCCTCATGATCAAACAATTATTGTGACCAAGTTTCATGAAGATTGGGCCAAAAGTGTAAACAGAGTGTAAACAAAGAAATTGTCATTAAGGCCGACGTTTAAAACGATAAATCGGCAATCGCCCGGTTTCGTGGTGTTTTGTCTTGCCATTGTTTACAGGTCGAAAATTGTCAAAATAAAGTCAAATAGCTTTAGATAAATATAATTGTCTTTTTTAACTATAAAAATGTCACGAAAAAAATACAAATAGAAATTTTACTTGGGGAATGAGTTGACTCCTAAAATTCCGAGTTGACCAAAAGTGGGCAAAATGACCACGAGTTGACCGAGGTCGGAACGAGTAGACTCAGGAACGAGTTGTCGGTTAGAAATGCGTTATGGACTGTCTGTTTATCAGAACGTGCAAGTATTCAGATTTTAGCTGACAGTGATTGCACCAGTATGCTAAGATCTGACAATGACTGCAATTCAGTTTGCTAGGATCTATCTTTAATGCCTATGATGGGATGAAACAGCTGCTTGATCACAAAGCTGTCTGGAGTGACACCGTGACTTTCGATCGTAATCAAAGTACCACTGATAACTTCCTGTTTACCAGCTGCAACTGACTGACTGATGGAAATATAATGGAATAATGTCAACAAATAATGTTGCAGAAACTGAAAGTAATTATCCTAAAAACGAATATATATTTACATTTATCCGACGAGAATAGAAAATGAGAATACTTTGCTTTCTTTCCTAGTACTGAGTACTGATATTAAGTGGAGTATTTTTCGGATGGCACTACCAGGACTACCTTTACTAGCTGCGATATCGTAGCCCTCTTTCTGATTATCAGAAAGAGGGCTACGATATCGCAGCTATACCTTTACGAACATGAAAAAAAGGAAGTGCACGCCACCAGAACTTGATCTTAGGTATTCATAAAAACGCACGATTATTGGCAGACTGTTAACACGAAATATTGGTTTTGCATGATCTAGGAAACAGGAAGAAACAGTTGTATTGAACGACTGACACTTTGCAAGCTACTTGCAGTAGTGCATGCAGTGTTAAATGACCAAATAAATATTTTTCTTTGTTTTGGCTTCATCAATTGCTTGGAAATATGTGAGAAAATATAAATTATATGAGCTGTAACTGTTTATCAAATGAAATCTAAGTGATGTACATGGCAACATCATGACATCCTATCACTCTTTGTTCCAACTGAGATGACATTCCCCAGCAAGAATGTACAAAAACATCTGTCAAAACAGCGAGATTATAATCCACAGAGAAATCTCAATAATCTATGGTAGGGCTTGGAAAGAGTTAATTCTTTAACTAATTATTCCATGTATTTTGATCCAGTATATTCAGGCTGGTGGAGCAATACTGGCACTCAGAAGTTTCCTTTAACCCTTTACTGTTTAAAAACACAGGATTTTAGGTTCCTGTGATTTTATACTTGAGAAAACATTGTAACAAGCAATTTCTCCTTTTTCCACAATATTTTCTTCCACATAGGATGGTTTCATTTCAAATGGCATCCAGTTTTCATTGTTGTCTGCATCCTCTTTCAATTTAGACCAGTCTAAAATTTCGAAAAACAGGAAAGGGTTAAATGATTCCTCAAGACAGGGGTGTCGAATTTCTATGCCCAACTTGATTGACATGGGCTTTTCTGCTTGGGAACCAATAAAAAAACACTTTTTAAAGGTCACTTGCAACTTATCAGGAATTGAACAAAATAGATCTCAAAATATAGCTCACTATATATGGGAAAATCATTAAAGTGTTTATTTTTAACCCTTCTCATGATGTATAAATTAACTTCCTGAACTGCTGTAAAATCAAAGGCTGAAAGCACTGATAGAACTTGTTATTCAATAATCAATATTTCTTTTAGAAATCAATCTCATAAACAACTCTGGCAGGAAAGGTACAAGCAGGAGGTGTAGACTATGATCAGACTGCACTTATGAGCAGGCTGATCTTGGTCTACACCTCCTACCAAAACTGGACTATTTCGGGTTCAGCATGACAAGGGTTAAGAGTGGATTCCAGCTATTTCTTTATTAACAACAATATTTTCACAAAATTTATCTCATCATTTTTTGTTGACAAATCTATGATTATACTGGACAAGTTGAAAATCATGTCTAACTAGACCTGGAACAAGTGGAGAAAATCTGTATTTCTTCACCACTTCTCAATGGCATTGAAACAAGTGATTGTGAGGTAATTGATAAACAATATGATATCTAACTTGACATTTCTTACTTAATTCAGGGAAAGACATCCAAGGAGTGAAGAGAAAGAGGAATTCTGATATCAACCATCAACAAGTTTCAGAGGAGATTGTCAAAATTGACAATAGTACCTCTAGTAATTCTAAACGTGTGGTTCAAGACGGATATTCCTGGTGGACGTGCCTTACAATGGGAATGCCTCAGTCTATGTCCAAACCCCATTCTGTTAGCAAACATGACACAGCTTAGAAAACTTTTGAATTAAGACAATTAACTACATGACAAACTATTTGAAGTGTTGAGTTTTGTGGATGCTTGCTTACCCTATTTTTGGTAAAAATTACTTGGATATATCTTAGGACTGTATTACCATATTTGGTTATTTATTAAGATAATAAAAAAGGAAAAATGAAATAAATCCAAAATAGAAAATAGTGATACATGTACATTATAACTTAATATCACTTTACCAGTATTACATTGAACAATCATTTTCTAGATTTAACAGAAAAAACCTAGTGCATAAGAATTTTAGCATAAATCCTTTTTAACACAACCTGGCATTTTTTAATGCTTTTGAGAAAAATGTTGGTAGGGAACGATTTTAAAAATTCTACACCACCTGCTTGTGCCTTTAGGGTCATATTTGTTTATACGGTAAATTTTCAAAATTAATAAGCCATCTTAGCGCTTCCAATGCTTTCAGACCTTTGATTTTAATACAACTCTGTATAGGATTTCATTCAGCATGACAATGTGTTTAATCAATTAATTATGAAGAGATCTAAACTATAGGAAAATGAATGGCTTCTATAGCGACATGGAAGAGCATTTGCTTAGGGAGGTAGAGGTCTCTGGTTTGAATCCCAATGGAGTCAAATACTTATTTAGGGGTTACCTTTGGCACCCACTGTAAATAACCCACATGTGATGGTGGTATGTGATAAGAGGTTGGTGATGTCGAATATAGAAGATTCATGGAAGAATCTTAATTGTCAAGGCAAACCAAGCATTTAGATACTGATTGTTGTGGGCAGGGTTTTGCTCTGTGTATCAGTATGATATTCTATAGGTCATTAGTCCTCTTAGGTGATAGGCCAGAATCGGACCTTCTGTACCTCAGGGGCAACCAGACCTTTGTTAATTAACCCATTACCAAACAATGCAATTTTAGACTGGTCCAAATTGAAAGAAGTTGCAGACATCAATTTAAAGTTTATGAAATTTTCAACTTTTCAACCTTTTTGGAAGAAAACATTGTCTAGAATAAAGAAATTGCTTGTTTCAAGCAATTTCTTCATTTTACACAATGTTTTCCTGAAGGGGCGTCAAAAGCATCATTTTGTTGGAATAGGTTAATGTTATAGGCATTTCTTTGATCTGTGTGTTTTTGACTTTCTATATAGTGTTATATTTTATAGGGACATGGATCTGCCTCAAGAGCCAACAAAACCTTTAGATTCTGACTGTTGTGGACAGGGTTGTGTTCCCTGTGTATTTGATATTTATGATGAAGAGATGAAGATATGGCAGAGAGAATGTGACAGGATTAAAATTGGCCTGAACAAACAGGAAGGATTCAAGGTTAGTTAACTTCTGTTGATGTTTATTGTGTGGATTTTTCTGATCTTGGATAAAACTAATGCTAATCTTGAAATGAAATTCCAGTATTCTTATCTGACGGCAAAATTTTAGACTGGCCCAAATTCAAAAGAAGTTGCAGATGACAATTCTTCAGTGATGAGATTTTCGAAACCATTGTATCTTGGGTTAGAAAACAATGTGAATAATGGATAAATTATTTCTAACAAGCAATTTCTTCATTTTCCACAACGTTTTTCAAAGTGTTTTTCATAGGGGGGAGGGGGGAGCGTCATTGTGTGGGAATGGGTTTAATCCACAAGAATTTTTTGGCTGGTCTAAATTGCAAGAAGTCTTGATGACAAAAGTGTTTTTGAAATGAAAAATGAATGTCTCATAGGGAAGAAAACATTAATTTTAGTGAAAAGAAAAAAAATTCTTGCTACAAGACATTTCTCTATTTCTTACTGTTTTTTCATAAGCTAGATTTCTTTCGACGTTCAAAATGAGGGATTGTTTAACAATTGGGTTAACTTGAAATTTATAAAAACAATGAATAAAATGTTATGGAAAGAAAGTGACAAACTGAAAAATAAAAGAAATATCAGAGGACAGTACTTAACCCTTTCCTATACAAACCTGGGTTTTTACATCAATGAGATTTTATATTTGAGAACGGTAGTGAAAAAGAAGAAATTGTCTGTAACAAGCAATTTGTCTTTTTTTCCCACAATATTTTCTACCACATAGGATGGTTTCATTTGAAGCTGCATCCGATATTCATTATCATCTACATCCTCTTTCAATTAGGACCAGTCTAAAATTTAGAAAAAATGGGAAAGGATTAACTGGTCCAAATGGAAAGAAGCTCGAGATGCCAATTTCAAATGGATGAAATTTTAAAATCCTTTATCTTTCTGTATAGAAAAGAAAAGGAATTGCTTGTTACAAGCAAATTCTTCATTTTCAATAATGTTTTCCTAAACCTTTTCCTGAGGGGCTTAAAGAAACTGGATGGAGTTGGAATACGTTAACCCATTCCCACACAAGCTCTCCTTTTTACGCCTCCCAAGAAAAAAAGTTTGGAAAACATTGTGGAAAAGGAAGAAATTGCTTGTATCAAACAATTTCTTCATTTTCCACAATTTTTTCTATCCAAAAAGACAAGATGATTTAAAATTCTATCAACTTTAAATTATTGTCTGCAACTTCTTTCAATTAAGACCAGTCTAAAATTCCCTTGTGTGGGAATAGCTTAAAGGGGTAATAGGTCAGAAAGACCCTGGATTTGAATTAAGAAATTGCTTTCAGAGGTGCGTTCTTTTCTTCAACATTCTTTAGATTCTTATTTAGATTTTTAAGAGAAATCGTTCTTTAGATTAAGAATTTTAAGCGGCTAAATCAGAATCTTAAGAATTCTTAATGAGGAATTTAAGCTTACTCAGTATTGGCTTAAATCAAGTAGCCTTGATGACGTTGAATATTTTCACTAAAAATAACAAAAATCGTTCTTTAAAATGTCTAAAAAATCTTATTTAGCAGGATTTTTCATCTCCACGAAAAGAACGCACCTCAGGAGGCCTTTTCCTGTATCGATTTTAGAAAGTTGGATGGCAGATGGAGACATAATACATTTCCACACAATCCTGCTTTTTGATGTCCCTCAAGATAAAGGTTCAAGAAAACAATGTGGAAATGTAGAAATTGCTTGTCACATTTTCCACATTGTTTTCCATTCAGGAAGACTTAAATATTCAAAATTCTATCAACTTTAAATAACCGTCTGCAATATCTTTGAAATTGGACCAGTCCAAGATTTTGTTGTCTGGTAATAGGCTAACCTATCATTACGAATACTTTAGTTTTTATTCCCATGAAGAAGACACATTGTTGGAAAAGGAGAGTCTGAGACAGTTATGTGTTTTTAAAAAGAATTCTCCCTTGATATAATTCTTATAACTCATTTGATATTTCTAAAATCAATAATCTCATTTGCAAGATTGAACTAGTCCCATATACTGTCGTCTTATGACGCTTTAATCATTTTTCATTTTCAGGAAACAGACAAGTTACTGAGTTTAACAGAATATCATACCTTCAAGATAGAGGAAGTCAGAAAGGTGACGAGTGATACCTTACAGTTTAGAATTTCATTACCTCATGGTTGTAATCTTGGACTGAAAGTTGGACAGCATATAGTTGTAAGGTACAATGGGCATCTTATAAACCAATTTCCACTCAATCCTACTTCTTTACACCCGGCAAAAGAAATAATTGGGGAAACATTTAGAAAAATTCTTCATTCCCCACTATTGTTCCTTACCAGAAGGAAAATACTTTTACGATATCATCAACTTTGAAATGTCATCTGCAACATCTTTCATTATGGATCTGTCTAAAATTATGTCGTCTGGTAATATCCAGTTTAATTTGTTTGCTTTTAGACAAACTGCTGATCACTTTATTGAATAGATGGGCTTATATTTAAGCACACATAATTAAACCTTGCTTGGCTGAATAAAATCATTTTCAGAATTGTATTTAAATCAAATAGCTGCGAGCAAAAGAGGCATTAGTTTTGGGTCAATATTTCCTTTAACTACACAAAAAGAAGAAATTGCATACTATTAGAAATTTCTTCATTTTCAACAATGTTTACCCAAAAGAACTTTCTTTTGGGTAGTAAAAAAGGGAATTGTGAAAGCATGGGTTATATCCTTTTCTAAATCCATTTCCACTTAGAGATGCTTCTTGACGCAAATTAAATTCATTTGCAGACAACAAATTTCAGTCAATGAAATTTTAAAAAAGCTTTGTCTTTTGGGGTAGAAAACATGTAGATAGTAAAGAAATTTCCTGTTGCAAACAAAAATTCTTTCATTTTTTTTTCAACAATTTCTTTAAACAACATCTCCTCCCAAACCTTGGGGCCATTTTGAACCAAATTTTGCAGAAATGTTCCTTAGGTGGTCCCCTTTAAAAATAGCCAAAAGAATTGAAATCTGTTAACAAGAGTGCTGGGGCGCTCACCTGAGATAAAAGCTCTTTTTCTTTCAACAGTCTAATTCCATGTTAAGGTTAGGATTATGATACAAGTGGGCCATACTTGATACATATATAGACTATGTAACTGGGAATCCAAAAGTCTAAATTACAAATTTCAAAGCTTTAGGGCAAATTTGAAAGAAGGGGAAATCTTTTTCCTCCCTCTGGATCAATGGGTTATAATTTCTGAAATAAGAAAGAAGTCAGGGAACTGATGCTTCATGCCTATAACACCCCCACCCTGTGGCTCTACCCCTGGGGACCCGAGGATCATGATTTTAGCTATAATGAAAGAGGTCAGTATACTGAAGCTTCATGCTCTACGCCTTCTTGTCATTTAGACTTTTGGATCCCAAGGTACAGAGCCTATGTATGTATAAAGTACATGTACAACCAATTGTATCATAATCCTATCCTTAAGATAAAATTAGACTGTTTAAAGAAAAAGAGCCTTTATCTCAGGCGAGCGCCCCAGGGCAAACAGCCCTCTTGTTTGTTGACATGATGGATGTATGTGAAGAAATTGGTTTGTGTGGGAAATTAATCCTCTAAAAACTCTGGCTTTAAAGGGAAAAACAGGTGGTGTATACTAAGATCAAACTGCACATAAGTGGTCTATTGAAGGAAAACAATATTTAAGTAGCCTTGTGAATTACTTTTTAACCCATTCCAACACAGTTAAGCCTTTGGACGCCCTTCAAGATTAACAATTGGGAAAACATTGTGGAAAATGAAGAAATTGCTTGTGACAAGCAATTTCCTCATTTTCCACAATGTTTTCTTCCCAGAAAATTGAATGAAACTAAAATTTCATAAACTTTAAATTGTCGTCTGCAACTCCTTTCAATTTGGACCACATTAAATTTTTGTTGTGTGGGAATGGGTTAAACACATCAAATAATTTCAAATCAGTAGATTACTTCTTTTAAAATTAGAACGAAGATTATCTCTAGGGTTGTTTCAAATAAATTAAGTTTAGTTCAGGAGCATTCTTTGCAGCACGTTTACGATTAAATAAATGTAATTGAATCTGTTTCTGTTCTTATCAGAAAATGATACAAATATATTGATTTGAAAACTTGTATATGAACAGAAGCTACACAGTTAATTTGAACTTCACAGTCATCAGGTAGTTGTATTTAATTTCTCTCTAATACAAACTGCGAGACTATAATGTTAACCCATTACCACTCAATCCCCCATTTTCATGTGTCAAAGAATTATTGCTGTGGAAAACTTAGTGAGAAAAGAAATAATTTGCAATTTCTCCTTTTGTCACAATGTTCAAACCCACTTTGTTTTGTCATGTTAAGTGTGCAAATGTGCAGTCTGATCTTAGTCTAAACCACCAACGCCAGAGTTGTTTTAAAGATAAATTTTTGACATGAATATTAAACCATTACCAGATGGCAAAATTTTAGACTGGCCCAAATTGAAGGAAGCTGCAGACGAAAATTTAAAGTTTATAAAATTTTGGATTTTTCAACTTTCTTGGTAAAAAACATTGTGGAAAAAGAAGAAATTGCTTGTCACAAGCAATTTCTTCGTTTTCCACAAGGTTTTCCAAAGTTTATTCTCTTGGAGGCGTTTAAAAGCGTCACTGAGTGGGAATGAGTTAACCAAGTTAGTGTTTCAAGTGTTTTCAGCCGTTTGATCTTTAACCAATTCCCACTCAATGACGCTTTTAGACACCCCCAAGAAAAAAAGCCTCGGAAAACATTGTGGAAAATTTTTCCACAGTGATTTCTACTGAGAAATTTGAAAAAATCTTAGATTTGGTAAACTTTAATGTGTCATCTGGAACTCCTTTCAATTTGGGCCAGTCTAAAATTTTGCAATCTGGAAATGGGTTAAATGAAGAGGATTTTATTAAGCATGACAAGGGTTTAATTTTGTTGTGTGGGGATGGGTTAAGTTGTTTATTAAAACTACATATTTTAGGGGTCATGTTAATGGAGTGGTAGTCACCAGACAGTATACACCCATATCTAATATTGAAGCAACATCATACTTTGAATTAATGATAAAGGTAAGGCTTATCAGTCCGCCAAATATTGATTTCAAATAATTACCAGGCAACAAACTTTTAGAATGGTCCAAATTGAAAGAATTTGCAGATGACCTTACAAAATGTGTTTTAATTGGAAAATAAGTGCCAAATATGGTAGGAAACATTTTGAGAAAGGGAAAATTCTCCTTTTTACATAAAGTGTTCCATAACCATATTTCTTCAGGGTGTCGCAAATCAGGATTGTGCAGTAATAGTACAAATGATTGTTGCTGCTTTGACAAGCATTCATTTTTATCATTGAGTTTATCATGGGTATCACATGTATTAAGACGGGGCTCTGAATCATATCTTCCTTAATGAAATACCAATTAAACTAGTAGCTCAACCAGGATTCAAACCATTTCCTACAAGTAAGGTAAGGCCCCATTCCCTGACAAAAGCTTGTCCAAAATGAGGTTTTAGGTTTAGGTTTAAACCTATTTATTTTAGGTTAAAACCTATTTATTTTACATCAATTGGGAAACAAGTTCTTCCAACTTAGATTAATCCCTCTCGATTCTGCTTCCTGGAAAATGCACCAGTACTCACGCCGAAAGTGTGGGCCAATGACAGAACCAAGATCGATAGCCCCTCCCAGGAATCAAACTCAGGACCTCTAGATCGGGAAGCCGACGCTCTACCTCTCGACCACGCACACCACGATGAAAAAATGTCCAAAATGAAAGACGAATATGACAATTTCAAGTGGCTATGATTTCAAATATTGCTGTGTTTCAGGGTAAAAAACATTGTGAAAAACATCTGAAGTCCCAAAGAAAAAAAAAGCTTTGGAAAAAATTGTGTAAATTCAGAAATTGCTTTTTACAAGCAATTTCATCATCATCCACAATGTTTTCCAACTCAAAAAGACAAAAAAATAAGAATTTTATTAACTAAAAATAGTTGTCTGCAACATCTTGGACAAAAATTTTGTTGTCTGGTAAAAGGTTAAATTGAGGGGCCTCTAAAAGCAGGATTGTTTGGTGATGGAAAAATGAATGAATGCATATTACCTAGTAACCAATTCTTACACAATCCCTCCTTTTACATCCCTTAGGAGAAAAGATTTGGAAAACATTGTAGAAAATTAAAATTCCAACTTGAAATTGCCCATTCCACAACAATTTAGATTTGTCTAAATTCAAAGAATTTGCAGACAACAATTTCAAGTTGATGAAATTGTAAAAATCATTTTATTTCTGGGTAGGACACTTTCTTCATTTTCCACAATGTTATCCAAAGCTTTTTAGCTAGCAAAGTGTCAGCTTTGATAGCTTAAGATAACAGACAAATTTTGAGGTCTTCCCAAAGTTCAACGAGTGCAAATTGCCACTGGAGGCTTAACCACCAAACTCATGGAATGCCTACGCTGTAAAGAATAGTTCTTATGTATTTCAGGAATATTACAAATTCTATTCAAATTGTAGAAAACTCTGTCAAAAGCATGCTAGTTAACCCATTCCCACTCAATTCTGCTTTTTAAGCATCTCAAAAAAAAAGCTTTTCAAAACAATTTCTTCAATGTCCACGATGTTTTCTACCCAACAAGGGAAATATTTTATAAATTCAACCATGCTTTGCTAGCTTACAGTACTTTCAGTACTTTGATTTCTTGAAGGCTTCTAAAAGTGTTAAAGTGTGGGAATTGGTTTAAAGATTTAGCAACTTTTAAAATGCAACTTCCCTGAATTCCAATTTATATTAAATTCGGTTGGGTGGTAACGAGTCACCACTTTACATTTTTTTCATATATAGGTATATGAAAGTGGAAAAATGTCGGAATGTGTCAGAGAGTGGGTTGTTGGACAGGACATAGAAATACGAGGACCATTTGGGCATTTAGATTACTGTAACAATAAGGTATGAATAAACGTTCTTGTCCTTGGATCTCATGTATGCCAAGTAAAGACTCAGTTCAGTCTGCACTATGCAACCTGTATATACATGTAGTGTCAGGGCTGTTGATCACCAAAGGTGCCGAACGCATCCAAATAAAAATCTGCCTCCAAAATTCACCTTTAAATACGATATAGCAGTGTTGTGTTTAATGCACAATAATTTAATTTTTAGTTTCGTCTATCAAAAACAGGCATTCTGATTGGTAAAAAAATTTCATACCTCTATGAACAAAATTTTGGGTACGCAGCTATGCTTCAGCATAAAATAGTCCCTTACAAAAAAGTTTCAAAATTTGTAAAGTTTTTGCTTTTTCCTTTAAAAGTGGCTAAATCTTTAAACCAATTCCCAATTTGTAAAGTTTTTGCTTTTTCCTTCCATGGTTTTAAATTATAACACGCCCGGTAATCTCGGGCTCCATCTCTTTTTGGAGAACAGTGCAAAATGGAGACAATGATACTTCCGATATGGAGCCAAGGACCGGAACTGAACAGAAAAGGTAAATAAAACAGTGCACCTCGCGTACAATTTGATCTCCTATTAACCTATTATACATTTTCCCAAAATGTCCAGATAAACCCCAATCCGCAACAAATCAATGCCACAATGAATGAGTAAAAGCTCTTTAACAACACCGGTGGTTTATTAGAATTTTCACACTTCTTTAAAAAGGGGTGGGTGTTAATTACAGGCTACAGATGTTAAGACGGAAAAGGGGGGGGAAGATTATCTTCTACTGCAAAGAGCAGGTGGTTCGTGACTAGAATGAATTTACAGTTTACAAAGTATACAGTTAGTAACATCGTGAAATTGACATTTACATCGATCAAAACCATTCAAAATCAGTCACACAGCACTCAAATCATTCATTCCAAACACTCACTCGAACCATTAAAAAACGCTCAAAATAGTTCAAAAACATTTAAAAACCGTCCAAAATGTGCAGCATTTCATTCAAATCGATAACAATTTTCCACAATTTTTACTGGCAGCTGTGGGTTTTAAAGCGTCTGATTGGTCCGTGAAGACACACGAACACAAAATCATGTATATTTCTATAAAAGAAGGTAAAAATATCGCAAATTGGACGAAATTAGCGATCTTGGATTACATACTTTAATTTCATTCAAAACTCGCTCCTCCCACTCATTCAATTTCATTCCGAAATCATTTCCAAATCATCCAAAAATTGTTAATTTCACGGTGTTATTAACTTAAGCAGTGCAGTTTTTTACCTTTCACATAATCTAGGATACAGCGCCTTCTAAATATAAAGAAAAAAAACTTTAAGCTAACCAATTATCTAAGCATTGAACCATCACAAAAGGGGACATTTGGTTGAGAACAGTTACATTCGCCCTCTATTGCGGATTGGGGTTTATTACAGGTTATAAGTTTTCCGAAAATCATACAAAAAGGGTCGGGATTGACGTCCGAAGAGGGGCTGGGGTTACATAAGAGTATGGGGTTCTATTTGAAGCTTTACAGTACATCTATATATGCATCGTCTCTCCCTCTGAATCTTGTCTCCCGCACCGCATCCTGGTCTCCTTCTCATCTGAGAAAATTCGCAAAAGGGGTAGGAAAACGCAGTTCTTTGTGGTAACATTATTGTATATCAACACGTTATCATTCATTTCACAGTCATCGCCACTTAAATCTTTCAGAACTGTTGATTACATGGATTTGAACGATTTCAACACACATTTTCGTGTTTGATCTGGTCCAATGTCCAAACTTTGATTCAAGTTTCTATTCTCAAACGGAATTATTTTTGAAATCTATCACCGCCAACGGATGATATAATCATTTCTATGTGGTATGAAACTCTGGACGTTTTGGGAAAATGTATAATAGGTTAATAGGAGATCAAATTGTACATGAGGTGCACTGTTTTATTTACCTTTTCTGTTCAGTTCCGGTCCTTGGCTCCATATCGGAAGTATCATTGTCTCCATTTTGCACTGTTCTCCAAAAAGAGATGGAGCCCGAGATTACCGAGCGTGTATAAGAAATAAAGAGAATATTTTTTGTGTATATGGAGGTATGAACCGACACTCAGTTTGATTAGGTCTTTTGGTTAATATCTCCATGAAAACAAAAAAATATTCTCTTCATCTCTTAAATGTTTAACCCTTTCCTGTTTCATCCCTGGTTTTTACGTCCCTGTGATTTTATGATTGAGAAAACATTGTGGAAAAAGAAGAAATTGCCTGTAGCAAGCAATTTCTTCTTTTTCCACAATACATGTACTTTCTAACCTACTGAATCATTATATTTCAATTAAGTTGGACTTTAAATTTTCGTCTGTAAAACCTTTCAATTTGGATAGGTCTAAAACTTTACAAAACAGGAAAGGGTTAAGTCGACGAAATGATGTATATAAAAGCTTATTTAAGTGCTCAAAGATTAGCATTATTCTACATACTTTATGAGGTTATCCAGGTTTGCTTAATGTCTATGTTTCACTTGCATAAAAAAATGCAGAAAATGTCACTTGATTCATATTCTTATTTTCAGTACAGAAAGCTGTTAATGCTCTGTGTTGGTACCGGGATAGCACCGATGAGTCAAGTCATACAGTATATACTTAACAATGAATCTGATGAGACGTGTATAGAACTGTTATATGGATGTAGAACATACAAGGATATATTGTTGAAGACAGAATTAGACGAGTGGTCGAGATTCTGGAACTTTTCTGTGATATATTTTTTAAGTCAGGTATGAAAATTACGAGCTTTCAAAGTGTATTATTTTAATTTACTGATCAAAATGTATTGACTAATCAAATTATACATTTAGACTGGAACTGAAATTTGAACCCGGACATTTATGTTTACATTTTTGTTTTTGTAGCATCTTAAACATTGTCCAACTCATTCAAGCTGTAGTTATGATGTTTTGGGTTGCTAATGTTTTGACTTTTATTTAATGTCTCTGACTTCATATTTTTACAAAAAAATGTTGTTTATTACCTCAGTCAAACTGACATATTGGAGGTCAATGGGTGGGGCCAGCCATCTGCGAATTGACCAATTGCTGACATCGCCCATTTACTCCGTTGACCATGCTCATGATTCAAACAGAAAGTTCCACTTGAATTTTAAATGGAGTTATTTTGCAAAAGAGGTAGTAACATGAAACAAAAAAGTATAATGGTTGGTTGGTGACCTAAATGATGTTTAAATTGCCAAACCAACAAAAAAGTTTCTCTTAAAGGGAGGCAAATATTAGAGGTCAAAGTAAACTTCAAGCATAAATGAATGATTTCATTGGTTGACTAACTACTTGATTGACAGCTTTGATTGGTCAAATGGGCCAGTAGTCAAGACAAGATACTTCTTGATGTTTCACTCCCTGAGAGCTGCTACATAATTACATCAAAATATGTCTGAACTAAAGTCTTGTTCTATATTGAGTTTTATTGTAGAATCTGTAACTGAATACCCCTGGCGGATACACTCTATCATAGTAACATGGTATTGTCTCTCGTTATTCATTTCTCCAAGAGTGTTGATTGCTCTTAAAACCTGGAGTACAACATAGTTTTAAATTTGAATCACCCTTAGATTTAACTTAATTACTGTCATAAAATAATGAAGCCCAAAATATTCTGCCAGCAACATTACAATGTTGTTTTCTAAAATCTATTACAAAACAACAACTTTTTTGACGGGTCCATGTTGCAAATGTTGACGACTTAACTGCAAATTGTACAGTCATTACTGTGAATAGCCGTAATCTGTTGTATGTGGCCAGTGGCACCTTTAGTTGTCCAATTTGCACTTTATGTATATCCCTTTAAACGGTCACCCGACCCGACTAACTGCTGACAGGTGTAAAAAATCAATAAAACATCTGGCTAATCTTGTGTATTAACTTTTCAACACGCGAGAAAAACATGAACACGCCACTTAAAGGTGGACTCTATTAACATGTGTTTGGTTGAATGCAACAAGTAATAAGTGCCGAGTTATGTTGATTGTTATTAATTAAATTTAAGTCTTATTACATTTCCAGTTTGTTAGTTGCTAAGATGGATAGTTTTACGGCACAGTACAATTTTAGACTGGTTCAAATTGATGGAAGTTTTAGATGGGAATTTTTCTTTGATGAAAACTTAATAATCTTTGTTTTTTGGGGTAGAAATATTATGGGTTATGAAGAAATTTAAGTATTAATTTCCCACAAAGCTTTTTTGAGGGGCTTAAAAAACAGAATTGTGTAGGAATGGGTACAAGGCTGAACCACTCTGCATTCATAAAGAAGTTCATAGACTTTATATATTTAGGAAACATATGGTTGTAATTGAGTATCTAAAAATATATAAATCTACATACTTAATAAATTCAACAGAACCTCTGTCTTGATCATGAGTTAATCAATGTTTTATCTTGCAACAAGGGTACAAGCGTATCAAGAAATAAGCGTACACCAACCATGTCTCGATAGTCTTAAAAACCAGACAAACACGTCAATGTTCTTCAGTATCTTGATCCTGGTCCTGGGTCAGTCGTTGCTTCTGAGTTTTGCGCGGGGCAAATTAAAACATAAATGGAAAATACTTTGTTCAGAATACATAATTATTGGTGTATTTACATATTTAGCTGAGCTGTTTTCAGAGAAAACCCCGGGTATTGCGATAGCCTTGGTGTCGTCGTCATGCAAAAACGTTGACATTTTGTGATATCTCTGGTTCTACTAAAGGCATTCACTTGAAACTTGGCACACTTGTTCACTATCAAAAGAGCAACCCTGTACCATCAAGGGAGATAACTCTAGATGCATTTTGTCAATTATCCAGCACCCAACAGCCAAGCGTAGGCACCCGTAGGCGGTGCTCTTGTTTTAAATTAAAATAACGTTACTTGTCTTTTTTGAATTTTGTACATTTTATGTGGCCATTCTGATAAGAAGTCTTGTCCTTGTATCATAACTACTCTGTGACAACGGGATATAGAAAAAAAAAGAACTGATCTGTGTTAAGCAGCCAACTGTGGTATGTAGTCACTTTTAATCTATCACTTGGCTGGCTGCATACCAAAGGTTCAACTGTATTTAAATTGTAATAAAAGAACTAAATATAGTAGAAAACGATGTTGTTGGATATTTTTTCAGAGTGTAATAAGTTGCATAGTAAGCAATAAAACTTAATTAGGAAAGACAATGTTGTATTTCAAATACATCTATTACTGTAATATCATTAAAAAAATTGACCAAGTGCAGCTTCCAATCAAAGAATCAATTGACCAATCAAATCATTCATTCGGATCTTAAGTAAACTCTGAACTCAGACATTGGTGTTTAAGACATTGTAACAACAGCTTATTCAAGCTGTACTTAAGATGTTTAGGTGGCAAACCAACAATCTAAGGGTGACTGAGTGGTATAGGTGCTTGTCTTGTGATCTAAAGGTCACAGGTTCGAGCCCCACTGTCCTTTGGGTGTGTTCATGGGCAAGACACTTATAGCCAGCCCCAGTCTACTCAGCTGTAGAATTTGGTGGCAGGGGATTTATAGCACTGCCTCTTTTTCAAAGACTTGAAATCATCTGGGTTGTGAGTGTTTGAGAGACTCTATAAGCCAAAGGGCTTTTTGTTGCAATTGAACTAAAATAAATTAGTACAAGCAAATTTGTTGAATTGATATCCCCCGCCGAAAATATTTTGTTTGTCAATGGAGTATATCAATCTTAGGAAATCACTCTGTATGTATATGGCTTCACCAATAAGGGCAGTAACTCTATAAATTAATTTGTCGACCCAGATAACCCCGTCGATGTGTGCATCTCCTCTTTGTAGTGAAACATTCCACAACGTTTCATTGAAATCCAGTCATTGGTTTCCAAGAAATAGAGCGAAAATGAATATTACTTTGTATGTATATGGCTTCACCAATCAGGGGCAGTAACTCTAAATTTAAAAGTTGAACCGGGTAACCCTGTCGATATGCGCATCTCCTCTTTGTAGTGAAGCTTTCCACAAAGTTACATTGAATTCCAGTCAATCGTTTCCAAGAAATAGTGCGAAATGAATAATACTCTGTTTGAATATAGCTTCACCAAACAAGGGCAGTAACTCTGAAATTAATAGTCAAACCCGACGATATGCACATCTCCTCTTTGTAGTGTAGCTTTCAATAAAGTTTCATTGTTTGGTGCCAAACAATGGTTTCATAGAAGTAGCACAGAAACGAATATTACTTATTATCTACTTTGATTTAACAAATATAGAAAAACTAAGACAAACAATCTACGGATTCTACGATCTTTTCATAAGTAACATTGTTAGGATTTTATCCAGAAATTAAACTTCACTTATCTTATTTTGGTAATTAACCCATTCAATGACATACAATCCAAAACACTAGAACAAATGGTTCCGTATTAACATAGTTTCAAATTTAAACCTTCTCTACACAGTCTGTGATTTATGTAAAATTACTCAGCTGTTATCTTTAATACCTTTTACTTACAATAACTGCAACTCAGTCAAAATGAACTCTTTTTTTAAAATCTATTATTTAAAAGCTTTTTATCAATTTATTGTTACATACAGGTGAAGTTGTCAGACTTTAACCCTTTACCACACAATCCTGCTCTTTTGATTTTTGAAGAATTTAAATGGAAAACTTGTGAGAAAAAGAGGAAGTGTTTGTAGCAAGCAATTTCTCCTTTTCCCACAGTATTTATTACCTTATCTGGTACTTATTTTCTGTTTTGAGCATATTATGATTTGAAATGTGGTGTGCAACTTTTTTTCAATTTGGTCCAGTCTAGAAAATTTGTCTTCTAGTAATGAGTTAAATGAAATAGTAATGTTTTATTTTCTGCCTCAAATGAAACTCTGATCATTTTAGTAAGTTCAGACCACATATACTTTCTTTTCAAATTATTGATTATTATAACTTTTTATAATTGAGATTATAATACCATCTATATATAAGATATTCAAGAAAATAATTTCAGAATCAGATTCCTATATTCTCAAACCGAGGAAAGAAGACACTATTTGTTCACAGCAATTTGTTTGTTTGTTTGAATGGGGGTTTTACACCGCTTTCAACAATCTTTCAGTTATATCGTGGGGGCTGGAGCACCTAACAATGGAATCCTGGTATTTCTCACACCAGTACCACCATTACATCCTTTCCTAGCCTCCAGCTGCTATCCCACATAGGTCTACGATTATCGACCCATTGTTGGGAGACAAGAAGTCAGAAAGGATAAGTGTTGCCGTCGGGGATCAAACCTGGGACCATGTTCACAGCAATAAGATCTCTGTAATAAGGTCTGAAAGAGAGGATGAGAAATACTTTAGTATTAACTGCATACTATATAAAACAAAATATGCAGCTACTTGTAAAGCTTATTTTATTTTCCTATAGAAATAAGGAATACAGGCAAAAAAATTACTTTTAATGTGATCCACTTCTCCTGAAAGTCTCACCACTTCTCCCAATTTTGAAAAACTTCTCCGAATTCTCAGAGTAGAGAGAAGTCACTTCTCCCCAAATTCTGAGAGTCTGCAGAGCCCTGAACTTCCTGTTGGAGTCAGTAGTCATGGCTAGTGGAGAGTGAGGAAGGGGGGGAAGCAACTGGTCAATTAAGATCTCAATGATATGCATCTGCTTGTGACAAAGTCAAGATCTTACAAGGTCAAGGTTATCTTACAAGGTCAAACTTCTGAAGAATTTGCCGTCTCGGGGCATTGGTGTTCCACATACTCTATTTCTTTTATCTCTTCAGGAGGCTGGGGACACATTGTACAGATATGGTGACAAAGTAAAACAGCGTAGAATAAGCATGACCGAGATAGAAGATGTGCTAGAAGACAGTTCAAATGTTTATGTGCTAATTTGTGGGACAAGGTCTTTTGAGAGGGATATGATAAACTGTATGGATCTCTTGGGAATACCTCCTACGAGATTTCACAAATTTTAGTGATTTTCAATAGCTGCTAGCTAGAGTGTTGAAAGATCTTTCAAGATAAAATATTCTTTCAAGTTAATTTACAAGTTTATTCAAATAAATTTCTCAAGGTGCACAGGGCACCAAAATGAGCTAAGTAAATATAAAACAATACAAATGCCAACATCATCGAGGAGAAAAGAAAGAAATAAAGACAGCGAGAGAGAAAACGTGGGTGGGAGGGAGGTAGGGAGGGAGAGAGAGAGAGAGAGAGAGAGAGAGAGAGAGCAAATGCTATTGCTAATTTAAGTGGCTACTAGGCATATCTTAATTACCAACCATGCAGGGTTGGGTATTTATCTTAATACAAATACCATAAACCAATTCAGGCACAAATCCCTATTTTTTTTGTCCCCCAAGAAAAAAGCTTTGGAAACATTGTGGAAAATGAAGACAATAAGCAATTTCTTCATTATGCACAATGTTTTCTACAGCAAAAGACAAAAAAGAAAATTACGTCAACTAAAAACTTTTTTGTATTTGGTTTAATAAATAATGTGTTGTTGTTTTATGGCTAAAATGTTAAAGAAACAATTGAGATAAGAATCAATAGATTGAACAGGATTTAGAGCCACTTTTAACAGTATTTCAGTCATATCAAGGAGGAAAATAGATTAGAAAGGCATCTTTCTAATTTCATACATGTATGTATAATTGAATAACCCTTTCCCTTTATTCCCTGTTTGTCATGCCCCTGTGTTTTTATACTTGAGAAAACATTGTCAAAAAAGAAGAAATTGCTTGTAACAAGCAATTTCTTCATTTTCCACAATATTTTCTACTCTATTAAATTAGTACATCATTTCTTTTGCAATTATGTATATAGGGTCAGGGATATTAATTTTTGGTTGGCAACCTAAATGTTGTTATGAGATTTTAAGTAAAGCTGTAGTTACCTTTAACATAGCCCACCACCAAAAATGCATTATCCCTTTCCTGTACAATTCCTTGTTTTCACGTCCCTGTGAATTTATACACGTCCCTGTGAATTCTTTTCCCTTAATCTTTTCTAGCCTGTAGGTTTGTTACTTTTCAAATTACGGCAACTTTTAAAAGTTGTCTGCAACTTTTTTCAAACTGGACTGGTCTGAAATTTTGAAAAAAAGGGAAAGGGTTAAAAAATGTTAGAGGTCAACATCTTACTATTTGTTTAATCAATTGTTGAATAAATGTATTGCTTTTGAATGACTGTTGTGATCTGTCAATTTCAGATGGTTATCATATCAATCGTATAGTCTCAATTTCTGATAGTTTGTGTACAACTTGTTCTATTGATAAATACTCTGTTTCTCCACTGTTGGTTGTAATCAATTCATAAATAGGGGGGCTTTCCATGGCCTGAAAGAAAAGAAAGGAAAGAAAATGTAATGAAAAACTGCTTCAGTGTAAGATTGAATTTTGTATTTGTGACCTAGACTTAACCTGACAATAAGCCGGTTAAGCCCAAGGCCAGGTGAAACCTGGCCGCGGAACATTCAGTTAAAATTTCATTCAAAGCTGTCCTTAAATGTAGGAGGAGATGTGTTAACAAGAAATTGGATGGACAGAAGTAGGGATGAAAAGATGGATGTTAGGACAGACAGACGGAGAAGAAGATGCTAATAAATGAACACCATGGTTGTGTATAAAACTGACAGAATATGATTTTTTTTTTTTAAATTTCTAATAGTTTGTCAGTTACAAGTAACAAAACAGTATCATGGTTGGTTTGTGACCTAAACTACATAACTACAGTTTTAATAAGTTGTAGTTACAATGTTTAAGTTGCCAAACCAACAACAAGAGCCGTCGGAGACGGATTATGCTCCCCGAATAAGGCTTTTGTCAAAAAACTGTATGCCATTATTGGACAAAAAACTTCTTATTGAATGCAACTATAGTTCAGTTCACAAGAAACTTGGAAGTTTGAAGGAATCTGTTTGGCTTTACAGGCCTGATTCTGGTAAAAATCAATATCTGGAAAAGACAAAGCGGAGGCTATATGCTCTCCCTTTGGGGAGCATATAAATGCTTCACATAAAATCTGCCATTTTTATTTCAAAGTTCACTTCTGGTCAAAGTGAATGATTTGATTGGTACAATGATTCTTTGACGGACAGCTATGATCAATTCAAGAATGACCGGAGAAATCCAATTGTAAAAGGTCACATACACAATTCATTTACCTATAATAGCTAAAATAACAATAAAGTACAAACCTTGTTTCCTACAACAACAACATAAGGGTATCCATTCTGTGTTGCTAACATCAATTTCTTGCCTATAGTAAGTTTGTCATGGTCAAATATTACAATTTCCCCTTTCAGATTTCGTAGCTCATTAAGTTTATCATACAGATTGTCCGCTATTTCGTCAAAGTTGAACTTTTTGTTTTTGTCCTGCAAAGAAAGCAAAGGTCATATAACATCCAATTTGCATTTTTGGCAGGTAGAAATCTTTGCAGTATAAAACTAGACATTGTCCCAAAGCGGACTAATACCCCCCAACAGCGCTTGTCCATACACAAGTGCTATTTGCACTGACTGTAACCAAAATAGAATATGGACATCTCTGCTTAATACTGATTATATCAGTGAAGTTTGAATCAAAT
Organism: Fragum fragum; assembly: GCA_946902895.1. Taxonomy (NCBI): domain Eukaryota; kingdom Metazoa; phylum Mollusca; class Bivalvia; order Cardiida; family Cardiidae; genus Fragum; species Fragum fragum. Next base: position 1,832,059 of record OX336367.1, read on the forward strand.
ACGTCCAATTGTTGCCCGAGATTGAGCGCACACGAAAAAGCTACAGACAAACGGACGGACGGACCGACGGACGGACCAACCGCCCGACAAGCTGACTCCTATATACCCCCCTAACAAAGTTAAGGGGGGTATAAAAAATGGCAGAACAAAATTTTGTTCACATAATATTTGTTGGTTGTGAATTTGCTGACATTTGTCGTACCAAATCTTTGCTAAAATTCAATAGTTTTACATGATTCTGTGAAATTAAAACTCAGAAACCATACTTGATAAGGGTAGAAATTACATCACAAATAAAGAAAAAAAATGCTTGTAACTATCTGAAAGAGGGTTACAAAAGGATGATCTCTATAAAATCTGTTTGGAAATCTCACTGGTAATTTTTGAAGACATAATCTTTAACAAGTTACCACACAATCCCATATGTTCACATGCTCATGAAAAGAATCTTTGTAAAACATTGTGGGAAAAGGAAAAATACTTTCAACCAGCATCTAAAATCATTTCTCCTTTTTTCCACAATATTTTCTATCCATCAAGTTACTTATTATTCAAATTACATCTACATGTAACTGCAATTGTTGTCTGCAATTTCTTTCAATTTGGACAAGATTTAGATCCCTTGTAATGGGTTAAAGAAAACCTTTACAAATATGCATGGACAGAACTGACACAATACCATAACAACAGCTTCTTTGACCTTTAGTCAAAAGGAAGGAAGCAGTAAGTTAACACTTTCCTGTTCAATCCCTGAGTCCCTGTGATTTTTTTTTAGTAAAAATTGTACAAAAAGAAGAAATTGCTTGTAATAAGCAATTTCTTCTTTTCAACAATATTTTCTACCCTACTAAATGGTTATATTTCAAATTAAATCAACTTTTAATTTTCGTCCGCAAATCCTTTGAATTTAGAAAGGTCTAAAATTTTGTAAAACGGTAAAGGGTCTAAAAGACTTTTAGTAAAACAACTTACCATATTTGGAATAATGCAGACTTGATATGGTGCTATCAAAGATGGCCAGACAATGTTATTGTCTTTACTAAAAACTTCAACACTCGACTGTAATATCCTACTAACACCTAGCCCATAGCAACCCATCTCTGCTACACTGAAACACAAAATACAAGACTGTTAACCCATTCCCACACAACAAAGTTTTAGACTGGTCCAAATTGAAAGAAGTTGCAAACGACATTTTCAGGTTGATGGAATCTTAATTTTTTCATCTTTTTGGGTAGAAAATATTGCGGATAATGAAGAAATTGCTTGATACAAACAATTTCTTCATTATCCACAATGTTTTCCAAAGACTTTTTCTTGAGGGGGCGTAAAAAGGAGGGCTAGTGTGGGAATGGGTTAACCCTTGTCATGCTGTATAAATTACCTTACTGAATTGCTGTCAAATCAAAGAGCTGAAAACACTGATATAACTTGTTGATCAATAATTTTTGTAAAAGAAATCAACTCCATAAACAACTCTGGCAGGAAAAGTACAAGCAGAAGGTATAGACTAAGTTCAGCCTGCACATAAGTGCAGTCTGATCTTAGTCTACACCTCCTGCCAAAACCGTAAAATTCCGGGTTCAGCATGACAAGGGTTAATAACAAAACAAAGCGAAACAAATATGATTGTGAGAGACCCGCTATTAGGCACATGGTGCACCTTACAATCGCCCCGATCATTTGGAACAACAATTCACCCATAACAATTAATCTCAGCCACCATCTTATGATTCATAAGAAAAAAATAATGAAAGAAAACTTTAGGGCTTATCAAGGATTCAAGGCTGGTGAACCAGTAAGTATATACACAAATTAATGCAAATGCAAGGACTGATCCCACTTTTTAGCTCACCTGAGCTAAAGGTGCTCATGTAAACTTTTTTTGATCACCCTCCATCCATTCTTTGTCTGTCAATCATCACAAATTTCTTTAAACATCATCTCCTCCCAAATATCCAGGCAATTCATCCCTACCCTTTTGTCCCCGGGTGCATTTGAAAATTGTAATACTAGAATGGTAACAATAGACTTTAAGTAATGTTAAAGGGTTTTATAAACCAAGCAGTTCGATTGTAATTTATATTCTTGTAAAAAAAATCACTGTATACAAGTTATTTCAATTGATTGATTACGGTTGTCAATCAGAGAATCAATCAATCAAATCATTCATTTAGAACAGATGTGAACTTTGAACATATATGTGAACATTAATGTGAAACATTTTTTTGGTTTGGAAACTTAAACATTGAAACTGTGCTTGCATAGGCTGTAGTGAATGATGTTAAAGTCTCCAAATGACCTTTTTACCTTCTTAAATGTTACTGGCCTTAAATTTTGCAAAATAATGCAATTCAGCGCTTTTCCGTACAATCCTTGTTTTTATGTCCCCATGATTACTTGATAAACATTTCGGGAAAAGAAGAAATTGCTTGTGATAAGCATATTCTTCCTATCCCACATTTTTTTCTACCCTGTATGTTTGCTTCTTTTCAAATTGCACACACTTAATTTTCGTCTGTAACTCCTTTGAAATCGGACCAGTCTAAAATTTTGATAAACAGGAAAGGGTTTACCCTTGTCATGCTGAACCCGCAATATTCTGGTTTTTGCAGGAGGTGTAGACCAAGATCAGCCTGCACATAAGTGCAGTCTGATCTTGGTCTACACCCCCTGCTTATACTTTTCCTGCCAGAGTTAATCATGAAATTGGTTTCTAAAAGAAATACTGATTATTGAACAACAAGTTCTATAAGTACTTTCAGCCCTTTGATTTTACAGCAATTAAGTAAGGCAATTTATACAGCATGACAAGGGTTAACATCTAAGTGGAACTTAGAACTGAAAGTGCAATACCAGAGATCTGTTTATTTGGATAAGGCTAAACTTTGTTGTCTGAAAAACAAACTGTACTCACACTGGCTTCTGTTCTGCATTTGTGTATGTTGCATTGAACACGGATGAATATTTTGATCCTAGTAAAAAAGCATGACCAACCTGAAATAGAACAATTGTTTGTTTCAGTGTAAGATCGATTTATATTTCATTGAGTGAACAACAAAAGCTTTATTTTCACGAGTGGCGAAGCCATGAGTGAAAATATAGCTTTTGTTGTTCACCAAATGAAATATCAATCGATCTTACTCGAAAAACAAACGATTGTTCTATTTCTTTAATTAAAAAATTAGACAAAATGCGAAAAATTAAATGACAAATTTTCTCAAAGTGCGTCATTTTGCGCGTGACTGCTATGCAACGCTTATGATGACGCCACTTATTTGGCTCTGCTGCTTAGATTACGTCAGATAGGGTGTAATGAACAAAAGCGGGGCATAAGTTTTTGATAATTTCACTTGATAGGCGGTGAGTTTATCAAATGATAATCTACCGTTATTTCTCGATAATCCACCTGAAAGCATTAAAGAAAGAATGTTAATTGGAAAGTAAAAAAGAATTAGTACACATTTTAAAATGGGGGCTGCTTTTTTACCCCCTCCTCCGAATAGAAGAACTTGAGAGCTTGGACTGCTCCACTGGCAAAAATATAGACTAATTTGGAGAATTGTGTTTTGAAAAATCAAATATAAAAATCTATGTCATATTGAACAAAATAAACTAGTCATTGAAATCCTTGCAGTTATTTCAGACAAGAAATTCAATCTATTTAATGATTTTACTATAGTGAAGTCACCAAGTTTTGTAAAAATCATTTACAAAATTAAAAATATGTACATTATGATAAATAATATGAGCTCTGTAGTCGAGTTTGAAGAGCTTATAATAACAACTTAGAAATAGATGATAGAATATGAGTGTTTAATATCTTAAAGGGAGACAACTAAAAATGAGTTACATCTACTCGCACAGTATCTAACTCCCTGAAAATTTCATACAGCTGTATTCCTATCACTTAACCCATAACATAATCAAACAAGAGCCATGTCGGACATGGCCATCCCCAGCCAAAAACGCTTGATAGTAAACTGAAGCCAGTTAGATTTAGGCTTCTTGTGCACTGCATTTCTTCTCAATGAGTTCGATAATAGCTATTATACTTTCAGAGATATGGTCTTGACAAAATCTAAGTCTTTAAAACAACAAAGGGCAATAACTCCAAAATTATGCAAGCAAGAGTTATGGGTCTTGTGCACTGCACTTCTCCTCAATGAGATCCATCCACCTATGAAGTTTAAAGCTAATAGCTATTATACTTTAAGAGATATGCTCCGGATAAAATCTTAGTCTTTATAACAACAAAGGGCATTAAGTCCAAAATTATGCAAGCAAGAGTTGTGGTTCTTGTGCACTGCACTTCTCCCCAACGAGATCTTTCCACCTATGAAGTTTCAAGTTGATAGCATTTATACTTTAGGCAATAAGCTTAGTGACAAAATGACGCACAGAGACCATTACTATATCCCTTTTGCTGAAACGGCGGGGGATAAATATGTTGGACTGGTTTAATTTCATAGTAGTTGCAGACAGCAATCTTTGCTTGATTGGATTCTAAAAATCCACATATTTCGGAGTAGAATACATGGATAATGAAGAAATTGCTTGTTGCTTGTGACAAGCAATTTCTTCATTTTCCACATTTTTTCCCGAAATTTCTTTCTAATAGCATCAAAAAGCAGGATTGTGAAGGATTGGGTTAAAGGAGTTTTTAGAATCTAATGAAGGCTGTTTTACTGACAATCAATTTTTCTGTTAAAGAATACAAAGAGAGGTCACAAAAGAAAAGTTCTTGTAATATTTTGTTGAAATCTATCTGATGGTATTTCAGGAGAAAATTTTGGAAGTTTTCACTATATACCCTACATAGAAAATAAAAGATTAGATAAATTACCTCTATGCCATTTGTAGGATAAAGTTTGGAACATTTAGAACAACTTATGCTCTTGTCATCAGCTATTGTATTCATATCTGAAATACAACAAGAGGCACTTGAGCAAGTGTATTGCTCCACAGGCCCGAATTCATTGATTCACTTCAACATCCTTTTAATATGTAAAGAACATGGTGTGATTGAAAAATTCTTGATAGCTTCAGAGAAGAAAATTTCAAAATCTCGAAACCATTTTACCCTATAAACCATATATGATATTATATTTGACCATAAAAATCCATATCTTTTTTTAGATCAATCAAAATCCATCCAGTAGTTTTTGAGAAGATTCTCATAGTAACCAATATATACCAGCAGCATGACCCATAAAAGCCATGGTTTTCATCAGATTCAAATTCCTTGCAGAAATCTGACATTATTAACCCTTGTCATGCTGTATAAATTACCTTACTGAATTGCTGTTAATCAAAGGGCTGAAATCACTGATAGAACTTGTTCAAAAATCAATATTTCTTTTAGAAATCAACTCCATAAACAACTCTGGCAGGAACAGGACAAGCAGGAGGTGTAGACTAAGATCAGACTGCACTTATTCCGGGTTCAGCATGACAAGGGTTAAACACTGCATATACAGTGCAGTCATCTTATCCTATACACTTAACCCATTATTACACAATGACACTTTCTGACACCCTGGAGAAAAACAATCATGGAAAACTTTGTGGGAAAAAGGAGAAATGTGCATCGGCACAGTCTGATCAGAGTCTTCACTCTGCGCTATGTAGATAGATATTGACCCAAAGCTTCTGTAAACAATCAGCGAATATTCTAATTGCCCCAAATGGCTGTCCAGGGTGCTCTATGTGTGCAAGTCACGCACATGCGAAATTGTTGGAAATGTCACGCACAGGCTCATATTATACATGAAATTTTAAAACTCTTTGTCTTGTAGGGTAGAACAAAGTGACAAGCTATTTCTTTATTTCCTACAATGTTTTCCTGAGCTTTATTCTTGAGGATCATAAAAAAGCAGGATTTTGTTGGAAAGGATTACACTGAGTTTCCTCAATATCCTGTTTTTTTACACCCCTGAAGATAAATACTTTGAAAACAAGTGATTTCTTCATTGTCCATCACGTTATCTGCACTAAAAGACGAAGATTCTTTCAAATTTCATCAGCTTGAAATTGTGTGCAATTTTTTTCAATTTTGACCAGTCGAAAATTGTTTTATTTTGGAATGGGTGAAGAGATTTTTAAATTATGTCTGATTGGCTAGACAAATCATCATGTTTTCCTAATGTAAAGAAGCAATTAAAGTTTATACCTATCAATTCTACATTTGCTGAAAACCCGCACCTGAAATAGAAGTAAGTGAATTTTCAGTTATTTGCTTCCCTTTTTCTTTGATACAGGATTTGTAAATTTGAAAAAAAAAGTCCATTACAGTCAGATACTTTAGTGCCTGGAAATATTCACTAGTGAATCAAGATAAAATCAGATCTCAGTATCACTGTAACGGTCATTCTTGCATTCTTGGGGAGTTTAACAGCATGGGGGCAATAAAACTATTTTGACCGACCATTAGATCAACAATCCTGATAACAGGAAGTCACACATTTGGGCTTATCAGTGTTACAATTCATATTTATTCTGTTGATTTTATGTTTCTCCAAGCAGACAGATTTTCCATTTCAACCACACTTTTACTGTATCAAGTGATTTTGGACTATTGAATGTACATTTTTTAAAAAGGTTACACCCTGATTTAATGATATGTCATGTAAAATACAGAGGTGCATGTAAGGTACCTGCCTTGGTTTTAAGTCTAAATAGCCAGCCCATAATTCCTACTTATATGCTTACATTTACCCATCTTATGAAAGGTTTGAAACCATATTGAAAAGTATGTGCGAAGATAATACTTATATTTATTTTCCAGAGGGATTACTTTCATTACTATTGGTCATTCTACTTTACTGTACAATGTGTTTGTGTGTTTGCATTGACTAAACTTGACAAGTAAAGACTCTCTTTTATCCAACTGCTTGTTGTAATCTTAAGATGGTTCTTTTAAGTGTAATGGGTCATTCATATTAAATTTGTTCTTATCAATGTCCTGTATTTTGGGGTAAATAGTAAGTACTTTATTTTAGTTTGTTACCAGACGGCAACATCTTAGACCGGTCCAAATTAAAAGGAGCTGCAACTAAACGACAATTTAAGATTTTCAAATTTATGGGTATAAAATGGATAGAATGCTTGCAACAAGCAATTTCTGCATTTTACACAATGTTTTCCAAATTGCTCCTCTTCATGTGCGTCAAAAAGCGTCATTGTGTGGGAATGGGTTAAACAATTATATCTTTGGTATATTTCAATGTCTTTAAAAATTAAGTAAATCTCATTATGCAACATCTTTTGGTAAAACATGGGTTTAATAAACCCTACTCTTCAGAAATTTTAAGGCTCTCTTCCTAACAAGAGACACATCAGGGCCTGAGGCGCTCTACTGACCATCAAGTTTTCCCTTAAAGTAACATAAAATTTAAGGAAGCTAATAGCTTAAAGAAGAATGCATAAAATGAAAATAAATAATTGAACTTTATCCCCTTTATTATATTGAGCAACAATCAATATGGCCCCCTTTCCTTTGTTTTCTTATAGACCTATTCTATTTCCGAAAGGAACTTTCTTTACGACCCTACAACTGGCCTGTGAAATTTTAAAGACAATCTTGTGATAATTGTGGACTTCATCGCGTACATTTTAAAGATTGTTTTGAATGATAATCTATAGGCCCGTCTTCAAGTGTTTCCAGTACCACAATTTTTAAAAAATCAATTCTTAGGATTAAAAAATCATTCTGTGAAAGTTTGAAGAAAATTCGATGAAAAATGTGGACTTAGTGGTGTAAACAAAGATTTTGTGGTGAAATTTCCATGAAGTCCCTTGTCCCATGATTTTGATTCTTGATTGATCAGACCTAATTTCTAAAAGATCTATCCTAATGTTTAAAGTAAATCCAATAAATTATGGGAATTCATTGGGTTAACTTGTTGACAAAGCCTAAAACAGGAAGTGGGTAAGGTGCGGACCTAAATTTGGTAAGCGCATTTGAGAACCCCTAGGTGAACCGCTTGATCAAGTTTCAAGTCGATGCTGTAAACAGTTGCTTGACATTATAATCATCAACCAAACTACTTCAAACTTTGTATATTTGATGAAAATAGCCCATATTACAGCCTCTTAGTTTCTCTAAAGTAACATGGCATCATTTTCCACAACTAATTTTTGATGGGCGTAAACAGGAGGAATTGTGTGGGAATGGGTTAACTCCTTTGTTACTTTAACCCCATTTCTTTATCATGATAACGTTTGACAAAGAAGATTATCGAACAAAACAATACTTTGCTAGCTTACAGTACTTTCAGTACTTTGATTTACTATAAAGTAATGCTGTCTGTATAATTCGAAAGCTTTAGTCTTTGGTTTAGGAGATTTTCTTTTAAATTATGAATCTCCAGATAAAAGAAATCTGGGATCTCGCAACAAATAATTTATATATTGATCTAAGAATAAACATTTAAAATATTTTATTACAGTACCAACAGGGCATAAACTGAAATCTCCTGGCCTCATGGTATGGGAAGATTATTCAAAGATTCCTTTCTTCTTCAATTCGAGACCCAACAACATAGGGCTTAAGTTTATAAAGAAAGTTATATACCTGAAATATATTTGCACCATAGGGAAATGCTACATGCAAAATTTGGAAGCTATACAGGCTTCATGGTTTCTAAGGAAAAGATTTTTATAATACGTCCTTCTTTTTCTCTATGTAAAATCTGTGATCCCACAACACACTGGGCTTACGTTGATCAGAGACTGATAGTTTATAGTATTTTATAAAAATACCATAACTTGATAAGGCGATGCTACTTACAAAATTTGAAAGCCAAATGTCTTATGGACTGCAAGGAGAATATTTACTAAGATTTGTCCGTTTATCTCTCAACGGCGGCGGCACATATTCTTTCCGACATTTGTCTCTCACCAATGGGTCGATAATCGTAAACCTAAAGGGAAGCAGCTGGAGGCTAGGAAAGGATGTAGTAGTAGTACTGGTGTGAGAAATACCAGGAATCCATTGTTAGGTGCTCCAGCTGCCGCAACATTACTGAAATACTGTTAAAAGCGGCGATAAACCCCATTCAATAAATCAATCAATCATCTCTATAAAAAAAAAGGGTTCCCATAGCATAAGGCTTGTGATGACCTCACCCAATCGATTTGAATTATTTTGGTAGCTTAAGTACTGCACGTAAATGCTGCATTCAAAATTTGACAGATCTATGCCTTATATGTGGAAGAAAAATGATTCCAAAATTGTTTCTTTTGGTTGGCATAGCAACCAATGTTCTTCATGGTATTTTGAATGATCGTGGCCTAAGCATCAATTCTGTGAACGCATAATACGCACACCCTAAACAATAGCCTGTTTGAAATCGAAAAAAAAGAGGCAGGTTACATTTTAAAGTGTGTCTAAATTGCCTGGAAATCAAATTGAAATACTATTAAATATCATTGTAAACGGAAAATTTCACCAATTATTACCAAGGGCTGCGAGACCCAGTGATTTAATACAGCTAGGGTTAACAATTTGTAGTAAAAGTATTTTAGGCTTGTATAAAATTAAAAAAAGGACCATGAGGGTCCTATATCGCTACCCTGAGTATTATGGCTCAAGGCTTTATGATATGTACAAAAGATCAAAGCCCTCTGCCTATTCATTTTGGGGAAGAAGATTTCCTCCTTTGATATTAAGTATATTGAATATCCCACCAAATAGCACTAATTTCCAGAGTATGGTAATTCTTTGAAGTAACTTGATGAAGGGTCAATAGGCATTAATACATACCAAATATCAAAGCCCTATGCATTATGGTTTAGATGAAGAAGATTTTCAAAGATATGTACCTTTCTAAGATCAGGAATTGCACAGAAGAATGCTATTTTCAGAATACGGTAATTTTATGAAGTAATTTGGTGAAGGATCAATAGGTATTGATATATGCCCAATATTAAAGCTCTGGGCCTTATGGTTTGGGAGAAGAAGATTTTCTTTTTATGTAAAAGCAGGGATCACACAAAAATGGGTTCACTTTTAAGATACGATTATTCTATGAAGATTTTTGGTAGCGGTTCAAAGGGTTTTGATATACACTAGATAATACACATCTAGGCCTTATAGCTTTGTAGAAGAAGATTTTCAAAGATGTCCTTCTTTATTCATATGTAAAAACAGGATCATTTAGAAAAGGGTTCATATTCAGAGTAAGTTAATTCTTACAAGTATTTCGGTAGAAGGTCAAGATGATGATTTATACCGAGTATCAATGCTTTGGCCTTATGGTTTGAGAGAAAAACACATTCAAAGATTTCCTTCTTCATTTCTATGTGTTTTAGGGAATGCACAGAAATAGGCTAAATTTAAAGATACGGTAATTCTATTAAGTATTTTGATAGAGGGCCAAAAGATGAAGATTTATACCAAATATCAAAGCTTTAGGCCTCACGGCTTGGGAGAAAAAGGTTTTCAAAGATTTCCTGTAAAATCAGGAATTGCAAAGAAAGGGGCTTATTTTCAAGATATGGTTATTCTTTGAAGAGGGATAAAAAAAATAATGATTTATACCAAATATCTAAGCTTTAGGCCTTATGCTTTTCGAGAAAAGGGTTTTCAAAGAGTTCTTTCTTTATTTTTATGTAAAATCAGGGATTGCAAAGAAAAGGGCTAATTTTCAAGATAAGTTTATTCTTTGAAGTATTTAGGGAGAGGGTCAATAGATAATAAATTCAAGCAAATATCAAAGCTCTTGGCCTTATGGCTTGGGAGGAGAAGACTTTTTAAGTTTTTTCACTTGGTTGCTCGACAGTTTTACATGGATATCAATTTTTTGAGGTATTTTGAAAGAGCATGACCTATAAGGATCATTTCTGTCAGATTTAGTTAAAATTCCATGATAGTTTAGGAGTAGAAGATTTTTTTTTAATTATGAACGGACATACAGACAGACGGATGCCGTACGATGACCGATCACATTAGCTCACAAAGAACACATTTTGTGCTCACTACCAAATACAGCATTTTAAAAAGCCTTCAAATTGAAAAATGTCATTTATGTAAGAAACATTGTTTGAAAAATGAGAAATTGCTTTCTTTTTCAACTCTACTTTTCTAAGCTCATATTCTTACGTTTGTCAAAAGGGCAAATTTTGTGATAATGATTTAATATGGAATTGCTGATATGTACAGAGTGAATGTTTCGTTTAGAATGTAGTTATGCTGATAAAAGCCTCTCATGATCAAGAATTGGTTTTATCACCATTACAAAGTTTATACTCAAGTTACTCAAATTACATCCTGGGCTTATCAGTAAACATACCAACCTGGTGTCCTGGGGGTGATTTGAGGGTCAGTTTGCATATTTAACTGACCACAGAAAATTCATTTACAGTTACTTTCTCCAGGAAATTTCTAGCTGGAAGTCACTTAAGTGTAGGACTGATTAGTAATTTACTATTGATTTACATGTACCTATATTTTATACTGCTTTTTTCCATGGTTAAGAAGTTATAAGATATTCTTTTTTGCTTCCTGGTTGATTATCTAGATTTCTCTGAAGAAACCAAACCATTAAAATTGTCAAAACTAAAACTCACTCTTTTAACCCTTTCCCGTTCAAATACGGGATTTACGTTCCTGTGATTTTATACTTGAGAAAACATTGTGGAAAAAGAAGAAATTGCTTGTTACAAGCAATTTTTCCTTTTTCCACAATATTTTCTACCACATAGGATGGGTTCATTTCAAATGGCATCCAGTTTTCATTGTCGTCTGCAACCTCTTTCAATTTGGACTGGTCTAAAATTTCCAAAAACGGGAAAGGGTTAACCCATTCCCACACAATGACGCTTTTAGAAGTCCCAAGAAAAAAAGCCTTGGAAAACACTGTGGAAAATAAAGAAATTGGTTGTGACAACCAATTTCTTAATTTTCCACAAAGTTTTCTACTCAGAAAGTTGAAAAAATCAACAATTTCATAAACTTTAAATTGTTGTTTGCAACTTCTTTCAATTTGGGCCAGTCTAATATTTCACTGTTTGGTAATGGGTTAATAGATCTTTTTATGCTTTTGAATGTCATCTTTGCAGGATCATACTGAATAATAATGCAACTACATTGCCAAGCTATTCCTATGAAGAACAGTGAAAAGTTCTTGTCTGAAAAATTTAGCACTCTGTCTCTTTAATAATATATTAGAATTAAAATAATTTTTTATTTTTCAAAGCTGTAATTTCTAGAAAACCAATTCAGTGCAATTTAGGTTTTTTGACAAATAATTCCCTCTTGCTGACCTATTCAATTCCAAAACAAAGACACTTTTGGATGCCTCTCAAGAAAAATAATTGGAAAAACATTGAATAAAATGAAGGAATTGCTGGTAACAAACAATTTCTTCATTTTACACAATGTTCTTTACTCAGAAAGTTGAAAAAAATCACAAAATTTCATAAACTTTAAATTATCATCTGTGACTCCTTTCATTTTTGCCAATCTCAAATTTTATCATGGAGTAATGGGAAAAGGTTGGTTGAAATACCTTTTACAATGATAAATAGTGTCTTCCCCAATATCAGCTGGCAGATGAAACTCATGAGAAGATTTACCTCCTATGTTCCCTGTAGAACCTTCAGCTGAAGTTATTAGAAAATTTTATGATATGATCTACAACATTGTAGTGAAAGAAGTCTGTTAGCCCTTTACCAGGCGACAAAATTTTGAGCAGGTCCAAATGGCATACAACATTTTGGTGATGAAATTTAAAGTATTAGTCTTCTGGAGTAGAAAACATTGCGGATAATGAAGAAATTGCTTATGACAAGCAATTTCTTCATTATCTTCAATGTTTTCAGAAGCTTTTTTCATTGGAGGTGTAAAAAAGCCGGATTGTGGCAATAAGTTAGATATCTTCTTTATTACACTGGAGATAATTTGATTGTCTGAACTGGGTGGAACGCCACTTTCAACAGTATTTCATATTGTGGTGGCTGGAGCACCTAACCATGGATTCCTAGTATTTCTCAAACAAGTACTACCGAGGCTCCAGCTACTCGTACCACTTCGGTTTATGATTATCCACCCATTGGTAGAAGACAAAGGTTGGAAAGGAAAAATGCATTAGATCTTATGATTGAGAGTGCACTACCACTGCGCTATCGCCTCGGTCACACCGGCAATAAATCCCTGCTATAGTAACTATGCACATGGTATGAAGACTACAGTTTAAGCCTTTCCATTACCATGAAAATGATGTAATAATGAATGTAATGATGTCATTTTACAAACTGCATTATCCCTTCCCTAATTTTAGACCAGTCCAAATTCAAAGGTTTTGCAGACAAAAATTCAATTTGAATTTAATTTGTAAAATATCCATTTAGTTTGGGTAGAAAATGTTGTGGAAAAATAAGAAATTGCTTGATACAAGAAATTTCTTCTTTTCTGCAATATTTTCTCAATTTTAATTAACAGGGACGTAAAACCTAGGAAATGAACAGGAACAGTTAAATGTTTCTCCAAATATAATGTTAAGTTAAATGTTTCTCCAAATATAACAAATCAATATTCTAAATAAACACAGTCATAACAAAACTAAAAACTATCACAATATTTTCATCCTATACAGATCACACTATACACTATCATTCCAACCAGGAAATAAACACATCTTCTTTAACCCATTCCCACTCAGGGACACCTTTAGACGACCCTTTAGAAAAAAGCTATGGAAAACATTGTGGATAATGAAGAAATTGCTTGTTACAAGTAACAAGCAATTTCTTCATTATCCACAATGTTTTCTACCCCCAAAAAATAAAGATTTTTCAAGTTTCATAAACTTTAAATTTTCGTCTGCAACTCCTTTCAATTTGGACTTTGTTGTGTTGGAATGGGGTTAACCAGTCTAGTATCTGATGGATAATTGTTACCTCCTATTGCAAAGTAATCAAAATGTAATTAATCTAAATAAATGAATTTTATCCACTCTTAAAACCTCTTTTTGCATTTCTTTTGTTGTCAACATGAAGCATATCAAAACCCTTCAACTGGAATCAATTTCTTGGTATATTTCATCGCTGGACATGATTTAGCGGCTAAAAAGATGACTCGCACACCTTTAAAAGGTGCTGTAAATTTCAATAAATATTGTTACTTGTGACAGACTCACATTTCTGCAAAGTATAGCTTTCGTTATTTTTTTCAAAGAAAGGATAAATCAATCCCACACAGAAAAAGACAATTATCCTCAATTTGACTTACTTTTGATAAAATCTAATCCGAGTCTGATGAAGATTCTTGTGTATGTATCACAAATTAGGTCATAAGTTTCTGCAGCTTTTTCTAAATCTACATCAAATGTATACAAATCTGAAAATGAACATTTATAAATCATTAACCCATTCCCACATAACAAAGTTTTAGACTGGTCCAAATTGAAAGAAGTTGCAGACGACAAATTCAAGTTAATGGATTTCTAATTCTTTTATCTTTTTGAAAAGAAAACATTGTAGAAAATAAAGAAATTGCTTGTTACAAGCAAATTCTTCATTTTCTACAATGTTTTCTAAAGCTTCTTTCTCTGGAGGTGTCTAAAGGCGTCACTCAGTGAGAATGGGTTAAGCTTTTTGATGCACCCCAAAAAAGACAATTTATGAAGAAAAAACATTGTGGAAAATGAAGAAATTCATTTAACACAATGTTTTCTACCAAAAAAGAATGAAAAAAAAAAAACACCAAAAACTCAAATTTCATAAACTTTAAATTGTTGTCTGAAACTCCTTTAAAACTAGTCTAAAATTTTGCCATCTGGTAATGGGTTAAAGCTAATAATATAAGGTACTGTATTTATCAAGTTTCAAGTTGAAAACATTCACGTTTTAAAATAATGTGTAGTTTGGGAGCAAAGCTCACCTTTTACCGAAGCATAAATCTGCAGTCTGGATCCAGCAAAAAAATTTAAATTAAATTATCACTATTGCTCACCTTTCATTTCAAACTCTCTAGACCGTAATAAACCATATCTAGGCCTTTTTTCATCTCTGAATTTCCTTGTGATCTGTAATCGGTAGTATCAAATATAAACTAATGTCTTTTTCATCGTTAAAGATGAATAATTTTTCAATGTTAGAATATAACGGTACAATGGAATCCTGTTAATTGCAACATAAATTCTGTTCTGTAAATCTAATATACAAAATGTGAGTTGCAATTAACCCATTCCCTCACAATGACACATTTTCATGCCCCTCAAGATAAATAATTGAGAAAACATTATGATAAATGAAGAAATTGCTTGTCACAAGCAATTTCTTCATTTTCCACAGTGTTTTCTACCCAGACAATCAAAACAAATCTAAAAATTCATAACATTTGAATTGTTGTCTGCAACTCCTTTCAATTATGACCAATCTAAAATTTTCCGTCTGATAATGGGTTAAGCAGTGAATTGATACTAGTAGAGTAGCAATTCAGAGGATTCCACTGTATTGGATTAGATTCAGGTCGTTTGTAAACCTGATTCATTCAAGTGGTCAATATATGTTTATTTTACTTGAAACCTTGTGTTAGTGGTTGATTCAAGGCAACATTTTCAGATGAGACAAAAGACTGAAGTGAACAAAGAGCTTACTGTAGATAAAGGGAGTTTTTTTTATCATAAACTTTCATAATCTGTCCATTGCATCCTACGTTGTGAGCACTAAATTGAGTACCCATAGAATACCTTTTGGAGACAAAAAAGTGTACCAGATTTCAATTGTCATCACTCCCAAGAATTAAGAGCGGTCGTAAAAGAAAACGTCAAAAGAAAATTACTTATAACAACTACAAGGAGCTGAAACAATAGTTTACATAACCCATTCCCACTCAATGAGCTTTTGAAGCCCTCAAGAAAATAAAGGTTTAAACCATTGTGGAAAATAAGAAATTGTTTTTTACAAGCAATTTCTTCATTATCCATGTTTTCTACCACAAAAGTAACTGGAATCTAGAATTCCACAAGCTTTATAAATGTATTGTTGTCTGCAACTCCTATAAATTTGGACCAATCTAAAATTTTGTAATCTGGAAATGGGTTAACAAGAAATGTTCTAGCCACATGAAGTTCATACTCCAGTAAAGATCAAAGCAAATTATTTACAAACCTGGTACAACATGAGAGGTAAAGTTTTGTAAGAAATCTGTCTGCTTGCAAATAATGTTGTTATCAGTTCTTCATGGGTCTGAAATACAAAGACATACAAATGTATCTTTTTCAATGCTGGCGATTAGCTTTTTAAAAAAACTTAAGCCTGGTCATGCTGAATCTGAAATAATCCTGCTTTGGTAGGCAGTATAGACAAAGATCAGCCTGCTCAAATGTGCAGTCTGATCTTAGTCTACACCACCTGGTTATCCCTTTTAAATTAGAATTGTTTATAAGATAAATTTTAAAAAGTAATATTAACCTACAATTGGTGCTTCCAGTACTTTCAGGTCTTTGATTTCAATGAATATCTGTAGAGAATTTATAATTCAGCATGACAAGGGTTAATATTTAAGCTGGTTTTGATGAATTCACAGTATTGCTATTGCCTAAATGAAGGAGCTGTTGTCTACAGGTAAACTTTCGACATTATGTGAAGTCTCGGTTATTGTTACAGACATGGGTCTGAAACTCAGAGTATTTGTTGAACTTCAATAGAGCCATCATACCATCAGAAGGGATAAATTTAAAATCATTTTTGTACTAATTCTGCCCCTTTTTATGCCCTGCATTCATAGGATCAGGATTATGTCTTTTTTACTGATGTACATTTGTCCATCTGTCTGTATGCTTGTCAGCAAACAGTAAGCAGTCATAAAGGTCAACTGAACACAAAAAAATAAGACTTTGCTGTTAATTCCATGATTTCTAAGAGTCTGATCAGCCCACCCTGCCCAAACCCTGTCTTTCAAACATCAAAATATCATGAACAAGTTTTGAAAAAAGTCACATAAGGAACATTTCTGCAAAATTTGGTCCAAAATGGCCAAATGGTTTAGGAGGTGAAGATTTTTAAAGAATTATTCCATGATTTCTCTTAGTCTGATAAGCCCAGCCCTGTCAATCTCACATTTTTTCGCGAATCAAAATTTCAGATAAATTTTGAAAAAGGTCTGACTGTCACCCAAGGAACATTCCTGCCCAATTTGGACACAGGGTGATCACAAAAAATCGCCATGAGCATGTTTTTCCTCAGCCTCAGGTGAGGTAAAAAGGCTGTTACTTGGGCAAGGCAACACATCTTGTATCTGCCTATATTAACTCATCATCAAACTTGAAAACTGTACACTGGCCTAAATTGAAAATAATTGCAGATGAAAATTCTTACTCAATGAAAATTCAAAATCCTTTGTCTTTTGGGATAGAAAATATTGTGGAAAATGAAGAAATTGAAAAGTTTATGAAAAGTACATGTACTTTAAACCAGTACTTTGATCTTTTCTACACATGTCTTCCAATTAATGAGGGTGTATAATACAACAGGGATAAGGTGTCACTTGAAGAGAAACTACTTGGGTCTACACTTACATTATGCAAGTTAAAGAGTTAGACTTGTACAGATCATACACCAAGAAACACTTAAAAAGAAAGTGATAGACACTAGCTAGTTAACTTTTCCTGTACAAACCCTGGATTTTATGTCACTGTGATTTCATATTTGAGAATTATTGTGGGAAGGAAGAAATTGCTTGTTGTTACAAGCAATTTCTTCTTTTCCTAAAATATTTCCTACCACTTGGGATCTTTCATTTCAAATTGCATCTAATTCTCATTTTTGTCTGCAACCACTTTCAATTTTGACTAGTCTAAAATTTCAATAAACAGGAAAGGGTTAAAACAACATCGTCTCCAATACTGTGATTCCAAACAAGAGACATTTATCCTCATTGAACCAAAAGTGTTTTTAAAATGAAACTAAAATATTTTCAAACCATCTAGCTTTCATCATCCATTTGATAAAGATAGAGTTTTGAATGAGAAATACCAAATTTATTTAACAATTTATCTAGAAACAGATAAAAATAAAGCCAATTTTTTTTATCTTTTCTAGATAAATACTGGTAGTTTGTTAAATTTGGTATTTCACATATCCTATATATAATATGACCTCATTTTCTGTCACAATTAATATTTTTTCAAATTCATTTTTTTCCAATCAAAAATAGTCCGTGAATCATATGATATAATTACATGCACTGTAAAGGTTTCCTTGTGGTAAAAAAAGTTACTCTAACCCTTTCCTGTTTAATCACTGGTTTTAATGTCCCTGTGTTTTTAAACTTGGGAAAACTTTGTGGAAAAAGAAGAAAATGCTTGTAACAAGCAATTTCTTCTTTTTCCTCAATACATATATGTATTTTCTACTCTTATGAATGATTTTTTTAAAAAATAAATTCAACTTTGAATTGTAGTCTGCAAAACCTTTGAATTTGGACCAGTCTAGGATTTCAAAAAACAGGAAAGGGTTAAGCTATAGCTCATTTGTTAGTATGACATTATCCAAGTAATATTTAAAATGTTAAGTGTGTTTTATTCACTCCCATGCAGTATGTCATATCATAGAAAGAGGGCCAGTAGACCTGGTGTTCACTTGAGATAAGTTTCTTTTTCTTCAAGGCCTAATACTTACTGGGTATAGAGAAGACATCCTTTAAGATTAAATAAAATAAAGTTATGTTGCCATGGCAACTAATGCTTTCCATAGATTTCAAATCTTTTAGTAATTACTACTGATGCTTCATGCAAAACATAAAGGTTCTACAACTTCTGGGTCAGGAGGAGAATATTTTTAAAGATTATTTGAAAATTTCACTTTTGTTGCCATGGCAACTAGAGTTTGGAATTGATTTCAATTCTTTTAGTAATTCTTATAGGCACAATCTAAGGAACATTTCAGCCAAATTTGGTTGAAATTGGACCAGTGGTTTGGGAGGAGATATTTTTTAAAATCCTTCCTTCTTTTCTATATAAGCCCCTCCCTGTTTGGGCTCTGCCCATGATGATCTGAGGGTAACGATTTTTGCACTTCTGAAAGAGGTCAATGTACTGATGCTTCATGAAAAATATCAAGGATCTTTTTGAAATTCCAGTTTTGTTACCATGGCAACCAGAGTTTTCAACAGATTCCAATTCTTTTGACAATTTTCAAAGGGCACCATCTAATGAACATTTCTGCAAAATTTGATTGAAATTGGCCCTGAAGTTTGGCAGGAGATTTTGTTTTAAAAATCTGTCTTTATTTCTATGATTTGAGAAATTCAGAAAGAGGTCAATGTTTTGATGCTTCATTTCAAAATATTAAGGCTCTATGCCTTTTCGTTCTAGAGGAGATGATTTTTAAAGTTTTTTTTAAAAATTTCAGTTTTGTTACCATGGTTACCAGAGTTTTCCAGATTTCAACTTTTTTAGCAACTTTTAAGGGCACCACCTAAGGAACATTTTTGCCAAATTTGGTTAAAATGGGCCAAGTGGTTTAAGAGGAGATGTTGTTTTAAAATTGTTGACAGACCATGCATGCCAGCCAGAGGGCACTCAAAATACCTCACCATGAGGACTTTGTGCTCAGGTGACCTAGAAACTTCACACAATACAGAATTTGAGGTATATGTACAAATTCCATATTCGTAATACTCACAGGTCCAAGGCAGAATTCTTTATCATGTCTGTCCTTCAATTTGAATAGTTCTGGCGTATACCATCTTTCTAACAGATAAAAATTCAATTATTTGATTGCACTTCAAGTGTTCAACAAAAATGCCTCTGTAGTTACAATAATTTGCTTTTTATTTTATATGCCCGACCAAATATTTCGCAAAACTGAATGTCATTTGATGTAACCTTGTCTGGGGTCAGTGAGATTGGCTATCAATCTGTAGATTTAACGACATTTTTTAAAATAATATCAAGAGCTTAACTCATTCCAACAAAATCCCACTGATGCAACTAAATAAACAAGTGTCAGTGAACAAGAAAGAAATTGCTTGTTACAAGCCTTAGTTATAGCCCATAATCAAAGGAGCATGTCTACACTATATAGAAACACTTTTTCAACCTTGAAACAGCTCAAGATTAATAAAAAGGAGGGGAGAAAATTGAATATCTTGTTTGATAAGATTATATAAGTAACAAGAAATGAAATACTTGTAAATGTGATTTTCTCTTTTTTTACAACATGTTTTATTTTTCAGAGAAATATATTGAGTCAAATTTGACTTGCAAGCATGAATAGTCTTCCTAAGTAAAGAGAACAATACAAAGAAAGAAGTACAATATACCTGTCTGTTTCCAAAGATCAGCACTAATCAAATTTGGCATTGCCATCTTTTGACACCCAACTGTCTGTAACTCCTCGTCAATCAACCTGATCAGTTTTTCCAAGGCACGTAAGGCATGTGGCATAAAGCAGTAGGTCCCATTTTGACAACCATGAATAAATTCATTATAAGTCAATAGCTGAAAATAAAAATAAAACTCGTGCTGTTTTTTAAATTACCAGATGACAAAATTCTAGATTTGTCAAAATTCGAAGAAGTTGCAGACAACAACTTTTTGTTGATGAAATTTTAAAATCTTTTGGTTCGGGGGTAATAAACATTATGGAAAACAAAGAAATTCCTTAATACAAGCAATTTCTTCATTTTCTACAATTTTTTTTCAAGCTGAATTCTTGAGAGGTGTCAACAGCAAGATTGTGTTAGAAAGGTTTAACCAAATGATATAAAAGACTGGTTACAAATAACATTTCAAAATGTAATAAGTGTCATATGAGGTAGAAAAAATTGTGAGAAAGGGAGAAAGGAGTCAGGAGCAAGTAACACGAAATTTTCCCTTTTCAAATAAAGTTATCCATAGTCAAATTTCAGTAAAAAGCAATAGTGTGTGGTTATGGGTGTGGTTATGGGTATGACTTATTGTGGTACTTTGTACAAATCCCTTAATTGATCCCGTGTGAGATCTTATAACATGACCTATATGGTGGAGTGCAGGGCCCGTAATTGATTTGTTAATCTGGGTTCTTAAGACCTTGTTGTATGTCAAGTACAATGCATTTTGCTTGTGGAACTTTCCTCAGACAGCCAAGAAAAAAATCACCACCAAATATGACATGACTTGTCTTCATCTTCATTGGTTTGGCTGCATGTAGATGGAATTTGGTCGCTTGAAATATCTGACAATGGGATCTGATTAATATTGTCATCTTTGTGTTTTTGTTACTACTGAAAAGATCTAAATTCATCTGCTTTTTTTTATCAGACATGGTCGCCATGGTAAACCAGGTAAAGAACAATTGACAATCCCCAATCAATAGATATTACTAGGCAGTACTCAGTGAATTCCAGCATTTTAAACAGAACAAGTTCTTATAGAAACCTTTTTACAAAAAAATTATGCTCCAGGTTGGCCCGTCAAAAGATTTTCTGTGAGTCATTTGTGGAAAATGGTGCAAGGGCATGCACATGAATGAACCCTTGACAAGTAAGACATGATTGTCCAGAATTAACATAAACTTGTATTCTATAAAAGTGAACAGATAAGTTTTACAAATATAATCAACCCTTTCTTTTGTGTCCCTGACCATACCTGTTGTCTACCTGTTGTCTGCTGGGGAACTTAGTAACCCCTATAGGGTTTTCATCCCCTTCTAATCCTTCTTGGTTTCCGTTTTCTGGTTCCGGTGGGGCTAGTATACATTTGAAGTGTCAAAACGCTTGTACAGCCATAATTCATCGACTTCGTTCTTGAATTGGTCAACTTTTTTGGATGTTACAATATCTTCCGGAAAGTTAATCCATGCATTAATTGTTCAAATGGAGAAAGAGTTTAAACGCAGTAACTTCTTTGCAGGAGGGCTTGTTTAGTTTTAAACAGTGTCCCCTAAGATGGTCAGATTGAGCAAAAGTAAAAAAGGATGACCATACTTTGCAACATAAATTTGTTTACAACCACAGTCAAATTGCAATTTAATTTAATTGGGCGTGGCCAGCAATCTGTTAATTGACAAAAAGAATTTATGGAGGTTTCATATATAATAACTTACCAGTTGGCTTTTACATTGAGATTTTCCAACAGCACCCGGTACAATTTTGTACGGTGATGGTGCATTTATCAAAATTCGGCTGAGATATTTTCTTTTTGAGAATGAACAGTTGCCATTAGAGACGCATGATCCATGCACGGACCTAAAATTCTCAAAGATAATGCGCAAAGGAGAGAAAATACTGGTCGTCCGCAACATGTTGTTTACACCGGAAGTTGCTAGCTGCATTAGGCTGTAATAAGAATTTTGATATTCCTTTTAAAGATTAATAGAACTTACTAATTCAAATACATATCTTGTGTATTTATTTCATGATTTATTTACTACAAATGAAGATTAGATTTTTGGATATGAAGTAGTAAAACGTATTTCGAGTATTCTACCAAAAGCTGGCGTTATCAATTTCCTTTCAAAATGTCTAATGTACAAAGACAGAAAAGTAGCAATCTAGATAAGCCACTAAGCAAAGGCAAAGCAGAGGTATATCAATTTTGAAAGCTACTACTTGGTCCTTAAAACCAGCTCAAGGCCGATTAGATGAGGCTTCGTGACTCTAAATTCGTCATCTCTCCCACATCTCTCTCTGTTTCCTTTCTCTTTTTTATGGTATCACTGTGTAGTGATCTTCTAAGCATGAGTTATTTCCCTAAATTGATGGGGATCAAATCATAAATGTGTATCGCACCAAAATACCCACTGGTTTGCATTAGAACATCCATCTTTTGTCATAACGCTAAATAAATTACATCAGCTGCAAATTTTATATTGTAAGACCATGTAACTGTTATGCAATGGGTGCAAGAAATAATCTACTTGTGTGTCAATTTTTCTAGTGTGGTTTGCTCATATTTTTGCATCATTTCAAATCAACTTCTTAATTAACTGGAGAAAAAACTGTTTGCCATTGTTGATTGGCTGGTTATATATATAAATCAGTGCTCTCAATAAGTGGACATTGACTCATATTACGTCCAGAAAATCAGAAAAAAATCCTGAATTTCTCATGCTTGATTTTTTTGTATCCCTAACAAAAATAATAGAGTTTGAGGAGAGGGAACATTGTGAGAAAAGGAGAATTAATGCAAGAAAATCACATTTCTTCAGAAAAATTGAACAGGGAACATTGTGGGAAAAGGAGAATTAATGCAAGAAACACACATTTCTCAAAAAACAATTTCTTCTTTTACCACAATGTTTTCTCAAGTTCCAATGGACATGAAATTGAGGGACAATCAGTAAAGGATGAAAAGTATGAACTGCAGGCTTTATGTATCTATTTTCATTTCATCTTTTTATTGTGAAGGGGGGGGGGGGATTTGGTCGAGGGTGTGAACAAAAATTCCTTGAAATTCGGAAAAAACATCCTAAAATAGAAACATGGAATTTTAAAAATTCATGAAATTGGTCCTTATTGAGAGCACTGATATACAGCACTGTATATCAAAGGGTAAGCACAAAACAGTTGTAACTGCCTATATGTTGAGTCTAATCAGGAAACTCTACTTTTCTAGATTTTCTCCCATACCTTATACCTGTAAATATTAACCCATTCCCATAAACTGACGCCTTTGACATCCTTCTGGAACAACAATTTGGGAAAAAATTGTGTAAAATGAACCAAGCAATTTCATCATTTTCTACCCAGAAAGTTGAACAAATCTAATTTTTCATAAACTTTAAATTGTCATCTGCAACTCCTTTCAACTTTGGACCAGTCTAAAATTATGGGTAGATTATTGTCATCAAGGGGAAGTGCAGTGCACAAAAACAGTAACTCTACATAGCTCATGATAATCCTAGACCTATGTGGGATAGCAGCTGGACGCTAGGAAAGGATGTAATGGTAGTACTGGTGCAAGAAATACCAGGATTCCATTGTTAGGTGCTCCAGCCGCCGCGATATAACTGAAAGATTGTTGAAAGCAGCATAAAACCCCACTCAAACAAACAAACTACCTAGCTCATTTTTTTTTGGCTGTTTTCGGAGAAAACCTGAGGTTTTGTCATCACCTGAGTGTTGTTCGCGTTGGTGTAAGCATTGGCATTTGAGTTGGTGTGACAAACTTTAACCTTGGTTATATCTCTGTTGTTATTGAAGATATCCTCATGAAACTTGGCATGTGTATTGACCATCATAAGAGCTATCTAGACTATCAAGGGGGATAACTCTAAGTATTTGCACCAGTGGGTGGTGCTATTGTTTGAGTTATACCCCTTTGTTTTTTTTCATACTTGGATTTTGTCCTTAAGATATCTCTGAAAGTATAGTAGTTATTATCATGAAACTTTATTGGTGAATAGATGTCATCAACAGAGAGTGCAGTGCACAAGAACTGTAACTCTACCCAGCTCTACCTAGCTTATTTTTATACGCCGCAGGAGGCGGTCGTATCAGTCAATCTGTATGTTCGTCTTCTTTTCTCGTGAGCACAACTCCTCCTAAGTTTCTGGATGGATCTTTTTGAAACTAGGTCAATGTTATCACCTTAATTGGTAGATGTGCATGTAGGAAGGATTCTTTGCCTATTATTTGTGTTATTCCCCTTTGTTGTTTTTTCATTCTAGATTTTGGCTGGAGCATATCTCTGAAAGTATGGCAGCTTTCATCAGGAAAATTTATGGATGGATAGATATCATCAAGGAACATATCTTTTTTTCAAATCTCTTAAAATGTAATAGCCTGTGGTTTTCAAAACCTCATGATAACAAGAAAAAACACCAGAATCATTAGTTATCATTGTGAATTGTTACTCTATCTTGAAAGTAGACTTAAATTTTAATCCCCTTCCCTAGTCAACATCAAGCAGTGTTACGGGCTTATTTTGTGACAATTAGCTACCTTGTTCACAATGTTTTCCCAATTGTTTTTCTTGAGATCGTCAAAAAGTCTCAGTGTGTCTGAATGGGTTATACAATGTATTGATTTTATTTTCAGGTGAATGTAGCAACATTTGCTCTTCTGTTTTCTGAGATTGTCCAGTACTGTCAGAATCGTGTTTATACAGTTCCAGAACTACAAAACAAGTAAGCCAATCACTCTGTACGACCCTGCAAAATTTTGAACTGTTATCTATTCAAAACAAGTGAGCCAATCACTCTTTATAACCCGCAAAATTTTGAACTTCTCTTTATTCAAAATTTTGAACTGTTATCTATTCAAAACAAGTGAGTCAATCACTCTTTACGACCTTGCAAAGTTTTGAACTGTTCTTTATTCAAAGAAAACTATTCAAAAGCTAGACAGACTTACTTTATAAAAAGAGGTAAAATAACAGAAACACTTGGGCATTCCCACACAATGATGCTTTTAGATGCTTTAAGAAACAAAATTGGGAAAACTTTTTGTTAAAGGAAGAAACTGCCTGTCACAAGCAATTTCTTCATTTTACCTGGAAGTTGAAAAACCTAAACTTTCATACAGCTTTAATTTTTTGTCTGCAACTCTGTTCAATTTAGACCAGTCTAGTCTAGTCGTCTGGTAATGAGTTAAAGACACTACAGATCACAATTCATTTTTAAAAGTAAATTTGAATGTGGTAACAAGTTTTTTTGTTTTAAATTGTCAGAATGTTCACCTACACATGTACATTCCAAGATGATCTGTCACTGAGAATTAATATTTCACTGAATATTATCTTCTTTTGATAATGACAATGAAGTGGAAATATCCATTAACCATTTTTAGCCCGGCTGTTTTCAGAGAAAACCCGAGGTATTGCTATAGGCTTGGTGTCGTCAACATTATCGTTGTTTTAGGTGAGTGAAAACTTTGACATTTAGTGATATCTCTATCTCTATCTACTATAGGTATTCACTTGAAACTTGGCACACTTTTCACTATCAAAAGAGCAACCTATACTATCAAGGGGGATAACTCTAGATGTATTTTGTCCACTATCCAGCACTCAACAGCCGAGCGTAGGCACCCGTAGGCAGTGCTCTTATTCTCTTTATAAACATCCTCTCAGTAATAAAATTTAATAACTTGAAAATTGTCATTGGCAACTTCTGAATTTTGACCAGTCAAAAATGTTTTTGTGTGGGAATGGGTTCAAATGGGTATTTAGTCAAAATAATCCTCAAATTAAAGGAAAACAAAGTAGAAAATATTACATGTACTTGAACAATGAAAAGCTCCCTGCTTGTGTTCTGCAAAATTGCAAAGCACCTGCGACTGTTTATAAGGAGAAATGTGGTATAAGGATTGAGTTGATGTAAATGTTCGTCAATTAAGTATGACTTTTATTCTGTATTGGTAACATATTATTATTCATTTACTTAAACACATTCCCAAACAGTGACACTTTTGGACCCCCCTCAAGAAAAACGAGTAGAAAAACAATGTGTAAAATGCAGAAATTGCTTGTAACAAGCAATTTCTTCATTTTACAAAATGTTTTCTATCAAACAAGTTGAAGAAATCTAAAATTTCATCAACTTTTAATTGTCATTTGCAACTCCTCCAATTTGGACCAGTCTAAAATTTCACTTAGTGGAAATGGGTTAAAACATTAGGCTTCCCACTTTGTATTTCCAACAACAACACTTTTGTGCCAAGAAATGACTCTGATAAGCCTGCCCTTCAGCTCACTCTGATCTGAGTCGTCACTTTGCAGAATAAAGGATTACTAAATTTTTATGCCCCCACATCGATAGATCAAGGGCATATTGTTTTACTGGTGTCCGTCTGTCTGTCCGTCTGTCTGTCTGTCTGCAAAACTTAACCTGTCAACTAAACAACCCTGATGATGTTACAATGCTAATTTTTGGTATGTAGATAGGTTTTAACAAGGCGCAACTGGGGAAGGTCATTTCAAGAAGGTCAAGGTCAAAATTCAAGCCCTGTTCCCTAAAACAAAGAAAAAACCCAATAAAAATCACCCATTTCTAAAGAATTCCTTTTCAAGGGCATAGTGTTTCACAAACATATCTTGTTCTTTCTTAAACCATTACCAGAGGACAAAGTTTTAGACTGGTCAAAATCAAAGGAGTTGCAGACGACAATTTAAAGTTTTTGAAATTTCAATTTCTTTCAATTTTCTGGAGAGAAAACATTGTAGAAAATGAATAAATTGCTTGTTACTGGGCAGAAAACGTCAAAAATGAAGAAATTGCTTGTAACAAGCAATTTATTCATTTTCCACAATGTTTTCTAACCAGAAAATTGAAAATTTCATATACTTTAAATTGGGAAAACATTTGAGGGTCGTCAAAAATGTCAATGTATGGGAATTGATTAACCCATTTCCACTCAGTGACGCTTTTGGACGCCTCCAGGGAAAAAAGCTATGGAAAACATTGTGGAAAATGAAGAAATTTCTTCTTTTTCCACAATGTGTTCTACCCAGAAAGTTGTCTAAATCCAAAATTTCATCAACTTTATAGTGTCGTCTGCAACTTCTTTCAATTTGGGCCAGTCTAAAATTTTGCAGTTTGGGAATGGGTTAAGACAATTAGCATATAATATCAACTGAAATAAATTGTGGGGATGCAAAACATTACAGGGTTGCACATTGTCGTATTTATGCAAATGAAATTCTTTGAAATGCCATCTTGCAGGTTCATTTGTTTAAAATATATTTCTTTCGTTTCAGATTATCTGATTTAGGTCAACATGTTGGCAATCACATTCTGGATGTCATGTTTCTGCGTGACAGAGGTTTTAAAAGAGAAGTTAAATTACTCAACATGCTTCTCTTTATAAAGGGTAATTTCTGGAGGGTGAGAAGTCATTTCACTTATGTATCTGGGTATACAGTCAAATTTGTCTAAGAAAGCCATGCCAGGGATTTTAAGAAAGTGTTTCTCTTTGATAATAGGTTGTCTTATAGAGGTCCATTTAACAGATAATTTTTTTGTCTTTACAGACAAAATGATCTGCCAGATACGTTGACCTTGTAAGTAACTATCAGCATGAATCATGACTAGATACAATTGATTTTGAATGATAACACATGAATGGATCAGTCATCAATGCACTGAAAAATGTGTTATAGTTCCGCCGTAAAGTGGCTCTTATGGACAGCAGGGGTGTGAATTCCTGTGCCCAGCTTGTCTGACAGGGGCTTTTCTACTTGTGGATAAGTACATTTTTAAAGGTTACTGGTATGGAGACAAGTAAATATGAGGAAAATTGTTATAAGGGTTCATAAAAGATCTCAAAGATAAGTATTGAAGGATTGAAAATATTGTTATTAATGGAGGAATTAGCTGGCTGTGTATTTAACCCCATGCATCCAACATATTGAAAAAACTGCTCTAATATCTCCCTATTTGGCTGTCATTTGGGCGATTGTACTACACATTCCTTAGCTTATGTTTTTAATGATTTCTTCCGCTTTGATAGATCCTTATTTGAATTTAAGTATAGCTTAGATTAAGCTTTTATTTTGTTATTCTTGTACCAATTCAGATGGAGAAATTTTAGATTTATCCAAAATAAGATAAGTTTAAGTCTACAGCAAAAAGGAGAGTTACATTAAGAATTATTGTTTCATTCAAAACATTGCTGGAAAAGTTGAAATGGCATTATCTACTCTGCAATATACTGAATCATAGTCATTGATCTCGTATCTTTTCAGACACTATTTGGTAAAGACGCGGACAAACTAGAACAAGCAAATGACGATGATAGAACTTGTATCCTTAAAACTTTTTGTCTTTAACTCCTGTACCATAAAGAAGTTGCAAACAACAGTTTTTGGTTGATGAAATTTCATATTTCTTATTAGGTAAAAAACATTATGGAAAATGAAGAAATTTCATTTTTTGTAATTTCAGGTTAAAAACTTCTTTAAAAGTTATCCACAATATTTTCTGAAATGGGTAAATAAAATGAAATCACTAGCACCCTGAGCACATATTTATCAGAACTTTTTTGTATCTTACCTGACATCTTCTTAAATATGGAATTTTGAGATTGGGGGAAGTACCTTCATGCTAACATCGGATTATTCAGATCATTAATTCTTTCATAAATAGTTTTCAACTGATTTTTTTTTTCATCTTCATCACAATATAATTTTTATGATTTTTGTGCAGTCTCACTCTGCAAAGCATGTTGGTTTGTTTATTAGACTTTCTTAACAGTAAAAGATGTAACTTCTCTTGATTCGTATTAAACCTTGATATTATATCAGATTACATTATAGAAAAAGAGCCACTAGTCAACAAGTTCATATCAGTGCCAAAAGATAAAGGTAATACACTTATTTGATACTTTTTTATGGTGGTTATGACAGTAGATTGTATCGACATAAATTATTTTGCATATATCCTAACAATCGGTAGAAATATATATTAACCCTTGTTATGCTGGATACATTACCTTACTGAATTGCTGTAAAATCAATGGGCTGAAAGCACTGATAGATCTTGTTGTTCACAAATCAGTATTTCTTTTAGAAATCAACTTCATAAACAACTCTGGCAGGGAAAATACAAGCAGGAGGTGTAAACTAAGATCAGACTGCACTTATGTGGTCTACAGCTCCTGCCAAAACCAGAATATTCCGGGTTCAGCATGACAAGGGTTAATCATAAACCAGAAAATATCAACTACCTTTAAATCAAATACAGTTTATAGCTCCACTGGCTGAAAGCCAGCAAGCTATTGCCATTGCGTTTTGTCCATTGTGCGTCCGTGAGTCCATAAACTCTGACTTTAAAAATTTCTCTTCAGAAAGTACTGAACAGAATTCAACGGAATTTCATAGAAATGGTCCTTGGGTGACCCTTGATCAGATTTCTTCGAAGAATTTTGATCAGATGAAAAAATTGGCTTTAATAGGCAGGGACAATTTCCATATATGGTGAAAACTTTGGAAATCTTCATCTCAGAAACCATTGGATGGGTTTCAACCAAATTTCAAGGGAATGATTCTTGTGTGGCCCTTTATCAGATTCCTTTAAATAATCTTGATCGGATAAAAAACATGCCTTTTTTGGGCGGAGCTTTGTTTCATATATGGTATATAGGGAAAACTTAAGAAATCTTTTTTTGCTAGAAACTAGCTGATTGATTTTAACCAAATTTGACAGATATGATCCTTATGAAAAGTTTAACACATATCATGCTGAAGCTGGGATATTCCTTTTATGGCAGGAGATGTAGACAAAGATCAGACTGCACATAAATGCAGGCTGAAATAAGTCTATGCAAAAAAATGTCTTTAAAATTATTTTTTACAAAGAATGATTGACTCAAAAAACTAGTGTTACCAGTGCTTTAAGCCCTTTGATGTTAATGGAATTCTAAAAGGGATTCTTATTTAGCATGACAAGGGTTAAAATGCTTCTCCAGAACTATTCAAAAGAATTCAGTTACATGATTTATTTGCCAGACATTGCAAATAAGAGTCCGTTATATTGAATTCCTGAAAACACCATTTTCTTAGTCAGTACATTCAGGTTTGTTGAGAGATACAGGGGCTCGAGCACCTGAATTGAAATTTCTCCTTTTTCCACAATATTTTCTACCACATAGGATGGTTTCTTTTCAAATGGCATCCAGTTTACATTGATGTCTGCAACCTCTTTCAATTTGGACTAGTTTAAAATTTTCAAAAACAGGAAAAGGTTAATGCAAAATTTATTGATAAATCAACTCTTACTCCATTTCTTTAAAGATGTGCATGAAATTTTTACAGAATGTTTCTAGTCACCTGACCTTATGCATATTATAAAGTTTTTAAGCTCAGCTGTTTCGGAGAAAACCTGAGGTATTGCGATGGCCTTGGTGTCGTCGTTGTTGTTGTCGTGCGGAACTTTGACATTTTGTGATATCTCTGGTTCTACTGAAGGCATTCACTTTAAACTTGTCACACATGTTCACTATCAAAAGAGGAACCTATACTATCAAGGGGAATAACTCTAGATGCATTTTGTGCAAATTATGCCTTTTTTTGACTTAGATTTTTTATTCACTATCCAGCACCCAACAGCCGAATGTAGACAGCCCTAGGCGGTGCTCTTTTTACAATCCTAGGCTGCATCACTGAAAAAAAGACCTTAACGAGGGTGCATGTATTGTGAGTATTGCACTCTTGTTTAATCTAGAATTGATAATGGTTTACAAATGGACATATATATTATAAGTTATTTGGTATTTAACTAGTTTACATTTTATTTGACATCAAATTCTCTTTTGTTACAGGAAGTCTTAACTGTGCAGCTTTTACTGCTGGAATTATTGAGTCTGTGTTAAATGGAGCCAATTTTGTAAGTAACTCAACCCGTGGTATGCTGAACCCGGAATATTCCTGTTTTTGCAGGAGGTATAGACAAAGATCAGCCTGTACATAAGTGCAGTCTGATCTTAGTCTACACCACCTGCTTATACCTTTTAAGCAGCATTTGTTTGTAGAAAATGATTCTCAGAAGAAATGCAAGCCATCTACAAAGGCTTCCAGTGCTTTGATTTAAAAGCATTCTTGGAAACTGTTTTCATTTAGCATGACAAGGTATAATGTGCCATTACATTTTAACTCTTACCTTCTTTTTCCACAATATTTTCTACCCTACTGAATGATAATTTTTCAAATTAAATCCAATTTAAATTTTTGGCTGCAAAACTTTTGAATTGGGACAGGTCCAAATTTTAGCAAAACAGGAAAGGGTTAATCTTCACAGTGTCACTCTTGTAAAAACAAGGTCCCGATATTGAACTGTTACAGCACCTTTTTTTTTAATTAACCCTTGTCATGCTGAACCCGGAATATTCCGGTTTTGGTAGGAGGTGTAGACTAAGATCAGACTGCACTTATGTGCAGGCTGATCTTAGTCTATACCTCCTGCTTGTATTTTTCCTGCCAGAGTTGTTTATGAAGTTGATTTTTAAAAAAATATTGAATTTTGAATAACAACTTCTATCAGTGCTTTCAGCCCTCTGATTTGACAGCAATCCAGTAAGGTAATTTATACAGCATGACAAGGGTTATATACACTCAAAGAAAAATGATAAAGAAAACTTTGTGAGAAAAATAGAAATGACTTCTTACTAGCTATTTCTCCTTTCCCCTCAATGTTTTCTACTGTATGTGATGTAATTATTTCTAAAAACCCATTACCAGATGACAAAATTTTAGACTGGCCCAAGGTGAAAGAGATTTTAAGTTTATAGGAGTGTAAAAATATTTGCCTTTTTTGGAAGAAAGTAGTTTAAAGATGAAGAAATTGCTTGTGGCAAGAAAAAATCTTCATTTTACACAGTGTTCTGCTAAGCTTTGTTCTTTAGGGGCATCAAAAAGGAAGCTGTTTTGGAATAGTTTAAAACCAACTTTTAACTCATTACCAGATTTTAGAATTTTAGACTGGTTCCAATTAAAAGGAGTTGCAGACGACTAATAGTTAATGAAATTGTAGATTTTTTCTGTTTAGAAAGCATTGTGGAAAATGAAGAAATTGCTTCTTACAAGCAATTTCTTCATATTGCACAATGTATTCCAAATTGTTTTTGTAGTGGGGTGTCAAAAAGCGTCACTGTGTGGGAATGGGTTAAGGATCATTTAAAACTTTTGTCTATTTTGACCTGTCAAAAAGTGTAATATCTTGTAAAATATTTTGCTAGTTGGGCGTCATAAAGCGTCACTGTGTGGGAATGGGTTAAGGATCATTTAAAACTTTTGTCTATTTTGACCAGTCTAAAAGTGTAATATCTTGTAAAATGTTAACACTATCTCAAAAGAGAAAAGGAGACTGGGTTCATTGCTACACATTTCACAGATTGTTATACTAACACTGCTAGATACATGACATGCTCATTAAGCTACCTGTCTGACATTGAGGCTTAAACTTGTGACTCTTATCTAGAGACAAGCTTGTTACCACTTAGCTGTTTTGGAGTTCTTTTTCAACTTCCTATACTGGTTTTTAACCCTTGTCATGCTTAACCCGGAATATTCGCGTTTTAGCAGGAGGTTAGACTAAGATCAGACTGCTCTGATCTTAGTCTAGACCTCCTATCTGTCCTTTTTAAACCAGAGTTGTTAATGACATTAATTTTCAAAAGAAGTATTGACAACTATGTAAGAAGTGCCAGCAGTGCTTTCAGCCCTTTGATTTTTATACAATTCTGAAAGGGATTTTATTCAGCATGACACGGATTAACCTTTGTTATGCTGAATAAAATCCTGTTTAGAATTGCAGTAAAGTCAAAGGGCTGAAATCACCAGAATCACAAGTTGTAGGTCAATATTTCATTTGAAACTGATTTCATAAACTTTTTGTGCTTGAACAGGACAAGTAGATGCTGCACACTAAGATCAGTCTGCTCATATGTGCAGCCTAGTCTTCGTCTATACCTCCTGCATATACAGGAATATTCCAGGATCAGCATGACAAGATTTAGTTGTAATTTTGTAATGGAATACTTATCAAATAGTTGTGTTTTGAAAATTTTACAAGGAAAAGTAAATTTAGAATTATAAAAAGATTATGACACATTTGGAATATTGTGGAATAATGATGATTCAACACCTTGTATTTACTTTGTGCTTTCTATGATGATTTAATGGTGAAGTATCAAACTTTCCTAAGCAGTGAGAAGAAAATTTAAGGCATGGACTTGTCATTTTAACTTGGTATTCCATTTATTAATATTCATTGAACTTGGACCAGAATAAAGATTTTTCGTCTAGTTAT
Organism: Fragum fragum; assembly: GCA_946902895.1. Lineage (NCBI taxonomy): Eukaryota > Metazoa > Mollusca > Bivalvia > Cardiida > Cardiidae > Fragum > Fragum fragum. The sequence continues at coordinate 1,865,734 of OX336367.1, forward strand.
TGGGAAGTAGGTGTTTTTATTACAAAAATTTAGTAAATATAATTTTGTAATTCTAGTCTAAATTTTGAAAATATGCGGAAAGAAAATGATGTCAGACTAGGTCAGACTTACCATGTTCGATATATATTTTTTTATTTACATATCTATTGGTCAGTGCTGAGGTTGTTACTGCCTATAAACATATAGGCAGTTATAACTGTTTAGCACTGACCCATCGATATATAGTTTCTCTTTACATGGCTTGTCACATATTCTTGTATTTCAGCCAGCCAAAGTAACAGTTCACTGGCATAAGGGAACCACGTTTATGATCAAGTTTGATGAGTCGGTCATTGTGAGAGATAAAATGGTGGATGGGAGATAGTATTAATGAGACATTTGAAAGGAATTTTGTATCAATATCACAGACTGAAAGTAGGAGACTTCCGGTTTTCAAAATGCTGGAAGGAAACAATTGTCGAATGGCTGTCAATAAAAAATCCATAGACCAATCAAATTATACATTTAGACAAGAAGTGATATCGCATTTTTAGATAGCAAAGCGTCAGCTTTGATAGCTTATGTTAACAGACAAACTTTGAGGTCTTCTCAAAGTTCAACCAGTGCAAGCTGCCACTGGAGGCTTAACCACCAAATCCATAGAATGCCTACGCCATAAAAATAGTTCTAATATATTTCAGGAATATTGCAAACTCTATTCAAATTGTAGAGAACTCTGTCAAAAGCATGCTATTTAAGCATCTCAAGAAAAAAGCTTTGGAAAACATTTTGGACAATGAAGAAATTGCTTGTAACAAGCAATTTCTTCAATGTCCACAATGTTTTTTTATATCCAAGAAGGGAAAGATTTTCTTAATTCAACCATGCTTTGCTAGCTTACAGTACTTTCAGTACTTTGATTTAAATTGGCAGATATTTACTTTTAGTATTTTTGTTGGTTTGGCAACTTAAACATTGTAACTAAAACTTTTTAAAGTTTTTGTTACAACGTTTAGGTCGCCAAACAACCATTCTACTTTCTTGTTGCATGACCATAAATCTTGCAAAATAATGCCTTTTATTATCGAAGTGAAGCTTTCTGTCAGAGCTAAGTGAGAAGGGCAGCAATCCACCAATGGATGAATTCCCATAGTGAATAGAATTATATTTTCAGTAAGTGACCAAAATGCAGTAAATTGGACTTACTCCAGTAGCACTGTAACAACATTTAGGTCACACACCACATATTTTTTGTTTGTTTATGATTGTTATAGTTTCAATTCACCGGCCTGACCGATTAGTTTTAATTTTTACAAGTCCTAAATGGTTATTGAATGTCCTCTCAATAGTTTGCTTTCTTCAAATAAATGAAACTACCTGGAAATGTATACTAGGTTGTATTATGGAAAATTTGTACACAAGACAATGCAAAGTAAATGAAACAGTATGTGAAACAGTTTTAGAAAAGAAGAGATTTCTTTTTACAATCAATTTCTTCTTTTCTCACAATTATTTCCAGAATACGATACCATTAGGAAATTATATGAGTGGGGTTAGATACATTATCAAACGAAAAAAATCTAGTGAAGGGGTAACTGAGAGCTTTGATTCTACATAATTCTAACTACAGTTCCAAACTAATAAAAGCGCGTTTACAATTTTTATGTGCTTATACAAAAGATACATTGTGCAACTAAGCAATTAATCATTCCTCTGGTTCAATTCCATAACAAGGTACATGCAGCCTATATACATTCAATAAAACATAAAGACAATATAATTGAAGAATGAATCTATGAATGAATGAGAAACTCCAATCTCCAAATGTAGGAGTAGGAGTAGGCGATAGGTACATATAGTAAAAAATACTGATCGTACTATACAGCAGATTGCATATGGCTGGCTAGCTTTAATCTTGTGGAGAAGGAATCGTCTATGTATCTCAAATAGCAGTCCGTTCGCCAATCACCAAGCATTTTTATCGACTGAGCGCTCATGCCGAGCGAGTAGCAAAAGGTTGCGCCACCACGCCTATAACTGTGAGAGGCTATTTCACTAGAATCAACCCCGCTCTGCGAAAAGCATAAGCGAATTCGAGGAATGAAAATGTCATTAGTTACGGCTTTATATGTACCGTTGGACAAGAATGTGAATGCCGGGCCATCAGGTGAGGCATTACGAGTGAGCTGTAAGGAGCTGTAAATGGCCTGAACCGGACAATTAACAAGACCTTTCATGCGTTTCAAAGGAACTTCAAACTTTTTAGACTGGAATCGGTTTGTTTTGCTCCACTTCAAAAGAAGTGGCGCCCCCATGGGTGGAACTTTGTCTTCCCTACGAAGATGTGTCATAGGATCAAAAGTATCAGGGATAACATTGCTTTTTCTTAGTAAACCATAAAATAAACATAGGCTTATAGCCCAGATAGCGTCCTTTGAACTGCAAACGTTGAGTTTGGTCAAAAGTTTCTGCAGGAGATCCGGGCTCATGGACTTTTTCCTTGACATAGAGTCGCCCAGGGTTCGTCTGATGCCTTTGAGAGAAGCCATTTTAACCCCACATAAAATGAAATCACGATCATGGTAATCGACTGGAATATTCCTTTCCCAGGCGTCGTAGTTTAATGCTTTTGTTTGTCACGCCCTGTCTTTGAACGTGGTATTGTTGAGGGCAGCAGATTTGGGCGACTTTTGCTGCTGCTGTTGTTTTTAGCTCACCTGAGCACGTAGTGCTCAAGTGAGCTATTGTGATCGTCTTTTGTCCGGCGTCCGTCCGTCGTCCGTCGTGCGTCGTGCGTCGTGTGTCGTGCGTCGTGCGTCGTCCGTCAACAATTTCTTTAAACGACATCTCCTCCTAAACCACTGGGCCAATTTGAACCAAATTTGGCAGAAATGTTCCTTAGGTGGTCCCCTTCAAAAATAGCTAAAAGAATTGAAATCCGTTAAAAACTCTGGTTGCCATGGCAACAAAAGTGAATTTTTAAAATAATCTTTAAAAATCTTCTCCTCCTGACCCAGAAGGCGTAGAGCCTTGATATTTTGCATGAAGCATCAGTATATTGACCTCTTTCAAAATAGCTAAAATCATGATCCTCGGGTCCCCAGGGGCGGAGCCCCAGGGGGTGGGGTTTATATAGAAATAAAGAACGATTTTTTAAATGACATCTCCTCTCAAACCACTGGGCCGATTTGAACCAAATTTTGCAGAGGTGTTGCTTAGGTGGTCCCCTTCAAAAATAGCAAAAAGAATTGAAATCCGTTAAAAACTCCGGTTGCCATGGCAACAAAAGTGAATTTTTAAAATAATCTTTAAAAATCTTCTCCTCCTGACCCAGAAGGCATAGAGCCTTGATATTTTGCATGAAGCATCAGTATATTGACCTCTTTCAAAATAGCTAAAATCATGATCCTCGGGTCCCCAGGGGAGGAGCCCGAGGGGGGTGGGGTTTATATAGAAATAAAGAACAATATTTTAAATGACATCTCCTCTCAAACCAATGGGCCAATTTGAACCAAATTTGGCAGAAATGTTCCTTAGTTGGTCCCCTTCAAAAATAGCTAAAAGAATTGAAATCCGTTAAAAACTCTGGTTGCCATGGCAACAAAAGTGAAATTTTAAAATAATCTTTAAAAATCTTCTCCTTTTGACCCAGAAGGCGTAGAGCCTTGATATTTTGCATGAAGCATCAGTATATTGACCTCTTTCAAAATAGCTAAAATCATGATCCTCGGGTCCCCAGGGGAATAGCCCCAGGGGGGTGGGGTTTATATAGAAATAAAGAACGATTTTTTAAATGACGTCTCCTCTCAAACCACTGGGCCGATTTGAACCAAATTTTGCAGAGATGTTGCTTAGGTGGTCCCCTTCAAAAATAGCAAAAAGAATTGAAATCCGTTAAAAACTCTGGTTGCCATGGCAACAAAAGTGAAATTTCAAAATAATCTTTAAAAATCTTCTTCTCCTGACCCAGAAGGCGTAAAGCCTTGATATTTTGCATGAAGCATCAGTTTATTGACCTCTTTCAAAATAGCTAAAATCATGATCCTCGGGTCTCCAGGGGCAGACCCAGTGGGGGGGGGTATAGGCATGAAGCATAAGTTCACAGACTTCTTTCTTATTTCTGAAATTATAACCCATGGAGAAAGTTTTTTCCTTCTTTCAAATCGGCACTAAAGCCTTGGAATTTGGAATTTGGACTTTTTGATTCCCAGGTTCATAGTCTTTATATGTAATTGTGGCCCACTTGTTTCATAATCCTAACCTTAACATGAAATTAGACTGTTGAAAGAAAAAGAGCCTTTATCTCAGGTGAGCGCCCCAGGGCCAACGGCCCTCTTGTTTTTTATTGTGACGGTATCTACAAGCCGCTCCAAATGGACAGGATCCTTTCGCCTTAAATATTCTACAATCTTCTGTCTGTCGTTTAATGTCTGAGGAGGCTCCCTCATGTCGGACACGCCTTGCTACAAGGGTTTGTAGCTCCATATGTGGCGAGAAGGTGCCCCAAGGGAACAAGTGTTCTGCTTGTAGGTCCCGATATAAAAATTCGAAATGGAGGACACTATTCCATTCGTACGATGCAGCGAATCCGAATATCCTCGTCGTGTATGTAAGGTAGAATTCAATGTCCTCGCGTTTTAGGTCTCCTCGGGTTATAAGGGCGCTCATTATGCGCATGTTGGCAGCACCCCATTCATCAATAGTTATCCCTAAATAAGGATGTTCCTCTTCTATTCTCATCACTAGTGTTTCCTGGCTACATTCAATTGATCGTAGCACGTATTCTTTTCGACGGTTATTGCGTCGTCGCTTCGTTCGCTCAGAAATTAATTGGGTTATTTGTAAGGCTTTATTTGACTTTGAGTTCATGGTCAATATAGTTCTGGGTTCATATGGGGAACCTTTACGTCTGCACTTATATTGGAAGGTTTCATTTATAAAATCAAGGGGTCCAGAGCTTTACCTGCTTGGAGAAGGATGTCCTACTGCGGCGGCGGTGTACTGTCGTTTACGGCCGCCTTTCTCTTTGTAATGACATTCATGATAGATTTCACAGAGCCCAAAGGAAAGCCCATCTCTTTCAAATCTCTCTCTGACAATAACATAAAAGTATCCATGGTAGAAAATTCCTCGTTTCGTAACACCTGTGTCACATTTCTCGGAAGCTTTAAACTAGCTGCCCAAAGAGTCAAAATCAAAGTCACTTCCACTACAATCCATTTCTCCTTCCGCACTTTCAGTCATTGTTGTTGTTTCTATTAATCCATAATTCAATAAAACGTACAGAGATATATATTCGTAATTTATTTAATTGAAAAGTAATCCACGCTTGCATAAAACGTACAGAGATATATATATTCGTAAATTATTTAATGCATAATCGTGCGAAATAAAAAGGTGAATGCCTAGAACTCCCAGTGACGTGATTCATGCTGCTGTTTGATGGACAAGGCGCGTAACCATTTGCTTGTTTAAATGAAACTAAGGAAACTTAATTCTACATAAACCCACTCCAACATAATTCCCATTTTGGATGCCCCAAAATATTAGGAAATTATTGTGAATGATAAAGGAATTACTTGTTTATCCTATTCACACAACAAAATTTAAGACTGGTCCAAAATGGCTACAATTTCAAGTTGATGGAATTTTATTTTATTCGTATTTTTGGATAGAAAACACAATGAAGAAATTGCTTAGTAATTCTAAAACAAACGTATCTTTTTGGGATAAGTGTTTCTGAAACCATTTTTTATTTCTAAACCGTATGTTGTTGTTACTCATTAGAATTGATGGTTTGCTTCAGTAAATTAAAATACAAGTAAAATCATTTGATCAATCATATTGTTTATCAGTCTAAGACCATCGTTATATCTACGGCAATGAATTACCCATCACCAGATAGTCGCGAGCAATGCTAGATATTTTGAAAATGTAATGCTTCAAATGATTTCCTTCCCGTTGGTTCCCCAACTTCACAATTTAACTACACTGTATGAGTTATAATTGTAGAAAACAATTAAAGGGAATGAATTCAGACTAACAATTGCGCCAGATTATCGCATTTTTCTCCCTTTAACAATGAGACAAGTTGGACCAACTATTTAACAAATAAATAACAGAATATTGACCTCGGTGTGACGAATAGTTGAGTCTAGTAAGTGAACATGTGTTAAATTTGACTCAGCACCGAGATTTTCAAGAAAGGATTGTAACAAAACCAGATTGTATCCCAAAGCCACGGAATGGCGACGGGAAAATAGGGTTGACTCTGTCTGTATGTGAGTGGGAGCGTGTGGGTGTTAGTGTGTATGTGTTGGTTTGGATGTGTATGTGTGTGTGTGTGCGGGGGGTGTTTAGAATGTGTGTCCAATTTTTGTCCTGATCATATCTTTTACATTAATTGGTGGATTTCAAATAACTCGGCACAGTTGTTCATCTTGATGAGTACTAGTGTAATGTGTAAAGCTCGGTTGGATACACCCAAGTTCAAGGTCACTACTGTAGGTCACGTGACAAGCAATTATGCATCCGCGAAATCTATGTCCGTGACGCGTTTCTAGTTTAAAATATGACTTAAGGCCCCATTTCCCATGACACAGCAATAAATTTAAAATTATAGTAATATGCGCTACTTCACCTGATATAAAACATTCTGGGTAAGTTTTATAAAGATCCATGGAGGATGGTAACATCCACACGCCAACATTGCCCGCATATTATTAGTTAAGTTTTTTAACCCGCAAACGTTTAGTTAAAAACAACTGTGATGGATAGTAGTAATAAAATCTATTTAAACTTCTTAACCCATTCCCTCACAATGGAATTTTTTGATGCTCCCAAGGAAACCAATGGGGAAATATTGTTGAAAAAGAAGAAATTGCTTGTAACAAGCAATTTCTTCATTTTCCACATTATTTTCTACCTAGAAAGTTGGAAAAATCTAAAATTTCATAAACCTCAAATTGTCGTCTGAAACTCCTTTGAATTTAGACCAGCCGAAAATTTTGTCGTCTGGTAATGGGTTAAGTAGATTAAAGTAATCAGGATTAGATTTAAAGATAGAGGGAGAGAGAGCCTTCGGTCTCATCCAATAAAAAATACAAAAAAAAAAAAAAAAAAGAAAAATACCAACACGCGATTCTCGAACACGATAAGAACAAATAGAAAAACACTCTGTTGTAATATTCCTTTTATTATATACTTTTTAGGATATGGCATTAAGAAAATTATCTTAAATGATTAAAATATAACCAACTTTCCGGAAAATCCGAACGTCAATAAACATAAAAGTAGTCCGTGTTTAACGGTTCTCGACGAATACGGTTTTTTGGTACACGCAGAATACGATTTTTTTTTCTGTCGAGTTGTAGCCAGATTTTTAATTCATATCATTTATAGGTATATAATAAAAGTAATTATGACAAGTTTGAAAAAGATTGAGCCTGTAGAGCGGTAACAAGGAATTTGCCAATAAGATCCCTTTTCTTTATATATAAGTCAGAATGTCACCATATTCAATAGGGTTCTTCCTCGTGGCTATACAAAAATTTCAGCAAGTTTAAAAAGTTTGCAGCCGCGGCCATAGCGCATTGGTAGCGCGTCGGACTCCTAGGCATTGGGTCCCGGGTTCGATACTCGGTCGCGACACTTATCCTTTCCGTCATTTGTCTCTCACCATAGGGTGGATAATCGTAAACCAAAGTGGGATGAGCAGCTGGAGGCTCGGAAAGACTGTAGACCCTTCTTCCCATGATATTATTTATTTTCCACCTTGTTTTCCAGAATTTCACCATATTCAACAAGGTTTATCCTAAGCACATTTTTTAAGCAAGTTTTAGAAAGATTGAGCCAAATTGTGACTTGTAAAGAGGTTACATCGAATCAATGACAGCGCAAGTAGGTAGACAGACATCAGATGATAACAAAAGTTCACAAAGAGCGCATAGTGCTCAGGTGAGCTAAACTCGATTGATAAATCAAATTATTCATTTAGATGGAAAAAGATTTGAACTCCGACTTTTATGTTGAGCCTTTTTGTCGATTTGGCGTCATATCTGTCGAAAGTACTTCTTATTCGAGCTTTACACGTTTAGGTCGCCGTTTTTGTCGATTTGTCGACATATCTGTCGTAAGTACTTCTTATTCGAGTTTTAGACGTTAAGGTCGCCGTTTTTGTCGATTTGTCGACATATCTGTCGTAAGTAAAGCATATTCGAGCTTAAGACGTTTAGGTCGCTGTTTTTGTCGATTTGTCGACATATCTGTCCTAAGAACAGCTTATTCGAGCTTTACACGTTTAGGTCGCCGTTTTTGTCGATTTGTCGACATATATGTCGTAAGTACAGCTTATTCGATTTTTAGACGTTTAGGTCGCCGATTTGGTCGATTTTGCGACATATTTGTCGTAAGTACTTCTTATTCGAGTTTTAGACGTTTAGGTCGCCGTTTTTGTCGATTTGTCGACATATCTGTCCTAAGAACAGATTATTCGAGCTTTACACGTTTAGGTCGCCTTTTTTGTCGATTTGTCGACATATCTGTCGTCAGTACAGCTTATTCGAGCTTAAGACGTTTAGGTCGCCGTTTTTGTCGATTTTGCGATATATCTGTCGTAAGTGTAGCTTATTCGAGCCTTAGACGTTTAGGTCGACGTTTTTGTCGATTTGTCGACATATCTGTCGTAAGTACAACTTAATGAGCTTTAGACGTTTAGGTCGCCGTTTTTGTCGATTTGGCGACATATCTGTCGTAAGTACAGCTTATTCGAGCTTTAGACGTTTAGGTCGCCGTTTTTGTCGATTTGTCGACATATCTGTCGTAAGTACAGCTTATTCGAGCTTTAGACGTTTAGGTCACCTACCATCGACTTGCAGTTTATGTTCGTGACCTTAAATTATAAAGATTATCGTCGTCTGATCAGTCGAATGCCTTGTCGGTTGTCAATGGGCGGGATCTGTCATTTTAGACCAGTATAAAAGTTTTTGTCGGAGGAATGGTCAGATGGTGTAAAGAAACCAGACTAAATAAGATTTGGGTAATCAAATCACCTTTCAAACTTTCACACCTCTGCTAGCGTTATTAAGGCAATTGACCAATCGCGGCTGTCAATCAAATTACCAGTCGACCGGTGAAATCATTCGTTTAGACCAGAAATGAGATTTGAACTCCAACATTGGCCGCCATTTTTGTTAACCTATTTTGTTGGTTTGCCGACTTAAACGTCGTAACTACAGATTATTCAAGCTGTAGTTACGACGTTTAGGTCGCCAGCCAACTATTCTACTCTTTGTTGCATCCTACTGACCATAACTTTTTGAAACTGGACTTTCTATTGGAGTCGAAGGGCGTGACCAAGGTAGTAAGTAGGCGGGGCCAGCGATTGGTCAACTGCGATTGCACTCTAAGTGATCGCAATAAAATATACACCCATTCCTATAAAAAAGAACAAAGGTATCGTTCAGAAACATTTCTCGCTGTTATGTTGTTCTAGAGATGTGGACATTGACCTTTGTTCTTCTTTCTGTCGCCGTCATAGCGCAGTTGGTAGCGCACCAGACTCCCAATCTTCAATCACAGGATGTCATGGGTTCGGCAGCACATATCCTTTCCCACATTTGTCTCTCACAATTGGGTGGATAATTGGCAACCTAAGTGGGGTAGCAACTGGAGGCAAGGAAAGGATGTAGTGGTAGTACTCGTGTGAGAAATACCAGAAATCCATTGTTAGGTTCTCGATATGACTGAAATACTGTTAAAGTGGCGTGAAACCCCAATCAATCAATCAATCAATCAATCAATCAATCAATCAATCAATCAATCAATCAATCAATCAATCAATCAATCAATCAATCAATCAATCTATCTATCTATCTATCTTTCTATCTATCAATCAATCAATCAATCAATCAATCAATCAATCAATCAATCAATCAATTTTCTTTCAAGGAGTTGATTTAAGCCATCCCCACACAAGACCGCTTTTTGACGCCCATAAGGGGAAAAGACTTAAAAAAGAAATGTGGAAAATGAAGAAATTGTTACAATAAAATGTTTTCTACCAAAATAGGAGGAAAAAAACAATAAATTCCGTCAACGTAAAATTGTTATCTGCAACTTCTTGTAATTTGGAGCAGCCTTGAATTTTGTCGTCTGATTAGGGGTTAATTCCTATGTCCCCCGGAACCTAATATATATTCATGATTATATCTCAGATTAAGCTTCATGAGGTCATAGACGTTTACTAGGTAACTTTGATTATTGTTCAAACACATTTAATATCAAGCACCTGTTACGGGTACTGAACTTTGTTTTCAGACAGCCAGTAGAGCGCCCCAAGCCCTCATAGATCACCTGATTTATTTCAGTAGGTCAAAATTAGTCTTTTTGGAATGATTGTGCAAACCATTATATTAAAACCCGTAAGTGTCATGGCGCGGAAGTAACTGTAAACTGACCTCATGCGCTCGGGGTAGATAATTGAGTCTCGGCGCATTTCGCTTGCAATCTCTACCACCTGAATATATTTGCAGAAAAAGAGGAAGTAGTAGCATCTTTCAATTTCTGCCAAAAATCGTAAAAGCGTCGCGAAATGCAACATATTAATGTAAATACAGGGTCACAGAGATCGGAACGTGAAGTTAACAGATTGCAGTTAAATGGCGAGAATGTTGATTGACTGACATTTGTAACACGTACACAAATTAAGATCTGACCTTTATCAATATGCTGCCGTCAAAGATATCAATACACGCTGATGAAGATTGCTGCAGTTTTGATATAGGATGGTGGTTATGTGTACATAGGACTGCAGCTGTCGATATGCACCGTACTTCAATGGCACGAGTAAATGTTGTGTGTATTTCTGTTTATTTATCGTCGCTACCGTAGCACATGCCCATTTGAGCGACGCCCCCAGAAGACGGTTAGTTGTTACAGGGGATAGTGCAAGGATACAGGACGAAACTACTGAGAGCCCCGCCTGGTTCTTTAACGTGCTCGATGGATAGCATCGTCACACGGGTCTCGGTTTTAACGTCTCATCCGAAAGACGATTAGTTTGTTAGTAGATATGGTCAGCCCAGGGCTCGAACCCGTGATCTTGAGGTTTGAAGTCAAGTGCTCTACCAGCTGAGCTAATCGGGCTTTAAATGTTCTAATCTGCATACCTTTTTAACCCCTGTCAAGCTGAATCCAGAATTATCCATACGCGAGGTCTGATCTTAAGGTACACCACCTATTTGTCTATTTATAGCCAGATTTGATTACAAAATCAATATCTTAAAATATAACGACTCAGTCTATATTTAGGTCTTCCGGTGTTATAAGTCCATTTTTCATAAATTTAAATTCTAAAAAGAATTTTATTCAGTATGACAAAAGTTAAGATTAATGGACAACTCTTTCCCGAACCCTTCATAGAATATCAGGGTTCGGGAAAGTCGGTGATTTTTCTTGGGTCCACTTGAGTGGTGAGAGAGAGACATATTTGTCACAATGACAATTCGATGTATGTACGTTATGATTTATGGTCATTTTTTTCACTTAAGCGCCTAACTCTAAGATCATAATGCTATAAAAGCTCACATTGTCGCTATTGTTATGGTCCAGATACATATAGGCGGCCGGACGGAAGCTGCGCTGGACGGACGCACGGACGGACCTGGTGCGCGCGTCAGTCCACCGGAGCTTCCGTCCGTCCATATTTTTCTACGTAACTATAAACATAGATAGATTTCAAAATGACTCGACACAGAGTCGAGACTACATGAGCTATGAAAACTATAGACTAAAGGAGGTCTAAGGTCAAGGTTTTATTTGAAGGTTAAAGTTTTGACCATAACTCATAGATTTTTGGATAGATTTCAATATAGATTTGCACTCATATCTCCGATAAGCAGACGTGTCAATTGAAATATTTGATCAAATTGTTTTAACTCATTACCAAACGACAGAATTTTAGACTCTATCAAATTGAAAGAAGTTGCAGACGACATTCCACAATCTGCTAAAATTGGAAATTTAATGCCAAATAAGGCAGGAAATATTGTAAAAAAGGCGAAATTGTTTTCCCATAAGTTTTTAATAAATATATATTTTTAATGGTGTCAAAAACGTGATTGTGTGGTAACGGCTTAAGGTCAAGGTCTTTTTTTTACAACGGGTTTACCCGAGGGCATGTTCGATTAATTGTCCATATTGTCTTTATTGTAGTATAATTTATGTATATATAACTAAGACTTAATTTAACCATAACCGACGTAGTTTTTATGTTTCGTGTACATTACAACAGATTTTCACCCCCCAAAAAAAACCCCCTCCCAGCAACAACAAAAACCGATATCATCGCCTTTATATTTTAAGCAGTAACTTATACGTTTTCTCTTTCACATGAAAGGCGTATTTTGTAACCGTTAATTTCAATTGTCCATGAAATACACCTATACTACAAAATACCGAATAAGTCCATAGTGAATCTATAGGCCAAACCTTGTAACTGAAGCCAGATCGCGGCTGTCAATCAAAATGGATAGAGCAAGAAAAATCGTTCATTCATGTCGAGGGTGAACTTTGAACTCAACATTCAGGTTAAGCCTCTTTGTTGGTTTGGCGACTTAAACGTAGTCACCACAGCTTATTTAAGCTGTGGTAACTACGTTAAGGTCGCCAAACAACTATTTTACTTTTGTCACTGGCCATAAAAGTTGAATAATGATTTCGTTAAATATCTAAGTTGAACTTCACGTTGAAGTCAGTGGGCGTAGCCAGCGAAGTAAGTGGGCGTAGCCAGCGAAGTAAGTGGGCGTAGCCAGCGAAGTATGTGGGCGTAGCCAGCGAAGTAAGTGGGCATGGCCAGCGAAGTAAGTGGGCGTAGCCAGCGAAGTCAGTGGGCGTAGCCAGCGAAGTAAGTGGGCGTAGCCAGCGAAGTAAGTGGGCGTAGCAAGCGAAGTAAGTGGGCGTGGCCAGCGAAGTAAGTGGGCGTGGCCAGCGAAGTAAGTGGGCATGGCCAGCGAAGTAAGTGGGCGTGGCCAGCGAAGTAAGTGGGCGTGGCTAGTGAAGTAAGTGGGCGTGGCCAGCGAAGTAAGTTGGCGTGGCCAGCGAAGTAAGTGGGCATGGCCAGCGAAGTAAGTGAGCGTGGCCAGCGAAGTAAGTGGGCGTGGCCAGCGAAGTAAGTGGGCGTGGCCATCGATTCGTCAATTTTTTGGCAATTCTAAAGCTTTTTTTATTCTCGTTCATAATATATAAAAAATATTTCCACTGAAGCCTGTGTCATTTGTTCTAATTTTAGAAACTTTTAGTGCAACAAATCTACAATTACAAAAGATTTGACCAAACTCAGTTTATAGTCCACCCATTGCACTACGATTCAATTTGTTAAGCACAAAACCCCAAAGGCTCGTCTTTAGAATTTCTGACTTTTCTTAATATGGACGACTGAAAATAAACGTTCGTTAACACTTCAATTCAACATTAAAAGTAAAAAGCTTAAAGTTAATATGCCTTCAGCATCTAGCCTACCGCAGCGATGAATGTAATAGTTATTTAACGGTTGAATTAAAGTACGCGAAGTGCAAACGGAATCTTACCATCGCATTGAGTTTGAATTAAATGAATATAGTGCATTTAAAGGTTATTAATATTCCGCACTTTCGTATTTGAAAAAGGGGCGTTGTTTGTTGGTATGAGATATTTTACTAGTCGAATATTGTCATCTCTTTCTAGCAAAATCTCTGTTTAATTTATTTACTTTCAAGTCACAAAAGAAAAGAACTTGTCATTTAAATTGCATACAATTTAAAGTAGACTAATGGCCACACACACAATAAATTAACTGTTTCGGTATAACCAGGGCATAGGTATAGATGTACATGTTATAGTGAGTGATCTTTGTCTATACATGTATAAACAGAATTGACCTTTGATCACTCACTATAACTTGTACATCTTGACCTATGCCCTGGTTATATACAAACTTGACTTTCGATCACTCACTATCACTTGTACATATTTAAATATATGTCGTGAGTAGAAAATCTTACCCTCACCCGAAAACCAAAACATCTTAATTTTGGTTTTTTTAAGCCGAAGTTACCATATTTTTGTCACCAGACTTTAGTAAATTCGCCGGATACCAAAAGATCGAATCTCGGTTCCAAGCTTCACCTTCAAGCTGAAGTTGGGACGTTTCTACCCCTCACCAACCGATATATGAAACGAAGATACAACCAGGGCTGGGAAACAAATGCCATTCCGCTCTAAACTTTACAAGACGACGGTATCATTTAGTGCCAGTTTAGCCCGGCACGTCTGTCCATCACAATAAAAACTCGAATGCTAATACTCCCGTCGTATGTCTATCACTGATTTTCCCGTCTTCCCTAATCGCCTGTAACAAGGCGCAATATCGGGAATTATTCTGACATTTGACAGAAAATTGCTTTCTCTATCAGCGGATTATTCGGACCCAAGACAAGTCGCCGTATCACATAACATCAGGGAAACAGACTAAATTTTTTCCCAATCCATTTTGTAAGACTAATTATATATTCCATATGATGAACATGTCTCAAGATAAGAAACCTGGAAATATGTAGGCAAGCAAACTTTATAGCGCTGAAATTCTTTTTTATCTCTTGTTCGTTACATTATTGACCAATCGCGGATGTCAAACAAATAATCAGTCGCCCAATGAAATCATTAATTAGACCAGAAATACGTTTTGAATTTCGACATTGGCCGCAATTTTAAGTTAAGCTTTTTTGTTCGTTTGGCAACCTAAACGTCGTAACTACGGATTGAATAAGCCATCCACTCTACCTCTTTACACGCTACAGGCTATAAATTTACAAAATAATGCATTTTGAAATAGAAGTGGATCTTCATTTCAGAGTCAATTGGAGGGACTAACCTATTGTTCGATTGTAATAGTGATATGAAATTTTTCAGGCTTGGATTTTTTATGAAAATATAGCTTCAGCCATGCAAAATATAGTTAATTATATATATTAGATTCTAATATAAAAGTGGTATTCTGTTTCAACTGAATAGAGAGATATGTCTTTCTTCTTTCTTTATTCCTAGATTCTGATTCTATTCTACGGTTAATGAATGTGAAGAACTTCTAAAGGATGCAATAGTTTTTCAGATTTTGTCACATTCAATGTTTCTAAGTATTTTTCATTTTTCAAACTCGTAAGTGTCATTTCAACAGATATAAAGTTTGATTGCTGAAAGTTTTAAATTTTTCCTCGCTGAATTACGTCGGACAAGTCATGAGAATGGAATTTGTTGTATATTTTTTATCAGTTATAGTCATACCTGCCAGTAATACCCGAAAGGGGAGTTGGGCAGTATATATAGATAGATAGATAGATATTAATGTACATACAAAAATAAATAAATGAATAAATAAATCAAATAAAACGACACAGACTTTTGACTGATTAATTGATTGATTGTAGTTTAACGCCACCTTTTTTACTAGTATTTCAGTCATATGGCAGCGGCCGGAGCACCTAACAATTGATTCCTGATATTTCTCACACCAGTACTATCACTACATCCTCTCCTAGCCTCCATCTGCTATCCCGCCTAGGTTTGCGATACTCCACCCATCGGTGAGAGACAAATGTCTCGGGGATCGAACATTATTGAAGATTATGAGTGTGATGTGCTACCGACTGCGCTATGATGGCGGCGAACGGCACAGACAAACAGTAGGTGGCCATCCTAATTAGAATAAATGTTAACGAAAACCGTAGAGTGACCATTCCGTTGACGTAAAAAGGAGAATAAAATAACCGAATCGGCCGTTAAAATTTGAAGACCAAAAGTAAAAAGAGAGAAAATATGACATTCTAAATAATTAACTTTTGTCATGCTGAGCCTGGAACATTCCGGTTTTATCAGGAGGTATAGACAAAGATCAGACTGCACATAAGTGCAATCTGATCTTTGTCTACACCGCCTGTCTGTCCTTTTGAAAACAGAGTTGTTTATGAAATTAATTTTCAAAACAAGTATTGACAAATAAACTAGAACTACCAGTGCTCTCAGCCCTTTGATTTTGATACAATTCTGAAAGGGATTTTATTTAGCATGACAAGGGTTGAGAAAATTAAAGATACTTATGTAAGTCTTCAACAAGAGCACCACCTACGGGTGCCTATGCTCGGCTGTTGGGTGCTGGATAGTGGACAAAATGCCCCCTTGATAGTATAGGTTGCTCTTTTGATAGTGAACAAGTGTGCCAAGTTTGAAGTGAATGCCTTTATTAGAACCAGAAATATCACAAAAAGTCAAAGTTTTCGCATGACGACGACGACGACATCAACGACGACGTCGGCGACACCATGGCTATCTTAATACCTCGGGGTTTTCCGAAAAAAGCCGAGCTAAAAATGATATAAACGATTGAGGCATAAACAACAACAACAGCAACAACAAATGGCAAATATGACGGGTAAGAATAAGAAGAACACTTTTTTTTCAAATCACGATAGTGTATAGAGATTGAACAAAATTGCTTAATATATGGCAAAGATTTTGTAACTACATTGTAACAATACATGTCTACAAGGCCACGACATTACAATTCCCTATGTGCGTGGTTTATGTATAGGAGTAACCACTTTGATATTTTTTACAAAATAAACCCTCAAATGAATCTTAGTATTTAAGAGAGAGAACCATTTTCAAATATTTCTTTTTATCGAGGGAACTCTGCATTGGCATTTAAAATTTGATGCGTTTTTCTACCAGATCTTGGAAATCACTTGAAACGTCGTAAATGCTGTATGTCAAAATAGGACCTGTTACAAATAAACATTGATGTAACATGATACACCTCTCCCTTGCAGACCTTATTGCACATCCGGCATTAAAACTGTGCCCACATATCGTGCCCCATTTTCTGCAATTGATTGATCCTGGCTATCTATCTAAGTAAAATATGACCGGTCGAATCAGACATTTAGAACTTAAAGAAACTTTAATCTCCAACCGTGGACGACATTTATTTGAAGCATTGTTACTGGTTTGGGGTCTTATTCAAGCTGTAGTTACGACTTTAACTTCCCAATCAACAGTTTGTACTTTTATACTCCCGTCGAAAAATAGGCGAAATAGTACAGGATCAGTGAATCATAAGTATCGAATTATAGAGAGAATTTGATAGAATATTAATAACAAACAAACTTTTCTCTGATAGGGGATTGGGTGGGGATTTAGATTGTTCAAATTCTTTGAAAATTAAATGACTATTCTTTTTGAGCTCAGTATATTTTAAAGCTCTAATGAACAAAATGAAAAAAAGAAGGAAATATTGGCTGTTAGATGTTAAAAAAGATAACAAAAACGTCTGGTAGAGATTGTATGAATATAAACAATTTCGCAGTATGTCGCGTTTACCGTAAATTTGGTAATAAATTTCCCATAGAGACAGAAAATTGAATATTCATGAATCATGATGGTAAATGTTACACGTTTTGGGGAATCGTATATCGTCCGTGTTCTACCAAAACATCATAACAATAGCTCATTCCAATATGTCGTTACGAGGTTTTTGTAGAAAACCGACGATATACTTGTAATAAATGCGTGAAAACTATATTATGATATACATACAGTTGGCCTATCTAAGTCTTAACACATTAAAGGGCGACAGAAATTTAGACTGGTCAAAATTGAAAAAAAAAAAGAAAAAATATATATATATATATATGCAGACGCGAATTTTAAGTTAATGAAAATTGTCAAAAATCCTAGTACGAGTATTGGGATAGAAAGCATTATGGATAATGAAGAAATTGCTTGTCACAAGCAATTTCTTAATTGTTCAATATGTTTTTCAAACGTTTTATTTTCTTGAGGGACGCCTAAAACCAGGATTGTGTGGGAATGGGTAAACCATCAACACACAATGTCTTGTACTTTAAACGCAACCGAGTAATAGTATTTAGGAAAACTTTCTGAGAATGGAAAAAATACATGTTCCAAGCATATTATTCACTTCGTACAATGTATTCTATCCTGCCGGTATTCATGTATCAATTTACTCTCTTTCAAGTATCATCTGCAATTTCTTTCAATTTGGACTGGTCTAAATTTGTGCCGGTTTGTAACGGAATAAGGGAAATGAATTAGAAAATTAAACAAAAATAATTTAGGAATTTGTTGTTTAGTTAGCCGTTGTACTTTTGCTTTCGCTATATACCCGCTATGAATATAAAACAAATGAAATCGTTTGGGGCGACCTAAACGTTGTTACTACAGCTTATTTAAGTTGCTCGGAATTAATCCTTGTCATGCTGTATAAATTACCTTACTGAATTGCTGTCAAATCAAAGGGCTGAAAGCACTGATAGAACATGTTGTTTAAAATCAATATTTTTTTTAGAAATCAACTTCATAAACAACTCTGACAGGAAAAGTACAAGCAGGAGGTGTAGACTAAGATCAACCTGCACATAAATGCAGTCTGATCTTGGTCTATACCTCCTGCCAAAACTGGAATATTCCGGGTTCAGCATTACAAGGGTAAACAGATCGCTGGTCACGCCTACGAAACTCCAACAGCGAATTTCACCTACATATTTATTGTTTTAAAAAAATTATAGCTAGTTTCATGGAATTAAAGGAAAATGATTGGCGACATAAGCAGCTGTGGTTACGAAGTTTAAGTCTCCAAAACCAATCAAAATGCGTCCCATAAATGTCGACAATTGTTGGAGTTCATAGTTCACTTCCGGGCTAAATGTATAAAGTGATTGGTCTATCGATCTTTTGGTTGGCAGACGCGATCCGACCTTTAAAATTTTTAGATTCAATTAAGAGATGAGGCCGCCGTCATAGCGCAGTTGGTAGCGCGTGGGACTGTCAATCTAAAGGTCCCGGGTTCGATCCCCGACGGCGGCACTCATCCTTTCCGACTATTTGTCTCCCATCAATGGGTCGATAATCGTAGACCTATGTTGGATAACAGCTGGAGACTAGGAAAGGATGTGATGGCGGTACTGGTGTGAGAAATACCAGGAAGCCATTGTTAGGTGCTCCAGCCGCCGCGATATCACTGAAAGATTGTTGAAAGCGGCGTAAAACCCCATTCAAACAAACAAATTAAGAGATGAAGAGATTATTTTTTGATTTCATAGAGGTATGGACCGGAAAAACTAATCACACTGTATGAATACGCGAAGCGGATTCATACATAAGCGTGATTAGGGTTTTCGGCTCATACCTCCATTAACCCTTGTCATGCGGAGTTAAAATCCCATACAGTTTTGCTTCAAAATCAAAGGACTGACAGCACTGGAATGTCTTGATGGGGGTCACTATTCTTTTCAAAATGTATTATTTAAACATCTCTGGATGAAAGGGGGAAAAGCGGGGGGGGTAGACCAAGATCGGACTGCACTTATGTGCAGGCTGATCTTTGTCTATACCTCCTGCCAAAACAGGAATATTCCGGGTTCAGCATGACAAGGGTTAAGACAAAAAATATTCTCTTCATTTCTTATAATTTAATAGCCATGAGCGAAAAAAAAAAACTTTACAAATTTTGATACCTTTTTGTATGGGACTATTTCGTGCGGAAGCATACAAAATGACTGCGTGCTCAAAATTTTGTTCATGGAGTAATGAATATTTTTTCGGCCAATCAGAACGCCCGTTTTTGATAGACGAAACTAAAGATTAAATTATATATCGTTGTTCAAAATATCGCTCTCTGTCAAAGTGAATGATTTGATTGGTCAACCGATATTTTGATTGGCATCGGCGATTCGTTATTCGTCATCGCGGTTGTTAACTCGAAAATCATTGTCTTATCATCCATCAATAAGAAGGTAATTTTCATCCATCTCCGGCCAGTGAAAGGCAGCAATTTGTCAGTAACGTATTATCTCGTAAACAACGCGATTATGACGTTTTCTAGCACCCAACAATTTAGGGAGAAATATACGGATGTTGCTAACCCAACACGCCATGATAATCGAACGAAACAATATGGCACCCTATTATTTGTCTCACTTTCAATAGTGGTAGAGAATAGCTTTTACTGTATTATTTGTATCATTTTTCGCGGTGGTAGGGAATAGTTTCGTGGTCATTTTCTTTGTTCCCCGGATGAAATAATGACCATGGACATTGCGGACAACCGCTAATTATCTACAGAAAAATGTTCTCTATTAGATGTTTCGCGTCACGTGGAAAGTGTTCTTTGGGTAACTGACTTTGCCTACTGCCTGACTGCTATGATTTAGAACATCTTAACCCTTGGCATGCTGAATAAAATATTTATCAGGGCTGAAATAAAATCAAAGTGCTGAAAACACTGGAAGCGCTAGTTGTTGGTCATTTTTTTTGTAAAAAAATAATCTCATAAACAACTCGGGTTTTTAAGGGACAAGCAGGTAGTGTAGACTTAGATCAGAATGCACAATACTGCAGGCTGATCTTCGTCTGCACCTCCTGCAAAAAGAAATATTTCGGATTCAGCATGACAAGATTTAAATTTCCACCGAAAATCGCTCCGTTGGTTTCATTCGTTTAACACACTCAAAACGTTCAAAACACTCTAGAATTTCATTGACATCATCGAAAGCTGTCAGCTAGTTTACAAACTAACTTAGGTTTCCAGGCATCTGATATCTTTTAATCTGGCAACCACTGTCAAGTTTAACAACCCCTGTTAAATTCGAAGCCGGTACCAGTCAACTGATATGTTTGTGTCAATAAACAAATCTATTTATAGGACAATTTATTTTTTTGTATCTTTCATTTGACCCATTACCACACGACAAAATTTTAGACTTGTCCAAATTGAAAGAAGTTGCAGATGACAATTTAAAGCTTATGTAATTTTGAATTTTGTTTAAATTTTGAGGAAGAAAAACATTGTGGATGTTTTCCCACATTTTTTTTTCTTTGGGGCGTCTAAAAGCGTCATTGAGTGGGAATGGGTTAATTCAAACGTTCATTCGTTTCAAAAATCACCCAATCCAATCCCTTCCATTCAAATCCATACCAAAAGCATTCACATTACCATTATTACGATTTTCGAAATTGTAATACTTTCGACAGAATACATGATTTATATCGACAAATATAACGGTTTTACCCTTTTTTTAAAATTGATTTCATTATTTTTATCAGTCCAGTATCTGATGGTTTTCCGTCACCTCCAATTGTGACGTTATATCGTCACGACGCATTTCTTCCAAATAAAGCCCTGCCAGAACAACCGACCTTGTTTCTTTCGATGTCCAGGTGAAATATGTGAAAATCCCTTCAGCTGGAATCAAAGTCTTGCTTCATTTCATCGTTTGAGCCGCCGCCATAGCGCAGTCGGTAGCGCGTCAGATTCCTAATCTTCAATCATGGGATGTCATGGGTTCGATCCCCGACGGCGGCACATATTCTTTCCGACATTAGTCTCCCACCAATGGATGGATACTCGTAAACCTTAGTGGGATAGCGGCTGGAGGCGAGGAAAGGATGTAGCGGTAGTACTGGTGTGAGAAATATCAGGAATCCATTGTTAGGTGCTCCAGGGGTTGCTATGTAACTGAAATACTGTTTGAAGCGGCGTTAATCTCCATTCAATCAATCAGTCATCGCTAGACATCATCTATCGGCTAAAACGATAAGCCACACACCTTTATAGGGCGTTTAGAAAATGCTTTAGATTTCAATAAATACCTTGTCTTGTATATAATCAAAGTACTGAAAGTACGGTAAGCTAGCAAAGCATTGTTTTGTTAAGTTATCCTCTTTGTCAAAGGTCATGATAAATAAACGAGTTAAAAGTAGCCCAGGGGTTGACCCATTACAACTTGACACAATCTTAGAATGGTTCAAATTGAAAGAAGTTGCATACGATAATTTCAAGATGGTGAAATTTGGTAGAAAACATTGTGGACATCGAAGAAATTGCTTGTCACAAGCAATTTCTTCAATGCCTTCAATGTTTTCCAAAGCATTTTTCTTGAGATGCTTAAAAAGCGGAATTAAGTGGGAATGGGTTAGATAGAACCTTTTTGAAATAGCTCGTTACAATTTGAAAAGAGCTTGTAAGGTTCTTAAAGTACACTAGAACTACTTTTTATCGCGCAGACATTCGTGGCTAAGCCTCCAGTGGCAGTTTTCAATCGTTAAACTTTGAGTTCACCTCAAAATTTTGTTTTTTAACTTAAGCTATAAAAGCTGACGCTTTGCTAGCTAAAACGGCGTGCATTCCATCGACACAGTGCATATTCAATAAATGCCACAATGCCATCATGGTTTTTAGCTGCACTGACTGAAAGCTAGTGAGCTATTGTCATGGCGTCGTGTCCGTCGTGCGTCCGTCCGTGCGTGCGTCCGTAAACATTTACTATACAAATCTTCTCGGAAAGTACAGAACAGAATCCAACTAAATTTTTCAGAAGTGATCCTTGGGTAACCCTTTGTCAGACTCCTTAAAATAATTTTGATCAGATGAAAACATTGATTTAATAGGCTGGGCTAATTTCCATATACGTAGAAACCTTTAAAAATATTCTCCACAAAAACCAATTGGTAGATTTCAAACAAACTTTACAGGGATGATCTTTGGGTCATCCTTTATAAGAGCCCTTCAAAGAATTTTGTTGGGGGAAATACATTTAATGGGCGGTGCAAATTTCTATATATGGTGACGTTTTTAAAAATCTTCTTCTCCAAAATCTGATGGTGAATTTTAACCGAACTTTACTGGAATGATCCTATGGTGACTCTCATTCAGATTCCATCAATTAATTTTGATTGGTTGAAAACATGGTTTTTATGATTGATTGATTAATTGACTAGGGTTTAACGCCACTTTTAACAGTAATGGCTTTTATGCTCGTGGCTTATGTCAATATATGGTATACAGTGAAATATCTTAATAAGATGTCAATACCTTTTCATCTAACTTAGTAAAAGAATTGACTTTTCTAAAACAATGAAAAGTTAGAAATATTAAAAGATTTCATTGAAAAGATCAGTTCAATCAGTCCTGTTTAGCGATACAAGCGATCAAGCGCTTCTAGTTTTAATGCTTATCACGGTTTTACATATACAAAATGTACCACAAATCCATTGTTAGGTGCTACAGCCGCCGCGATATGACTGAAATACTGTTAAAAGCGGCGTTAAACCCCATTCAATCAGTCAATCAATCAAATATTTGTGATGAATAACCGTCACATTTTTTCCTTATCAGTGACCGTTTCCGATCATTTTTCTAAAGCTATTTTTTCTTCAGTATTGACCAATGACGTTGAAGCATCACAATGCGAATAAAATTTGTGATGAGTATTTATCACGATGAATGGTGACAGCTACCATCACATACTGGATTGATTATCATCGTTATTACTTCATGGTCAAATCGGGGTTTTAGGACAGGATGTAGTGGTAGTACTGGTGTGAGAAATACCAGGGATCCATTGTTAGGTGCTCCAGCCTCCGCGATATTACTGAAATACTGTTCAAAGTGGCGTTAAAGCCCATTTAATCAATCAATCAAGTTTAGTTTGAATCGATTTTCATGCATTTTGAGTGGCTGGAAATTTCGATTGATAGCCAAACTTTAAAAACATGGACTTGTTTCATATCATTCAACACACCGGATTAGTTCTATAAATCAAAGTACTGAAAGGACTGTAAGCTAGCAAAGCATAGTTTTCGAAGTAATCTTCTTTGCTAAAGGTTATCATAATAAATAAACGAGCTTAAAGTTAACACAGGGGTTAACCCATTACACTTTGACAAAATCTTAGACTGGCTCAAATCGAAAGAAGTTGCAGACGACAATTTCAAGTGGGTTGAATTTAGAAAATATTTCTCTTGTTGGATAGAAAACGATGTGGACAATGAAGGAATTGTGCGTAACAAGCAATTTCTTTATTGTCCACACTCTTATCAAAAGCTTTTTTCTTGAGTTCCTTAACAGACGGAAATTGGTGGGAATGGATTAAATAGCATACTTTTGAAAGAGTTTTCTACAATTTGAATAGAGGTTGCAATATTCCCGAAATAAAAAAAGAACTACTTTTTATAGCGTAGGCATTCAATGGATTTAGTTGTTAAGCCTCCAGTGTCAGTTTGTACTCGTTGAACTTTGAGAAGACCTCGAAATTTTGTGCGTTAACTTAAGCTATTAAAGCTGACGCTTTGCTAGCTAAAAAGGCCCTGATTTTAATTAGTATATTTTCTTTGCTTATTTGACAAAACGTAAGATATAATCAATAATGATAATGAATAATAAGAAAATTAAGATAATATTCATTAGTTTCATGGAGGAATTGAAATTGAAACATAATTACACTGTTTGTAGCCGCGAACAAAACTATTATCTTCGTCTTCTAACCCAATCACATACAATCCCACTTTTTTGCGACCTCCATATAAGCTTTTGAAGATATAGAGGAAAATAGAGCAATTACTTGTTACAAATAATTTCTTCATTTTTGACTATGTTTCCTACTCAGAAAGGGAAAGAACTTTAAAATTCCATACATTTTGATTTGTCGTCTGCAATTGTTTTCAATATAGACAATTCTAAAATTTTGTCGTCTGGTGATGAGTTAATGATTTTAAGTACTAGCTTAACCAGCTTAAATTGACCATTTTTCATTTTAGAAATGAAGAGAATATTTTTTGTTTTCATTGAGGTATGAACCGAAAAATCTAATCACACTGTATGAATACGCGCAGCGGATTAATACATAAGCCTAACTCTAGGGTTCATACCTCAATGAAAACAAAAAATACTCTCTTCATTTCTTATAATATAATGGCATCGAGCGAAAGAAGCAATAACTTTAAAAAAAATGATACCTTTGTTTCTGGGACTATTTTGTGCGGAAGCATACAGAATTGCTGCATGCTTAAAATTTTGTTCATGGAGCTATGAATATTTTTCGACCAATCAGAACGCCCGTTTCGATAGACAAAACTAAAAATTAAATTATTACTGTAAACCAATGACTGGACATCATTTGCAAAGAAAAGTTGCTGTATAATACACTGGTTTTCTGTTTCGCGATGACTTTTTTTTAAGGAGTATCTAAACCACAAATTTTCACTCGAATCATTTGTAGATGACTTGGAAGCGAGAGGACCACTATGAAAATCGAGAGTTCCCGGAAACGTGTCATGCGGAAACCTCTGTGATCTTCCATGATTTTAAGTCTCTTATAATTACGTCCATTTTTTCCTCAGAAGTGTAAATGACAGAGTTCTTTTTTTCGTTGTCACGTTCAAGAATTTCTTCCCGAATCTATATATTTTAAACGTCCTTTCTGTTAAGAAGCTGATTCACTGCAATTCTCCAATAATACATATTTGGATTATCAAATTGTTTCACCCGTTCCAATACAGTCACGCCTTTTAACTCCCCCATGAAAAAGTTTGCGAAAACACGCGTAAAATTTGAGGAATTGCTTGATACAAGTAGTTTTCTTACTCGAAATACAAAGAATTTTTAAATAAAATGAAAATTGTAGTCTGCATCATCTTTCAATTTGAACCAGTCTAAAATTGTGTCGTCTTGTAATCAGTTGTTAAATTGATAAAGACGACATTCGTCAGTGTATATAGTCCCAATGTCGAAATCATAAAACTGTTTATTCGACAAAATGTCGTACAGTTCAGACTGAGCCTCTGAAGTACATCGGCAAAGGACATAGACGAGTGACTGGCTGACCGAACTTAGTCCGAGCATCGGATCTTTTACATATCTATTTGTAACTAAACAAAACATTTTTTTTAAATTGTAAATATAAGAGAGGTAGAGCAATCCAATCAAGAGATCCCGAGTTCGATACCCGGGAGAGGATATCGATCTTGGTTCTGTCATTAGCTCTCATAATCGACGCGGATACTTGCGTATCCTCAAGAAAGCAGAATAGAGTGGGGTTAGTCGAAGTTAGAAGAACTTGTTTCGATGGAAAATAAATAGTTTAAAACCCTGAATTTTATAAGCATAAGAAATAATGATGCTCGAAAGATACAAATTGACTGCAAATTAGGCTAATTGTTAGACATCCATTTTTTTCTCTCTCGCAGTAGACTAATGGGTTGAAGAAAAATGACGGCTGAGTCACAGTTATTACTCGGCTGTCAACTCTACTTTCCTCTCACCATAACAAAGAAATATGGATATTGATTCCAAGTGAACCCTTCAATTAACAGACAACAACCTTATGAACAGTATCTACAGGCGACTGGAATGTCATTTATAGCGACGTCATCCAAAAATTGGTCCGTCCAAACATTTGACCAATCGCGGCTGCCAATCAAGGAATAAATCGACCAATCAAATAATTTATTCAGCCCGGACCCGAGCTTATCAACTCCAACATTGGCCGCCATTTTTGTTTATCCTTATTGTTGGTTTGGCGACTTAAACGTCGTAACTACAGCTTACTCAAGCTGTAGTTACGACGTTTAGGTCACCAACCAACCATTTTACTTTTTTTGTTACATGTTACTTGCCATAAACTTTGCAAAATAAAGCTGTAAAAAATCGAAGCGGTTCTTCCTGTTGGAGTTCATGAGCGGGGCTTAGGTACTCAGTGGCCAGCGGTTGGCCAACTCTGATACTTCAAGACGTAAAAAGTGACCAATCATTTCTCCGTGCAAAACAGGGTCGGTAATTTACGGATCGCTGACCACGCCAACTGATCTCCTACAGAAAGTTCCACTTCGATATCAAACTTCATGGTCATCAGCATGTAATAAAAAGTATAAATGGTTGGTAAGCGACCTGAAAGTCGTAACTACAGCTTGAATAAGCTGTAGTTACGACGTTTAGGTCGTCAAACCAACAAAAATGCTTTACATAAATGTCGGCCAATGTAAGACTTCGATATTCACTTCGGTTCTACCTGAACCGTTTGATTGGTCAAAATGTTTCTTTGATTGACAGTCGCGATTCACCAATTCTTGTTATTGAAGAATTAAAACGTTATCAAGTATTTCTCTTTCCCCGATTCTTCAAGTATTAAAACGTTACCAAGAATTTCTCCTTTTGCTGATTCTTCAAGAATCAAACGTTACCAAGTTTTTCTCTTTCCCCGATTCTTCAAGTATTAAAACGTTACCAAGAATTTCTCCTTTTGCTGATTCTTCAAGAATCAAACGTTACCAAGTTTTTCTCCATTTGCCGATTCTTCAAGAATCAAACGTTACCAAGTATTTCTCCATTTGCCGATTCTTCAAGAATCAAACGTTACCAAGTTTTTCTCCGTTTGCTGATTCTCCAAGAATCAAACGTTACCAAGTATTTCTCCATTTGCTGATTCTCCAAGAATCAAACGTTACCAAGTATTTCTCCATGTGCTGATTCTTCAAGAATCAAACGTTACCAAGTTTTTCTCCATTTGCCGATTCTTCAAGAATCAAACGTTACCAAGTTTTTCTCCATTTGCCGATTCTCCAAGAATCAAACGTTACCAAGTATTTCTCCATTTGCTGATTCTCCAAGAATCAAACGTTACCAAGTATTTCTCCATGTGCTGATTCTTCAAGAATCAACGTTACCAAGTATTTCTCCATGTGCTGATTCTTCAAGAATCAAACGTTACCAAGTATTTCTCCATTTGCTGATTCTTCAAGAATCAAACGTAACCAAGTATTTCTCCATGTGCTTATTCTTCAAGAATCAAACGTAACCAAGTATTTCTACTTTTCTGATTTTTCGCGAATCAAAACGTTAAGTTAAAGATTTGGGTTTATAGTCTCTTCCTGCGCCTAGCGTATTCAAACGTCCTTATGCTTTAAAAACCAAACATTGAATTGCAAGTCAGCTATCAACATAAGGCGCGCCTGGCAGCCACAACACCCTCACAGGTACCCATTGGTAAACTTTGGGTGGAGAGGAGCAATTTCGAGAAAAATTTTTGCTCAGAAAAATTCCCTAGTCCGGGCGGGATTCGAACCCGGGACTCTCCAATCCCTTGGACCACGTCCTACCACGAAACCACCGACTCCACATTATCAAGTAGTTCTCCTCTTGTGATACTTCGAGAATTAAAACGTTACAAAGTATTTCTCCTTAATTGATTCTTCAAAAATTAAAACGTTACAAAGTATTTCTCCTTTTGTGGTTCTTCAAGATTTAAAACGTTACCAAGTATTTCTCCTTTTGTGGTTCTTCAAGATTTAAAAATCCTTCGATACAATGCCGTGCGTCGTCTATTGAAATTACTTACTAAATTATCTTGGAAACCTTTGGCGAAGTTTAATCGGAAATAGATTTTTAAAGCAATGTCCTCCAGAAAAAAGAGAAATCTTTAACATTGAGCCTTTGCGTGGCATATTCATTAATTTTAAAAGTGCACCAAGTAAGGACTCGGATCAACCTGATCAGAGTCTTCACTATCAGCTTTTTGCTGAGTACTCAGCGGTTCTTTAATAAATGCCGAAACTCAGAAATCAACATTATTTTTATTTTTGTTTAATTCAACCAAAAATCTTATCAAAAATTATTCCATTGAATGTCTCAGTTTTATTGAACTTTGTCTAGAAATAACCCAAATCCTTTCAGACGGAAAGTTATCGATTTAAAAAAAAATAATCAATGAATAAATACTGTACACTGGCGGGACAGGTGACTGAAGTTATTTGCTGGACTGTGGTTAGATTTTATTTTTATAAAAAACTTCAAAGAAATTGCAGCCGACTATTTTAAGTTGATAAAATTTCTCGTTCCACGAAATTAAAGGATAACTAGCCCCGCCCACTAACTCCGCTACCCACACCGACCGACTCTGCAAGGAAGTTCCACTTCGATATTGAACAGGGTAATTTTACAAATTGATAGCCAGAACTATGTAACAACAAATTAAGATGTTTGGCGGTCTAAACGTCGAAAAATCAGCTTGAATAATTTGTAGTTGCGACGTTTAAGTGGAAAATGCTTCACTTATATGTCGGTGGCTGTTGGAGTTTGAAGTTCAATTCCCATTCAAATGAATAATTTGATTGGTCGATTGATTCTTTGATTGACAGCCGCCATTTGTCAATTGCGATCGTTTATGAAAGCCGTAAGATCTTTCTAAAAGATTTCTCTCCGTCATGCAAATATTGAAAAGTACTCACTGCGAGATTTTACGCTTATTTAATTGTTATGACATTCGAGTAATGCCTCATTTTCCAGTTGTTAGCAAGTAATTAGGACTTGCTGTTTCGTCTTGTTTTCTAAATACTCGTTAAGATTCGTGAATGTGCATTACAGTTAAGTTTTTATATAAAGAAATTATATTCAAATCCTGAAAGATTAAAATGCTTTTCAAAGACAGGAATTTAAGAATCAAGGCACCGAGGTAATAGCCATATAGCAAACGCCATTAGTCTACAAATATATGTTCAGAGACATATTAAAACAATATGACATATGGTTGTTGGGACTTAAGTCATCAATACCACAGCTTAAAAAAGCTGTAGTTACAACGTTTAAGTCTCAGAAA
Source organism: Fragum fragum (assembly GCA_946902895.1). Taxonomy (NCBI): domain Eukaryota; kingdom Metazoa; phylum Mollusca; class Bivalvia; order Cardiida; family Cardiidae; genus Fragum; species Fragum fragum. The sequence continues at coordinate 1,895,190 of OX336367.1, forward strand.
AGTTATCAAATGAATGCTGGAGATCAACGTTTCACTTACTGGCTCAATTAATAATTTGAAAGGTCACACGAAAAATTGACGGACAGAGGCGCCAAGTCATTAATGTACATATACCTATCGTGAGAATTTATATTCGTCTATTACAGAATAAACAGATTGCACTGTCAAAAATCGATCAATCAATCAAAGAATACTTTTATACCGGAAGTAAACTTTGAACCCCGACATCAATCATCATTGATGAGAAGCATCGTTGATTATGTGGACGTTTAGGTCGCCAATCAACCGTTTTACTTTTTAGCTATCAAAGCGTCGGCTTTGATAGCTTAAGATAACAGTCAATTTTTTGAGGTCTTCTCAAAGTTCTACGAGTGCAAACTGCCACTGGAGGCTTAACCACCAAATCAATTGAATGCCTACGCCAGAAAGAAAACCTCTTATGTATTTCAGGAATTTTCTTTCAAAAGCATGCTATTTAACCTATTCCCACTCAATTCCGCTTTTTATGCATCTATAGAAAAAAGCCTTGGAAAATATTTTGGACAATGGAGAAATTGCTTGATACAAGCAATTTCTTCATTGTCCACCATGTTTTCTACCAAATAATTGAAAGATTTTCTAAATTCATCCAACTTGAAATTGTCATCTGCAACTTCTTTTAATATGAACCAGCCTAAGGTTTTTTCATGTCGTAATGGGTTTACTCCTTTGTTACTTTAACCTCGTTTATTTATAATGATAACCTGTAGCAAAGAAGATTACTTAACAAAACTATGCTTTGCTAGCTTACAATACTTTCAGTGCTTTGATTCTTACATGTAACCTGCTAAAACTGTGTTTGATATCTAAGTCACACTTTCTGTCGGAGTATATCGGCGTGACCAGCGACCTGTAAATTATATGGTTTGTTTGAATTGGGGTTTACGCCGCTTCCAACAATCTTTCAGTTATATCGCGGCGGCTGGAGCACCTAACAATGGAATCCTGGTATTTCTCACACCAGTACTACCATTACACCCTTTCCTAGCCTCCAGCTGCTATCCCACATAGGTCTACGATCATCGACCCATTGGTGAGAGACAAATAGTCGGAAAGGATGAGTGCCGCCTTCAGGGATCGAACCCGGGACCTCTAGATTGACAGTCCGACGCGCTACCAACTGCGCTATGACGGCGGCGTAAATTATATGGGCTACCAGAACATAGTACGATTGATTTGATATGATATGTTGGGAGCTAAGTCACGGAAACTGGTTTCTTTTAAGAAATGCATCTACAGCGAAAAATTATAAAACGTCCGTTTCTGCTGAGAAATAGCTGATACACTCAGGGAAGTCTTAATATATTTTCCAGAAATCTCGTGCACTGCATTTCTTAATCACCCCACCACAGTTGGGAGACTGTTTAATTGCTATCCCAGATATATAGAAGCAGTGCTTGCTGATAAGCAAGACAACTAAATCATAACAGCGAATACTGGAGCACTTAAGAACTGCTTTACTCTAAATCCTTTCGCTGATAAGTAACCCGTTACCAGACGACAAAATTTTAGACTGGTCCGAATAGAAAGAAGTTGGGAGGACAAGTTAAAGTTTATGAAAACTTAGAATTTTCAATTTTTTGGGTAGAAAACATAGTGGAAAATGAAGAAATTGCTGTGTTCAAGCATATATTTTCATTTTACATTTTTACCCCAAATGTTTTTTTCCAGTTGGGCGCCAAAAAACGCTTCTGAGTAGGAACGGGTAAATCGCAAACCGTTCTTTTTTGGCATATCTATTAGCGTCTGAATTAAATATTCATACCCCAAACCTACGAAGTAGAGGAGGTTTATTAGTTTCACCACGCCTGTCTGTCCATCCATCCATCCGTTCGTCCGTCCATAGGTTTTTTCCGTTCTCGTGCTCTATGTCTAACCAATTGACCTTCATGCAATTGTCGCTAATGATCAAAGGAATTTATCTATTGTTTTAGGTTCACGTAGGTCAAAGGTCAAGGTCACAATTGAGCTTTGATTGAAAACTATTTTCGTGCTCTAACTCGCAGGCTATTTGACCTAGGATTTTGAACTTTAAACATTAAGTTAATATTTAACATTTACTGTAGATACCTCGAATCTTAACCCTTTCCCATTTTTGAATTTTTTTGTCTGGTCCAATTTGAAAGATGTTGCAGACATCAATGAAAAGAGAGTGTTATTTGAAATAATGATGATAACTTTATTTATAGAAGGTGACATGTTAAGAAAAAAGATAGACAGTCATATGTGGTAGAAGTAATGTGTAATGTCCTAATATTTTCTTAAGGACGTAAAAACCGTGGACTTTATAGGACAGGGTAAATGAACCATTCCGATTGGTTGCTCACAAATACGTATATTTCTTAATTTCCAGACAGCGGAAATCGAACAAAGTTAGTCTGAGAAAAATAGCCGTAATTTCTATGAAATTTCCCAGCACTTAAAGAAGTTCTGTTGCGACATTTCTCGATATCAAACTCAGTGATCCATTAATAACTAGACAGACAGATAGATCAAAGAGAAGTAGTAACTGATCAAAGAGATCTAACATTTACCGACAACCAATTGTTTTAGTTTAGGATCGCTCCTGAAATTAAGCCGAAAACAAAATATTAATTCCAGCCAACCGTGTGACAATAATAGACCAGAAAAAGACGGGTCGTCATCAAGTGGTCCTAAAAACTAGGTACCGACTTTGATGAATTGTCGTTTTATTTATTGTCGTTACCGTACGATCCACGCTAGCAGACGGTAAGATGTAACGGGGGATAGTGCAAAGATACAGGCCGGAACTACTGGGATACTGAATCCTCAATGTGTTCGATGTAACGCGCCATCGAACGGGATCTCGATTTGTTATCCTAAACATAATGAGGGGGTGGCGTGTTTGAGCCAACGTTATTGAGGTTTGATTTGTTTGTTTGTTTGAATTAGGTTTAACGATACTTTTATAGTTTTTCATACATATCGCGGCGGCTGGAGCACCTAGCAATGGATTCCTGGTATTTCTCACACCATTACTACCACTACATCCTTTCTGAGCCTCCAGCTGCACACCCCACTAAGGTTTACGGTTATCCACCAATTGGTTGGAGACAAATGTTGGAAAGGATATTTGCCGAGACCGGGGATCGAACCCTGCAGGACCTCATGATTGTTTATGATTAACAATAATAACCCTTTCTCGTTTACAAAATTTAAGACTGGTCCAAATTGCAAGAATCTGCAGACGAAATTTAAAGTGAGTGCAATTTGAAAAGTAACCAACCTACAGGTTAGAAAATATTGTGGGGACATTTTTTTCTAAAGTACAAAATCATACGGACGTAAAAATAATGGATATTGCAGGAAATGGTTAACTTTACAAGCCTTTAATTTATCCCAACACAGTCCCGCCTATTTTCGTCCTGCAAGCAAAGAGGTCAGAGAAACGATGTGAAAAATTTAAGAAATCCCTTGTTCTAAGCAATGTCTTCGTTATCCACACGGTTTTCTACCCAGAAAAACAAGAGTTATGTGAAATTCGACCAACTTAAAATCCTCTTTTGCAATGCGTGGTTTGGTAATGTGTTAATTTCGAAGCTTAAGTAAACCTTATTTCGAATGGTAAATTAGCGCATAAGATCTAAGAAGGCACTCGAAAGACACCCTAGTTTAATTGACGGATCGTTTGCCCCGCCCACTGACCTTTGAGATAAAGATTGATTTCGAAATAAAACGACGTTATTTTGCAGAATCTATGATCAGTATCATGTAACAAAACGTAAAATTTCTCGATGGCGACCTAAACGTCGTAGCTACGGCTTGAGAACTACGTTTAAGTTGACAAACCCATCATTCTATTTTTTGTTACCGTTCCGGACCATAAATTCTGCAAAATTTTGTCAATTGTTTTGAAAGTTTTGAACTATTCCATGCAGAACATTATATGGTTATATTTATCTGTTCGATCTCGGATGTCGAGATTTTTCCGACTACTTTTCCTCTTTTTCTACTAAAAACGCCTAAATAATTTCCCCTTTCATAAACAACATTTCCAGTAGCTCGTCTTTTTTTTTTATAACGGATGCGTGTATATCACAAATATTTCGTCGTTATCGTTCTAAAACGTCGTAACTACAGCTTGAATCAAGCTGTAGTTACGACGTTTTAGAACGACACCGACGATTTATGACCCCGAAAAATGCTAAAGTCTGGTCTCAATAAATCTGTAAATGCATATCTGTTATAAGCATTCTTCCATAGAGATCCCGCCCGCATGTCATCATAAATCTCGCAGATTCTCGCGTAAATTAATCTAAATCTCTCGGACACGTCTTTTGAAATGGATCCCCTCCTCTTCGACTGTGGAGTTTGAACCGGGATCCAGTGGTCAGAGAATGTCGTAAATCAATTATTATTAGATTCGATTATCAGCTTTATTGGGTCGGATGATTCAGTTATCAAGGGCTGCAAATGGTTGGTTTGATTAAAATGAAATAAGCTATCTTAAAATTAAGATATGGTTATCGTCTATCGACCACAGGTGTTAATTGATTGAGACATTTGGTCATCCACCTTTGGTCTGTACAACCAACAAACCTTCACTCTCCCCATTCCGAAGCAGACTGTGGGTAACTTACAGATCGCTTACTCCGCCCTCTGACTCCTACAGGAAGTTCCATTTCGCGATTAAACGGTGCTATTTTGAAAAAAAAAGACCAACAACATGTAACATTTAAAATGTTTGTTGGGGACCTAAACGTCGTAACTACAGCTTGAATACGTTTGAATAGCCAAAATCAACAAAAATGCTTAACAAAATTTGTCTGTCAATGACGGAGTTCAAAGTTCGCTTCCGGTTCAAATGAATTATTTGACTGGTCGATTGATTCTGTGATTGGCAGATGCGATTTTTCAAATTAGATTGGATCTATATTGGTAAATAGTCACGAAGGAATAAGCCTCGGTTGAAAATTTTGTTGAAATTAAGAGATAGACCAGAAAACAATCTCTTTATAATAAAATCATATCATATTAGTTAAGATATTAACTCATTCCCACACAATCCCTCCTTTTTACGCCCCTCAACAAAAAAAGCTTTGGAAAACATTGTGGAAAATGAAGAAATTGCTTGGATCCAGCAATTTCTTCATTATCCACAATGTTTTATATCCAAAAAGGGGAAAAAATTAAAATTTCACCAACTTGATATTCTCGTCTGCAGATCCTTTCAATTTGGACCGGTCTAAAATTCCACTGTGTTGGAAGGGGTTAATACATCGCGACCTTTTCAAAAACTGAGATAACTTCGTTGTTTGGTAATCAAAACGTCGTAACTATAGTTTTGCCGCAAGTAGACGACTTAATCGTCTTAAATTGATGGATCGCGGCTGTCAATCAAAGATTCAATGGACAAATCAAATCATTCATCTAGATCGGAAGTGAACTTTGAACTCCGTCATTGGCCGACACTTGTGTGAATCATTTTTATTGGTTTGGCGAATCGACGACTTAAAACGTCGCAACTACAGCTTATTGAAGCTGTAGTTGCGACGTTTAGATCACCAGCTAACAGTTTTGCCGTTTGATACATGTTACTGGTCATTCATTTTGCAAACATGTAATTAGGTTTAAGACTACATGTATTTGTTTTACATCGATTTGGATACAAATTCTTATAATTTAGTTTAATTCTTCTCGTTTCTGTATAATTCATAATGATGTCGTTTAATACCTTCGTGTTGTTGTTCTACGTGAAACTTTCTATTCGAGCTAGTGGGCGTGGTCAGTGGAGTCAGTGGGCGTGTTCGGCGATCTGTCAATTATGGTCGTACCGTGAGCAACCGAGCACCGTGAGACGAAATTTGCATGATTCTGTAACAGTCGCCTTCTGTAACAAATAAATCTCTTCCGCCAATCAGACCGAGTCTTCACGAAGCAAGCAGGCTGACCAGAATCAACAATTTTCTCATGATTTGTCATGATATAGAAAAAAGCAGTTTGGTTGGAGTTAAGGTGTCGATATACGTCAATATTCTGTAACCCTTTTCTATTCAATCTCTAGTTTTTACGTCCCTGTGATTGTATACTTGAGAAAGTATTGTGGAAAAAGAAGAAATTGCTTGTAACAAGCAATTTCGTCTTTTCCCACAATAATTTCTACCACATAGGACGGTTTCATTTTAAATTGCAACCAATTTTCATTATCGTCCACATTCTCTTTCAATTTGGACGAGTCTAAAATTTTGCAAAACAAGAAAGGGTAAATGCTATCTTGTGGAATATCAAGATTTTTCGGTATATCAGCACTTGATACATACACCGAAAACGAGTGAAATTATCAAAATGATTAACTCATTGTTTTAGTAACATTGGCCCTGCTTTTGTTCATTTTACACTATTGAACGTCATAACAGCGGGATTCAAGACACCGATTATGTCATCAAGTTGCTATGAAATCACGTGCCAAATGCCATATTTTAGGGATTATTGCACCAAAAACTTGAGTAAACATTCTCCATAAAGAAACTATTCCTTCTTTTCCTACAATATTTTCCACCATTTTAGATGATTTTTTAAAAACTGTTTTCCTTTATAATATCGTCTACCACCCCTTTTGATTTTGAAGAGTCCAGAATTTTGAAAACAGTAAGTTGTAGTTACGATGTTTTGATCGCCAAATTACAATATTATCTCACGAAACTCTATGTTGTTTGTGATATTTCGAAGGTCGACATTTATGCTTTTAATTTTATTCAATTCAACTATCACCCTAAACTATCTCAAGCTTTAAACTGTTTAAAGCCCAATAAAAAATAACCGTTTGCCATAAGGGACAGTCGAGCTTGACAACACGTTCTCTCTGGATACTTTTAACATTCTATAGATAATGCAATGCGCTTCGCTGTAATTGACATTTTGACATAGCCTTTAAATTTTATATTGATAAATGAATATGATTATCGTCGGTTGGTTACCAAAAAAAGTCGTAACAACAGCTTGAATTGTTTATTGTTACAGCATTTTGATCATTAAAAGACGATATTTTGACTTTAAATTTCGATTGGCATAAACTGCGGTAGATTTGATGTGGTAGATTTATATTCTAATTCCGATTTTTTTTTCTCCTCTCTAATAAAGTGTTGTTGTTTGTCAAATCTTTTGTTTTTAACTTTTCTTGTTTTTCATAATACTAGTCCTGTCCAATTTGAAAGAAGTTGCAGCCGACAATTAAAAGTGAGTGTAGTTTTATAAAACCCGACCTATAGGGTAGAAACGCTTGTTGGAAAAGTAGCAATTGGTTGTCACAAGCAATTTTTCCTTTCTCTCGATATTTTCTCCAGTATAGAATCACAAGGACTTAAGGGATTTTGCTGGAAAGGGTTAAAATGCATCTGTCAATCCACTTTATCATAGTTTCTTTTTTAATTCTCACATCATCATAACAACAATTTTGTCCAAATTAGGAGCGATCTAAATATCGTAACTACAGCTATATTGGCCTTATTTGCGATATTTTGATCCTCATTCGAAGATATTCTTCCCGATTCATTCGTTGCTTATATCTCTTTTGTCTTATCTTTTACTCATTTACCGGTCATTAAGAGGTCATTGATCTATGTTGCAATGACATCTGTTTTAATATTCCCCTAGTCGGAGAACGAACTCCGGACATCAAGATCGAAATATTTGAATCCGATCCCCCTTTTTTTGGCATTTTCATTTCATTCATTTTGAAAAGAAAATAATAGACCGGTCAAAATTCGAATATGACAATTCAAAGAGTTCTAAAATTGAAAAATAAGCTCCAAAATATGTAGAAAATAATGTGAGAAAAGAAAATGTACTTATTCAATGAATTTCCTCTTTTCTCACTTTGATTACAATGTCTAGTTTTCTGCAGTGCATCAGAATATTGGTTTGGTTTGTAATACTTTTAAATGGCGTCATCACGTCGATGCCTGCTTATCATGAGTGAGCGAGAAAAATGGGGTAAATACAGCTTGAATAAAGCTGTATTTACGACATTTTGCTTGCCTACCGACGCTATCTTTCTCGCTTTAAAGATAACCATGGCATATTTCATAATCGAAGTTAATTTCATTGGTCTGGCACTTTTGCCCTTTAGACAAACAGTTCTGAAAACTAGATATAAAACTCATAAACACTAATAGATAGATACATCAGCCTGAGTCCAATAATTCAAACAGAAAAATGCTTTTATATATCGTTGGTGATCGACCAAATGTCGTAACTACAGCTTCCTGAAAGATACGTTAATCTAATTACATTTTTGTGTTTGAACTTTATGTATTTATTCAAATCCATTGTGAATCGATGCCAAATACAATTGTACTGATATCGTACAACGTTATTTTTCAGCAATTTTCTTATTTTTCGTGATTTTTAAAATGCTACATTTAAGTACACTTTCGCATTCTTCCGTCTCGATAAAATGTTTCGTTTTACTTCCAAATTCAATGGTTTTGCTGACCAAAATTTAAAGTGTATTTAATTTGAAAAAAAAATCACAAAACCCCCAACCAACCAACCAACCAACCAACCAACCAAACAAACAAACAAACAAAAACCAACCACCACCACCAACAATTAAAAAAATCTATTCAGTAGGGTAGAAAATATTATTGAAAAGAAGAAGTTGTTTGTTACAAGCAATCGTTTTTACTACGATTTTATCTCAATCATAAAATCACAGGGACTTTAAAACCAGGGATTGAACAAGAAAGGATTAAATAACAAGACCTCTCTGTCATTGTAAGATGAACACATTCTCGCATAATCCCGTTTTTTCTATCCACACGAAGAATGCTGTGGAAAACAACAAGGAATTTCTTCATTTTCCAAAATGTCTTTTACCCTTAAAGTTGAAAAAATGTAAAATTTCATAAACTTTAAATTGTTGTCTGAAATTCCTTTCAGTTTTGACCAGTCTAAAATTTTGCCATCTAGGAATGGATTAAGGTATGTGAACAAAAGCAACAAGAGCAAGTTAATGTGAAAACATGCGAAGAGATCGGGTGATTCTTTATCCGTCTGAATGTAGAAATGACAGACCGCCGCTGACAATCAAAGAAACCGATCGACAACTCAAATTATGCATTTAGACCGGAGATGAACTTTGAACTCCTACACTGGCCGACATTTACGTTAGGCATTTCTGTCGGTTTGGCTACTTAAACGTCGTAACAACAGCAAGCTGTTGTTACGACGTTTAAGTCGCCATCCAGCCATCTTACTTTTGGTCATTTCTTTATTCTTACGAGTCTTTGCTGTCAAATATAAAATGCAACTGTTTTCCTATTGACTAGTTTAACGTAACCATACTGGGACCAAAGTTGGATGTACTTTGTAAATTTATTAATGAGAACAAAAAAATCATGTTTGAAATAATCAGAATACGAATAATAATGATAATAATAATAATAATTAAGAATAAAGCTACAACAAATGTAACGCCAAAATTAGCCATCCCAAATGTGGTCAATAGGTGGCGATACATACCAATCAATATTTCAAAAGGCATACTTAAAATGAAATATACAAGAAAAAAATGATGGAGCGAGACTCCATCCCCTAGACAAGTTGGTTTCCCGCGTACAAGCACTGTACCCACTTGAGAATTGACTGTGTGTGGCCGTGATCGATATTATAACCGATACATAATCGCCCGAATCGCAATCTGCAATATTAATGAACTTATTCAATCAGGAGTTCTAATTTGGCCGGAAGGGGAAGGAGTGCGCTTTTTTGTCCGATTGCGGGGATGCGTAAATCATATAGGAAACAAGAATAAAGACCGAGTACTCCGTCTGTATATAGAAACAGGAATAAAGACCGAGGAATCCGTAACCATATGGAAGCAGTTGTCAGAACGAGGCTGTCTGACTGCAATAGACATGTCAGCGCAAATGTTTAATTTTCTTTTTCCTTTGAAATCAATTATGTCTAATTATCTTTTAATGAAGAAAAAATGAGATAATCTCAGTGTAAAAAATTCTTGAACCGAAAAATTCTTCTCAGTCATAATTTTCTGGAAAGAATTCCCGATTTATCAAAAACAGAGAAAAGGGGAAGGGTCGATTAGATAGTCATTTTTGATTAAGCCGATAGTTTATTTTCTTTCTTTACATATACTAGCATTTTTGTTGGTTTAGCGATTTAAACGTCGTAACTAACTACGACGTTTAGGTCGCCAACAAACAATATACTTTTTTTTCTGCATTTTACCGGCAATACATTTTGCAAAATAACGTCCTTTGACATCGAAGTGGAACTTCCTGTCGGAGTCAGTGGGTGTGGCCAGTGGAATCAGTGGGCGTGGCAAGCGATCCGTTAATTCAGTGGCATGAACATCAATTAAATGATATTCTTAACCCATTCCCTCACAATGACAGTTTTTTCCATGCCCTTCAAGAAAAACAATTGGGAAAGCATTGCGGAAAATGAAGAAATTGCTTGTAACAAGCAATTTCTTCATTTTACACAATGTTTTATACACAGAAACTTTGGAAAATCTAAAATTTCACGAACTCTTAATTGTCGTCTGCATCTTCTTTCAATTTGGACCCGTGTAAAAAATCCTTCTGGGAATTAAATAGCTGTACAAACTTCACACAGATAGGATCACTTTTGAAACCGACATGCGTTCGTGATAAAGTCGGTCTAGAAACAAAAAAATGCTTCAATATATCTGAATGAGCTACCTTCTTTCATAAAAATTTTATTATTATTATTATTATTTTATTATATCATCTGATCAATTGACGGACCACTGGCCTTGACAACTGAACTTCGACAGGAAGTCCGAGTTAGATATAAATAAGGAATATTACGGTATAGTTGTGATACAGAATCTTGTATTGGATTCGAGCCGCATATGCAAATTTGGATATTCGTATACTTTTTTGTTGTGCGCTGAGAATTCAATGCAAGTTTTAGTATCGCTACTGCATCTTAACATTCAAATTATTATAAACCAACGTGTTCCGATCATCAAAGATAAAAAGAAGCCACCGAGTATTTTTGAGGAGGGGGGGGGGTCGATGTCATTCAATCACATCGTATCAGTTTATCAAATTTATGATACGGATTTTTTTCTGAGGATTTCGATCTTATGCGGAAATTCGGTGTATGATGAATGGCATTTTTTTGCAATATCTATGTTCAGTCAAGTACAACAAAACGTTTAAGTAATGAAAGCTTGAATAAGCCGTAGTCAAAAAATGCGTATTTCGATTTATTTATCGCCGCTACCGTGGTACATGCCAATATGACCGACGCCCCCAGAAGACGGTTAGTTGTTACGGGGGATAGTGCAAGGATACAGAACGAAACTGCTGAGAGCTCCGCCTGGTGCTTTAACGTGTTCGATGGATAGCATCGTCACACGGGGCCTCGGTTTAACGTTTCATCCGAAAGACAATTAGTTTGTTAGTTGATATGGTCAGACCAGGACTCGAATCCGTGATCTTGAGGTTTGAAGTCAAGTGCTCTACTTGTCAAAAAGTTCAAATAGCCAAACAACTAAAATGCTTCTCATAAATCTCGACCTATTTCGAAGTTCAAAGTTCACTTCCGGTCAAGATGGATAATTTGATTTGTCAATTGAATTTTTGATTGACAGCCGCGATCGGTCAATTTTGTCTTTGCTAGCATGCTGAAAATGTATTCCATAGTTTTCAGGTAAACCTTTTCTGAATCCTTTATGCTTATACAAATAAATGTTCAAATCGAAACGAACATCTCCTCTCGAAACTTTCGATGGTTTATTTTGTACGAGGTTCGGAAATCACTTCGAAGTCAGAAAAATTGTCTTAAAATAGATTTGCTTTGTATACGAACTATAAGTCAGCGAAATGCAGTGCTCATATACAAGTTTTCTTCATCGAAATTGAACTCGAATGCAAAGGATAATAATAGTTATAACAATAATAATAATAAGAGCTTTATTTCATGAAGGTGTAACATTAAGACTTTTTCAAATCAGAATACCCGCATAGTCTTTTTTTACAATGTTGACTTCTCTATAATGAAAATGATTAACGTAAATAATGAAATGATACAAACATAAGTATAGAGTTTGATTGACAACAACAACAAAACAAGGGGGAAACTGCTCAATATGATATGAGGATAGTAAATCTACGGACAGATACACCTATAGAACTTAACAGAGCAGAGCAAAGTAGAACATATTTCTTTTATTTACACTCAAGTAAATTGTCGTACAATTTGGACAAATATAAAATAAATGCATATAATCAACAATTAAACACTTCCGGCGAGCAAAAATGAATAGGCGAAATTATAGTTTAAACGAAAATTAAGATAAAAATACTTTACATTTTTTTCATTGCATTTACAAGTGATAGATGGAAATATAAGTCCTATAGATTGTCCAATAAATATTCTGGAAAGTAGACTTGTTTAAAATTGTTTCCGACGCTTTACCTCTAAAATCCAGCAATCACAGCTTAAACAAGCTGTAGTACAAGTATTCCGATACCTGATTGGTATGTCTGAGATTGATCATTCTAGAAATCTAGAAATTATTAATTATATGTGGCTAAGACATTCTTTGTTAGTGTGCTTGTGAGATATACTTCTGCCCAAATCTGCTTTTCTAATTGATGAACAGGTAACAAGGTGCGAACTTAAGCCACCTGATGCCTGAATTGATTTGATTAGAATTCAGAAATCAATGCAGCGTCGTCTAGAACTTCATTGATAACCGTCCTTTTCACAGGCATTCTTCTGATAGAGCTAATTTGGTCCCGACTGACTTTGTAAGGGAAAGTGTGCTAAAATTTTGTTTAGCGATACCCAAAAGGACTAGGACAAAGTGTATGGCTCACTAAATGGGGCGAAAGTCCACTTAAGGTAGTACACACTAGCTCAATCTCGTGCACGCGAGAATAATACAGGTGCGCGTAAAACATTTCAGCAGGCTCGCATGATCATTGAGCATTTCAGAATCTAAAATTTGCGCGAACACCTAAATTACACCTGAACGCCAAATATTGAATGTTAACGTTTGACGGGTGCACGCTTATATTCTGAAAGTGCACGCGTTAAATAACGCGTGCATTTTCAAAATATAAGCGCGCACGCTTACGTCCTGCATTATTAACGCTTTTTTCTCGGAAGACTTAAAGTGGACTTTTGACCCAAACGGTACACCATAGAAGTGTTCACTGTCGAAAGCAAGAGCATCCCGTTCGGAGACTACGCTCGACTTCGGGTGCTTGAAAGTGAACGAAATCTAAACTGAAAAAAGAGGCAAATATTTCGAAAAATGCAATTAAAATAATCTCGCTTTGTAGGTTGGCTAGCTCTTTTGATAGTGTACACCCATGCCCAATTTAACATAGTTTCACTTTCGAAAATAATTACGCAACACATTGTAACTTGATAATAAGACCCATTTATCCCTCGTAAAGAAAAAAATGCAAAGAGTAGTATATTTTTCCTTTTCACTCATTAACAATAAATTGACTCATTTCATTATTTTGGCTAGACGGAAGCGTTTAACTGTTTATAACATATATTTGTTGTAAACATGTATTTGTCCATATACGTTAATGTATTTGTACGTAAATCAAAGATATGTTCTGTTCTGTTCTGCCATTTTTCAAGAAGAATATTCAATAAAAAGAGACATATGAACAAGGCTACAGTTGGTCTCACCGACAATCCAAACGTCAACTCCAACGCCAACACCGCAGACGCCTAAATGGGGGGGGGGTAATTGATGGCAATGAACGAGCTAATGAGCTAATTAGAGCTAATGAAAACTTTTTACAACTATAGCATTTGGTACAATGAAAGTGCCGATTCGGTTATCAAATAGAGAAAATCTAAATCAATGTCGGCCAATGTCTGAGTTCAAAGTTCATTTCCTGTCTAAAACGTAGGTTTCGATTCGTCAATCGATTTCTTGATAGACAACAGCGATGGGTCGATTCATTGCGTGGTCAAGATGTGACCAGATGTGAGGGTAAGACACGCAGCGCAGAAAACATTCAATTCAATGTCAAACTCCAATTATAATGTTGATTTATCACCTGACCGGTGTTATCCGAGGTAATCCGACAACTGTTTTAATGTCGTCTGCTGGTTATAGGGCGCCGCATCCCTTGTCGTCTGCTGTCAATATTGTCCTCAACTGACTTATTGTAGGTTGACCACAAAATTATCGTAACTTAACCTATTTTAATACGCAGATACAATGTTTTGAATGTCTATCGTTGATATCCTTCACACTACGTCAGTCCTTGATAGAATCCCTTTTGGTGATTGGAATAGAGCTTTGATGAAAAATATCTTGTTATTTTTTTATAATTAATTAAGCGCCACATATACTAAAACAATTTAAAGAATGTTAAAGTACATGTATATGTAAATAAATATATTCCAGGCGTTACTCTTTCAATTATTTTTCTTAGAATTTCAAAAAAAAGTGTAAATCGTCGTCCATACCCCTCTGATTTATTAGGTCATTAAATAAGATTTGGTCAGTCGTGCCCGCCATAATTCCTGCATCTGCGTAATAAATAACGTGGACAACGCTCATGCAAGATTAAAACATAGGACACATTGGGTGGACAAAGAATTCAGTGCAAGGCATATTGTTTGAACTCAAAAAGAAACATTTCTAGAGAAAGACACCAACAGTATTCTGTGCAATTACAGTGAGTGCCAAAGAAGAGATCTCGTGGTTGTGTGAGCCAATATTTGTAACTCCAGCCTGGGTAAGATGCAGTGAAGCTGTAGTTACGATGTTTGGGTCGCATAGTGATAACGTGTATGATAACCAGTTTTTTTCATTAAAATTTTCTCTCTCCTCTTTCTTTAACCCATTACAACACGGCAAACATTAGATCGGCTAAAATTCCCCCCTCCCCCCAAAAAAAATGTTGGCGACAATTTCAAGTTGACAGAATTTAAATATTTTTGGCTTTGATAGCGGAAAAACAAGGTAGAACATGAAGAAATTGCTTGTAATAAGCAATTTCTTCATTTTCAGCCTTCTCTTCCATTAGTTATTTCTTGAGGGGCGTAAGAAAGCGGCATCGTGTGGGAACGGGTTAAACGTATCTTACTCTAGATTTTGAACTTTTTTCCTTTCTGTATGTTCTTTAATTTCAAAATGTTCAAATTGTTTGAACTTGTGCCTAAAAAGAGTCACAAGTTTGAAAAATAAAAAAAGAAAAAAATCCAGCAACACATTTCGTTATTTTAGAGATGAAGGGAATAGCTGTTTTCATGAGGTATGAAACGTAAAAGGAAAAAAACAAAAAACAAACGAATCGGATTCATACGTGTGTGAGTCGGTTTTTCGTTTCATACCTCCATGGAAGCAAAACATATTCTCTTCATTTCTTATAATTTAATGACATCGAAAGAAAAAAAGCAAATATTTTACAAATGAAATCGAGCGAAAAAAGCAGATATTTTACAAATTTTGACACATTTTGTTATGGAACTATTTTTGTGCGCAGGCATACAAGAATAGCTGCGGGTTCAAAATTTTGTTTAAGGAGGTATGAATATTTTTTCGGTCCGTTAGCTCGTTTTTGATCTACGAAACAAACAGTAAACTATAATGAAATGTTAACTTTTAAAGAGCTTACGATCCAGGACTATCGATACACAGCAGATTTATTTTATATCAAATAATATCATGTTCGTGAAGTTGGCAGAGTAGCAGACTAGCAGACTAGCAGAGTGAAGTTAGCAGAGTAGCAGACTGGCAGACTGGCAGAGTGAAGTTAGCAGAGTAGCAGACTGGCAGAGTAGCAGAGTGAAGTTAGCAGACTGGCAGTCTGACAGACTGGCAGAGTGAGAGAACAGATCTTCATTAACATGAAAATTAGAGTTCATTTTTAATCTAATTGGGTTTTGAATTCGTTGAAAATAGTTTTTGGGTGAACGTGAGGCTTCGGATAATTTCTAACTTTTTTCAACAGTAATATATTCCTAGAATTATAACCCTTTATGTCGATCAAGCTCTTATCAAAAGCGTTTGATTTGAAATTGTGTCCCACTTTTTCCGTAAGAAATCCTGCCGATTTGTTCCGCTTTAACAGTAGGATAACCTGCCGATTTTCGATTGTCAAAGTTTGTCAAATGTTGTTGTTGTTGTTGTTAACTTTTGACAACTGTTAAAATGACGCGGTCTCAGTCAGCTGGTCTACTGAAAATAACAACATGCACTAGTACACTGGCAGTTTGGCAGACTGGCAGTGTATCAGACTTGCAGAGTGAAGTTAGCAGACTGCCAGTCTGCCAGAGTAGCAGAGTAGCAGAGTGAAGTTAGCAGACTGGCAGTCTGGCAGACTGGCAGAGTGAGAGAACGGACCTAATCAACATGAAAAATGGAGTTAATTTTTATGCTAATTTGGCTTTGAACTCGTTGAAAATAGTAATTTTGTGAACGTGCGGCTCCGGCTAATTTCTAACGTTTTACAATAGAAGTATATTTCCTAGAATTATGACCCTTTATGTCGATCAAGCTATATCAAAAGCATTTAATTTGAAATTGTTGTCCGCTGTAAAAACAGATAACTTCCAGTTTGTCAAATGTTGTTGTTAACTTTTGACAACTGTTAAAATGCCGCGGTCTCAGTCCGCTGGTCAACTGAAAATATCAACATGCACTAGGACACTGGCAGTCTGACAGACTGACAGAGTATTAGACTGGCAGAGTGAAGTTAGCAGACTGCCAGTCTGCCAGAGTAGCAGAGTAGCAGAGTGAAGTTAGCAGACTGGCAGTCTGGCAGACTGGCAGAGTGAGAGAACGGACCTTAATTAACATGAAAATTGGAGTTAATTTTTATGCTTATTGGGCTTTGAATTCGTTCAAAATAGTAATTTTGTGAACGTGCGGCTCCGGATAATTTCTTATGTTTTACAATAGTAGTATATTTCCTAGAACCATAACCCTTTATGTCGATCAAGCTCTTATCAAAAGCATTTGATTTGAAATCGTTTCCGCTGTTTAAGTAGGATAACTTCAAGTTTGTCGATTGTTGTTGTTGTTCAAATTTGTCAACTGTTAAAATGCCGCGGTCTCAGGCAGGTGGTGAACTGAAAATAATAACACGCAAGAGGACACTGGAAGACTGGAAGACTGACAAAGTAGCTGACTGAGAGAGTGAAGTTAGCAGACTGCCAGTCTGCCAGAGTAGCAGAGTAGCAGAGTGAAGTTAGAAGACTGGCAGTCTGGCAGACTGGCAGAGTGAGAGAACGGACCTTAATCAACATGAAAATTGGAGTTAATTTTTATGCCAATTGGGCTTTGAATTCGTTGAAAATAGTAATTTTGTGAACGTGCGGCTCCGGATAATTCTAACGTTTTACAATAGTAGTATATTACCTAGAATTATAACCCTTTATGTCAATCAAGCTATATCAAAAGCATTTAATTTGAAATTGTTGTCCGCTATTAAAACGGTTAACTTCCAGTTTGTCAACTGTTGTTGTTGTTGTTAACTTTTGACAACTGTTAAAATGCCGCGGTCTCTGTCAGCTGGTGTACTGATAATAACATCATGCATTAGCAAAAACGCAGTCTAGCAGACTGGCAGTCTGGCAGACTGCAAGACAGTCTGCTGGCAGAGTGAAGTTAGCAGACTGGCAGTCTGGCAGAGTAGCAGAGTAGCAGAGTGAAGTTAGCAGACTTGCAGTCTGGCAGACCGGCAGAGTGAGTAGACGGACCTTCATTAACATAAAAATGGAATTCCTTTTTATGGTAATTGGGCTTTAAAATCGTTGAAATTTTTGTTTGGGTTAAATGTGGCTCCGGATAATTTCTTACTTTTTATGATAGTAACAAACTTTCCAGAACTAAAGCCCGTAATGGCGATCAAACTATTATCAAAAACGTTTGTTTGAAATCGTTTCCGGTTGTTCAGTAAGATATCCTACCAATAAATCGGCTGTTGTTGTTGTTTAATTTTGTCGACTGTTAAACTGCCGCTGTCTCAGTCAGCTGGTTAACTTAAATACCATCATGCACTAACACAATGGCAGTCTGACAGACTGGCAGTCTGGCAGACTGGCAGAGAAGCATAGACTGACAGAGTGAAGTTAGCAGACTGGCACTCTGGCAGAGTAGCAGAGTAGCAGAGTGAAGTTAGCAGACCGGCAGTCTGGCAGACCGTCAGAGTGAGAAAATGGACCTTCATTAACATGAAATTGGAGTTCATTTTAATACTCATTGGGCTTTGAAGTCGTTGAAAATGTTTTTTAGGTGAACGTATAGATCCGGATAATTTCTCACTTTTTACAATACTAATATATTTCCAAGAATTATAACCAATTAGAACCCTTTATGTCGGTCAAGCTGTTATCAAAAGCGTTGGATTTGAAATTGTTTCCGTTTGTTTCAATGGGGAATCCTGCCAAGTTGTCGGTTGTTGTTATTCAATTTTGTCAGCTGTTTAAATGCCGCGGTCTCTGTCAGCTGGTGTACTGATAATAGCACTAGCAAATAATAATGCACTAGCAAACTGGCAGTCTAGCAGACTGGCAGTCTAGCAGACTGCAAGAGTAGTATGCTGGCAGGGTGAAGTTAGCAGACTTGCAGTCTGGCAGAGTAGCAGAGTAGCAGAGTGAAGTTAAAGTGAGTTAAATTGTGGCTCCGGATGATTTCGTACTTTTTATAATAGTAACATATTTTCCAGAACTAAAGCCCGTAATGGCGATCAAACTATTATAAAAACGTTTGATTTGAAATTGTTTCCGACTGTTTCAGTAAGATATCCTACCAGTTTATCTGCTGTTGTTATTGTTAAATTATCCGGAGTCACACGTTCACATTAACAATATTTTCAACGACTTCAAAGCACAATGAGTATTAAAATGAACTCCAATTTCATGTTAATGAAGTTCTGTTCTCTCACTCTGACGGTCTGCCAGACTGCCGGTCTGCTAACTTCACTCTGTTACTCTGCTACTCTGCCAGAGTGCCAGTCTGCTAACTTCACTCTGTCAGTCTATGCTACTCTGCCAGATTGGCAGTCTGTCACACTGCCATTGTGTTAGTGAATGTTGGTATTTAAGTAGACCGGCTGACTGAGACCGCGGCAATTTGTAAGTCGACAAAATTAAACAACAACAACAGCCGATTAGCTGGTAGGATATCTTAGAAATTATCCGGAGCCACACTTTAACTCAAACAATAATTTCAACGATAGCCCAATAACCATAAAAAGGAATTCCATTTTCATATTAATGAATGAATGTTCTCTCATTCTGCTGGTCTGCCAGACTGCCAGACAGCTAACTTCACTCTGCTAGTCTGTTACTCTGCCAGACTGCCAGTCTGCTAACTTCACTCTGCTAGTCTGCTACTCTGCCAGACTGCCAGTCTGCTAACTTCACTCTGCCAGCAGACTGTCTTGCAGTCTGCTAGTGCATGATGTTATTATCAGTACACCAGCATACAGAGACCGCGGCATTTAAACAGCTGACAAAATTGAACAACAACAACAACAACAACTGACAACTTGGCAGGATACCCCACTGAAACAAACGGAAACAATTTCAAATCCAACGCTTTTGATATGAGCTTGACCGACATAAAGGAATATAATTGGTTATTATTCTTGGAAATTTATTAGTATTGTAAGAAGTGAGAAATTTTCGGGATCACACGTTCACCTAAACACTATTTTCAACGACTTCAAGGCCCAATGAGTATCAAAATTAACTCCAATTTCATGTTAATGAAGGTCTGTTCTCTCACTCTGCCGGTCTGCCAGACTGCCAGTCTGCTAACTTCACTCTGTTACTCTGCTACTCTGCCAGACTGCCAGTCTGCTAACTTCACTCTGCTAGTCTGCTACTCTGCCAGACTGCCAGTCTGCTTACTTCACTCTGCCAGCAGACTGTCTTGCAGTCTGCTAGTGCATGATGTTATTATCAGTACACCAGCATACAGAGACCACGCCGTTTAAACAGCTGACAAAATTGAACAACAACAACAACAACTGACAACTTGGCAGGATACCCCACTGAAACAAACGGAAACAATTTCAAATCCAACGCTTTTGATATGATTTGATATTGATTTTGAAATTTTCCGGAATCACACGTTCACCCAAAAACTTCAAAGCCCAATGAGTATCAAAATTAACTTCAATTTCATGTTAATGAGGGTCCGTTCTCTCACTCTGCCAGTCTGCCAGACTGCCAGTCTGCTAACTTCACTCTGCTAGTCTGTCAGTCATCTACTCTGCTAACTTCACTCTGCCAGTCTGCTAGTCTGCTACTCTGCCAACTTCACGAACATAATAATATCTTGGGTTGCACTTTGGAGAAAAAAGACAGTTTGAGTTCACAAAATGGAGAAAGACAAACAAGCTTTTCTAATAAAAGTGCAGACGTGCATAGCTTTAACAAAGTGTGATACGATTTTGTAAAATGCTTAGAGAAAAAATTGTTTGAATAAAATGTAGTTACGACGTTTGAGTCGGCAAACCTTCAAAATGCTTCACATAAATGTAGACCAATGTTGGAGTTCAAAGTTCACTTCCGGTCTGATTATATGATTTGACTGGTCCATCGATATTTTGACTGACAGTCACAATCCCCCAGTTTCCTTACCATGGCTTAACCCGAACCCACCACATCGTTTTATTTGAAGTACGCTGCGCAAATAAACTAAAGGAGCAAAACTTCAAATCCTTCAAAAGTTTCGACTTTTCTTATGTGGGTCCTTTTCTGCCCTATAACACGAACTTTCAGCGAAATAGAACTATTGATGCATATTATTTTATGCATGATTTTTGTCTAGCCCGCGTGCGGTCAGCGAGACAGTGTTGTCACAATCTCACTTTGGTTAAGTGCGTGCGTGCATTAGTGCGTGTGTGCGTCCTGAATTTCGTTCGGAGTATAACTTCTACATTTATTGGTGAATTTGAAAATAACTTGGATCAGTTGTTCTTCTTGGTGAGTGCTAGTGTCATCGAAACATTTGTTGTGATACATCCAAAACTAAGGTCAAAGTTGAAGGTGAAACGACAAAATTGACATTGTCCGGAGCATAACTTCTACATTTATGAATGGATTTGTAAATAACCTGGCGCATGTGTTCTTCCTGATTAGTGCTAGTGTCATGCGAAACGTTTCTTGTGATACGTCAAAGGCAAAGGTCACAGTTGAAGGTCAACCAATGAAAGTGACCTTTTCCGGATTATAATTTCTACATTTATGAATGGATTTGTAAATAACCTGGCGCATGTGTTCTTCCTGATTAGTGCTAGTGTCATGCGAAACGTTTCTTGTGATACGTCAAAGGTCAAGGTCACAGTTGAAGGTCAACCAATGAAAGTGACCTTTTCCGGATTATAATTTCTACATTTATGAATGGATTTGTAAATAACCTGGCGCATGTGTTCTTCCTGATCAGTGCTAGTGTCATGCGAAACGTTTCTTGTGATACGTCAAAGGTCAAGGTCACAGTTGAAGGTCAACCAATGAAAGTGACCTTTTCCGGATTATAATTTCTACATTTATGAATGGATTTGTAAATAACCTGGCGCATGTGTTCTTCCTGATTAGTGCTAGTGTCATGCGAAACGTTTCTTGTGATACGTCAAAGGCAAAGGTCACAGTTGAAGGTCAACCAATGAAAGTGACCTTTTCCGGATTATAATTTCTACATTTATGAATGGATTTGTAAATAACCTGGCGCATGTGCTCTTCCTGATTAGTGCTAGTGTCATGCGAAACGTTTCTTGTGATACGTCAAAGGCAAAGGTCACAGTTGAAGGTCAACCAATGAAAGTGACCTTTTCCGGATTATAATTTCTACATTTATTGATGGATTTGAAAATAACTTGGCTCATTCGTTCTTCTTGATGAATGCTAGTGTCATGCGAAACGTTTGTTGTGATACGTCACAGCTTAAGGTGCACCGACAAAATTAACCTTGTCAGGAGCAGAACTTCTACATTTATGAATAGATTTGAAAATATTGAGGCACATTTGTTATATTTAATGAGTGCTAGTGTCATGTGATACGTGCAAGGTCAATGTCACTTTTGAAGGTGACACGACCTTGTCCAGAGCATGACTGCCACTTCTATGGATGGATTTGAAAATAACTTAGCACAGTTGTTCTACTTGGAGAGTCATATTGTCAATGGGAAACGTTTGTTGTAACACGACCAAGGTCAAGATCACAGTTAAAAAATTCTGTGCACAACATTCTCCGTTCAAATCTGCGGGCTCGACGTGTTGTTCCTGGACAACTTATTTGTCGTTATGATTAACCTATTCAAAGACAACCCAATCTTTTTACATCCCTAAAGACAAAAGCTATGGAAAAAGAGCGGATAATGAAATATATGTATTTATCATCCATATTTTTTCTTTCCCAGAAAACAAAGAATCTTAAATTCATCAACTTATATTTGTCATCTACGACTTCTTTGAACTAGGATCAGTAAAAATGCTGTTGTCTGGCAATGGGTTAATCACAAACAAGCAAGCAAGCAACAAGCAAGAAAGCATACAAACAAACGAACAAGTAACAAATGATCAAACAAACAAACAAACAAAATAACAACAAAAACAAATAAAAATTCTTCATTTTGTTTGGTCAAATTTAAATTTTAACGGATAAATTTTGCTCCAAAACGAGACTTTATAGCTTTTATAAGAAGCAAAGCGAGATTCTTAAAGGCGTGGAAAGACAAAGCATGAATCCAGAACTGAAAACGCGAGATTTTAGCAAAACAATTTACAAAATATACCAAATTCAACCTGTCCCTTTAATTCTTTTAGACAGTGTATGAAGACTTACCTACATCGATGCACACACAGCGAGCATAAAAAGACGTGAATGATGCAATTAAGATAAAATTATACAGCGTAACGGAAATTGTAACCAGCTATTAAAGAATGCATTGAGTTGGGATCAAATGCTCATCATAAATTCATAACTAAGTGCCAGCTTCATTTGCATGTTTTGTAAATTGAATCACGGTTTTGATGAGCTTGTTAGCGGAATTTAGATTTGATGCATCAGACGAATTTGAGATAGGTATCGCAATGAATGTAAATGTGTAATAAATAATTTGTGACCCTTCACGAGAAAAGGGTCACAACGGGAACTCCGTAGGAAAATATTTGAAAATTGTAATTGGATCAAGCACGGGGCATTTCTAAAAATACTTTAATTATAGTTTTGTCTATCAAGATTTAAGCATTATGATTGGTTGAATTTTTTTCATACTTCCAAGTACAAAAATTTGAGCACACAACTATTTTATATGCTCATAGTAGATCCACGAGATTTGACTCGAAAATAGTAAAATCTTTGCTCTGCTTTGCTTGATGGTTTTAAATTATAATAAATGAAGAGATGAATTTTTGTTTTTTATCGTGGTTAAAGAACATAATCACAGTGTATGACTACGCGAAGTGTGATTAAATATTAAAGTTCGTACCTCAATGAAAGCAAAAATTAGTCTCTTCATTTCTTAAATGAATAAATAGTAAGACAGGGTGACTTTCCATAATTAAGAAATCAATCAAGAGAAAAGAACAAAACAAACAAGAAACTAACAAACAAAAAACAAATTAACAACAAAATCTGAAATTGTTCAGTCTACGGATTTTTCCGCAGTCTGACACGAGTCGACATTTTTCAGGCTATCAAAGGATGTAATGGCGGTACTGGTGTGAGGAATACCAGGAATACATTGTTAGGTGCTCCAGCCGCCGCGATATAACTGAAAGATTGTTGAAAGCGGCGTAAAACCTCATTCAAACAAACAAACAAATCGACATTTTTCTTTCAACCAAGATGGCCTTTTAATGCACGACGGATCCCATTTTATAGATCATATTTTAGATCTGGATCACGGAATGAGGGACGCGTCATCAGTATCAGATTTAACCAATTCCCACTCAACTCTCCTTTTTACGCCCCCAAGAAAATAGTTCTGGAAAACAATGTAGAAAATGCAGAAATTGCTTGTTACAAGCAATTTCTGCATTTTCCACATTGTTTTCTACCCAGAAAGACAAAGATTTTAAATATTTCAACAATTTGAAATTGTCATCTGCAACTTCTTTCAATTTGGACTGGTCTAAAATTTCACTGTGTGGGAATGAGTTAATCTATTTGAACAATTGACGAATTGCTTTCACGTCTTAATCTATTTGAACAATTGATGGATCGCTTTCACGTCTTAATCTATTTGAACAATTGACGGATTGCTTTCACGTCTTAATCTATTTGAATAATTGATGAATCGCTTTCACGTCTTAATCTATTTGAACAACTGACGGATTGCTTTCACGTCTTAATCTATTTGAACAATTGACGGATCGCTTTCACGTCTTAATCTATTTGAACAATTGACGAATTGCTTTCACGTCTTAATCTATTTGAACAATTGATGGATCGCTTTCACGTCTTAATCTATTTGAACAATTGACGGATTGCTTTCACGTCTTAATCTATTTGAATAATTGATGAATCGCTTTCACGTCTTAATCTATTTGAACAACTGACGAATTGCTTTCACGTCTTAATCTATTTGAACAATTGACGGATTGCTTTCACGTCTTAATCTATTTGAACAACTGACGGATTGCTTTCACGTCTTAATCTATTTGAACAATTGACGGATCGCTTTCACGCCCTCTGACCTCCGACAGAGCAGGTCAAATTAGTATATAGGAGACATAGAAAATAAATATCGCTAATTAGCGATCTAAACGTCGTAACCACATATCGTTAAAGCAATCGGTAGTTACAAAGTTAAAGTCGACGAACCAACAATAAGTGTTTTAGATGATCGAGTTCAATGTGCACTTACTATCCGATAGATTTGATCGGTCAATCGAAATTCTTATTGAAAACTGCGTTCTGTCAGTTGTACATACACACAAAGTGGCGAAATGCAAATTAGACTATTCAAAAAGTAGAAAATTTGATCTGAATAGTTACATTGACATATGAAAAATTAAAAACGATTTTCATACCATAGGTACTCTACATGTAATGTATTTGTTTGTTAGTATTTCCGTTTATTTATCGTCGCTACCGTAGCACATGCCCATATGAGCGACGCCCCCAGAAGACGGTTAGTTGTTACGGGGGATAGTGCAAGGATACAGGACGAAACTACTGAGAGCCCCGCCTGGTTCTTTAACGTGCTCGATGGATAGCATCGTCACACGGGGCCTCGGTTTAACGTCTCATCCGAAAGACAATTTGTTAGTTAGTTGATATTGTCAGCCGAGGGCTCGAACCCGTTATCTTGAGGTTTGAAGTCAAGTGCTCTACCAAGTGAGCTAATCGGGCTGACATGTAATGTATAAAAGAAATGCTACTTTTTTTCATAAGCCATTACCCAGCGACCAAATTTTTAGACTGGTCCTGATTAAAAGGAGATGCAGACGACAATTTGGAATTTATGAAATTCAACATTTTTCAACATTCTAGGTAGCAAGCAATTTCTTCACGCAATAGAATGCTTTCCATTTTTTTGAGAGGCATCAAAGAGACTCATTGTGAGGGACTGGGTTTAAAGCTGGAAAAGTGTTAAAAATTCACATTGAAATGTGAACTTAGTTTGTTTTTAGATGATGTATTGAATGGCCACGATACATATTTATTCGTGTTAAAACCGAAAATGATACTTCTTTTTTGGATGTGTTCCCATTTCCACAATCAGGTTGCTTTAAAGTGATTTTAACACGGCTATGTGTTAATATTTATTACGCGGTTAGGAGTTTTCGGGCAATTTTGGTTAAACAAAACCTCATTGCATCATTATTCACCAACTTAAAATTTTCGTCTACAGCATTTTTGAATTTGGACGAGTCAAAAATTTAAGTCTTTGGTGATGAGATAAAGGACATTGTCTAAATTATTCACATGCAATTTACAACTGTAATAAATTCGTTTGTGCACGTGCGTTACGGTATTTAAGATGTGAAATGGACACAGGTTGTTCTTTGATAACGTAAATGACGTCATCGGTCGGGATGCATTTTTTGACCTACAATCATTTTTCTAAAGAGGATAAGCGTTAAAACATGTTCGGGATTTATTGAAGACATGGTTCGGTCGTGTCAAAATGAATGTCATTTATTTCCGTTTAAGAGACAATCATTTATCCTCTTCTCCAATAAAATTGTACCCGTAGAGAATCATTACCCCGTATTTAAACGGTTTCCTGAAGTCAAGAGGTCCGGGTATAATTTTGAAAACTTCTCGACTAATGACCGGCTACCATTGTATAGACTGATAATAACAAATTATTGGGTGTCTTCAACTTGTCGAGTTTGAATGGAAAACACCCAGTCAAAAACATGCACAGGTAATCCAGTCTATTTTGCGAAAGATTACTCTTTTTTTCACGCCGCTCCTTTAAGAATTACGTTTCTTAGAGAATGCATATCAAATTCACCCTGAGTTAAAATCTGTAGAAATAGAAAAAAGAAAGAAAATGAAGAAGAAGAAAAAAAAAGAAGAAGAAAAATAGTATTCTTATTGCGACAAAAATCTGCCATGCGGTACAGTTATGATGAATTTATTTGTTTGTTTGAATTGGGTTTAACGCCACATTTAACAGTATTTCAGTGATATCGCGATGGCTTGACACCTAACAATGAATTTCTGATATTTCTCGATCACAACAGCACTACCACTGCATCCTTTTCGAACCTCCAGCTGCTCCTGCCACGTAGGTTTACGATTGTCCTACCATTGGTGGGAGATAAATGTCGGAAAGGAATTTGCTGCCACCGGGGATCGAACACTGGATCTCGTGATTGAGAGTCAGACGTGCTACAACTGCGCTTTGGCTATGGCCCTATTGGGAATTTAACACATTGAATGCTTTTATAATGGAATAGATCGAGCGGAACGAACAAGTCATGATTGAAATAAGACTTTTGAACGGAATGAAATAAAGTGCAATTATCTCCCTTCGTGCAAGGGTTGTAAGGTTTGATAACGGTTTGAAATTGGAGGATCGTCGCTGGTCGAGCGGAATGGTCCTCTGTTGCAATCTTAGATTAAAGAAAACCCCTATAAACTACTTATTGCTCGTCACAAATGCCTGTCGCGACAATGCATTCTTAATTCATGCCCACACAATCACGCTCTTTGACGCCCGTCTAGACAAAAAAGCATTTGAAAACACTATGGAAATGAAGGAATTGCATGTCACAGGTAATTTCTAACTTATCCACAATATCTTCTACCCTAAACGAGATATCGTTTTGGACTGGTCTTTCGACCAGTCTAAAATTGTGTCGCCTGGAAAAGGGTTATGGTGTACCAGCAACTTATGGCAAGACTCTTAACTAAAGGATTGACGAAGCTGTCATTTTCTTTGGTTGAGTAGTGTCCAACACATAAATTATTGAGAGTTAAAAGGGCCAAACATAATCATTTTTATTGTCAATGCTATCGATTTAATTGACAATATTATCAGTCCAATATATTGACCAATTTTTAACATCGCCCACAATTATATTGTCAATATACAGCATTTGCCATATTACTTATAATGTATGGGCGATAATGAAGATTGTTGATCACCATGAAACAATATTATTGCTTGTAATATAGCTAGTATTGACAATAACATGATTAATATTGCTTATAAAATTGATTGTATTGATATTGATATGATGAATTTTGCTAATAATATTGATTGTATTGACAATAATATTATGAATATTGCAAATAATATTTATTATATTGACAATAATATATTTTATATAGTTTCTGGACCCATTTACTTTTACAAAAACGTAGGCTGCTAATCTTCTTTTCCCAACACAGTTAATATCCCTGTTGATCAATTACAGGGGATTAAAGACACCCCGTCGTATATTGTCAAATATGTTGAGGTCGACACAAAAATATAAAGCCTTATTAAAGAGAGAAAATCTCCAAAGAAATGGAACGGAAAATCTCCTTAATTCTCAGGTGTAAGATGGCCTTTGTCGTCCGCCAATTAGACGAGATATTCTAGACATATAAAAAGGAATGTTTCCGAATGATATAAAGCAGATTAGGATAACAATAAAAGACATCCGCTGAACCGAAAAGTTTAGTGGTCGGATCCCATCAAAAATTCGCGAGACCCTGCTTTCCTTGATTGTGCGATACTTTCACTCCTGTGATTAATTGTCCCAAACTTTCCTAAAGAACGATTTAAATGTAAATATAAAATCCATAGTCTAATAAAAGTACATAACCTTTTAATGGCTGTTACATTAAGTATAACTTAAGCAAATCACTGCTGAAGTTGATTTCCACTGTAAGTATGATACGACATTCGCCTTAAGGTTAAGCGAAGGATGCATCTTAATCCAGGCTGCCACCTGATAAGCAAGTATTTAATGCCGGACAATAGAAATGCCAGTCATTCCGCCAAAAATATAATTTCATCTCTCGACCAATTTGTAGGACCATATACCCCTAATCAGACACGGTGACAGATATGTTCCCCAACCATTAATGACGCATTTAAAGACATCTATCAATTTCTTTGATATAGCGAGCTGATAAATTGCGAAACCACCACGATTCGCCAAACACAGGTCGACTCTTATTTTTATAAAGTCTAATCCAAAATAGTAAATTAGACAAGCTGAATTTTATATGGTTTTCTGGTCCAATGACTTTATAATGCTTACGTATAAATAAGTGTGATTTGGGGAATAATGCACTTTGATCATTGCTTGTATAAAATTCTTTTAATACTTTGGAACTTGCTCATGCAGACTGGTCGGCTTCAACATGTATCACCCATGGTTGTAATTTGTCTTGTCATGCAGAGAATCAACTTCAAATCATGGCCCGTATTCACCAACGCATTTCGGTCGAGTGACTGGCGAAATTGACTTGTAACCAGTCGGATGTAGGTTCGAGTCCATCCTAACAAAACAAAAAGATCGAAACTGTCTAGATTGCATTCGTTCATATCTCAAGCGAAGCAAAACATACCATTCGTTGCTGAAATCTGCTGATCGCGGCTGTCAATAAAAGAAGCGATAGACCAATCAAACCATACATTTAGACCGAAAGTGAATTTTGAACCCCGACATTTGGCGATTTTCTTTTGTTAAGTGGCGCCCTCATCGTCGTAACTACAGCTTATTCAAGCTGTGGTTAGGATATTTACATCGCCAACCGACCATTTTTTTTGTTACAAAAACAACACAACAACAACAACAACAACACCCGTGCAAAATATTGCCTTTTCACATCTCATTCAAACTTCCTGTCGCAGTTCAGTGGATGTAGCTAGCGGTTCGCCAAATGAAAAAAAGACACCCTGAATTGACCAATCGCGGCTGTCAATCAAATAACCAGTCGATCGACGAAATCATTCATTTAGATCAAAAATGAGTTTTGATCTCCGACATTGGCCGCCATTTTTGTTAACCGTTTTTTTGGATTGGCCACTTAAACATCAAAACTACAGCTTGAAAAGTTATATAGTTGGTTGGCGACCTAAACGCCGTAACTACAGCTTGAAAAGCTGTAATTGCGATGTTAAGGTCGCCAACCAACTTTATAACTTTCTTGTTACATGCTACTGGCCATATTTTTTTTCAAAATCGAAATGGGACTTCCTGTCGGAGATAATGAGTAGGGCTGACGAAGTAAGAGGGCAGAGCCAGCGATTGGTCAATTAAGACAGCGGTCAGTTGTGACGAAAGAAACATTGGTCTTTATAATGGCTTCACGTATTATATTTAGTTCCAGATATGAATTAAGTATTTTATATCAATATCAAGAGTGCCATAATAGTTTGTGTTCTCATCTGAATGGACTTGAACAGAAGATCCCAAAATGAGCACTAGACCTGCAAGTTACGGGCTCTTACTAGACTTACTTAGTGCGAACCCATGGCTGCTCGCCTGTTAAGAATCGTAATCCAATAGTTTAAACTGAACACCGGCTTGTGAAGATGCTTGTAGCAAAAATACTCGCAAGGAACATACCGGAATTTAAACCAGGCTTTAGAAATGGACAGTGATTAGAACCCTTTGCATATTAAAATGTTCTTACGTAGGACACAAAGTGGAATTAGAACCCCTGGCTTGTGAACACCCTATAAGGAACAAAGATGAATTAGAACCATTTGCTTGCAAAGAACACATTGATTTTAGAACCCTTGGTTCGAAATGTTCGTAAGAAACAAAGTGGAATTAGAACCCATGGTCTGCGAAGATGCGCATAAGGAACAAAGAGGAAAAGAACCCTTGGTTTGCGTGGACGCGCATAAGAAATGAAGCTGAAATAGAACCCTTAGTTTGCGTGGATGCGCGTAAGAAATACAGATGAAATAGAACCCTTGGTTTGTGAAGATGTTCGATTAAGAAACATAGTGGATTTTGAACACATGGATTTTGGTCTTATGGCGCTTTAGATTAGTATGTCATTAAAACGACATTCATAAATTCAAAGCGGAAAGAGAGATGTACATTTTCGAAAATTTTGATGAATTGAATGTTCCAACTTCTCACAATGGAAGTATAAGGTCATTCCAACTAAATAAATCGCCATGTCCTGATGGTATATTCATGGAAATGTATAAATACACTATAAATGATATTTAACCTTTTCTCTGAAATCTATTTAATGAAATCGCTGATTGTTATAACTTCCCTTAAAGCTGGAGCCGCAGTATTTTCACGTCCCTGCTACATAGGGTCCCAATAACTACCCCGGGATTTCTCTGAAAGATTCTATTTGTAAGCTATTTGCGCATATTTTAGTGAGAGACTATCTAATTGGTTGGAAAAATATAACGTTCTTGACAAATTTCAGGCTGGATTCCGAAAAAAAATATACTCGACTATAGATATTATCGTTTTGACTTGCTCAGAAATACTTATAAAAACATCGAAGACTCTATTGTGTTTTTGTTTTTTTTTGTTTTTTTTTTATTTTAACAAAGTCTTGGTGGCATAAGGCACGAAAAACTTTATGGGATACTATTTGGCGTAAAAAATTGAAAGAAGAAGGCATCTAGAAATCGATAGGGAATTAAAATATTGCCCTTCTTGTAAATCACAAGACATTTTTGTGACTGAAGACGAATTCCAATTTTTTTTCGGTGTCCAACAAATGGAGGACAAAACTCTTAGATCCGCATTGACGGATAAATAGAAATTGGTTGAAGTTCTATGAAATTCTAAACATAATAATACCGACACAGTATCTAAAGTTTCGGGATATTTCTTAAGAGAATTTTCTTTTAGAAAAAGATCTATTAAATGAGTAAGGGTAAATGATACTGTCTGTTTACATAAATACGCATATGGTTGATTGGTGCATTTAATAGCAAAATATTGTCTTGTTAAAATATACCTATCATTTGCATTCTTTAGTAAAATATTTGTAAAATTACTCCTATTACACACGTGAATAAGCTAAGTAAAATATTCAAATCGAGTCTTACTGGAAAACATACATAGGTGTCTATAAATCCATAGGTGCTTTCGACCCGTTGGAAAAGCAATGAATATTTTTACTACCCTAAACCTTAGTAATGAATTACATCGAAAATTTAACGATTTCGAAAGTTTTTAAGTTCAATTTGAAATCTGATGATTGGAAACAATTTTTGTTTATAACACATCACCCCTGTTGAATTTGTTTTTAATGTCTATTGTGTAATGGGCCGGTGGCCTAAATACTTGAAATAAAATATGTGTATTTCCGCAAAAGTGAAAATGTTCAGAAAGAAGAAAGTGGAATTGAAACCCTTGGTTTACGAATATGTTCGTAAGAAATAAACTGTAATTATTACTATATAATTTAATTTTTGTTGGGTCAATCAAAAACGAGCGTTCTGATTGGTCGAGAAAAAATATTCATAACTCAATGAACAAAATTTTGAGCACGCAGTGATTTTGTTTGCTTCCGCACAAAATAGTCCCTTACAAAAAGGTATCAAGACTTGCAAAGTTTTGGGTTTTTTCGCTCAATGTCATTAAATTATAAGTAACGAAGAGAATATATTTTGTTTTCATGGAGGTATGAACTGAAAAACCTAATCACAAACGAAGAGAATATATTTTGTTGTCATGGAGGTATGAACCGAAAAAACTAATCACACAATGTGTGATTAGGTTTTTAGGCTCATACCACCATGAAAACAAAACAAAACAAAACAAAAAATATTCTCTTCATCTCTTAATTGGTTGTGAAAATATTCGGAATTATCAGTGAAATTGACAGTTCGTTGGCCACGCCCACTGACCTTCGACAGGAAGTTTCACTTAGATATCAAACGGCCTTATATAAAAAGTATAGTTGATCAGAAACATGTAGCAAAAAAGAAAAAAAAAAAATGTTGGTTGGCGATGTTGATGTCGATAATTAGCTGTTGTTACGACGTTTATGTCACAAACCAAATGAGAGAGTACTTACGCCACATGGTTTATTAAGGGAATGAAAAAAAAGAATGTTGTTAAAATCACCGGCTCTATTTAGAGCATTGAAAATCTGCAAATTCGGGTCAAAACTGGACTAATTTAATGAGGTAAACATAGCACAGAACATAAGCAATTTCCTTTGACAGCGAATCACCCCTAATTGATAACTTATCTTGTTAGGCCATCTTTGTCAATAAAATTTTGTTTCCTTCTAACAGCGGTTTTATGGTGATGGCCTTAATCAAATCTTTTTCTCCAAGCCTTACCACTGGGATATTAAAACCAGTTTTATACGTATTTATAAATCCAATATAAATTTTAGATTTCTGTTTCGTTAAACTTCTTTTTAAATCGATACTTAACCGAATTTCTTGCCCTTCTTGTCTCTAACTTATTATTATCAAGATTTAATCAAAGTAACAACAACAACAACAACAACAAAACATACAAAAATTTTTTTACTGAAATTAGATTAATCAGTAGACCAATTAAGCTTTGTGTAGACATTGATCACTTTCTCAAATAAGCATCACTCGTCAAATGCTACAAAGAAATTCTATAGAGAGCCAACAAAATGGTTTTAGTTGAAGAATTATACCCTAGTTATCCCTTTTGTAACTTTGTTAACCCTTGTAAAGTAAAGATGCCATTGTCTAAAACCTACCTCTTGTTAAGTAAAGAAGTAATTGTCTTAAAACTGCACCATTTTGTAACTATGTTACCCCTTGTTAAATAAAGAAGTCATTGTCGTAAAGCCTACTTCTTTTGTTACCGTGGCTTTGTTACCCCTTGTTAAGTAAGGAGGTAATTGTCTTAAAACTTTACTCTTGCGTAGCTTTGTTACAGCTTGTTAGATGAAGAAGTAATTGCCTTAAAACTTAGTACTTTTGTAACTTCTTACCCTTGTTAAGTAAAGAAGTCTCATTGTCTTAAAACCTACGGTTTTTGTAATTTTGTCGCCGCTTATTTAGTAAAGAAGCCATTGTCTTAAAAGCGAACCATTTTGTAACCACGTTACCCCTTGTTCAGTTTTTTCTGTGTATCGATTAATCTTTTGGTTTGAGGATGAGAGATCTGCTAAAATGATGACGCCATGCTATTAGTTATATTTAACCCTTTCCTATTCAATCCCTTGCTTCTACATCCCAGGGATTTATACGCGATCGAAAGGGCTGCTCTTGACAGTGCTCTGTATTTTCTGTTTCCCGTGATTTATGAACGAACGGGAACAGTCACTTTTTACACCTTCATTACAATTCTGATTCAAGACCATATTTTTATTTCTTAAAGATGAATATGGATTAGATATTGATAACTGTCCATACATTCTGCATATCAAAGCCTTTTTTTTTACCTAAGTCGAATTGCCTGTCTGAGTTCAGTGGGCGTGGTCAGTGGTCTATTAATTAATTCAATAAGGCGATTTTATCATAAGTTCTAGAAGCAGAGACTGTGGTTGAGGAAAAAAGGTGTGTTTTTTGCGTTCTAGTTTAACGCCGCTTTAAACGCCTTTCAGTCGTATAGCGGCGGCTGGGGCACCTAACAATGGATTCATTGTATATCTCGC
The DNA here is from genome assembly GCA_946902895.1 of Fragum fragum. NCBI lineage: Eukaryota > Metazoa > Mollusca > Bivalvia > Cardiida > Cardiidae > Fragum > Fragum fragum. The sequence goes on from OX336367.1 coordinate 1,929,217, forward strand.
ACCAGTACTACCATTACATCCTTTCCTAGCCTCCAGCTGCTATCCAACTTATGTTTTCGATTATCCACCCATTTGTGAGAGACAAATGTCGGAAAGGTTTTAACCTCCGCTGGGGATCGAACCCATGACAACCCATGAGTTGATGATCCTAACTCAAGCTTTATTACTGTCCTTCAGAAACACACAAATAAATCCAAGCTCGTAACAAAAAAATTCTTCATTGTCGACAATGTCTTCTACCATAAAAGGCAGAGATTAATTTTAGAATTCCACCAACCTAACCCATTACCAGATGACAATATCTTAGAATGGTCCAAATCGAAAGAAGTTGCGGACAACAATCTAAAGTTCATAAAATTTTAGATTTGTTCATCTTTTTTGATAGAAATCGTAGTGAAATAATGAAAAAAAATGCTTGTTTCAAGCAATTTCTTCATTTTCCACAATGTTTTCCAATTTTTCTTTCTTGAAGGGCGTCAAAAAGCGTCTTTGTGTGAGAATGGGTTTAAACTGTTATCTTCAACCTTTTTTAATTTGATCAGTTCAAAATTTTATCATGTAACTGTTTGATAGAAATGGCTGCTAAAGAACGGTGCTCACAAAGGATCGATTGATGATATTTAATACGAGATCTGTACCGACGATTTCTAAGAAATTCATTGATATATTTTCTTTTTGTTATTAACAATTTCTTCAATTCGATCCATGTTTTCTAGACCACCGTGTATATCTCATGACACGATATTCGATTTCCCTTTCCCGCATTAAAATCACTACACTCCATTTTATTTCCTTCACCATACCAACACAAACAAGGTATGTATCTTGTTATATGGTATTTTATTTCCTTCCCCGCATAACATCACAGGAAATAAAATCGCGGTAATGTGGAAAAGGAAAGAAACTACCGCGCATCTGGCTATAACCCGCATTAACGCTACGAACGCGGTTCATATCTTGTTAAACGGTATTGTATTTTCTACCCCGCATAACATAACCTGGACGGAAATAAACCACGGTAACGTGGAAATGGAATGGAACTACCGTGTATGGAGTTATCACCAAAGTTAATGCTACGAACAAGGTTTTAATCTTGTTATATGATACTTTATTTCCTTCCATGCATGACGAAACCGCGACGGAAATGAGATCGTGGTAACTTAGAAATAGAAAGAAACTACCGCGCATCTGATTTTAATCCATACTAACGCTACGAACGAGGTGCATATCCTGTTATTTAGTATCATTTCTTTTCTGTCAAAACATTACTGCGACGGAAATAAAATGGAGATAATGTGTAAATGGTAATGAAATATTTTGAACGTAATATAAAACCATGTTCTCTTAAAGATGGTTTAAACTCGATTCATACTGGAATTTAAAATCAGCCTGCATTTTTTTAGAAATTTTGACTAGTCTCAAAATGTTACCAGCTAGGAAAGGATCGATTTGACAGCATATCGCCCCCATTTAGATCAATACTAACAACCCGAAAACATGCTCCACAACCCGAAAAGGAGACCATGCTATCTTGTGCATCTCTAATAAAACTGTATGAAAAATCTTTTTATTTCCTCATAAAACCGCCCCTCGGGAAATCGAAGGAAATAAAAATGCATTTTCCCATGTGCTGCGTAAAGCGGTCATCATGTTTTATGAGGGGTGGTCACCCTGTTTAACGACCAGCATGTTTTGAAGTGCTACAAAACGGTCTGATGATGAGAAGATATCGTCGGTGGGCGTGCAAAATGTCGTAACTACAGCTTGAATAAAGCTATAGTTACGACATTTTGCACGCTGAACGACGATATGCCTTTCTTTCTTTGATAAACATCATGATGGCAGCTTTGTAAACGATCGCAAGTATTTATTCAAGATAATGAGATACAATATTTTACATCTCAGTCATAATTTTATCACTATTTTTAAAACATGCTAATTACTGTATTCCTACCATTGTATAGGTTTCTTATAAGTTTTCGTCCCCTCAAAATAAATCAACAGCGAACGTTGATAATTTCTTTAATATGATTCGATAGATTATCGAGATTTCTCGAGTGCTTTCATGTGAAATTCTTGGTTGGTCGTGGCTCATCAAGGTCATCGTCAAACAAGTAAATTATCAGAATGTGAATTGAATCGGGTTTAACACCGCTATTAACAATTCTTCGGTCATATCGCGGCTGCTGGAGCACCTATCAATAGATTCGCGCACCAGCACCACCATAAAATCCTTCCCTAGTCCCCAGCTGCTATCCAAATTAGGTTTACGATTATCCATCCATTAGTGAGAGACAGATGTCGGAAAGGATATGTGCTGTCATGGGTTCGATCCCCTGCGGCGGCACCCCAGCTTTTGTTCATATCGCGCTTCTCAGCGTCATTTCAGGGGAATCAAAGACAAGAAAGACGTCATTGATCAAGTAGATAGGACGAAAGGTTTTGTCGTAAAATTTCTCTTTATTTCCCCTTTTACACTCAGGAAGTTTTTTTTTGTGTGTAATATAGATTCATAATAACAATGTTAATAATGATAATAGACTTTGTTATTCGCTGACAAAAAGATGAATAGAACTTCCCCCCAAACAATTATGAAACAAATATCTCCTATATCAGTTATAAGAGTATCACTTCATAAGTTCATCGACAATTAATGAAATGATCAAAAGTTTTCCTGAAAAAAGAAACAAAAAGAGCCTCTTTGGAATTGAGAAAATTATAGATTTCGAAAATTTCTTAACATTGAATGATCAACCCACCTCATCTTATATCTATAAGAAAAATGGTGTATCCTATTGATGGATCGCTGACCACGCCCACTTTTTCCGACAGGATGTTCTACTTCGATTGGATTGGCGTCATTTTGCAAAATTTATGGCCAGTAACATTTAATGAAAACGTAATATGGTTGGTGTGGTAACCTTAACCGGTCGTAAGTACAGTTTGAATAAAAAATTCTTCACTTAAATGCCGTCTGATGTCGGAGTTCAGAGTCCATCTAGGTCAAAAACTGAAGTATTTGATCTTTGAGAGCCCTACGCTCTTCCAACTGCGTCTTGGCCGCGGTAACAACGGCGGAAGATAAGAATAAAACAACACGGGCGCGTCTATAACGCTGTTTTGGACATTCAAGACAATCGGACAATTTAAAGGTGACGAAACTGTGTTCGAAACCTGGCTTTTGTTTCCTGCAATGAAATATATGTCGTAATCTTAATCAATGTAATTCACAAGTCCGATCTTGGTTTATTTTGCACATATCTAAGCCGCAAAACCAACACAAACACTTCACATTTATGTTAGCCGATGTTGGAGTTCAATGTTCACTTCCGGTCTTAATGTATCATTTGATTGGTCTATCGATTTTTTTATTGCAAGCCGCGAAATTCTATTTCAGTTTTCCGAAAATGCCCTCATATCAGAGGGTACTAAAAGTTTTGTATCTTACCATTAAGAGATATGATACGGTCTGCAATATTTGCACTTCCAATAAATGTCATGTTGATGGACAATGTATAATGACCTTATGGAAATGAGTCCACACCAAAAACTGGATATAGATTCTTTGCAGGAGAGCCATAGAATTGACATCAGTTGAGCCGAAATATCGTCAGTTTGGGGCCTAAATGTAGTAATTACAGCTTTAATAAAGCTGTATTTACGGCATTTTGGTCGCCAACTGACGACATTCACTTTGCTTTCAATAGACTAACTAAACCCTTTTATCTCATTTTAAACATTTCAAGGCGAAACTTACGCACTTAACGAAGGTTCATAAAAATCCCGAAATGGTATCAGTTATAGCCTGGTTTAAATTTGCTTTGGACGCCGGCCGATGTCGTAGTCTTTGGTTTTCGTAAAATTTGGCGAAATCACACGATGTCGTATGCTGCCACTTCTGTGACAGCAACATATAGTTTAGTACGTTTTTCCAAGTAAAATATTTTTAAAAAGACTTGTTGCAAACATTCGCGAGGCTATCGTATGGCGATTGTTGTTCAATGGTGGCGATCGTAAATTATATCGAATCGTCCTCTTCGAGACCAGATCCCTCATTTGTTATTGTGCATTTGGCAAACGTACAGCAAATCTTGTATTAAGCGACCATTCTTGGGACGAACAAAAAGTAGTCGCTTATGAGAATGGTCGCTTAAAACACATTCTTGTAAAATATATTTAAGGATCGATTCGACTGCATAAAAGAAATAATGTAGAGGTCTCGCTTAATCCTATGTTGTTGGGACCCATTAGAATCGTCTCAGAAAAATATATAGGTTTGAGTGATGATTTGTTTTTAGCAAATACGCCAATCTTTTTACGAGAGCTTTTGAATTTGAAAGGGGGTTTCGCTCGTCGTCGCTTAAAGAAAGTGTTCACTCAGTACAGGTGGTCGCTTGAACAAGATAGAAGGTATGTTCCATCAGCCATTTACAAACATTACACTTAAACCAAGTCACTGATAGAACAAAATTTGATATAAAAATAATATTCAGACAAATTAATTATTTTTAATTATTATATGATATTTAAAAAAGATATTCACTAATTTTGAAATATTGGATGAAATGAACGAATTTGCAGTGCTGTTTTGTTTTCACTCATTCTTTCATTTTATTCATTTTTTCTTTGATAATACAGTTAAACTTGTATTTATTTTTAAGCCGCCAAGAGGTGTCCAAAACGTTGTCGTGTATGAGAAAGGTCACTTAAAACATTGTTTGTGACATATAACTAGGAAGGATTGGTTCGAATGCATACATTAACTATTGAAGGATTTACACTTAACTCTATGTTGTTGGGACCCATTAGAATCGTCTCAATGTCCCATTAACATAGGAATTGGTTCTGATAGTTTTTGTAGCAAAAATGATATCTTCTCAAGAGATTTAGTCTATTGAAAGGAAATTTTGATCATGTTCGCTTAATAAAACCGGTCTCTTAAAAGAGGTGGTCATTTAAGCAAGATTGACAGTAAATTAATTGATATAAGGGATTCAGTGGATATATTTTTCCTTACATCATAACGATCATTTGGATATAACTTTTATTCAAATGCCAAGGTTTAGTTTGTTTTGTAGTGCTTTGGGCGGTATTTCCTCGACATTCGTTTAAGAAATGCGGGTAAACTTGAACCCGTCAGACGAAGAGGGACTCAGGGTCCCTCTTCGTCTGACGGGTCTAGTTTACTATTTGAAAACAGAGATAAGATCCAGCAGAGGTCAACAAGCGATGCTATTTTAAGTAAATGTGTGATAAGGTAGAATGTCAATTCTAGATTACGAAAGTCTTCAAAAAGTGAAAAGTTTTGATCCTGGTCAGTTCGTATAGTCGGATCATAGTCTATACTTTTTGCATTTAGCATCAGGTAACTTGGTTGATCGCATGGCCAATTAAGAAAATCGAAAGACCAATCATATGATGAATTGAACTCCAACGTTAGTCGACATTATGTGTAGCATTTTTGTTGATTTGGCGACTTAAATGTCGTAACTACAGCTTGTTCAAGCTGTGTACAGTTATGATGTTTTGGTCGCCAACCAAACAATTCACATACATGTACTTTGTACTTATTACATATTTTAAGCAAAATTAAGTCGTTTTATATTCAAGATGACTTTCCCGTCTGAGTTCAAGATGAAAAATAAACAGTTTTACACAAGCAAATGCCTTTAGACCTAAAATCATTTAAGATCACCTAATGAAATTAAAAAATGTTTATTGTCTGGTGAAAACACACAGATGCGATGTTTACTTTTTTCATGAAATTGTGACGCAATGCACGTTTGACCTAGTTAATGATTTTTTAGAGCTATAAAATTTGGATCAAATAGCACATCGTCGGTGTTAATCAAAAACATCGTAACTACAGCTTTAATAAAGCTGTAGTTTCGAGGTTTTAGAATTAGACCGACGACATACACGAGCGACTTCGAACATTGTTTCCGCCAGAAGTAATAAGTAAAAAATATACATTATGAATAATGTTAGAATAATTCCTATAAACAATATTAAGCAATAGGTTTATATCCAGATTTGTCAGCTGTCATAATGATATTAGGTAAATCAGAAACGTAGACATTCCAATGGCAATCTGATAATGACAAGCAAATTGAAAAGTCCATTGTTGTTTGTAATAAACCCCCATTCAACTGGAATAAAAGGAGGTATAGAAGTCAATTTGGACCCTTTATACTGAACTAAATGTCAGCTTAATTTGAGGATGGTTTTTTTTTTAAATATAATACCAGACGGAAAAATATAGACTGGTTCGAATTAATGGAACCGACAAAAATGCTTAACATAAATACCAAGGTTGGAGTTCAAGTTTATTTCTGGGTAACCAATTACCAGACGGCAAACTTTTAGACAGGTCTTATTTGAAATAAGTTGCAGACGATGATTTAAAGCTTATGAAATTTTAGATTTTTTTTGTTTTTTTTTTTGGGGGGGGGGATAGAAAACATTGTGGATAATGAAGAAATTGCTTGTGACAAGCAATTTCTTAATTTTCCACAATGCTTTCCAAAGCTTTTTTTCTTTGTGGCTTCTAAAGCGTCATTGAGTGGGAATGGGTTAAATGAATGATTTGATTGGTCGATTGATTCTTTGATTGACAACGCGATCCGTCAATGATTATACGAATACCCCTACTGCTACTACTGCTACCGCTCTTAATAATTATATTGATTATTAACATTTCAGTTAAACCCAACGTCGATAGACGCACAAAATCTGTTAGCTACATTTATAGTCCAAATAAGCTGTATTTACGATGTTGATGTCATAGACTGTCGTTTTGTTGTTTGTCTCGCCTAGGCATTTTTTTTCTTGTAAACTATCTGAAAGAAGTTCGATAACAGAATAAACCCTTTACCACACAATGAGGCTTTTTGGCGCCCTGAAGAAATATTGTCATGGAAATATTTGGAGGAAAGTGACAAGTTGTTAGTCACAAGCGATTTCTCCTTTTCTCACAATGTTTTCTACTTTACTTGGTACTTATTTTCCATTTCTAGAGCAATTTGAAATTTTGTTCATTTTCATATTTTTTTCGTCTTGTAAACAGTTCAAGCAAGTATATATTAGAGTTCTTCAAGGCTAAAGGTTATGAAATGAATATATTTTGCGTGCAAATAAATTACCTCTTCTCAATACCTATTTTGACCCGTACGAACCTGTAACTACCTCGCTAATTTATGTCTTTGGTATAAAAACGATCCAGTTAACCCTTTACTGTACAATCACTTGTTTTAACGTCCTTGTGATTTTATAATTGAGAAAACATTGTGGGAAAAGAAGAAATTGCTTGTAACAAGCAATTTCTTCTCTTTCCACAATATTTTCTACCCTACTGAATGGTTATTTTTCAAATTAAATCCAATTTAAATTGTCGTCTGCAAAACCTTTGAAAATTGGACAGTTCTAAAAAATGTTAAAACAGGAAAGGGTCAAGGGGGGTTGGCGGGTCGATATTGCCAATCAATAAATCGACAAACCAATCAAATCATGACAGAAGATGAACTTTGAACTCCGATAACTATGTGAAATATTTTTGTTGGTTTGACGACTAAAACGTCGAATAAGCTGCAGTTACGACGTTTATGTCGCTATCTATCTAACCATTTTATTCAATTATTTAATTTGATTATACAATGATAACTATAACTTTTACGAAATAAAATCGTTTATGTTGGAGGGCGATGGGTAGGGCAAGCGCTCCGTCAACTGTCACCAAACTAAAAAATGAAACGAATTTTAATTCGACAGAAAAGAATCTATGCAGTCCATCTCGAGACAATGGACCGTCTGAGAATTCGATAAAAGCAAATATTTGAAAAAAGTGATCAGACCAAACACATGTCAATCAAGAACATCATTTTAAAATGAAAGATGTACAGTAAGGCAGAATGGCCACTATTTTATCCATAAAACCTACCGGAGTGTAAAGATTCTAAAAAGATATTTTGCAGTTCCGAGATTTCAAGCTATTTTTCTCAAGGTAGGTCACTAACAAATTGTTCCGTAGAAAAATTCTACTTAGAAAATAATAAATGAAAAAAAAATATAAAAAGATAGTTGATTATTCAGATCATATATACAGATATCCAAACATAACAACATGATGCAATGAATTCAATACAGTCGGGTTAGGGCTCGAATTGTTGATATTGGCGTCTAGCCTCAAACGAGTTTTCATTTCCTCTCAATGATTTCAAGCTAAATGTTTTATGTTTCCTGTAAAAATCAAAGGCCGATTAAGAATTCAAGGGCTTGGAGTTATTTCTTACCAAGTTAAATATATTTGTTTTTTTTAATATCTATTTCAATTATTTCTTCAGTGCTTAAAATTTCGAGACTGAATAAGAATTGTAATGCTGAAAACTCAGAATAGCTGGTTTAACCAATTCCCACACAATGACGTTTTTTGACGACACCCTCCCCCATCGAAAAAGAATTGAGAAAACATTGTCAAAAATGAAGAAATTGCTTGTAACAAGCAATTTCTTCATTTTACACAATGTTATCTACCCAAAAAGTTGAAAAAATATTACATTTCGTAGACTTCTAATTGTCGTCTGCAACTCCTTTCAATTTGGACCTGCCTAAAATTTAGTTTTGAGGGAATGAGTAAATATGGTACACTGTTAGAAGAAATATCTGTCTTTCCTGGTTTAGTAAACCCATTGCCACACAATCCCGCATTTTATTGCACTGATGTATAATTAAACAATTTGTGAAAAGGAGAAATTGCTTGTAACAAATGATTTCTGCTTTCTTCACATTCTTTCCTACCATATATGGCAATTATTGCAAATACATGTACAAACTTATGATAAAACCGTTCATTTTTTTTTTTTCATTTTGCCAAACGAATGCGAAAGAACAATACAATGCAATACAAAAAAATAAAAAAAACAAATCCCCCCCCCCAAAAAAAAATAGAAAGAAACTGTATACTATTATCAATACATGTATTCTGCATAACTATGTACTACAATTTTACTCGAGGTCTTTCGCAGCAATGTGAAAATATGTAAACCAAATGTTTGTTTTTGCTGATAATGAAATACGCAGATAAAATATGTTTAAAAGCAAATGTATTTATTCAATTTACAAAGGCCCCAAATTCTTCTTGTTTTAATCTTTGAGCTAAGTCGCAAATGACCCTTGAAGGCTTTAGCAGTAAGCCAACTTGCTACTTTTCTAAAATTTCAAAGGCACTTATATTAGTATATTTATGTCAATGACTTGGTCTTCCGCACCATTATGAAGAACTCTTCATACTGTTCAAATCCTATTCGGGGAAAACAGAGATGAGTTAGTGTACCCTGTTTTCCAAAGAAAGTGCAAAAAGAGTCCATATATAATTAAGAAAAAAAAATCTGTTCCAAACGTTCCAAATGACCAATCCCTGGCCCCGTCTGCTTACAATGTTGCTCATGTCCACTTACTTCAATAGGAAATCCGCTGTATGGTCAGAAAATAAAATGATTCGTTGGCGACCTAAACGTCGTAACTGCAGCTTGAATAAGCTGTAGTTACGACGTTTAAGTCGCCAAACAGACAAAAATGGTTCAAATAAATGGCTGCCAATGTTGGAGTTGAAAGTTAACATCCAGTTAAAATGAAAGCCGGATTTCATTGGTGGAATGGTTATTTGATTGACAGCCGAGAATGGTCAATTGTTATACCGTGCTCTTATAAACCCTGTATAGATGATATTTTTTTAATTATTCATGTGAGGAAACTTTGTGGTATATTGTGGGTATTGTATAGTGCTTGTCTGTAAGAAAACAGGTTTTGGCCTTGAATAAGTCTAAAATTTGTAATTCCTGTCTTTCGTTCGGGTAGTATTTCTCAAAATGAAATAAATCGATGTTAAAAGATAAATAAATTTAATGAAAAAATATATGAATACGGTCGAGGTAAATAAATTTCTGCGACTGTTTTTTTTTTTCTTTTTTTAATTTAAAATTTCAAATTTTATGAATCGTGAAAATAATTTTCATGAATTAGTATACAGAGTAAAAACGGGAAATGAATTAATCTACTGTTTTAGCTCGACTGTTTTTTAGAGAAAACCTGATACATGTATATTGCTATAGCCTTAGCGTGGTCGGCGTCGACGCCGTCGTGCAGAAACTGTGACATTTTGTGAAATCCCTGTCCTTACTGAAGATAACCTTTCAAATTTTTAAGCGAATGTTCAATACCAAGAGAGCGCCGCCGTCATAGCACAGTCGGTAGCGCGCCAGACTCCTAATCTTCAATCATAGGTGTCATGGGTTCGATCCCCGGCGGCGGCAAATATTCTTTCCGACAATTGACTCTCACCAATGGGTTGATAATCGTAAACCTAAGTGAGATAGCAGCTGGAGGCTAGGAAAGGATGTAGTGGTAGTACTGGTGTGAGAAATACCAGGAATCCATTGTTAGGTGCTCCATCCGCCGCGATATGACTGAAATACTGTTAAAAGCGGTGTTAAACCCCATTCAATCAATCAATCAATACCAAGAGAGCAACTTATTCTATAGAGTGTGATAACTGTTTACACTTGTCATGCTGTATAAATCACCTTATTGAATTGCTGTAAAATCAAGGGCTGAAAGCACTGATAGAACTTGTTTTTCAAGAATAAATATTTTTTCTTAGAAATCAATTTCATAAACAACTCTAACAGAAAAAGGTACAAGCAAGAGGTGTAGACCAAGATTAGACTGCACTTATGTGCAGGCTGATCTTGGTCTACATCTCCTGCCAAAACCGGAATATTCCCGGTTCAGCATGACAAGGGTTAATGCATGTTTGTACAAATTATGTCCCTTATTCGATTTTCAATCGCTATCTATCCCCCAACAACCTCGGGTATAAGGCAACCTGTTAGTCTTTTTTTAAAAAAAAGTTACAGGAGATATCTTTTTCTACACAAACCAATCACAAAACGTCATTTCCAAGACTCATCCCGATTAGAATAAGAAACAGTCGAGGGTCAAGATGCGTTTGAATAACAACAACAAAAACAACAACAAAAAAAGCTGCCTAAGAGCGATTAATCCTTTTCCCACAAATTTTCCAAACCTAGTTTCCTTCATCGCGTCAAGTGCTTGGCAATGGGGCTTACAACCAGGGGATGAAACTTGCATTTAAAAAGTGTAAGCAATCAACAAAAGGAATAAGTCAAATGCATGTTATTATACAATTGATAGTAAATTATCAAATTGGGTCTAAAAAAGTGATAACACTTTAAAATTTAAGTTTAGCGTGGGGATACTTTTCAAAAGGTGAAATTGAATATTAGAAGTTCTAACCTGTGTCCTTTACCCATCATCACATGAATCACGACTTTTTGCGCCCAAAAGGAAGTCTATTGTGGTAAAATTGTAAAAAACACCAATTTCTCCCTTTCATACAAAGTTTTCTACACTATATGGCGATTATCTTTTGAAATTACTTGCTTTGAAATGTTGTCTGTCTCTCAAATTAGACTAGTCAAAAACTAGACTAGATTTTTTTTTCTTTAAATGGTCAAATAGTGGAATGGGTGTTCGTCTGGTTTTCCTTTTCTCTTACTGTTTCAATTAAAATGTGTCAATCGAATCAAGTTTCATTAGTTTTAGATTGGTTATGAAAACATTGCCGATAAAAAAGTTTTAAATTCTATTGGTAGAACTTTTATTTCTAACCCATTCACAATCAATCCCGCTTTCTTACATCCCAGGAGAAAAAAAAGGAAAACATTTCGAAGGAAGAAATTTCTTGTTATAAGCAGTTTCTCCATTGTCCACATATTTTTTACTATCCTTAAAGACAGTAAATTTTAAAATTTCACAAATAGAAAATTGTCGTCTGCAACCTCTGTTTATTCGGACCAGTTTAACCCTTTCCTGTTCAATCCCTGGTTTTTACGTCCCTATGATTTTATATTTGAGAAAAGATAGTAGAAAAAGAAGAAATCGTTTGTAACAAGCAATTTCTTCTTTTTCAACATTTTTTTCTACCCTACTGAATGGTTACTTTTCAATTTAAATAAACTTTAATTTTTTGTCTATAAAACCTTTGAACTTGGACAGGTCTAAAATTTTGAAAAACGGGAAAGGATTAAAAAGTGTTGCTTGGTAATGGATTAAAAGGAAGAGAAGAAGAGTGAGAAAAGAACAGAATACAAACGATTGTTTACAAAAATGCCTCCATCTTCCTTTGCACAATTTCTACTAGTTCAAAAAGAAACCAAATGACTAAACGAACATTCATTATCAAATTCAAATGCATCAGAATAAAATACATTTTTTTAAGAAATTAAAAAAAGTGGAAAACATAAAATGGTATTAGCTAATGATACTCTCTCATCAGCCATATTTCACCGCACGCTCTATCACTAATTACGACTCCGCCCCTTTTCTATTTCTGTTCACCAATCTTGTCGTGATGAGGCCAGTAAATCTTCGTCCAACTTCTCTCTTCATTAGGGTTAATCTTTACACACGTATGCAGGAAGCAAATTGAAATCCTTTAAACCCCATAATCGCTATCGATCCATACATTTTCTAATTGAATTGCAAATTAGCAGTCGATAATTACGCCTGGTGCGGCGTGATTCACAGTTCATTCCGACCCTCCTCCACTGCAATGTCTACGCCTTCGCTATGTACTATCTGATTTCTGTACCGTAGTAAGTTCTCTCTATTGCAGTGGCGATGTTTCATTTGAACTCATAGTGTTAATGTATCAACACGCTACGAAACTCAGCGTTTATTTACAAGGATAATAACCGAGGTATGGCGAATAGGCCACAGGAGGATTGAAATTAACAATATCTTGGATTTTAAACGGTGACACTTTGGACGCGGGACATTGTTTAGTTTAGAGTATAAATATTAATGCTACTGTAGGTTTTAACCCCACAGTTGAGTAAGCAAGTGTTTCAATTATATATATATACATGTAGACGACAGTGTGTTCAATATATAAACGTGTTCAGCGATCTCACGGAGTTAAATAAAATTGATTTCACGAGAAACGCGTGTTTTTGTTTATTTACAATATACCTTTGAATGTGCTATCAAGAAACTACTAAAAAGAATATATTTTGCACAAGTCATTGCTTTATCATTCTTTAATCTCCTTAGGATTATATAAACCTTTTCAATACTAAGTAGTATTTGATTTCATTTTGACACCATGTGTAGTTAAACTAAATTTATAAGTTGAACCAAGTTTCCTTATCTGGATTTAACTCCACGTGGACCCAATTTTGGATATTTATACCTATAAGTATAACATAGTGGTAAAAGGAGAGATTTGTGTGGGCTGTGTGATTGTAGATAAATGGAAATCTGTACTCAATTATCATTCAGATAACGGAGAATGGGATTTTATCAGTGGATTACCATTTTACCTGTTTGTTTACATGTTGTTTTCGGTGAGTATCTTTGTTATCTTACATCACCTGCAATTCATTTTGTATTCTTATCAAACATCGAAACTTCAGTTTGAAAGTGACCATTTATTCGAAGAACATTTTTGTGAAAATGCTTGTCTTGACCTCATGTTTCCATTTGGTCCACTCACTTTCAACCCCTGCCCTAAAGCATTTTGACAGGTGATTTAAAATTGTGACTTTCGGCGTTTTTAAGCGCAAAAGTGCACAAATTATTATGTCCCTTTTCTTTCTTAAATTTCTACTAAGGTTGGGGGGAAGGAAATGGGAGATACATACATTTTATACAAGACTTTTAAGTCAAATGCTAACTGTTATGAATATTTACTACCATCTATTGGGTTTGGTTTCGAAGTTATTTTTCCACGGATTTCCATTTGTGGAGACCAGTTGAAAAATAACTTCGAAAATCCCCCCCCCCCCATAGTGGATAACCCAAGGGTCTATAGTGCTAAACAATGTTTATATGGGTACTTACGACAATTTTGCGTTAGTACCTCGCTATTTACATATTATACCAAACCATTTTCCCTGACTTTGATTGTTTGCAATAAAGATTAATTCAGAATTGCTAAATCTAGACCTATCTGCATATTCAGATATTATCTCTAGTTAAAAAGGATAATTGAATATATATTGCCTACATTTTCTAGAAAATATGAAGAACAAAGACATGTTTAGATAAGAGAACGAGTAATTTATTTAAGATATTTTACTCACTGCATGGAAATAAACTCTTCTTTTATGCAGACATTATGGTTAAAATCAATTAATAAAACTTAACATAAGACTTTAAGAATACTTTAAGAGGAGCCTTAAGTGAAAGTAAGAATGTTATCTGGGGGGTACTTGACTAAAAAATAGGAGTTGACATCATTAACTTGTGTTTTAAATCTTCTGATAAGACCCTTCAAGTACTTCATTCCAAATGTCTCAAGTTTTACAGTTTAACTATTATCAAAAAGTAAATACACTTTATTAAGTTCAAATGCTTCAACTGTTAGGCAAAAGCATGTCACGTGTTCATCAAAATCGCCTTAATCATTCCTAATCCTGAATATATGTGCAAGACATGATAAAGGTTTGACCTATCTTAACCCATTCCCACGCAAGATGTACTTTTTCAGCACCCCAAAGAAATAAGCTTTTGAAAACATTGTGGAAAATGAAGAAATTGCTTGTTACAAGCAAATTCTTCATTATCCATAATGTTTTTTAGACGCAAAAAGACAAAGGTTTTTTATGTTTCATCATCTAAAAATTGTCATCTGCAACTTCTTTGAATTTGGACCAGTCTAAAATTTTGTAGTGTGGGCATGGGTTAACGCATGTCTTAATGTGTTTCCGAAGACTTTTAATTCAATTAGCATATGGTAATGTTCAAATCTAGGTCTATGGTTTGATATAAAGAACGATCTAGACCTATGAAAATATATAGTAATAGAACTATAAATTCAAAAATCCTATGTTATGATAATCTTCTAAATGACGAGTCTATACGGGGTTTGTCTTCGATGTTAATAACACCGGGTACAGGGTAGGTTGTGATTAGTCTAATAATCTCGAATCTGTTGACGAAAATCACTGACAATTTCGAAAATTGGTATCTAAAAACAAAAACAAACAACATAAAAACCCTTATTTTTAGAGTGCAGAATGTATACTACATTCTTGACAGAGTTGAAATTAAGGTTGTGCAATTTGTGACAAAATTCAAAACCACGGTTTTAATACAACTCCGCGGAAATAGCGTTGTCAGAAGTGTAAGGGTTTCTTCACGATACAAATATTCTTTTTTGATCTAGTTTTCATACTCTGTCAGAAACAGTCTATCGCTGTAACATTGCACTCCATCAATGTTACATAGCAGTTTCTGTTACATAGCAGATGTTGTAACATAGTTCACGAGGAATATCTCTTATGAAGAACATTTCTTACATCACAACCTGACAAAAATCTCTGTGATCAAAGTATCACGTTACTGGACAAAGGTTAGAATAGCCCAGTTAATAACGAGCACATGTTTTATTGCCTAAAAGTGACGACCGGCTGACATCTATATGCCCGAACATATTAATTTACGCGTGTAACATAAACAGTGGCATATTGTCTGTCTGTCAACTGTAACAATATCAACATGTTGTATTTATTTACAAAGAGACATTTAAACCCGCCTATGTTACTTAAACTTCTTTCGTTTGTTTTGTGCTCCTTTTAAAATCCTAAAATCCTAGACCTTTTCTATTTTTCAAAAATTTGAACCAATCAAAATTTAAAGGTTTTGCAAACGAAAGTTTACAGTTGATTAAATTTGACAAGTAATCATTTAGTAGGATAGAAAATATTGTGGAAAAAGAAGAAATTACTTGTAACAAACAGAATAGAAAATATTGTGGAAAAAGAAGAATTGCTTGTTACAAGCAATTTCTTCTTTTTTCCACAATGTTTTCTCGAGTAAAAAATAATAGGGACGTTAAAACCAGGGATTGAACAGGAAAGGGTTGAAATGAATACATGCAACTTATCTTAAAGAAGCACGGTGTATAGGGGTTGACTAAAGGTGAATTTTGCTTACAAGTAATGGATAAAATTGACCTTAGAACACTCTGTACTAACTTGCAAAAATATGATCGCATATTGGGCAATAAGTATCTTTGTATTTGATATAAAGATTCATTTATAACATCATGAATTGAAAGGCTAATGTTTATGGCGATATTTGAGATATTTTACCACTGAGAGAATTTTGGAGACATTTTTTGTCATCTTTTCTCTACTGAATGCTTAATCCTTAATAACCCATTAACAGACGACAAAAAATTAGGCTAGGCCGAATTTAAAGATGTTGCAGACGATATTTTTTTGTGGATGAAATTTTGAATTGTTTTTGTCTTTTAAGATAGAAAACATTGCGGATAATGAAGAAATTGCTTTTAACAAGCAATTTCTTCATTTTCCTCAGTGTTTTCCTAACCTTTTTGGGGCGTCGAAGAAGAGTTTTTGTTTGGGAATGGAATAATTCTACAATCTAACTTTCGTGTGGGAAGGAAGAACGGGGTGCGATGCAGATAAAACAGAGCTCTGTGTTGTGACCGGGCTCGACAAGACCTGCACATCTGATTATTTTTTCGACCTGGTCACCTGTATCTCCAACTTTTATCAGGTCACCTGCTGTAACCCTTTATATTGGGCCGTCTCCATTTGACAAAAACAAATAGCCTTCGTCATCACGAAACAATCTGGCCGCCATTTGACGATTAGAAAAAAAGGTTTAGGGGAAGCACTGTTGTGAAAGGAGATGTTGATTTTCAAAGCGAGTAATTATCCAGTTCTGTCCTGTTAGGTACCTAATTTTCGTTTTAAAAACTTTATGAATGAATTGTCAGCAACTCTCCATATTGGATCAGCCACATTACTTGTCAAGTGGTAGTGGATTAATTAATGCCCGCAAAGTGTAATGTAGATATCAGAGAGTAGCAGAATTATGTCTAAATATTGCTATCGTAACCTTAGATGAGACAATGAATACAGTGCACATATGTTTTCCAATACATGCAAATTTCGGAAAGGGACTTGGATAATATAGGTCATTCAATTTGGTGCATTTCTTGAATAAATCTGATTGAAATTAGAGTGCTTATGAGTCATGTAGTGAAAAGTTGTTACTTTTTCATATTTACAATAAGTTCCAAAAAATACCAAGAAGGGTTCCATCTTTGAAAAGTGAAGGAAAATTTGTAGTCGTTTAGTTTACTCTGTGTTTATTTTATAGCTTCGTATAATTCAAATTTCCAATTGAATATTATTTCTCCTGAAGTCGATTTAATTGCGGATCTCAATTTTCAGCCAGTTTCCTGTTTCCCCCAAGCTTTATGAATTTGATCCCTTTTACACTACAATTAATTCCTTGTTTGTTATGCGAATGAAACGTTTTTCTCGTCGTTGTTATTTGTCCTTCACGAGGAAAATCAAGTTTTGTATCACAGATAGACGAAATCAGAAACGAATCAATCACGATCAGAGAGAGAGAGAGAAAAAAAAAGAGAGAGAGAGACAGACAGAGAGAGAGACAGACAGACAGACAGACAGAGAGAGAGAGACAAAATGACAGAGAGAGAGAGAGAGACAGAGAGAGAGACAGAGAGAGAGAGAGAGAGAGACAGAGACAGAGACAGAAACAGAGAGAGACAGAGAGAGAGAGACAGAGACAGAGACAGAGACAGAGAGAAAGACTTAAATGATAATCGACACTATTTTCCAAGATTTTTGGTCAGTTACATGTAACAAAAAGAAAAATGACTGGTTTGCGACCTAAACGTCGTAACTACAGCTTGAATAAGTTTAGTCACCAAACCGTTTATTCATGGTTCTACCTAATAACATAAAAACGGTATAAAGAAAAATCCCTGCGGTTTAAGCCCCAGCTGCTGAACCAAGTTTCACGAAGGCGTGTTCAATTGGTTTGTGTCTATTTCGTCCGTCAAAATCTGTCAAAATGTCAACAAAACACGTTATGTCATCATTTCTCGGACAACAGTGACACATCCCATACAAATCTAATGTGACGAAACTGTGTAATTAAATTTGAAGGGTTGGACTTCCGATCACTCCTTCAAATGGATGAAATTGATTTTTTTATTTCTCCATTCCAACCCTTTGTCTGTCTTCCGCTGTATGTTCTTATTCCGACTCAAATGTTTGAAATTCCCCCCATGGACAACTTTGCTATATTAACCCTTTCTAGTTTTCTTTCTGAAATTTTAGGCTGGTCAAAATTGAAAGATGTTGCAGATGATAATGAAAATTGGGACGTATAGATAGATTTGGAATGAAACGACCCAACTTTGCAGAAAATATTGTGAGAAAAGAAGAAATAGCTTGTTTCAAGCAATTTCTTCATTTTTCACAATGTTTCTCATGGATAAAACCACAGGAATGTAAAAGAACTTGATTGAACAGGAAAGGGTGAAATAATAAATCGTTCGGGTTAACACATTACCAGACGACACAATTTTAAACTGGTCAAAAATTCAAAGAAGTTGCAGACGACAGTTTTAAATTTAAAAAAAACTTTGATTTTTTGGTAGAAAACATTGCGGGTAATGAAGAAATTGCTTGCTACAAGCAATTTATTTTTTTTTTCACATTTTTTCCATAAAAACAAATTGAGGTTTGTAAAAAGGCGGAAATGTTCTGGTATAGGTTAAGAATAAAATGGTAACCCCCCCCCTTCTTTAAAAGGATCATTGGGGTTAATAAATTTGAGCACCATTTATGACCCGATCTTCCGGTCTTGCTTGTTAAGTTAGCAATAACATTATTTCAGGTAAGATGGTCTTAGAAAGTAATAAATCTTGTGCTGCCGCCATCATCACTTAGGTTGATAGTTCACCTCTTGAATGTCGTAACACCAGCTTATGCTTTCTTCCGTAACAATGGCTTCTAAGGGTCACACAGAGGGTTTGAAATTATTTTGATTAACAGAGTTGAAAAACTACCATGCACTTTTTTTTAAAAGGAAATATGTCCCTTCTTTTTTTCGGAAATATTAAAAATACACTATTAAATCTTTGTTTTACCCATTCCTAATCTTTACGCCCCACGAGAAAAGAGCTTTGAGAAAAAATGAAAAAAAAAAAAAAAAAAAAAAAAAAGAAATAGAAATTGTAACAAGCATTTTCTTCATTTACCAACAACTTTTCCTTAACAAGAAAGACAAAATTTTTGAAAAAAATTTACTCTTGATATTTTTGCCTGCTAGTTCCTTCAATTTGGACAAGTCTGAAATATTGGCGTCTGGTAATGGGTTTAAAGACAGGCAGATAGACAAAATAAAAACAAATACATTTAAATTGATTTTCAAAATGACACCGATTTCTCTTACAAATAAAATATTTCGATCTATACTTCCCATCTTGGTTTTTAAATATTTGTTTTTTGTTGCTATAAATTTTAAGTTGATATAGCCAAAAGCAATATTTTTGTTTTCATTTTGTAGATTATTTTGTATTACTTGGTGTGAGTCTGTCTTCTTGAAAAACCTGGGGGAATTTTCATTTTTGTGTGTTTTCAAGTTTCATTTAACCATATATTCTATACGGTATATTTCTTTATTTGCACAATGTTTTCCGAAGTTGTTGTTTTTTTCTTGAGAGGCGGAAAAAAAATCTGGATTGTTAGGAACTCGGTTTAAAGAGGAGTGAATATAAGACCTGTCAGCTGGGCAGGTTTTGACTACTTACCCTTTACCACAGAGTACCGCATTTTGACGCGATATAACAGAATGGCTATCGAAAACATTGTGAGTAAAAGGAGGAATTGCTTGTAACAAACAATTCCTCCTTTTGTCACAATGCTTTCTACCCTTTTCGACAATATTTTTTTTCAAATGAATTAAAATTGACTTGTCAATTGCAACCCATTTCAAATAGGACCAGTTTTGAAGTTTAGTCATCTTGAAATGGGCTAAAGTCTGGTTTACCGACTTCGTATGGAAACACTACTTATTAGGGCGTTATTGATGATCTTTGATTCAACAATTAATGGATAAAAAGGGATAATATTGGAATGTATGAAGCCTCACAAAAATGTGAGAAACGCAAACAAGAAAACTGAGAAAAAATGACGTCTGGCAGCTCATTTAGACCTATTAGTTCCCTTTGTTATCCGTAATACGAACAATTTCCATGAAATCTGAAGTAATACGTCAGGACTATAATTGTTTGCTTTTGACCAAATATTAGGTAACATGTTTACTTTGACAAGTAGATATCTTTTCGGGCAACCACATTGACCCGAAATTCGAAATGTAAATAAAATCGGAAACCCACAGGTGTGATATGTTTTGTCTCGTGTTTTGCTAGAGTTACATTTTAATTCTTTTAACCCCTTAGAGAAAACTTAACACCCTTTTATCCCTCAAATGGTTTTAGAAAGGTGGAACTTTTATTATAGATTTAAATATTTCAACAAAATTATTTTAAACTCAGTCAATGTTGTCGACACGATTCCAATGAACTCCCGCAATATAGGGTTCTGTTAATCCGTTACCACACAGTCATGCTTTTAAACGCCCCTCAATGAAGAAATTGTTTGTTACAAGCAACTTCTTCATTATCCACAATGTTTTTTTTACCACAAAAGACAAAGATTATAAAGGTTTCACCAACTTTAAATTTTCGTCTGCGACTTCTTTGAATCTGGTCTGGTCTAGAATTCTATCGTGTGAGAATGGGTTAAAAGACGTCGATTTTAGAGTTAGATTCGTATCTTAATTTGACTCAAAAAACATTCATTTTAAAGAAATAAAATCCAATTTAGTACTACTTGATATCAGCCGCCGTCAAAGCGCAGTCGGTAGCGCATCAGACTCCTAATCTTCAATCATTGGATTTCATGGGTTCGATCCCCGGCGGCGGATTTCTTTTCGAAATTTGTCTTTCACCATTGTGTCGATAATCGTAAACCTAAGTGGGATAGCAGCTGGAGGCTAGGAAAGGATGTAGTGATAGTACTTGGGTGAGAAATACCAGGAATCCATTGTAAGGAGCTTCAACCGCCGCGATATGACTGAAATACTGTTAAAATGGCGTTAAACCCCATTCAATCAATCAACTACTTGATATCAAGCAGGTTTGGGCGAAATTTCTTTTTTGTTTTGTTTATTCATGTACGTTAGACGTTAGTGTCAAGATAGTGTAGCATGGATTTTAACGACAAAAACGGTTATTTAGAGAAACATTATTCTCGATGTAAAAAATGCCTCTGAAAGACTAAAAATTACACAAGCTAGAAAGGCCGTCAAAGACGATTTGAATATCATACACGCCCTGTCAAAATATAACAAAACAAGACGTGCTCATTTGCATATTCGATTGGTTCATCGGCGGAAGCGTCTTAGACCCTTTTCTTCACTCCGAAATTAGAAACTATTTAACCCATTCCAACACAGCAAAATTTTAGACTGGTCCAAATTGAAAGAAGCTGCAGACGACAATTTCAAGTTGATGGAATTTTGAATTTTTTCGTCTTTTTGGATAGAAAACATTGTGGATAATGAAGAAATTGCTTGATACAAGCAATTTCTTCATTTTCCACAATGTTTTCCAAAGCTTTTTTCTCGAGGGGCGTAAAAAGGAGGGATTAAGTTGGAATGGGTTAACTCTTTACAAAATCAAAACATTTTGGACAAGTTAAGTGGCTATGACGAATAACAACAACAACAAAAGTAAAATAAATAACGTCTAACCACAATTCCAAATTATTTGTATTATTACATATTTTTTCCTTGTATTTTCCGAGGTTACTCTTCTGGGGGAAAACGTGCATTTGTTGATAAAGTGAAAATCGCAAAAGAAAATAAATACTCAGTACATGTACACAATTCGCAAACATACCAAGTTTGATCAAATTCAAAAAAGGCGTCCTAACTCGAGATTAGGTAACAATGAAATCTGAAATAGATAGGCGCTATCTTTTGTAGTTTATGTAAAATGTAAGTAATGTGAAAAAAGTATTTTGAATTCTATAATATTTTTCAATTATTGTTGAGTGAATAATAAATAGTTCAATTTTTGATGATGAATACCCACAGCGTAAGACAGTTTATCAGACAACTCGGAAAACATGGCTGTTACAGACATATTCAGATGCCATAAATCAGCCGAATAAATAAGAGGTTGAATATCTGCATCCTCTCGTAAAAAAGACGTCGATGAGGAGTAAATTGACTTAAATGTATCTTATGAAAGTTGTATTTACGACCTTTTTGGGATCAGTCGACTAAAATGCTAATGGAAATAAAAAGAAGTCATGTCTAGATCATAGATAAGTTTAGCTAGGTGTTCACTTGAAACCCACCACAACGGATAAAATTTCAAGATAGTTTCAATTTGTATTTTAAGTGTTTGACAAAATCTCAACCGAACGATAATCTTTTATTTCCTTTTTTTTTTCATTCAGAAAAATCGTGCGAACCGTCTGCGAATTTTGTTGGAAACATTGAAATAGTATTAGTAGTGGAAATTGACAGGAATGGAAATGTGTATTTCTAATAAAATTTGACAGGAATGGAAATATGTATTTTTAATTGAATTGGACAGGAATGGAAATGTGTATTTCCAATGGAATTGGACAGGAATAGAAACGTGTATTTCTAATGGAATTGGACAGGAATGAAAAAATGTATTTCAAATGGAATTGAACAGGAATCGAAACGTGTATTTCTAATGGAAATGAACAGGGGTGGAAAAGGACGAGAATGGAAATTTGCATTTCCGATAGAAATGGACAAGATAGACAAAGAACATGCAGATCAGAATCCATAATACGTTCAGCTTGATCTTTTTCAATATAGGATGCAAAATGCATAAGGGAAAATCCCAAATAAACATTAAACATTGAAAAAGACGATTGTTCACTGAGAATTTGTTTCCTTTGACATGATTTGCGAAAGGGTTGAAAAAGAAAACGAACGAATTTCTTTGTAATTTTAATTCGAAAGAGTCAATTCCATTCCATTGTCTGTCGTTACAATGTTATCGGTCGTGAAAGGCAGTGCAGGCATCGAAAATTGAAAAATTGTTTGTTGACCGAGCGAAATTTGTGTCTTTTTTGCATGATAATATTTGACGAAATTGATTTAAATTGAAGACGAATTGCTTTGAGAAAAGAAAATGATAAGATTTACTAAATGCTATCTCGAAGACCAAATTAAGCAACGCCTATCAAAATTTAAATTTCTGTTGAAATTGAGCAATTTTGATGTTTTCCATTCACGAAATAATCTTATTTATTATCATGATTTCGCGCCTAACAAATTTCAAAGAAGCATAAATTAAAAGGTTATATTTAAAAATTGAATTTGATATTAACAGTGAGACGGCAGGCGTCTGCCTTATCACATTTTTTTCCCATGGAAATGCGATATTTATTTCTTCGAATACAATTTTTCTCTAATAAATAAAACTCGTCATTCTATAAATAATTGAGTTTATCCCATCGTTTTAAAGCATTACATGATTGAATCTGCACGATAGAAGACATTGTGGGAAATTCGAAAATTGCTGGTTACAATTTCTATGGTAACAATGTCTTCTTCTATAAAATATACCTAGATAATGGACTGGAAAAGGTTGAGGATTGTAAAATTATTCCATGTAAAAATAATATAAATAATAATAATAGAAATGATAATATGAATACAAATGTACAAGTTATACCGAGTGATCAAAGGTCGGCTTTGTCTATACAGATACAAACATAATTGACCTTTGATCACTCACTTTAAATTGTTCATCTATAGCAGTATTCACTATAAACAAAAACAAACGAACAACAACAACAGAACGATGTCTTGATGAATACTGTATGATTCTAATGTCATTTTTTATATACAAAACCATTCTAGTTAGATGGGTCTTCTGTCTGATTCAGATAAAAAAGAGGGGGACTGAAAATGAATTGCCATTTGATTAGGGTCGCCTCAGGCCGGGCGAAATTAATTGAAATTGATTGGACACCTCTTTTTGTCTCATATCATCACGAAAAATGTACTCGTTTTGATAAAACTAAGGGTCATTGGAATGATGCTTTTAACGAGCTTTTGACGTCTCGGAAAAAAAGATGATATATTTCTCTTTTCAAGGATTTTAACACGTATTTTGTCACTTCTAAAAAATATAAAAAAGAGAGAAGTTGAAAGTTATTGTCAGTTATTATTATTATTATTGTTAATAAAATATTAATTCTATTTATGTTGTGCTTACTTTCTTTACCTGCCCCTTTAGAACTGTAAGAACGTGGTTATGAAAAAAAAGATAGACAATGTATATTTCAGCAAAAGATATCCGATGAAAAATTTAATTTGTCCTTCAAAATTCTCTGTGAGATTTATTGTTTAATGAAAACCTCGCCGAAGTAAGGTCATTTCATCATTTAGATATCTTGGGTTATTCTTGCCCGTTTTGTCTTTTTTTGACATTATATAGATATATGAAGTAAAACATAGCATATATAGAAATATGAAGTAAAACATAGCATATATAGAAATATGAAGAAAAACATAGCATATAGATATATGAAGTAAAACATAGCATGTATAGATATATGAAGTAAAAAATAGCATATATAGATATATGAAGTAAATCATAGCATATATAGATATATGAAGAAAAACATAGCATATATAGATATATGAAGAAAAACATTGTCACAAGCAATTTCTTCTTTTCTCACGATGTTTTCTTCCTTATCCGACACACATTACTTAATTCACACAAGCTTTGGATTGTAGTGCGCAGCTTCTTTGAAATTCGATCAGTCCGAAATTTTGTCGTCTGGGAATAGGTTTAACGAAGTTTGAAGAAAAGACAACTGCGCACGAGAAGGTACTGAGTTTAAGAAGATTCACACTGAGCAGAAGATTGTTGTTGCTCCTTCATGAAAGATTGTGTTGCCTTCTCATCAAGGGGAAAACATATGCATTTTGGAGTAAGTGACCTGGGAAAGATCTGC